>CAMQGK010000368.1:3302500-3902500 GCA_947000775.1 Pterois miles
ATGCGCTTATTTGGCAAGATTTCAGATTTAATGGAATCATAATGTTAATGAGGCAATCACTTTTATGATTTTTGAAGAGGAAATACAATCGACAGAAGTAAATCGCTAGCGTTGGGCTATAAATGAACTACACCACGGTCGCATGAGTAAACACAACGAGGGTGTAAGGGTGGACGAATCGTCATGATGTTTAGTAGCCTCATCTCACTTCTTTGTAACCGCCAACCGACACATAAAAGCTTCAAATTCCCAAATGGAATATCAGAAATTTACTGATGTACACACATTATTTCAGGTATCTAATTAAAAACCCATTCAAAAAAACAATTGACTTCAAGACAAGGGAACCAGAAGTGAAAAATGCTGACTTATTTCCATGTTTTAGGACTCATTCCTGCACCATTATATGTGAAAAGGGTCATATGATGAGTTTAGAGAGTTATCACCCAACTTTGCGGCTCCCGTCATCTTTACGGATCTTTGTAATGAGTTTTGACTCATTGTTTGTCTGTGCGACATGCTGTACAACTTTACTGTTTTGCTTCACTCTCAGCGCTCTCATAGCGCCGTTTTCAGCCGCAACAGACTGCTGTTTTCAGCGAAAAATCCGCTCTGCGCTACCTGCTCAACACCAAACAGTCGACAGTCACTGTTAGCAAGAAACAAGTGAACACAGCGGAGCATTTAGCAGCTAACCGTTATGCTAACCAGTTTGACATCCCTCCATCAATCTTCAACCGCTTATCCCATTAGGGGTCGTGGGGGGGCTGGAGCCAATCACTGCTGGCGAAGGCTGGGTACATCCTGGACAGTTCGCCAGTCGATCGCAGGGCACATAGAGTCAACCATTCACGCTCACGTTCACATTCACACCTACGGCAATTTAGAGTCATCAATTAACCTAAACTGCATGTCTTTGGACTGTGGGAGGAGGCCGGAGAACCCGGAGAAAACCCACGCTTACGCGGGGAGAACATACAAACTCCACACAGAAGAGCCTCTTGCTGTGAGGCGTGAGTGCTAACCACCGCACCACTGTGCAGCCCCCAGTTTGACATATCAAGTTAAAATGTGATGATATGTGAAGGTTCCACTGCCTACAAGTGGCCAGTTGTTGCAAGTTGAAGGTTTAAATAACTTAAACATAATGACATTTAATCATTTCAGATGTTTTCAAAGCAAACAAACTTGTAGTATTATCCTCAGTATTCTCATTGGGATCATTTTAAAGTCCCTAGTGCAATAATTAGAATTTACTGACATTCATTTGTATAAAATAAAAGCAAAACTGCATAGGACATAAGTGGCATTAGCTCACCACACTGGCAGACATTTTTCAGTGGCAGAAAAAAAATCTCTGAATATTTAACTTTTTAAGGTCAACATTTTGTGTGTGTTTGAGTGTACGTGTGTTTACAATGTACTAAAAACCATGCATCCCCCCTCTGCTCACCCAGCTCGGCCTCCCCTCCCCCAGGCTAATAGTTAAATAAACAGCGTGGTGTCTGCCCTGCTGTGGGAACAGTCAGAGGGATCTGGGAGGGTGTGTGTGTTTTGCTCTGCACACCTCTGCACTAAAGCTGGTCAGAGTGTCACGGCCTGGCAAGCTGCAGCACTCCTTTGTGGGCTGACAGACACAGACAGGCAGTAAAGCAGAGGAGAGGCTGAGACAGATCATTCGCTCAATGTTGTGAAAGTCATTAACCGTTTCTTGCCCAGTTTCCCTTCTTCCCAGGAACAGCGATCTAGTCATCTGACAGAATTTCTCATCTCTGCTTCTTCTCATAAGTTATGACCGTTTTCGTAATTTCTTTTTTTTTTTACATGTCTGAGACACTCACATCTTGCTGTACTGTGTGCAACCGTTATCAGAGCCTGTGATGTGGGAACGACACAAGATGTTTTACATATGTCAGCATGGGAAAAAGGTGTTGCCCTCCTTAATGATGCATTGGAGATTTGAGTTTAACCAAACTGCAATAAGCACCTTTTGCCTACAGCTTTCCATCCAACCAATTTGCTTTTTCTCTTACCACTGCAGCATTTAAAACTGATCGGCGGACAAAAACAATGTGAAAATGTCACCGGTTGCAACTAATGATTATTTTCATTGTCAGTTAATCTGTTGATTATTTTCTTGATCAATTGATTACTTGTTTGGTCTATAAAGTGTCAGAATATAGTGAAAAGTGTCGATAAGTGTTTCCCAAAGCCCAAGAAGACGTCCTAAAATGTCTTGTTTTGTCCACAACTCAAAGATATTCAGTTTACTGTCAAAGAGAAGTAAAGAAACGAGAAAATATTCAAATTTAAGAGGCTGGAATCAGAGACTTAAAAATATTCAAAATTATGTAAAACTATTAACTGATTATCAAAACAGCTGGTGATTAATTTAATCGCTGACAACTAATCAATTAATTGTTGGAGCTCTAAAAATGTCCATCACTTGTTGTATAGACCCATTTTCAATTAAAATCAAACAAGGGTTTAGCAACCTTTGATAAGTCAATGAAAATAAGGTTGCACTTCCTGTTCCTGTAGCTGCTTGACAATAAAAGCCTTTCAGTAGTTACTAGTAGAAACAAAACAGGAAAAACAGGAAATTTTAAGCAATAACTTTAAGTACGGCAGAACAGGCGAGGTCATAACACAGTGGCTACGTATAAAAGGAAAGTTAGAGCAAGATCTTCAAATCTAATAGTAGCTCCAAACATACTAAACACGCTGACTTTAAATATTAGTATTTTCTCTCTTGTCTCCTGACCACATCAGTTAAAGGCAACAACTCAGCCCACTTGAGGGTGGAGACTGTCCATAAATCTGAACCATAATATTGCAGGTCAGCTGGGTTATCCCCTGCTGTGGGGGCGCAGTGGAAATGCATATGATTATAGCGTGGCCCAGCTAAAGTGTGCTATACTGGGCCACTGGGAGATGGCTATAATAGTCTAGGAATCTCCCAACGTTTAAATGTGATGAATATCTGCACTAATAGCTGAGCAGGACAAACGAGTCACAACATGATTCAGCATGTTACTTAAAAATTGGAGAAAACTTTTAAACAAGGAGCACCTATGCTGAATACAGACCTGTTCATCACTAGAAGAGGTTTGTTTTTGCTGGTTTTAGCAACATCTGCCTAGTTACATGGATCACAAAGACAACAAAGCCACGACAGGGAAACTTCCTTTCAGTCAAGGATCATCCTGTGGGAAACTGGGGTAATATATGTTTATGATGCCTTAATGACTATTACAACAGATTGATACTAGGGGTGGGGAAATATGTATTATGTTTTTTTTTTTTTTTACAAATACCATAATCTATATTTGCTCATTTCAGTCTATGCGAAGGTACAAGGAAGTTACTGCTTTTACTGTTGTAGTCTGAGTAATGTGACGTTATATTTGTTCCATATCCGTCAACTAAGCAAACCACAACGAGCTGAAACAAAAAGTCTGGATATGACCTCACACGTTAAATCCCAAGTGGTAAACACTGCACATACAGTAAAGTATGGAAACACTTTTGCTTTCACACACTGTCAGGAAAAGCAGAGCTAGGAATCATGGCTAAAGCTGCATGCTAACTCTGTCATGGACATGAAACCATATCATAATGTGGCAACGTGCGGTCAAGCCAGCCAGCACTTGCACTTTCATGGTCAAATCAGCCGACGCTACAACTGTAGAGCAGCCATATATTGACATTTATGTTATATAAATTCAAACGGCCCCGATGGAGCTGACCATGGATGTATGAAGAGAACGGAGCTGACGGTAAGAGCTGGTGACGGACTTGGAGTATACATGTGTGACTGCGGCCGGTTTTTCTACAGTATATGAAAATAATATTAATTGGATTATATTCACCAGAACTACAAAACATTACATGTTCCTTGTAAGTGAAAAAGAAAATACCACTAATTTGTGAGGGAAATGACTTCAGGATATCTCTGACAACATACATGCTGAAAATCAAACATTTTACTGTATTAATTTAGATAGTTTCCAAAGTAAAATCCTTAGAAGTGTATGATTCAACTTTTTCTCATGATTTAGTGTTAAAAAAGTTAACAAAAAAACGCAATAAATTAAAATATTGAATAGCAATACTTGTAGAATCGCAATACATAAAAATCGCAATACATATCAAATCAGCACCCCAGTATCGTGACAGTATCGAATTGGAAGACAGGTGTATGCTCCCAGCCCTAGTTGATACTACTGTGTCAAGTAAGTTTAGGTGGATTTAACCTGTTTTTGTTTGTGGACGAGAGAGAGACAGACAGAGAGAGACATAAGTAGGCCATGACTCTGAATGGTGGCAGTGTCATGTCTTTGATGTCAGTTTGTGTCCATATCCCACACGCCTGACTGGTCGGCTCCAAACAAACCGGCAAGAGCCCGGTTCAACGCTCTGAGCACGCAAAGACAGAGGAAACCTCACAGCCACCACTTGGTGCTCTTCATAATTCACAGTAAATCAGCTGAACAGATCTCACTCATCCCAAAAATGTCTGAGTTGATCTCTACCATCACATTAAACGATATAGTGTTGATGATTTCAATTATTAGAAGTAACCAATAAACATTTTAAGACCAACTATGTATGTTTCCCTAAACGTTCATATTTCAGGTCTCAGAGGAGCTTTGATGACATTTCCTGCCTCATAAAATCCATCTGATATAATATTTTCAAGATATTTGTTTACTTTCTAAACATTTAGCTCGAAGGCAGCCAAAATGCGCACGATTTCTATATATAGATATATTACTTGTATATGTTGTTAAAGAGAAAAAAACACACCAAGCGAAATAACCTCTTGAGATTTTTTGTTCAAACGCTTGCACGCTCACACGATGCAGGCCTCTCCAGGCATGATGTTTACAAATGTAGCTCCCCAGTGACTGGGTCTGCTGGGGTAATAAGACATAAACACAACAGTAGTCTATAGGGATATTCCACATGTTACACACATGCGTACACCAACATGCATATGTGGCGTGATTTGCAGGCATGCCGCACAAATACGGTGTGTGTATGCTTTAACCACACACACACACACAGCCACACAGCACTCCAAAGGGACATTTTGCCATAATGCAGTTTAAACAAAACTCCAGCAGGGTGCACATTTGTAGTCTCTTGGGAGCGCACATGAAGTTTTAACAAATTAGCTAAATTGGGAAACGGAGGAAGACACAAATGGAGGAATTAAAAGACAGATGGAGGAGAGGGTATAAACTGGGAAGATGAGAGAAGAAGAAGACAGCAACCTGGATTTAAGCCTATTAATTACTCATTTTTATTCGTTCTTGAACAATGTTACAGCAGGCGCTTTGGTGTAAATGAGCCAGCGCCACCCTCACACACACACACACACACACACACACACACACACACACACACACACACACACACACACCAAAACAAGCTGCATCTGAAAATTTCTGCAACTTTCCAGAATCCACAATCTGACATTCACATCCACTTCATTGGCTGTTTGGAGGTGAGAAAGTTAGTTTGAACTTAACTCCCTGAAGCTCTTTTTTCTTTCTTTACATGACTAATTGCTGTCACTATTCGTGTGTAGAAAATAGTTCACAAATATGAATGCCTTCCAGGAGTAACGGTCTGAAAACCTGCGGCGTTGTCGTCATATCTGAACAATCAGTGCATCTCCCCCCTCTCTATGAGAGACGGCCATCAAGTGTGACCATTCGGAACAGCTATAAACACCTTTGCCACGTTGTACCTTCATGGGTATCAAGTACTTAACAAGGCTGGTAGTTCAGACGTTTGTCAGCTTTGTTTTACACACCCTTTCAACAGCAACTCTCGCTTAAACGACTGGCTTAGCAAATCATCCCAAAGAGACGGTCATGTCAGGCCGATGGCATACTAAAGACATAGTTTAACACCTGGTCAAATATATTAACAATTCGGTTACTGGGAACTGGACCAAACAGACCATAAAAAACACAAATGTGTGAGGTGACAATGGCCGTGCTAGTTGCATCACATGAACACACACACTCTCCCCAAATCAATACTTAATGTGCTCCTTCTTTTTTGTGCTGAGGCCAGAAGACAGGATGTATAAAAGGCAAAGTTATGTGCGTGTACAGTACACGCATGAGCTTTTACACGGATGCCCCTGTGTGCATGTATGTAATTGACACGAGCACACCCACAGGTACGCGTGGGAGCAGCGTGCCGACTACATAAACGCTATTTAGGGAGAGTGCTTAGCCAGCACAGCGCAGCACATTCTCCGTGTCAGTCGTCCTGGTGAAATAAGGTTTATGGAGGGGTGTGGTACAACAAGGTGAGGCCCAGAACAATGATTGTTTGTTTGTTGTTGTTTTATTGGCAGTGATAATTGCTCCCCCTCCCCTTATAAGGATGCCTCCAGATGCACGAGCAAGCATGCCGGCACACACATGCACACACTTACATACCCACAGGAATGCATTCACACTACTGCAGGCATGCGCACACACAAACAGCTGCATCCCACTTTAATGAAAATTTTCACGTATGCATTTCTGGAGATTTGCGACCAACACTTGAGGAGAGAACAGGGAGTTTAAAAAAATGTCTTCAGGTTATGGAAGATGAAGATGCAGGACTGATGATGATGAGGTATACTGCACTGCCACGTTATATAAAGACTCCAACATCCCATTTTCCTGGAAACTATGACAGCATAAGAGAAACTGTTTCTTTTTGTATTATGCCATGCTGTATCCAGTGACTAAATCAACATAAACGTTCTAACATTTCATACAGTCCTATAGGGGAAAAATATGTTTTTTTTACTGAAATAAAACAATGCCAACCACTGCAATCAAGGATCAGTTTGCTTTGAGATGAAGCCCTAAATCACGTAAATTCTCCTGTCCTTAAAACCGCATCGCAATCTCTTCATTGCTCACTTTCTCGGCACACAAACACTGACACACATACACAGGCTAGGAGTGTTTTCCTATGAGGCATAGGTAAAGACAGCCAGGCTCCAGAGCATAATTGAACATGTAGCTACACAACCACAGGGAGTTGGCAGCGCCTGGGGAGAAGACTTGGCTCCCCCAGAGAGGCCTGGAGCCGAACCAGGCCAAGCTGTGCCAGGCACTGAAACAGACACACAGCGCCCCCTTCTCTGCAATCCAACGCCCCCTGCTCTCTTTTCCTCTCCTTTCACACTGAACTTTTCAGATCGTGTTTCTACTAGAAGCCCTTTGACTGATTTCAGCTGCCTCTGAAAGTGGGGTCAACAGGTCGACACACATGCACGTATGAAATTATGTTCGGACGCGTTTTCAAAGTTCCCCCAAAAATTTCCTCTGGCCATCAGCCAGATCCCAGTCAGTTAGTCAGGTGTGTGTGAGTAAGTGCGAGAGCCATGTTCTGTCTTGTCTGATCAGCGGTGCTGTCAAGCCTCCTCTTTCACTGCCACATGACACCGTTCGCTGCTATGAAATGGTTGCAAGTGAAAATTAAATAAAGACGTGCAAAAACATTTATTCAGCATCCAGCGATAAAGTTTACGCTTGTGTTGAAATACACTCGTGCATGTTCACATATACACCAGCATGGACGCAGGGGCAGATATGCAAACATACATGCACACAAAGAGCACTCGCAGGCTTTTCCTGTCAAGCTGTGGTCAGTAAGGAGAAAAAAAGGAGGGAAAGTCTAATTTGGGATACAGTGCCGAAGCATAACAGCAAGTCAAACAACATCTACACCAGAATACTCTGGGTTTCTAAGAATTTGAGGTTCATGACTGGGATCACATCTTCAACCACCCAAAAGTCTTTGTGTTCTTGTCTATATGTTAATATGTGTAAATATATATATATATATATATATATATATATATGTGTGTGTGTGTGTGTGTGTGTGTGTGTGTGTGTGTGTGTGTGTGTATTTTCTAGGTTTTATGCAACCCATATGTAATTGATGTATGGTGCAAGCATGTGTTATGCCAACATCAGGCTGGTATTTACACTTCCCTTCCCTTGTATAGTGTGCTCTTTCACTGGCTCTCTTTGAAGAGTCTTACATAAACAGGCTCCTCTGGCATGGACCCAATCTCACCCAACCCTGACCACACCAGAGGCCGTGGGTCGAAAGGGAAAGCGCACCGTATGTGTGAGTGATGGACGGCGATGTTTTTGCAGCTAAATATTTGAATGTGTGACGAGATGAGCATCAGCCAATGACGTCTCTCTTTTGTACTGGATACAAGGCAGTAAAAAAAAAAAAAAAAAAAAAAAAAAAAAAACAGAAGAGATGCCAGAGTTTGAACCCATAACATTGCCAGGACACGACGGGACATGGCGTGCACCCTGCTCCGCTGTGCCACCTGGACACTCCCCTCACAGACAAGTTAAATCAACACCTGTAGTCTAAATGTTGTCCTTCCTTGCATCTCTGCTTTCCCTCTTTGTTTTGATTGGTCTAGTGTTTCTCTCTCTGTTCTGCGAGGCTGTGTAATGAGGCCCAGACTGTAATTGGGCCAGTCGTGTTATTTTAGGGTTGGAGCGCAAAGTAATTACCCACCCTCTACTGTACTGTACTCTCAGAAAGATAGAGGGAGAAAGTGAGACAGGGAGAATGATTCACTGAAAAGGAGAGGAGGGTGCAAACAGATCTTAATTCAATATTACTGAATAAATCTCTGTATTTTTGACTCTTGAAACACTTTGCTCTCCAGCTGTCTTGCACTCAGATGGGAAGTTGCCCAGCAGCTTCAACAGTCTGACGGGTTGTGAAACACCACTCCGACTTCTGCATCGGCTGCATCCTGTTGATGAACTTTCCTTCAAGCAGCGTGACCATGACTTGTGCAAAGTTAAGCTCTAAATAACATTAAAAAAGGGGAAAGCTGGAAACGCAACTCTTATCATTGGATTGATTCAGCACATCGAAAGCGTTACACAGTGGAAAAGCTACTGTACACGTGCACTCACTCGGATCATGACTAAGCAAAAATTTGAGGTGTTAAAATGCTGAAGCTCCTCATGACGGGAGGGCAAAAGGTTGTTTGCTGACCTGAAAATGTTATTTCAAGAACAGCATCTCAGACATTCTGCTATTTCTGTCAGATCTGTGTATAGAACACAGTATTTACGGTCATATTGCTTAAGATTTCACTTATAGTTGATTTGACACTCGGGTTACCATGTTCACAGCTGGTGTGGTTTTCTATTACACAACATGTCCCAGTATTCTAGGCAGTAAACAGTTTTCAGGCAGTTACTACAAACATATGTTGTTTTATACAGAATAAAGTTTTGGCCTTTTTACATCACAAGTAGTGGAGGAAGAAGTATTCAGATATTGTACTAAAAGTAGCACTATTACATTATTACAACATTAAAGTCCTGCATTCAAAAGCTTACTTCAGTAAAAGTACATAAGTATGAGCATCAAAATAAAGTTGAAGTACCAAAAAAATGGATAAAGTACTCAATAATGTGTACATCATTGTTAAGATAAGATAATTTTCTATTAATAATCTATAATTACTACAATTACAATTATTGTTAATAATCTGCAAAGTAGCGAGTAACTAAAGCTTTAGAATAAATGTAGTGGAGTAAAAAGTACAATATTTGCCTCAAAACTGTAGTTGAGAAGAAGTAGAAAGTGGCAAGAAATGGAAATAATCAATACCTCAAAATGAATGAAGTACAGTGCTGATTATTTACAGTACGTAAATGTACTTATTACTATCCACCACTGATCACTAGCAACCTCAGTCTGATTTCATGCTCCCCGCGATCAGCTTCCATGAGGAAAACTCGGAGGGGCAGCTTGTCAATAAGTTCAGCCAACTTTAAGCGAGCTAGCCATTGTCGTCGCGACCAGCGGGGCTAACGGGGCGAGACACAGGAACTTGAGTTGTTACTGATATGTTCATGCTCATCATCACACCCATGTTGCTCTCTCTCTCACTCGGCCACCGCCTGGCTGGTGGAAACCTGTCTTGTATCGTAGCCCCAATCAAATCAACATCAACAACATCTTAAAAATACATAGATCTCCAATAACATTCTGGTGATAATATGAGTTCATTTTCTGAACGTTTTAGAAGAAGAAGAAGAAGAAGATCTACCTTTATTAGTCCCACAGTGGGGAAATTCAATTTACACTCTGTTAAACTCATACATGGTACATGCAGACCTGAAACACACATACATGCATTAATGGAGAGATGTCAGAGTGAGGGGGCTGCTCCTGACAAGCGCCCCGAGCAGTTGGGGGTTTGGTGCCTTGCTCAGGGGCACCTCGGCAGTGCCCAAGAGGTAAACTGGCACCTCTCCAGCTACCAGTTCACACTCAGTTTTTGGTCCATGTCGGGACTTGAACCGGTGACCCTCCGGTTCCCAAGCCAACTTCCTACAGACTGAGCTACTGCCGCCCCAGTAGCTACAGTTCAGGCCATATTGTACACATTGGACCTTTCACGCAAACTAGCAGCAAACAGATTACATACATGCATGTTTCCTATGGAGCCAATTTGAAATCCATGCAGAAAAGGCAGATTCCTCCACTATCACTGAAAACTACTTTAAAAACTATGTACACACATTAAATATCTAATGCTGGAAAAAAATGCCAATCATAATTACTATCAAAATGTGATTTGATTTCATAAAAGTCTTAAATATTATAACATTAATGAGGAATTTTCAATGAAAATAACATCAAATATTTTATCCAGCCAAATTCGTGAAGGCGTCTGTATTCATATCTCATAAATAAAGCTAAAAATCTAATTAGAGGAACACAAAAAAACTCCTGTCTGAGATGTGGTTACTCTGAGTGTGCTGTGTGTAATCTTGGCAGTAGTAACTATGATAAGAGAGCCAGTGAGGTAATGATTTACCACACCAAGATGTCCAGTCCCTCTGACACTGAGAGGTGATGTCATCACAGATCTCAGTGCGGTACGAATACTAACACTTTTACAAGTCTTTTACAAGTAGTTCTATGTGCTGTGCTACGTGTTAGCGCGTGTCAAGGAGACTAATCCTTCATCTGATAAGATTAAATGGTGCCAAGCATGTGGTCACGCAGATGTGAGCACACGGGACTGACTGCACACGTACTTAAACACTGATTTAAATACGTACACACACCTACTCAGAATTACTCACTCACTCAGGCCGACAAAGACAAAAACATATATGAAATGATACTGTGAAAAATTATGCACATACTGTATCGAAAACCACTTCAAATAATTTCAGAGCTTATTGTGTTTTTCACAGTTTCAAACTACACAAAACAGTGTTGTATATATTTTTCCCTTCCCACCAACTCGTCCATGAAACAAATGTAATCGGTCGAGTTATGTTAAATGCCTGTTTCCTTATGATTGTCTTGTGTTGAGTTTTTTTATGCAATCCGTTATGAATCAAAGGAACGGTTAACCTGCAGCCCACAGCGTGACACACTATAGCTGCCATTTATCGGAACTGAAAGGAGGGACGACCGTGTCTGCTGCCTCGGTTCGTCTTCCTTTTAATCTCTCCTGCTAACCTCTTCCTCTTTCTGACCCTGACTCACGTCGATACCGAGGGAGGGACAGTTGACGACTATTACAACATCGAAACTCGATGCTGGTGGCCCTCACATCATGTTTTCAGTGGAAAAATTTAGAGAAATTCTCTCAGCACTTTTGTTCCAGCCGGCTCTAACAGGACAGGACGGGGCGAACGGTCACGCTGTCAGAACCAGAACAGGAAAAGAAGCGTGTGAACTAATGGAAACAGTGACCAAGCATTAATACTATGATGAGTGAAGCAGAGAAGAGGAAAAGAGAGCTGGAGGAGAGGTCAGAGGAGTGACCAGCTTATAAATAAACAGCAGGAAGAAGATGGCTTGGTGCAATCTGGCCCCAACCAGTTCTAAAGGACCTCAGATAACATCAGTGAAAATGAATGCACCTACAGTACCTGGAAAACTCATCCACTGTTTGTTGACATATGCAGGGTATAGCCTACGTAAATCATTATAAGGAGCTTTGCTGATGCAAACGTAGCGGTGTAAAAATAAACAAATTGGGGCACATGTACATCAGCCACTCCGGCAAGGACAAATGAGCAGAAATATTGCATGCAGATACAATCCCATATCCCGTACAGCCACATGTTGTCTTTTCTGTGCTCCACCTACATATGACAGCTATACACATTAGACCTGTGTGTGTGTGTGTGTGTGTGTGTGTGTGTGTGTGTGTGTGTGTGTGTGTGTGTTGTGTGTGTGTGCGCCAATGTATATTGTAAAACATTTACATTTCTTTTATTTATCCTTTAATTGAGATTGAAAAACATATTGCTAATGGGTGTCCTCTCCTAGACAGGAACCAACAAGTTTCAACATAATAACAGCTAAGAAAAAATATGTCATATGAAGAGAAATAAACAAGCTGTAATTGTAAAATCCTAGAAAAAAAAAACTTGCCAATAAAATAATAATTAAAAAAAAACAGAAATAATAACAAACTGAGATGGCACTCAGATGGAAAAAATTTGACAACACAACATAATCTTGTAAAATGTAGTTTTTGATGAGACAAAACAGGCAAATACAGTTGTTTGAAGATGTTTCCACAGCATTATAAACTAGGTAATAGAGAGGGAATCATGACCTTCGAAATGGAGGCTGTTGATTTAAGTGACTGCGCACCTCAACAAAAAGTTTTATTATCATTTTTCTTCTCATATGAGAGGATCTACCTCACTTATCTATACATGCACGCAAGTTTCCCTGCATTGCAAGAAAGAGCAGGACAGTAGACGACAGAGTCCCTCTTTCAGTTCCTTCAAATAAACACGTTCTTTAGAATGAGTGCGTGCACGTGTGGCTGCATGTATGTTTGTGTGCATGCACAAATCAGCCTGTGAGGAGCTATTAGGGTGGGGCGGGTGATGGCTGTGGTTTTCAAAGGAATTTTAGACCGTGCCTGGCCGCAAGTTAATGTGACTGTGCATATGTGGATGTCTCTATGAAGGGGAGAGACAGATGAAGTGAGACAGAGAGAGACCGACAGACAGAGAGACAGACAGTTGGAGATGTGCTGTGATTCACGGTTCCTCCTCCTAAACCGAAGCCTCAGCCGCAGTTGATGTTGCAAGCCCTTGTCAGCGCCGTGTGAGGATGACAGAGGATGGAAGTGGCAACCGGCTCCAGATTGAACCAGACAGACCTGGTTCCAGGCTGCCGACCTCATGACTGCATGCAAAAGTCATGTAAAGAAATGTAGACAAGTTGTTTTAGGGACTCCTGATCCTCTAAATGGCCCATAATGAGGGGGTCAAAATGTTTTACTAGCAGGCTCCGGGCCTGGATGCCTCAGCGACTCCACAACCTCGAGGGCCTCAGTTTACTCTGCTCCTCGCTTACTGTCATTCACTCAACTCCTCCCCTGCTGGCTTATAAATACATCAATTACATCGAGACGTGTGACGATCTGGCCTGCATGCCCTTACAGCTGGAAAACATATATAAACAGGGATGAAGTGCTGCTCTGAAAAGAAAACGGTCTGAATGATAGTCATGGCTCGGAGGAAGAAGCAGAAACAAATTCTTACAAATCGGACAAATCCATTTTAAACCTTTTATTTGTTAAGCACACTGTCTGCATGGCTTATATTTAGGGCTGTCAATTGATAAAATATTCAATTGCATGGGGCTGCACGGTGGTGTAGTGGTTAGCGCTGTCGCCTCACAGCAAGAGGGTCGCAGGTTCGATTCCAGCTTGCGGCTCTTCTGTGTGGAGTTTGCATGTTCTCCCCGTGTAAGCGTGGGTTCTCTCCGGGTACTCCGGCTTCCTCCCACCGTCCAAAGACATGCTGTTTAGGTTAATTGATGACTCTAAAATTGCCCGTAGGTGTGAATGTGAGTGTGAATGGTTGTCTGTCTATATGTTGTCTGTCTCTATGTGCCCTGTGATGGACTGGCGACCTGTCCAGGGTGTACCCTGCCTTCGCCCTATGCCAGCTGGGATCGGCTCCAGCCCCCCCGCGACCCCTAACGGGATAAGCGGTTGACGATGGATGGATGGATTTAATTGCATGATTGTCTATAGTTAATGGTGATTAATCGCAAATTAATCATGAATATTTATCTGTTCAAAATGCATGTTAAAGGGAAATTTGGTACTGCATTTAAAATAAAAAATGTGCTCAAATTATAACATGGCAAACTGCAGCCCAACAGGCAACACCAGCTGTCAGTGTGTCAGTGTGCTGACTTGACTATGACTTGCCTCAAACTGCATGTGATCATCATAAAGTGGGCATGTCTGTAAAGGGGAGACTCGTGGGTACCCATAGAACCCATTTACAGTCACCTATCTTGAGGTCAAAGGTCACGGGACCCCTTTGAAAATGGCCATAACAGTTTTTCCTCGCCAAAATTTAAGGTTTGAAGCATTATTTAATCTCCTTCATAACTAGCTAGTATGACATGGTTGGTACCAACGGATTTCATAGGTTTCACATGATGCCAGTATCTTCACTCTAGCTTTAAAACTGATCCGGCTACAACCTTTGAAAAATCAGCAGCCCCTCTGATTTTTAAGAGGTTAATTAAAAATTGCAAGTTGGGTCAATGTGTTAAAGAAATTAGTGGAGTTAAAACAAATTTCCATTAACTTTTTATTATTGCGTTCTCTTTGACAGCCCTAGTTATAATACTACCAGTTCAGCTGAGCATGAGTAATAATTAACAGAATAGGGCTAGAAACACACAGATGTATGAAATATCAGTGGCGTTTCTGTAGGAGTGTAGAGCAGATGGAGATGGGTGACAGGAGGAGAAGGAGAAAGCGAGAAATAACTGCCGAGAAACAGGAGGGATATTGTTAGAAAGAGAAAAAGATTACAACTGAGCTAGAGCTCCCTCCCTCTCATTTCAACCAGAACCTCTCATTGCTGTAAATCAAACAGTGCTGCCTTTCCTGTGAGCAAATAAAAAAAGCACATAAAAATAAAGGGAAAGTGACAATGGAGAGCAGAGGAATAGAATGGCAGCATGTGATGGAGTGGGGTGGAGTGGGCACTTTTATGAAGGTGCTCTGCAGCCCTGCAGCTTTGTCTGTGTGTTTGTATGAGCATGTATAAAGGGAGAAAGGCTACGCTGAGTCTACCAGTCTCCGCTTTAATCCCCGGGAGAGTGAAGTGGACGTGGAGTGGAGAAGTTCTTGTGCTGACTTCCCCCAATGGAGGACTGCAGAGTTTAAGAGCACGGGATGAAGCAGGCAGGAAATACACACAGACAGTGGGTATGCAAAGTGTGTTTAGAGGAGACAGACCCCTGTGTGGCAATAACAAAGTCATGGGTCAGTGCCACGAATAATGAGAGGTCACACAGGATGTCTGTGATCAGGAGGAAAAATCCAACAGCTCCTGAAAGGCTGATGGACACTGACACATATCAGCTCAGCAGCTAAGTTCAAATTAAATGACTCTTTAATGCAAAGTGGATCTCCCTCCTCTAGGGGCAATGGCTGCACATTTTATGACATCATACATATATATAAATTTATATATTATATGACATGGAAAGTCTCACACATGCTTTGAGAATTCAACATTCAGAGTTTAATGAAAAATGGGAGCGACGTCACAAGGACACAACTTAAACCACTGTATAAAACTGAGAGGTGTGAGATATTTTAAGTTGGATCAGTATATTTTTAACCTCGTTGACACTATTCAAGTCAGGTCAGTTTCATTTATATAGCCCAAAATCAAAAATGTGTGTCTAGGAGTACTATTTTTAGTGTTGTAATATATTTTATACACTAAAAAAATAGGACCGTTAATCAATTCAAATATGTAATCCAGATTAACTGCATGATTGTCCACAGTTAATCGCAATTAATTGCAAGTTAATCACATTTTCATTTGCAAATGTACCTTAAAGGGAGATTTGTCAAGTATTTAATATTCTTATCAACATGGGACTGGACAAATATGCTGCTTTACGCCAAT
The DNA here is from genome assembly GCA_947000775.1 of Pterois miles. Lineage (NCBI taxonomy): Eukaryota > Metazoa > Chordata > Actinopteri > Perciformes > Scorpaenidae > Pterois > Pterois miles. The sequence goes on from CAMQGK010000368.1 coordinate 3,318,520, forward strand.
GAATGTACACATTTATTATTGTAAATCAATTACCAACCGAAAAAAATGAGAAATATTGTCCAGAAACCCTCACAGGTACTGCATTTGTGGGTACCCACAGACCCCATTTTCATTCACATATCTTGAGGTCAGAGGTCAAAAGACCCCTTTGAAAATGGCCATGCTAGTTTCTCCACGTCAACTTTTAGCAAAAGTTTAAAGCTTTAAAACTGACCCCACTACAACCTAAAAATCAAAACTTGTGTTTTTGCATTAAACAAATTGGTAGCATAAAAACAAATTTGAGTTAATAAGTTATTATCGCGATAACTACGACGATCCTATAAAAAAGAATGTCTTAAATAAATGCAACTAACAGATCAAGCAATGGTGAAAATGGTCCTTAGTTGAAGCCCTAGTAGCAGTCCCTGGTGATTTGATTGTTTCTGAATGCTTGTTAAAGATCCTAAACATCCCGGGACATTTCTTAAACATTCAGGTTGAATTCGAATGGTCACGCCAGGCCAGTGTGTCGTGAGATTAGCACATGCCGGAGGAGGCAGCATGCATGTGTGGGGGAGTGTGTGTGTGGGTAAGCCTGGTCATCTCTGCACTGGCTGCCATTTAGTAGGACAGAATTAAGCGCGAGGACGTCTGTCCGGTACCAAAGCATGACATCAGCCAGTTGGCAGCGGAGGTGTCGGAGCAGGTGCTATATGGGAACGAGGGAGGGATGGAGACATGCAGGGAGGGGGTGGAATTGGGGAAGGACAGGGAGAGGATGGAGGTGTGGGACAGCAGAGCAGAGGGTGGTGCAGGAGGATGGGGCAGGAGCCAAGATGAGTGTCCAAGTGAAGCTATTTATAGCTCTCCATCATGGGCCATTCTAGCAGGCCCTGATCACCACCAGTATTATCCCTCTATTTCCCCTCCGCTCATATTCAGCTCATATCCAGAAACACATTTACCTCTGAATCGTGTCATGGCAGTCTATTCTTGGGCAGTGACATTAGACAATGTCCACTCTTTATGTCAAAAAATGTGACAGAAAATACTTTTGCCATGTTGGCTCTTTCTTTAAGATGTCACGCTTTCTGTATGACTGATTTTGTGATATCTTCTGATCCACTCAGGCCATTACATTACAGCCATCGAGACTCTTTCAGCCAACAAAGACATTTAAGAGAAGTCAAACAGAGACGGAACGGTCATGTGAAGCTGCAGTAGCATTTATAGTACAGACAGTCTTTTGACCTGTGCTTTCCCTGAGACGACCTGGCTACAAGAGGTCCACTGCTGTCCATTGGTCTAGAGAAGTTGCCATGGGAACAGCACAAGAACCAGGTCCAGTGAGTCCAGCCATCTGGTGGACATCAGCTCTATGCAAATAAACTCTAGCTACCGTTTATCAAAAGGTTCAGAGTGAAGCCTGCCTGGTTACACACCAAACAAATTTCTCTCCCAGAACAAAGAAAAGACGAATAGTTGATAGGACAGAAAAACAACTGATTTATATGGATAGAGGAAGACATCGAAAATGGTACAAAATGGTATTTTAACACACATTTCACAATTAACAAATATTGTGCTTCCTGCAATTTGAAAATTGCAGTAGAACATATTGTGATGTTGGTAACATTTTGATTGATTGTGCAGCCATGTGCATTACTAAAAAAAGTACTCCTTCTTACACTTTTGTTTATTTTATACACATTCTTTCTTGTCAAAATTTGGCACTGACATTACACACAATGCAACTCGAGCGCCAACAGTTCAGTCACAGATATGCTAGTAGCAGCTAATGTACCACTAAGCTGCTAGCCTTATAACAGAAATGAAGACACTACCAGGGGCATGACAAGCAAACGAGATGAAAATGTGAAATACTCGCCTGCGAATAGTATATGTCAAGGGCTTTTATTGTGAAAGGTAAGAATGGAAGAAGCGGATCTTGCTGCCTTTGTAAAGGAGTCAAAGTTTGGCATCCTGGTTCGGACTACAGAGCCTCTGTGTTGTTTCATAAATATAGGGGCAACTCAACCAGTTCTGCACTGCGTGACTGGTTGATGCCTTATTAGCGGTGTGAAAGCTCAGAAAATCGACCTTGTTCAAACAAACAATTAACAAACAACGACAAAAACAACAGTAAGAAAAAATATATTAAAGTACAAATTAATCGCCTGATAAAAGACCGCCGGTGGGAAACAGCATTAACTCTTCACCCTTATTTCTTTTTCATTTACAAACTTGTAGCCTTCAGCTGCAGCTGACGTTACCTCACATGACATCACTGGAGGCAGATTTCACGCTGCTCTCTCCACATACGCAGTCAAACTCCCCAAGACCTGTAAACAGATGCTGATGTGTAAAATGGAGTTCCCCTTTAAGCATGCTAGAAGGACCAAGGACAACGTGATTCATGGCCATATCATATTGTCATATCAAGCGTTGACAACAGCACCCAAAACTCAGACTCCCAATCAGGAACATACATCCACAACTCTAAAAACATCCCCATAAATCACAGGGTGTCATTGACAGATAACCTGAAGTTAAACATGTACATACATGATTCTGCAACCAGACCTTATCCAGGCCCACGGCCACAGAAGTCTGCACCAGAGTGGCATTGTGTAGAGTGGTTATGTCTCTGGGCCGCGTGTTACAATATAAAAGTGTCTTTGTCTTCCACTTATCTGGCTGCAGCTCAGGCTGCAAAGCAGAGTGTTTCAACAGCTACTGTCTAACCATCAGAGCTAAGGACACAATCTAGCTCTCTGTGTGAAGGCTCATTGTCAACCTCTCTGCACGGACAAAAGACAGATAAGTATATTTTTACACGCCCACACAGATGCCTTTATAGGAAGCAGAGCTGGCAGAGGTTTGCTGCTTTCCTTCCTCTGTGTGCATTAAAAACACAATGCACCACAAGCAGACGTGCAAACATAATTGCTGTAAACAAAACACACAGCCACTATAGACCACACATACGTGACGATAGACATTATACTGTATGTGCGCATGCAAAACCCTTTTTCCCCCGTTAAAACTAAAACACACACAAATATCTTTGAATAAATACACAAATACAACACTGAGCAGGCGACCCAAACCCTGTACTGTACGGTGTGAGCTCCTATTTAGGAAATGTCCTTGGCTTTTTGGTTGTTTTCACGGTGAATCCCTGAGTCCACCCACACAGGCAAGCCCTGCAGAGACCTTCTGTTCCTCAACCTAGGACACACACAAACATGCGCAGCAAACACACACACACACACACACACATACATACGAAGAGTAACAGTCACAGAGAGGGAGAAAAAACAACAATGGAGAATCGAAAGCAGGTTTTATTGTGACTGGACTTCTCTACGGCTCGTCGGATCTCACTAACACTAAGCATTTTTATTTGACTTTTCACGGTTTGCTCAAAGTTTGACATTTGTAATGGACTGGTTTAATAAATAATGTGCCGATGGTGACCTCCGTAAAGGGGAATGACAGCTCTGAGCAACATGGAATATCCGATTCTTTACGCAGCCTTTTCCTGACTTTGGATGTTTGACTCAGATTTGCGCCCGATGAAACGAGGACAAAAAGGAGTTAAATTCAATTCAATAGCACACATTGACACCAGCAATAACAGTTGGGCCTGTGTGTTTTATGGAGCCAGCAGAGAGTGGAGTACATATGGACGCCTCACATTATGGCACATAGCACTATAATGTGGTGTGGTAATGGCCGTGAAACCACATGTCACTGTGGATGGGGAGAAAGACTCCAGAACAGAGGCGAGGCCCAGAGCCAGACCAGCACTGCTGTTCACCTTCAACCACTCTCTATCTCTCTTTGTCTGTTTATGTCATCTCTCCCTTTCTCTTCTTATTCCTGTATCTCTCATCACCTTTCCAATATCTCATGTTTCTTACTTGTGCTCTTTCCCGTTTTTCCAGACTTCTCTACTTTGACCCGAGAGGTTACAGCCTCCGAAAGAATGTCATGCACAGGCCAAGGCAATATTGTGGTTATTCTTTGAAAGAATCTATTTCATGCCACTATAACATCAAATCAAGGTTAAACCAATGACAATCCCGGGAGCTACACAGCTACTACTTATATTTTTGATTTTATTGTGCATCAAATCAGTTTTGCTTCAGTGAAAACTCCCTTTAAGAGTCCTTAAAATGCTTTTTAATGGCCTTCCTCATATGTTGCTCCCTTATGTGAAGCAGCCTGTGAAAGCACACTTCATCGACGGAGCAACTTGGCTCACGTTCAGTCAACATTAATGTGAATGGCTTCAGACTATAAAGGTGATCAGCTCGTACCATGTCCTACTCGCTCTTTTCTGCCTCACCCACTTCACCCCCCCCCTGCAGCCACACAGATATCACAAATGCCTCACCTTGGCCATTGTTCAGTGTGATACAGTGTGCTTGTTACACGAGGTGAGGGCGTTTCTCCTGACGATTTCAGAACGTACGCTGGCAGGCTGGGCTCTCGTGTTTGCCTCCCGGTGCAAGCAGCCTGGCAAAGTCCAGGGAGGCTATTGACAGTGGACTTTGGAGGGTGGGGAAAGATGAAGGTATGCTGCGCCAACACACACACAGACACACAAACTCACACTTGGATCGTAGGCTGGCACTGCCTCTGGCTATTGCAGGGTAATAAAGTGATCCAGAGGAAATGACAGGGATACAACCCATGTGTGTCTTACAGCTGCTGCTCTAATCAGATGTATACTCTCACTACATTTAACTTAGGCCTTGTTTGGCTGAAATGCCTTTATTATAGCCATTGGAGAGGAGTTTAATGCACAGGTGCAGTTTACGTTGGTTCAGGGAGCTCACTACACCCCCTATAAATAGATCTTATATTTGCTAGAACTGAATAAGCATTGATAATTTATTGTACTGATGAATAACATCAACCTGGATGTGTCTTCTTACTAACAGAATAAGACACCAACAAGATAAGAAGATAGATTTAAGATCTTTTTATGTACTTACAGCCTAATGAAATCAGACAGTCTGTCCACACCATTAAGTATGCACTTTCTGATACGCCATGTAAACAAACCACGTACCTATCGGCTGTGTGATCAAGATCAGACTAGAGACGTAGGCACTTAAAAGATGGGTGAGTAATACTATCTTCTGAGGTTTTAAACAGAAAACACAGGTTATACACTGTGATATTTACTGAAAATGACATACAATACAGCCAACAGTAGCCTTAGTAAACTTTCAGGCTCCTGGCATTTATCTCCCTCCAGCCTGCTGTCATCGCATTTAGGTGTTTGTAGTGAAATGAGGAGGTGTCATATAGATAACTCCTCATTCCAACGTCATGAATCAATCATTCCTTGTACGTTATGGCCCTTTCAAAGTGAGCAACAGCGATAAATAGAAATAGGGTGTCTGACAAAAGTTCAGCTCAAAACGCTTGTGTTGCCTTCTGTTCGGAGGGTGTAATACGAAGGCCACACACATCCTCATACATTAAACCTCTCTCCCTCTACATTCGCTCTAGATACATTTTTTTTGTGAACCCCCAACTTTCAAACTGTGCCTATGGTTTAAAGTACACATGTGTTAGTAAATGGAAATGCAGCGGTTAGATGTATTCATCAGTAGTTTGTGACAAACAGGGCTGTTGTGGGTTATCGGCCCCTGGGTGGGCTATTGCTGTTTCTCCACCTTCTGCCATTGTGGTTTACCTCTGTGGAAAGTGCTGCTGGCACAAAATGGCTACCAGATGCAAGGCGCTGGCATAGGTGAAAGTTGGCCACAGAGAAACCTCCTACGAAAGATTTCTTTAAGAAGCTAGTGATGTATTACAAATGATTAACCTCAATGTATACTGTAAAACTGATTTTTTTATGTCTGGGTACAGATATAAACAGAACAGATCAGATTGTGAGGAGATACAAGACAACATTTTTAGGAACATACTCTCACTACATTCATTCTTGTGGCCAAAGCCTCAGTTTCATTAGGAAGTCTAGACAAGACCTCCGGTGTTTCTGCCACTGACTCCAATCTGTGCTCACCTCACGACACACCACCACCACCACCTCAGTTATGACACCTCAGTTATCCTTCAACGTACACAAACATACCGTACAGCAAGATATACAGAAGTAGGCACACAGGTACATTATCATAGGATATGATACACACACACATACACACACTACTTATCTAGAGATAATCTGCAGAGAGAGAGAGATGTGTTATTACAGGTCCCTCCCAGACGTGATGTCACTCAGCTCATAAGAGGTGTCTTTAAACCTGACACACGCTGAGGCTCTTGATGTTGAACTTTTTCCTTATCTTGACGGAGCCGTCCTCTATAAATTCATTCACTTTGTTGTGAATTAGACTCAAAGTCCGTCTGCGTTAGACTTCAGGGTGAGTGTGAGTCTATTTGTTTTTGTGTCTAGCAGTAAAATACATATTCTCCAGAAGTAGCTACAGCAAGAGATTCCTCATGGAGAGGCAATGGAGCTGGATAATTATAGGGGTGTGTGTGTGTGTGTGTGTGTGTGTGTGTGTGTGTGTGTGTGTGTGTGTGTGTGTGAGCATGTGCATGCGTGTGTGTGTGCCTGTGTGTGTATATATATGTGTGGTTTGGGGTAAAGGACTGAGGGGGGAAAAGAAAAAAAATGTTGTAATTTTTACAGTGAATTCCAGCTTGATAACCAGAACCAGCTGGCTTTTGTCTCTTAAACACACACACACACACACGCACGCACGCACGCCACACACACACACACACACACACACACACACACACACACACACACACACACACACACACAGCCAATCCTCAGCGTAAACAGTCGTTTGCGAGAATATGGTATTGAAATGTGAATAAAAGCCTATATGGGTCATAATGTGTGTAAAATGGGTGCCAATTATACCATCATCAGCGTTGCATAATTCAGCTCAAGTGCACAAAACACGTTCACAAAAATAATACTAAATACAAACTAATAACATCCATTATTGCACAACCATTTGCAGCAACGATGACTGCATAGTAATACGTACTCTCATTTGGCATTTTTACCGCCAAAAAAACTTTTATTACTTGGTGGAAAAGTACAAATTTGTTTCCTAATAACATTAACATCCAGTTTATTTTGTTAATTGAAACATGAATACAATCATTAATATTCCGACAGTATCTTTGCTTGGTGGAAAACGTTACAGTGCTAAAGATGACTAACCACCAGTCACACTTTTTGGTTGTTACTGGCCATTTCTGAACTTGTTCCACTCCCTTGTGTGTGTTTATCTGAATCATCCTGTCATCTCAAAGGAGCAAAGTTACCAGACAAAGCATGCATGCACAGGTAGTTATCAGCAACATTAGATAAAGCATACGATGTAAATGGATAAACTAGTGGAGTAGCCCCGACATTGCTTTATCAATACTACAATAGTTTTCAGCCCTATGCACTTCAACCTCCAACGTGCACACAGACTGACATCTCTACTAAGCTGCCTCCCTGACCCCAGTTGCCCCAGGCAACCCCTTGTTGTTGCAGTGTTTAAAAAGATGTGAGGAGCACAGTCTCCCACCAGGATAACTCTGGGAGGGAACACAGATTAAAGTCTGCTCGTCTCACAATGGGAGCCCTTAAGGCTACACAGAGGAGATCTACGCACGTGTGTGTGTGTGTGTGTGTGTGTGTGTGTGTGTGTGTGTGTGTGTGTGTGTGTGTGTGTGTGTGCTCACATCAACATACAAGCTCCCACTTTCTGTGGTTTTTGTTTCTGTACATTTGTGTGTGGATGCTGCACCTCCATGTGTGTGCACACCTACTTCTACCTTACATCTCCAACGTGTATGGCCTTTAATTTTGAATGGAGACAAATGCCGTGCAGGCCCATATTGAGGCAATGAAAAGAACCATTTCTCTCTACCTACAGATCAATGGGTTCCCATTCAATTAGAAAGTCTGAAACCATTAGCACCCGGCTAATGACTCCATTCTGGGGAGCTGGGGAGCTTTGGCCTCGGGGTAGGAGGGTGGCGGGTGGGGGAGCCAGAAAAAGCATCCAGGCTGGGAGGGGGATTTCTTTAACTGCATTCATTATGAGTGCATTACACTTCTTTAGTGTCTGATAGGGCAACATTTTCCAGATAGCATATTGCAGCAGGGTGTTGAATGATTTGTCCCTCTGGTCTTGTTTCCACAAATGCTAAAGCTACGCAGCTCCTATTAATTTGTAACCGTTTCCTTTTTCAACTTGATTATTTATTTCTCTTTGTTTATTGTTACATCAATTGTTTCTAATAACCCTCATATAGCTCACTTTGCCAGAACCACCTTATTGGCATCCAACTTCAGGTGTATCTGGAATGACTGAGGGATTAATGTGCAGGTCCTCCTATTATTCCTGTAATGACGACAGCTATTCATTAGTGTAGGATGGACGCAGCAGTTTTGGGTGAATTCAGATATCTCTCCACCCAACCCGATATCACGGCAAAGCATGCAACAGACCCACATGGCCACCTGAGGATAGTGTCATGTTTTGCCTCACCGAGGCGTGGATATTACACATGTGTATGAAAGTGCTGTAGCCTACCAGCAGGGTAGGTTAAAGAAAAACGGCATGGCTAGCTTAAAATAAGTACAGAAACTTAGTAAAATATGTACAAAAACAACGTAACATCAGTAGGGAAAACACATGACAAACATCACTACAAAACACGTCACTAACGTAACTTACAATACAACACCGGTCTTGAATACTGGCCTCCTGGTTTAAAGTCCTGAGTGTGTTGGACCCATCCACATCCGCTCCCAACCACCTTAAGCAGTCTGTCTCTGTTATTATCCTACGTCACTAATGGTGCCTTCAAATTGGGCCGTGTTTACTATATTTATGAGTTGGGCCCATATGAACCCCCCCCCCTCATGTCGTATTCACAACCTCGTCACAACTTTTGATGTTTGTTGACGTTGTGAGAAATGGTGGAGCCCATGGAAGTTCATTTATCAGTGCATAATTAGTTAATATTGTACAGTATATTGTAAATTTAGTCATATATTGTTTTTCTTGGTAATTTATGTCTGACCTCATCTTTCTCCTCAGTCATTATGTCTTTGCATTTCCTGCGTTATCTTACCCATTTAATAGCTTGCTAAGTTGTTAGCCTCTGTAGCTTCTAGACTCAACAGTAAGGTTAATATTGCCGTCGCTTAGCAGCAACTTAACCACTTGAATGCAAAGCATGTTGCGTTCAAGACTTCCCATGTCGTATAACGAGTTCCATTTGGAGGCACCATAACTCTGAGCATAGTATGTTCACATATATATGCATTTACATCATAGTCAGTACAGACTACATGGCATATAAATGACACGGCAAAAGCAAGAACAGCATTCTTATTACACGCTTTTACCTTGCACGTTATCAATTCACATGCCTTTTCATGTGACCTGGCTGCTCCACCCCCTGTTTATCTCCCCTTTTTCTACACGGTCCTACAGTAATCATTCATTCATCCCAACTTGTCAAATATGCAGTTAAAAATACTGATCAATGGCCCCAGTAATGAAAATAGCAGGTGGCCTAAACAGACATGAACTAAGAAAGAAAGAAAGAACAGAGGAAAGGAAAAAGAAAGAAGCTGACAGCAGTAAGCAGAAAGAAGGCAAGCAGCCAAGCAGACAGAAAACCGGGTGTATATGAGAGGGTTTACAGGTAGGAACCATGTGGCTACAGGCAGAGGTAGGACGCCACGGTCAGAGTCCATATCCTGTGTCTTAATACTGCGTGCTGCGGCCTCAGGGGAATGGCAGCTTTAATGGGGAAGCAGTCTGCCACTGGTAAACACATGCTGGAGCTCAGTGAAAACACTGCTGGCAGGGAATTAGGTTTGTGATAAGCATGAGAGCAACATTGCCTGAAATCATTTTTGGCTGCATGATTTGTGGTGTGTGTGTGTGGGGGGGGTGTGTGTGTGTGTGTGTGTGTGTGTGTGTGGAAACTCTCCCCCATTAAACATTTGTTTAGCTTGACATTAGTTTACCTCAACAGTCTGTTAGCTTAGACAAGTCTAAATCAAATCCTTTTTCTGTTTATTACAGGGACGCTGAAATCACTTCAGTTTCGGAACTAATTCATTAGAAATAGCCTGTTACATTCAATGGAAGAGTAAAAAAAAACACAAGTTTCCTACTAACATTAGGCCCCCAGTTACTCATACTGTAGATTTGGACCCTGAATCCAGCGTAAAGCTATCAGGGATATAATGATATTACATTTCACAGCGGCATTTGTACGCAGTGAATGAGCCATGACACCAGCCGCATGAGGTAAGGAATTGGCCTGGTACAGAGGTAGCTGAGGTTAAACGGAAAAGCAGAGGATGTGTCATTACTCCGAAAAAACATTTGTCATGATTCTGGTCACTCCGTAGTGAAGATCAAGTGTTAACATAATCACTTCTCCAGATTTCAGAGAGACTTGTCATTATTAGAAGCAGAGTGTTTGATGGACGGTACACAAGTCAAGGTTCATATAAAAGAGGAGAGGAGAGGAGAGGAGAGGAGAAGGAGAAGGAGAGGAGAGGAGAGGAGAGGAGAGGAGAGGAGAGGAAAGGAGAGGAGAGGAGAGGAGAGGAGAGGAGAGGAGAGGAGGGGAGGAGAGGGAGGGGAGGGGAAAGGAATGGAAAAGGCATGAAAGGAGTGGAAAGGAAAAGAAAGGAAAAGAAAAGAAAGGAAAGGAAAGGAAAAGGAAAGAAAGGAAAGGAAAAGAAAAGGAAAACAAGAAAAGAAAGGAAAGGAAAGGAAAAGAAAGGAAAGGAACAAAGCAAAGGAAAGGAAAGGAAAGGAAAGGAAAACAAGAAAAGAAAGGAAAGAAAAGGAAAAGAAAGGAAAGGACAGGAAAGCAAAGGAAATGAAAGGAAAGCAAAGGAAAATATGGGAAAGGAGAAAAGAAGAGAAAATAGGAAAGAAGAGGATGAGAAGAAAGTAGAGGAGAGGAGAGAGGAGAAGAGGAAAGAGGAGAGGATAAGACGAAAAGAGAGGAGAGGATGAGAGGAAAGGAAATGAAATGAAAATAAAGGAAAGGAGAGAAGAAGAGAAGATAGGAAAGGAGAGAGGAGAGGATGAGAGGAAAAGAGAGGAGAAGATGAGAGGAAAGGAAAGGAAAGTTAAGGAAAGGAAAGGAAAGAAGAGGAGAGGAGAGGAGTTTGATTGCTCTGGTCTGGCTCATCTGGTACAGGAAGAGCCTTGGAAAGTGATCGGGCCCATCCGGACTCGACTAGCTGAGCCTGCTCTACTTTCCTCCTGGGACTGCCAATGTGGTGGTGTGGTATAGGAAGATGGGGGAGAGGCGCTGGAGGGGTTCACAAGGGGCAGAGGGAGGGAGGAGAGACGAGGTGTGGAAGGTTGCAACGGGGGGACGGAGGGACCGTGCTCTCCCTAAGAAGTGCTAACTTGGACAGTGGGAGGAATTTTCTGTGGTTTATCCAACGAGAGCTGCTCCATCTGTATAAACTGGAGCCTGCCAAAATGTAGGCTCTCCACACACACACACACACACACACACACACACACACACACACACACACACACACACACACACACAGAATGTCGACTCCCTCTGTCCAAAGAGGAGCACAGAAACTTAACTCCCTCATTACTTGCTCAGATATCTAGCGCTCAGATGCTCAGATAAAAGTTGCAAGAAACACAAAGCAGAGCAGAGCTCACACACACATGCATGTACGTGCATGCGCACACACACACACACACACACACACACACACACACACACACACACACACACACACACACACACGCACATACACACACACACTCAGTCAGTCAGTCCATTGAGAAGGTGAGTCCTGAGGCTCTGCTGGCTGCAGAGTACTTAGAAGAATTGTTTTCGCCTGTTCCGCTGAGCTGCTCTAATGACAGTGGTGTGGAGACAGAGGTTATGTAAGTGTGAGCTGCAATCACACTCCACGCCATTTAGACGTGACTCAGCTGGCCCGACGCCTGTTTGCGTGAGTGTGTGTGTAAGAAGGAGAGGGAGAAAACGACTGAGTGCGTAAAAGAGAAAGACACTGGACAGACACAGTAAGATAGAGAGGGAAAAGTTGGAACAGAGGTTAAGAGTGTGTGTGTGTTTTTGTTTTTGTCTGTGCATGTTGGGGAGGGTGAGGGTTATAATACATCTGTTGGTGACTTCGCAGGAGATCTTTTTATTGCTATTAATACTTACATCCCTTGCTGCTTTTTAAAACACATTTGCATGGCCGCTCAGGTTAAATCCACTAGAAGAGAGTGAATATTCCTGTGTGTGTGTGTGTTTAAGTGTGACACACAGTGGCCCCTTAGTTTCCCAGCAGGGCTTGTGGCAGAGGACTGACATCTTTCCACAGGATATGAGAACTGTGTGATCATCCATCTGAGCTTTGAGCTGAGAGGAAAAACATACACTCTACAGCGCCTCCTTTCGTGCCTCAATTTGTATTACTCTCTCTCTCACACAGACTCACACACTCTCTCTCTTAGATTGTTCGTGTCCCTTTAAAACTTTGCTCTTCTTTTGCCAAGGGGGTAGGGTTGTACTCTGTGAGTCACTGGGCTGTCCCTGGCACAGACAGACACACAAATGCGTGCGCATACGCACATACACACACACACACACACACACACACACTTGAAGCTCTATGTCTATGAGTGGAGCTGGCCCTATGCCCAGCCTTAGGGCTGCACGGCCCCAGCACTGTATCACTTAACCCTTCAGGAGCTCATACTGCTCCAATTTAACCACGGAAAAGAAGCATCTCCTCAGTGTGTCAAAGCTTGACTCTTGAGGTCAAGCCTCTTGGAGTTAGTTATCAAAATGACTACAATTAAATGCCATAAACAATAATTCCCACAGCGGCGTTTCAAGCAAGCTGCTCCTTTAACTTTCAATATGCTGTTTAACTCTTTAGGAGGTCTCCTCAAGCAGCTACAACGCTACCGCTAAACTCAACAGTAGAGAAATGCGTTTCTATGACAAGATTTATGCGACCATGATCACAATTTGCTCTTTAACCTGCTGTCGCTTCACGTGACCCCTGAAGATGCTTCACTCCTTTAATGTCAGGGAGAACGTGATCGACTGGCCACACAGAAAGTTCACTCTCAAACTGACACCAGCGACCTCAGAACCTTGAACTTTGCCAGCTGTATTCAAGTCTCCTGCATTGTACTGATGTATTATTTCTTTATCTTTACCGCCTCCCCTCGTCCTTTTGTCTCTCATACACACACATGCTCGTCTCTAGTGCAGATGTCCACTTTGTGAGCGTGCAGGATGGGAGACAGCCAATATTTGGTTTATGATGTCAGCATGTTAGCACACTTCTAGCTAGCTGAACAAATAGAAGACAGAGTAGGTCTACACACACGAGCCACCAGCACGTAATGACCATACAGTAGCTCTGAACGTGACACAGACGGCATAGACGGAGATGGGATGTAAGGCCATTGAGAGCTGGTGTAAAGTGTGTTAAGTATGATGGGTGCAGTGACAGATGGTTTGACCTTTTGTGCAGCAGTTGTGCGATTTGACTGTGAATGACGCTGGAGCTCCTCTCCTCTCTGTTTCCTGTAAGATGGATCCCCAAGGTGCTATAGCTGCTCCAATAACCATGTCAACTTGGAGGCAGGACTATTGCCCTCCCACCTTTACCAGAGGGTAACCTCTGGAGTAATCCCTCGAGGGTCCATACTAATAATAGTATATGGATACGGACCTATAGAAATGATAGTCCAGCACAGAATTAAACGGCAGTCAAATGTATGTTAAACACTGGATGCTTAATAATGTGGTGTTACTAATGTGGGGGAGTGAAAGTTTTGGGGGTTTATAACAGTGTTTTAACTAGGACAGCAGGCCCCACCTGAACATACAGGGGTTGAGTCAATGAAACATATACATATATACACGCAAGAGGACATGTACACACACACATAGTAAGTATGGTTGCTGAGGAGTGTTCTGTAATTCTAGTGTGTGTTAATGACTCTCCCAGGCGCACTGGAGAAGACGTTAAAAACTCTGGCTGTGATTTACTGTGCAGCGATGCAAGCTGGGACACGACCCACAGATTCACACTGTGGCATGGATATAGTTTCACACACACACATGCACACCCACCCACACACACACACACACACACACACACAGATCCAAACACCATGGTTGAATCTGACAATGAACGAAGGAAGTTGATGCCAAAATAAACTGCATAAATGAAACAACGAGCTGCATTTTATAAACTAGATAAATAATTCAACCAATTAAATCTTTATTATCAGTCCGAGCATTTGCATGTTCAGTGTAGTTTTATGGCCAACTCTATGGTATTGTATTTGAATTAAACACTATAAAATATATTCCAGTTCTCTTTATACGGGCCATTGACTGGCATTACAGTCACACATCAATCATGGGCCAAGTCACTTAGCAGCCATTAAACTGTAACAATGTTTGTGTTTATACAGCTTGGCTCGGACCGAAAACAAAAACATACGTTCTCATTTACCCACCGCAATCTCATTACGGCCGTACAAACAAGTCATTTCTAATCCGCCAATTATGGATGAGGGAAAAAAGGGAAGCAGAGAAGAAGACGAGATCTGCTAGACGATCTATCACAAGCTTGTGGCCGACGACGGCTGTTAAGTGCATCGCCACAATGTCGCATTGGATGACTTGCGGTCTTCCCAAAGTCATTTCATGAACTGAAAGTAAAACAAAGAACCTGAAGCAGTTCTCTAACCTCTGCAAAATAATAAGAGGATAGGTTTTGTTTAATAGCAAGGCCTTGCCTTGCCCTTTTGCTTTGTTCAGAGCCAGACACCTGCCCTGGGTTGGCTCTGTAAGCCCTGGCCCAGGACATACAGTACACAGACCTCAACCTAAGTCACCTGTATTTACCTTGGATTTATAAAAGTCTGCAGCCCGGCGGTGTGATTTGTATGATAGGATATACTGCGATGTGGATTGCAACATGAGTTGGGTAATACCACCTCTGGTCGGGTTAAGAAAAGATTGGTAAAAGGCTGATGAGGTTTGTTTTGGAGATTTCCACTCCCCTCCCTCTGAATGGTTTGTTAAGTCCTGTTCCCAGTGAGTACAGCTCCATGGCCTACTTCTGTCCTCCACCAAGAATAACATGTACCTGGACAACACTGACCATTTAGACAGCTGCAGGGTGGGTGAGAGGGAGAAGCAGAAGGCGGTGGGAGTGAAGGCTGATGTACAAAAAAGAGAAACAGATGATTGAAGGTAATAATGCGGCACGCAATGAAAGAAATAAGGAGGAAGAGAAATCAGGGATTGATGAGGAAAGAAAATGAGTGGGAGGAACCCATAAAGTTACAGAGAATGAAGGAGACAGAGAGATGTGCCCCTATCCTTTTAAAAAGTTAGTTGAATCTCTGGAGGTTTAATTGAATTTGAAATGAGTCGGGAGGCAGAAAGTTAGCAGAAGCTCTGGAAGGCTTAGCGCTAAAGATGAAGAGCCAGTGAATGACAGCAGAGAAGACAGAGGAGGAGAAGACTCCATAACAGTGGCAATACAGAGGAGTCCTGTGTGAGAAAAAGGATTCGGCCACGCACAGGTAAATTGATCTCACGGGAGGTTGAGTAATAGTGGAGTAAAAGCTACGAAGGAAGGTATGGAACAAAGCATGAAGACAAGGAGAAATGAGAGAAAAATAAGGAGTCGTACAGGCAGAGGAAAAGAGTGAAGTTGGCGAGAAGTGGACGCAGGCAGAGCTTCTGCGGAAATAGAGAAAGAGGTTTAGGGTGGGCCTGGGCTGAGGGTTGTGAGGTGCAGGGCTCTCTCCAGTGCAAATAGAGGCTAACAGAGGGGCTGTTGTCTGGGTCAGGGTGGGCCAGGGGAGGGGACAGCAACACTGGGATGTGAAATGTGACAGATCTATTTTAGGGCTGCAGCACAGGAGCCCTTCCCTGCTCTGAACCAGGTGTCAGGGTCAGGGGTCAAGGGTAGGACAGCAGAATGTGAAGCACCATCTGAAGTGGATTAGTTTGACTGAAGGAGGCCCTGTAATTTAATTTTTATGTGCCGTTCCAGGTCCAATTCCAGAAGACAATTCAAGCGAGGAGAAAGAGCTTCGTGATTTCCTGCAAATTGCTGCTTGCAGCCTAAATGGAAAATGTCATGATCTATGAACATTATGAGCATGTCAACTCAAACGGTGTTGCATTTATCAAAAGATCAAGAGTCTTCTCTAGACGGAGCAGCGCAGGGCTGCAATGATTAATCAGTTATCTTCAACTATTAAATGAATCAATAACTATTTTGATTAGGGCTGTCAGCATTACCATGATAATAACGAATTCATGCAAAATCATTTTAACACCACTAATTTACATACATACTACAACATATTAACGAA
Source organism: Pterois miles (assembly GCA_947000775.1). Classification (NCBI taxonomy): domain Eukaryota; kingdom Metazoa; phylum Chordata; class Actinopteri; order Perciformes; family Scorpaenidae; genus Pterois; species Pterois miles. The sequence continues at coordinate 3,334,959 of CAMQGK010000368.1, forward strand.
GCAGGCTCAGTTTTAAAGTTAGTAACGAGAAAATCTAATATATCCATTGGTACAAATAACGTCATACTAGGTTGTCATGATGGAGGTTAAATTACGCTCCAAACTTACAATAAATTTTGGTGAAGAAAAAGTGTCATGGCTATTTTCAAAGGGGTCTCTTGACCTCTGACCTCCAGATATGTGAATGTAAATAGGTTCTCTGGGTACCCACGAGTCTCCCCTTTACAGACATGCCCACTTTATGATAATCACATGTAGTTTAGGGCAAGTCAGAGTCAAGTCAGCTCACTGACACACTGACAGCTGTTGTTGCCTGTTGGGCTGCAGTTTGCCATGTTAAGATTTCAGCATATTTTTGATGCTAAATGCAGTACCTGTTAATCCGTTTCCAATAATATATTTGTATATTTGTCTCTACTTTTCCATATACTTTTATGTACACTTGGGTGTGTTTTTTATAAATGTGCTGCTGTAATAACCAAATTTCACCACTGTGGGATTAATAAAGGTCTATTCTATTCTATAATAAATATATACATACATTTGCATAAAGTTGCATATTTTCCCCCTTCCATGTTGAAAGTATTAAACACCTGACAAATTTCCTTTTATGGTACATTTGGAACAGATAAAAAAAATGTGATTAATTTATGATAAATCACGATTAACTATGGGCAATCAAACAACAGTTACATATTTTAATCGATTGACAGCCCTAACTTTGATATATTTTGATATTATTTTGAGTAATTAAGTGAAGGAAAAAAAGTGAAAATTCTCTGATTCCAAAACAAGACATGAGGATGTCATCTTGGGCTTTAGGACACTCTCATCTGATTTTTCAATGCCATTATTGATGGTGAGAGAGATAGTAATGATAGGGAGAGAGAGATGGGTTGACATACAGCCGCTGTGGTAAGGACTCAGCCTTGGTACATGGGACATCCGGTCTACCAGGTGAGCTAAAATGGAGCCTCTGATTGACGTTCTTCACCATTTTCTGACATTTTATAGGCAAAACAACTAATCGATTAATTAAGAAAATAATCGACAGATTAATCGAAAATGAAAATAATAGTTAGTTGCAAACCTTGGAGCAGCGTAAGAAATTCAGTTATGTATTACAATTCTTCTTCTTTCTGTTGCTCTTGTGTTGCATTTCCAGTTTCCACCATATTCTTCCCAAACACACTACAAATTCGGTCGGTTAGTCACTCTCAGTTATATCAGGATCTTCGTCATCCTTTCATTGTTTCTCACTATTCCAGGATTTCAGTGGTTTTCAGTTGCTCTTCTATAGAAAAACCAAAAGTACAAACATACTTCCTCTTCCTCTCATCAGGCGCATTACTCTCGAAATGATCAAAATGTATGGGAAGTTAATACCAGTGTGAGAATGTGCAGTAGCTAACTGGTGGTTAATTTGATTCTGACGTTGTGGTTCACAGATGATCACAACTTAGCATCATGCTTACTTACGACTTCCTGTCCTCACCATTCTTCCTTCCAATTTCTTTCCCATACAATAAAGGTTCATTTTATCTTATCTTATCCATCATTGTCCCCTACCTACACATATACCACCACTTTCATTTCTCATGTGCATCTTTGAAACAAACCTAGTCTCCAATTGTACAGCCACCCCCAACACCTGCACTCTGGTCTGGGCCTATCAGGATCCAGGCAGAGGGGCTGATTATGCAGGCAGCTGTCAGCCCTCTAAGGTGAGGCCCCCCAGGCGACAGTTCAACTGCTTCAGACTCAGGCTGTGCCACCGAGCCTGACAGTAGCAGGAACAACACAGAGAGAAGAATGCTAATGGATCAAATCAGATGAGAGCTGAGATGAGAGGTGGGAGCGTGGAGCAGAAGAGGAGGGCGCTGGCAGGCACTCCTGATCAGCTGTCATTCAGATGAGGCCCTGAGTGTGTGCGTGTATTTGCTGTGCATGTTTGAATGAGAAGCACTGGCCGCCCAGGATTACGCCCCCAGTCACTGACATGTTTTCCCTCCACAGTGCCTTGAAGTTTGAGAGATGAAGGAAGGGTGTGAACAGAGGCAGGGAGGGGCTGGCAAGGGATAGATGGATGGATGTGAGAGGCTATGTACAGTACACTGCTCTGCTCCTTTATTCTTCCATCTAACATGCCTTTCCCATCGTCTATCTACCCGGCATAACTCCACCTCTCTCTTTGACTATCTGACTGCCTCGGAGCCATACCTCGCTGCAGAAGAGGCAACATATCAAAACTTAACGGCATTTCCTTTTCTGAATAATGCTGAGTTCAATATTATTCTGTTTTGAACTTCACTCCTGCGCTTGCTTCTTCTCTCCTCCAGGGCAACCCCTTCATGAGGAGAGACGAGATGCTTTAGCGCCATCACTTACGGGCAGTCAAACAGCCTCCTGTGTGGTGGGAGCTCCTGATTGAAACATAGCAAGCTGAAGACTTCAGTTCCCCCTCTTTCCTGATCTCTAAATGTCTGATTCCATTCGCCTCCACAGGACTACAGACGGAGAGTTAAAGCCTACATGTGCATGTGTTCATGCCACGAATGAATAATGTATTCTGACAGCAGAGACAGATGGATATATGATCACCAGCTAAAGAGGATTGCTGTGACACTGAACCAGGAAGTGCTTGTCAAGTCATGTTATAACTCCAAGCCGTGAACTCGCTGTGGATTTCATCTCGATCATCACCCATAATCAGGTTGCAGGAAAGTTTTAAGTTTCGCACAAAATTACCTTAAAAAGCCCGCCCCCCCAAACATCAACTCAAATGCCTTCAATCACAAACAGCTTGACATGCCCCTACCCCACTGCTCCGTCTCCCCCCTTACCCCCACGCTCACCCCACTCCTGGCAGATGGCTTTAATTAATATAGACATGATAACGAGATTCCCCGCGATTAATACACACAGCAGTTATGGATTTAAGTGCTAGGGATTCCAGATAATATGATTAACAGCAGTTAAAGTGGGGGCATCTGTCGGATGAATCTAAATGGAGGAGGGCTGGAGTGATTGCGAAATAAACGTGTGTGAAGTGTGCATGCACATTTTGTGTATGTTTATTTGTGTGCCTTTCTGTCAAAGAGACGGATGGTATAAGAATGCTGGGGGCCTAACCTCATGCAATCTTAAGAGGGAGCTTTTTTATCCACCTGTTATTGTGTAGCCAGATGTCCTTTGTGTCATAACATACAGTAGACAACATGTTGCTGCTGCATGGTATTTCACCATATGTTTACATCTGTGTTTGTAATATTTATCAGGGAACTTACTTCAAATCAGACTTAATCTGCAAAAACAATTTGCTTTTTTAAACGTTCAATACTTGCATAGAAAATGTACAACAGCCTGACCCCTGTTTCTGGAGTCTTCTAGCTGCAGACAAATCTGACAAATGACACACAGATGCAAACAAGTGCATCTGGGACAACTGCTCGGTCCTATTTAGGGATGTTAATAATGAACCGTGAACCGATAACCGACATTAAGCACTTTAGCCAAAAATTAAAAAGCGATGAAAAATGCAGAGGAGCGACTCGTCACTTTAAGGAGAAAAGCTGGTCCACCTTAAGAGAGAGCTGGCGCAGATACAGTAAGTTGGCTCAGGACTTCCAGCGGAGGAGTTGTAGCTTGCAGCCTCGTAGCATTTATTCATTGACAAACTGTACACACACTGTCCGCGACAGCTACGTTTACAGCTATAACGCCACCAACAAACCCACGCTCACTGCCGCCGCACATACACTCGCTGAAGTTACGCTAGCAGCTAGCAGCTGCTAACGTAGCACAAACACACACACTGTTTGTTGGACAATTGCGATTGTTAAGTCGGGCAGACATGCAGCTGACAACCTGCTAAACTAAACTAAATGTGCAGTGGATACTTTTACTGGGAAAGTGGTTGCATGTTTGTGACACTACACGCAGCACCCTGGCTGTTAACGTTCCTGGACGGTGAACTGGAGACACTGAACGCAGCACCGTGGCTGCTAACTCTCCTGAAGGTAAACTGTAGTTGTCTGTTGTGTTCATAAACTGCAGCTGGCAGAAGCACATCTTGTCAGTTAACGGCTTAGTAATCGGTTAAAGAGTTCCAAAGTAAGCTAATCAATAAGGTCATGAATAATGTGAATGCTAGCACTACAGCTGAGACAAAGTTTGCTTTGCTAATTTTGGAAATTAACTGAAAGGGATGGTTCAGAAGATGGGGTTTTACGTATACTCTGTGTTCTGTGAGGTAAAATGACTGTTTTGTGAATTGAGTCCGGTCTGGTCTTGAAGACTGCAATATAACAGCTTCAGTTACTGTTGAAACAGGCTGTCAGCGAGGTAAAGTGACTGAAGATGGGAGCAGCAGAAAGACGTATTTTAGCCACCTAAATAAATCAATATCAGTATACATGTAAGTGTACACTATATTTAGTGTACTTATCAGACAGCCGTTTTATGACGGGACTGAAGCTGTTATATTGCGGTCTTAAAGACCAGACCAGACTCTGTCCACAAAAACATTTTACCTCAAAGAACTCAGGAGTTGCTGATCTACCGCTGCATCGATCGGTTAGTTTGTTGTGCTATCGTGTGACTTTCAGATCCAAACTGATGTAGTGTCTACAGCAGGACACTGCTTAGCTTCCATGGTACTCCTGTCTGCTTCTCCAAACTGGGAGCATGCTGACCGCCATCCATGTTACTGTATGTAACATGAATACACTGACTATAAAGCTGTATATATACTGTAATGTAGCAGCAGCATCATGCAGAACCCTACATCAGGTCACATGGGTTAAAGTTTTTAGAGGAGCTTAGGAAAACAGCATTTTGGCACTAAATCACACATACTACCAAAATTTGAATGTTCGGGCACTGGGAAGCTACAGAATGATATAAAAACCTTTAAAAAACAAAAAACTAAAATAATGGACCCACCCTTTAATTTGTCTCAGCTGTTGACCAATTCCTGTGGACACAACTCAAAATACAAATAAAAAAGTACAAGTTATTGTGGATGATGAAGAGGATTTGGGGAAGCTGAGAATCTATTTTGATAGTTCCTCTTTAGAGAAAGTCCCTCTTTCTTTCTTCTACATGTACAGTTCATTTTGTTTGTCGACATTCAGCCGTTCACTTCCCGTGTTTGAATGTGAATTCATTCTTTTTCACATGTGTTGCCTGTACAAAGACACTAAGCTGGACAAACTAAAGCCATATGGTGCACAGTGAAGTACTCCACCCTAACCTTCTGTCTCTTGTTTACGCCGTTGGCTACGTGGCTGATACGTGTATTTGCTGGCATTTAGAAATGTGTCATCATGAGGGAGTCTAGCCCAAACAAATAAGTACGAAACTGCTCCTCTCTGGGTAAACGGTGAAGGGTTATCATGTCAATCTCTGGCTTGTTCCAACTGTATGGAGTGTGTCTCCACACATCAGTCACACTCCAGAGGATCTGTCCAGTCTGCACCCTACAGATAAACTCAACAGGACACCAAGGGGACGACTGTGTTTGGAAGACTGTTTGTGCCCATTTGTGTGTATGTTTTTAACTCTTTCAATACAAAACATCTAAAAAATAGTAATGGCGTTCAAACACCACTCTAGCTATGATAGTTTCTCTCTAATTCACTCTATTTTAAGATGATTTTAGTTTTCTTTTCTTTCCTTTTATGATAACTTGCCTTCAACCAGTCTCATCTTCTCCTTAGTGATGTCCTACATCTCCTAGAACAGTTGACTCCTGTCTCCTTGACAGTTGTGAGTGAAGACAGTAACAGTAACAGTCATAGAAGTTTGGCTGAATTGATTAGTTGATTGGCAGAAAATTAAATCTGTAACTTTTTCATAGTCAATCGAATCAGATTTAGACATTTTTTATGCAAAGAGGCCTAAACACTTGCTGGCTTAGATATGAGAATCAGCTGCTTTTCTTTCTTTCAGATGATAATAAGCTGAATATCTTTGGGTTCTTGACAAAAAGACAATTGAGGACCCATCTTGGGCTGTGAGAAATTCACTATTTTCAGAATAATGAATTGGTAAAATAATCAGATGCAGCGCTACATCTTACCAGAAAAGCATAAATAATGACACTCACATAGAAGTGAATGTTTCTGGGGTAACGTGGCCCAACTACCAGCTGCAGTGTGATCCCATCTCAAGATGGTGTCTTGTATATTTTAGGGATGCACGATGATATCAGCATGTCATCGGTATCGGCAGATAAAGGCTTAAAATGAAATATCGGCATCGGCCACAAATTAGCATTTCCTCTGATATGTATAGGCTATGTTACACACAATTAAATATGACATGTGGTCATGTGTGACTAAACATTTTCATTGGTCGCACCGGTGCACCTGACATTTACCAGGTCTGTCGGTCTGTGTAGTGTTTTTTTTTTTTTACCCCCCACCCGCATCTGAAAAAGAAAAAACGCCATGTACTCCTCCTCCACTGATAATACAACGTTAATACATACTGGTAATTCAAGATAAACACAACTATTGATTGTTTTGGTTTGTTATTTAAAAAAAAAAAATGCTGTGATGTCTCTTACACCTGTGCCTGGCTCAACGTCATGGGCAGAGGTAACCGCTCCACCTGCCTCCCTGGTCACCAGTAAGATGCCTAAACCTGAAAATGGCCAAAATTCTGCATTGCATTTATTGCACAACTAAGGAGGCAGTAGCCACTTGTATGAAATCCAGAGCTCAACTTGCGATGGGATCACACCAGCTGGAAGGCCAAACTGTGCCAGGAGCGTAAAGTGGGGGACCAATGGCTCCTTCCCCACTTCCAACCCCTCTACTTCTGGCGCCCTGATCACACCCACCATCAAACTCAACCTTCATTTTGACCTCAACTACACACCTATAATGCTTTGTGTGTGTGTGTTTGCTTTCTATCCCCAGGACACATTTTGTCACAATGACACACAAACAAGGTGAAAACAATATGTTGTCATGGCTGGTAATTATTGGTTCATTTTTCCTACCTCCTCTGATAACAGATTTATTTGTTGAGGGAGATGTTTGAGCTGAAGCCCAGTTTATAACAATAAATCAGTTTAGCAAAATGCTCTTTGATGAAATGAGCAGAACAAATATATTATTAGAAGTGAACTCCAAATTCCAATCATATCTGGCAAACATGAACATGAATTTGGAAAAAGACTGCAAACTTTTCATCTGTCCTTATTCTTCAGAGAAACGACGTTCGCCAAGAGAGCAGCAGTGGTTTGAGCAGGTGCTCCAGCCTAATGTGAAATCACAACTCAATGACATTCTTTGCTGTGTTTAGTTGCAGAAGGCCACACAAGCTTACAGTCAGAGAAAATTTGCCACTTAGCCGCTAGTGATGGGTTTTTCCACCCTTGCTTTCCTCTCCACAGCCTCTCCTTTGCAGTCAGGCAGACACAGTAAAGAGAGTGAGGGAGTAATTTCACAAAGAAAGGGTAGAAGTTGGCACTGAAAGTGAATCAAGGGAGCAAAAGCAAACAGAGGAAGGAAGGAGTGGGAAGGGGGGAGGGAGAAAGTGGAGGAGGGAAGTTGGCGGAGGAGGGAAATGGGAGAAGGGATGAGGGGGTGAAGCTGTGAGCAGAAGGCGGACGGACTCCAATGAAAACAGAGTGTCAGATGTAACATGTTTGTGCAGAGCGGGGACTGCTAATAATGACCCACTTCCACTTCTTGACCACGAGTGACTGGACACGCTGGTCCCAATCCCTGTCGTATAAAGGTAGAAGCAGATCATAGAACAAAAACAGAAAAGGATAAACTGTCATTGAAATATCACTAACATTGTGTTTTCAAAGAACACACCAAGAGGGCTGACCTACTGTGGCATGTATGTCCCTGCACTCACACACCCATCACACAAGTACATCAATGCACATCCAGGGTCACATTAACTGCAGCCGCTGGGACAGAAGTGCAAGACAACCATCCCTGCTTCCTGTTTTTCTGGAAATGAAACTATGTCAAAGGCAATAATGCTGGCAGTATGAAACACTGGCAGTTAGAACCTGATCCCTAAAGCTCATACCAAATCCAAATCCGTGCACACACATAAAGACGCCGCACGATGCAAACTCAAACACCATTTTTAAAAACGGGGGCAGGACTCAACAGGGGTTCTGCTAACCATGCTTCAGCGTCCTGCATCCAATCAGAGATTTGATCACTGGCAGTGAATACAAACAGGACATGCAAATAGTGAATTTATCCACGAAACCTCCCCTTTCCAAACCTGCAAATGATCACTACTGGAACGCTTAGCGACAGCTTGCCATCACTCCCTTTAGCCCCCAAAGCAGCAATGAGGCTGTAACAATTTGGGAACACAGCACTCCAGGGCCCCAAAATAAAAAATGGAGCCGAGGATAAATGTTACACCTCTGAAGAGAAACAATGGAGGAAAGACAGGGTATGACAGAGATTTAAAATGTCTCCAAGCAAAATGAGTAATATAGAAGAATACTAGAATATTCTGCGAAATAAACAACCATACTTGTTGGAACAATTAGTCAATTACTTGCGTAACTGATCAACAATTAATTAACTGCAAATACTTTGACAATAAATTAACTGTTTAAAGGGACAGTATGTAGGATTTGGCACATCTAGTGGTGTGGTTGGAGACTGCAACCATCTGAGCACCCCTCTGTTCACTCCTCCCTTTCCAAGATTTGGGCAATGTGAGCTGCTGAGTGCAAAACTGTGGTAGCTCCATTCACCTCACTCAGAGGACATCCTTACCATAATAATAATACTTTGGGAGTAAAGGAAGTCAGACAGCGGCTGGTGGTACCATGGTTTTGCATTCTGTGGCTAACATTGCTGCAGTTTCACAAGCGTGTCGGAGAACTATGGTGGCCTTCAGGTAACCTACAACCGTAAAAGTCTCTCTCTAAGAGCCAGTGTTTGGTTTGTCTATTTGGGGCTACTGTAGGTGCATGGTGGAGCAACATGGCAGAGGACCTGCTCCCTATGTAGTTCAAGCCCATCATGTGATACCATCAGGCCTGTAAGACTTTTTCCCATAGACTTACATTGGGAAAGAGACATCTGTAATTCTGCACATAATTTTTTTAGGTTAATCAACTTCCTTGTACAAATGCTTGAATAGCCATTATTTAAATCATTAGGTCCTAAAAGTCCAGACCGAGGCTGGAGCGAGGGCTGGATGCGGAGGGAGGCAGAAGATCGCCAGATGATCCAGGTACTTTATATCTTGACAGTCAAGCCATTTTGGCTTTATGCGCCACTGAGCAACTTTCAGAAGGATGACCGGGAGCCCGTCGTAGCGCTGTATCCAGTCCTCTTTGGACATCGATGTTGCAGACATGAGGAGCTCATTCTTTCTTTGTGTGGCATTTTAGCCTTTATTGACAGGACAATGGATGGCTTAGAAAGGCGACATGAGGAAAGGGCCACAGGCTGGATTCGAACCCGGGCTGCTGTGGTCAGGACTCAGCCGTGTTATATGGGCTCATTCTGAGGTAACAAGAACACACTGATTCTTATACACTGATGAAAACATAGTTGTAAATATTATATTCTAATTCTGCTACTAGATCCCCCTAAATGCTACACACTGGACCTTTAAATCATGCCTTTGATTAGTGAAGATTTGCTGGTTTTCGTAGTATTCTATGACAGTAAACTGCATATTTTTGTGATTTTTGTGACTAAATGATTGATCTACAGTATTAATTGAGAAAATAATAATTGAAGCGCTTCGACAGATGATATATTAAACTAGAGGTGTCGTTTCATGTTGGAGAAAAACTGAAAAGGCCCTTCTGCATTGCTGCTGGTACTGAGGGGAGTTTTGTGTTTGTGGATGTGTGCGAGGAGAGTGGGGTTTTAAAGTGGTTGCTGACTTCTAACCATAAAACTTACTCACTACTCAGCAGAAGATGTGTTGCTATGGACATCTGTTTGTTTTTACACTCTCTGCTCCACACACACACACAGTCACTGCCTTTGCATTCCAACATGTACACCGTCTGACCCATCCACAATAACCACCACCGACATACACAAGCACATAAACACTTACATGCAGAATCGAAGATGTTCTCGTAAGAATTTCAGCTAGCATACACAGAACCTGACATGTAGCTAATTACGACATGTTCGGCCTGTTGCTGCTGTTCTGCCCTTTATGTGCTGCTGTATGCACTGTACACGTCTGGAAGAAATGTAAAGTTACATGTTATTTCTAGTGATGTTTCCTATAAGCCCTCACATGAACATCACCAGCCACCATTCAATTCTAAGACCCCCGTGGGGCTCACTCTGTTTTGGCCCACAGTAGCCCTTAGCTCATTGACCCCTTCACGTATCCATTGGCCCCTATAGGTGGTGAGGGATTGTACAGGAGGCAGGGTCTGAGTGGGGAGAGAGAGAGAGAGGGAGGGTCAGCAGCAATAGAGAGGAGCACTTCTTCAGGAAAGGCATTAAAGAGGCAGGTATTGATTTGGGATTTTAAATGTTTTTCGCAGTGATATATCCAATTAGCCTCTGAACCCTCTATGGGTATAGAGCGGGCTCCCCTGAGGCCGAAGAGAGGGCCACTATAACACTTTTCCTCCGGCTCCCTCAAATGATAAGAAATAGATAATACCTGTTAGAGTCCGGACTCATAACGACAAGGTGCTGGATGGCTTTGTGAAAGAATTAAATCTACACTTACATTAATTCATCTGGGATAATGTTGTAAAACTGAACCCTTTTCCCATGCAGGTCTGTAGAGGACTCTTTTTGACTATCTGTTTCTGTCATGCTCTCCTCTCTCTGCTGCTGTGGGTGACATGGTGACTTGTTCAGGCAGTGCGGACAGCTCCTGGATATTGGTAAGCTTTAATTCTCGCTACACATCCATGTCTCCCTCCTCCTCCTCCTTCCCCCGCTCAATCGATGGTAAGTTATTTAGCAGATAAAAGAGTTGGATCAATCCAGCAGCACATATCAGAGTGCCAGCAACTTGTGTATATTATCTGGCGTGTGTGTGTGTAATAGAGAGAGAGAGAGAGAGAGAGAGAGAGAGAGAGAGAGAGAGAGAGAGAGAGAGAGAGAGAGAGAGCGAGAGAGAGAGGTTGTGTGTGTCGATGACTTAAGCATATGTGTCTGTACCTGGATATCTGTGTGTGTGTGTGTGTGTGTGTGTGTGTGTGTGTGTGTGTGTGTGTGTTTGTAGTTATACCGTAGCCTAAAAAGCAGTGTGTGTGCTAAATTGTGTATACCCGCATGCCACTGTCACTATGTCAAACCCATAGTGAAAGAGACACTGAGAGGAAAGGGAGAGAGTGTGTCCTTGGCTGTTGAATGACAGTCACCTTTTTTTTCTTTTCTTTCTGTAGCTACAGACGACTTGCCGGCGCGTTTGGCCTATTGTACATATATAATTTGATTCCATTCATCATTAAGATGTCTGAATTGAGGCAAGTGAATTGAATAAGTGAAAATGACTCAAAACCTGTGTAGGAATAGGCCTCCCACTTACAGTACAGACAGGCAAAGTGCTGCTTATAATAGAGAAGGAATGTGAAAGGGAGAAAGCAGTTTGTGTTCGAAGAGTGGAGAACGAACAAATGCACGCCAAAGTGGGACAGAAAGATGGAATGATCCTGAAGAGCGGAGCGAGGGACAAGATGTTAATTTGAATGTTACGAAAGCAAGAGAGAAAATGTTGTTTTACGCCAGAGCAAAAATTGCTTTGAGTACTGCGATAACTCAAAGCAAATGTGGTGATCTACATTCAAGTCAGAGGAGGAGCAGAGGAGCCGTGCTGAATACAAAGGGGGGGAAAACTCTTTTAGGTCTGGTGAGAGCGAGACAACGATAATAAGGTCGAAGGAGAACAACTGTAAATGTCAAAGGTCACAACCAGACGCATACAGACCTGCACAGCATCACCATCCACACAGATATACTCGAGCACACAAAAGCCATATTATAGGACGGCGATTATTTATTTCTGATGGTTAGCTTGTTTCCAGGCCTAACAAAGCATTTATGAAAAATGAGACTTGTTTAAAAAGAAAGAATTTTAAAAGTGGCTGTGTGTTTGTATGTGTGTCCTAATTGCCTAAAACAAAGCGTCCCGAAAATTAGAATACATCGAACACACACACACACACACACACACACACACACACACACACACACACACACACACACACACAGTGTACTCCCAATCCCAGTGTACACTCGCACAGACACGCACACCACACACAGACAAACACACACTTGAGATTATGTGAGTCACTGCGTTACCCAGCAGGGCCTGGGGAGCTGGGGATTTCCACACTAGGAAAAACAGGTGACATCTGCCCAGCTCCCATACAAATATCTTCCGGTATGTACAGTACGGCTACGTACAGCTGCTCTGTGTGCAGTAAAACCTCCAAATATAGGACAGGTAAAAAGAACCTCTTATATTATGAGTGTTAGAGAGAAAGAGAGAGAGAGGAAAACACAGAGAAAGTAGTCAAGAGGTCATTAAAGTAGTCAAAGGTCACTTGCCACAGAATCACTAAATCACCTCAACAGCTGAGACACACCTGCTAATGTGATCAGACACACAAACAGTGCAACAGCCCCCGCCCCTGAACACTGAGCCTTGTGCTTACCCATATACACGGTCGAGAATGGCCATGCATGGCCTGTTTTCACCTCAAATAAAGTTCACAGAGACCATACACAAATCAATAAACAACGTCCCAGCTTAGCACCAAACATAGCTCGGCCCCTCTTCCTGTATCACTGCTTGGGTTTCAAACACACCGTGCTTCTTCCTTCCTTTCAAGTGACGTGCAGAGCTTTTAAACTGCCCTGCTGTCTTACCTGTCTCTCAGTTTGTCTGCTCTCTAGTGATTTAGGAGTGAGACACACTGGATAACACCATATTTGGCCATTCTGACAAGCAAAGGGAAATCCCCCATCTAAGGCTTGGCTCTAAGGCGTAGGCCTGGTGGTAAGATTTCACTGTTGTTTGCAAATTAACTACCCAAGCGGCACCAGTTCTAGCAAATAATGTTTGGAGATCGCAAAGCTGAGTTTATGGTGACATGAAGTGACAGTAAAACATTAAATCAAAGCAGAGGTTCTCAACCCATGTGGGGTCACTTAAAGGACCATTGCACAGCAATTAGGTGGATCCATTGGCAGTAATGGAATACAGTATTACTAAATACATTTCCTTTAGTGTATAATCACCTGATAATAAGAACTGTGTTTTCGTTAGCTTAGAATGAGATGTTTATATCTACATAGGGAGCGGGTCCTCTCTCTGCCTCTCTGGAGTCTGCTATGGTGCACCGCCATGTTTCTGCAGAAGCCAAACAAACCAAACTCTGCTAACTTTTCCTGCTTGGGCCTGAGTTGATAACTTTACTCACTGCTGTTGCCGCTGCTCGTTCTCTCTTGCTTCACCACTCCTTTCCCATGTAAACACACACTCTACTGTATGTACTGCACTCAATGTCTCTAATGAGGGACATTCACATTTCCGCGTCTGCCACCGTAGCTCTCAAACATGATTGGCACACGGTAGAGGCTTCAGATGGCTGCAATCTCCTCACCTCAGGCTAGATACCAACAGATCCTACAACTAAAACAAATGAAAAAAAGGAAAATACTTGTCTTGTTAAAATTGCATTTTTTAGACCTCCAGCTCCAGTTGTTAGGAGTCCACGCCAACATCTTCTCCGAATTTTACTCAAAATCTCTCTTTCACCTGTGCTTTTGGTGTATTGCAATGCATCTATGTATATTTTAATGGATAGTGCATATTATTATTCAATTAGATCAGGCTTAAGTAACACATCAGGAGTCAGCGGAGCATTGTACATCATCACCTTGTTCAAAGCATTTTCCTAAATGTATGAGAAATGTCAAGTTTCAAATGTCCTTAACAGCTGCCTGCCTACAGTGTCTATTTAGTGGCATATTTGCACAACTACTCATCCACCCATGAACCTGCTTTTCTTTCAACTCCATTTGTCCATCCGTCTGCCTGTGGGAGACAGCAGAGACACAGAAGCTGAGCATCGATTTGAGTGTCTGTGGTGGGCAGAGAGATGTGCAGTGTGGGAATGGCTATCAGGGACACAGACCAATATTATTCATCCCGGACAATATCCTAAAATGGCTAATTATACAGGCCAATTAGTGGGCTAATTAGACAATTATCTAAGCAGACAATCTATTGGCTGCAGAAGATCGATACTGGGAAGAGATAGCGGCAGAGATTAGGATTTACTTTTTATTACCTCACCTGTTTGCCTGCACTGCACATGAAGCTAAGAGATGCTCTGACGGTTACACACTCTACCTGTCAGTCTCATTAAGCCCATGAGCCCAAAATGAAAACTTTAATTCTTTAGCATTTAAGTTGGCACATTTCCCTCTCCAACAAGTACTTCTTTATTTTCTTAAATTGTAATTTGAGTGTTTCCTCTTGGCATGTGTGTGTGTGGCAGACAGGAGAGAGGTGATAGCAGATTTGTAGGAAAGAGTCTGAGCAGCTGTTCCCACAGGACAGACCGAGTGAGTCGGGTCCCACTGCAGATCTTATCTGATCATTGTGTCAACACTATAGACCTTCCCTCCTTCTACTGCCCTACTCCTCTCTGTGTTTACTCTCACTGCCTCTCTCTACGGCACAATCGCACAAAGGATTCATCTTTCTTCTTCGGTTATGTCCCTGACACAAATGCACTGTTACTCCCCCCAAGACACACACACACACACACACACACACACACACACACACACACACACACACACACACACACACACACACACACACACAAAGCCTCCTCTTCCAAGCGCACAACATTGGCATCCAGTCAAAGTGGCGCTAAATTGTATTAAAATAGTGCAGTGCTCGTCGCAAATTTACATGCGAATTAGGGAGAGTAGAAGTAATTACTCCGGGCCAGTGCCGCTAATTGAATAAGGGTGCAGCCTTTTCTCTCCTCTCTCTTCTTTCATTCTATATAAACAGGGCTCTGTGCTTCCTTCAATGTCATTATGCCACAGCTTTGCCCTCTTCAAGGGCCCAGATCATAGGCAAAAGAAAGCAATGGAGCCTGCTTTGCATATGTGTGCGTGTGTGTGTGTGTGTGTGTGTGTGTGTGTGTGTGTGTGTGTGTGTGTGTTTCTAGGTATTTGTTTTGCCAAGTTGTCTCGGCATTGTGTGAAGCGATGATGTGAACATGATGGCCTATTGTTGTACCCTATGTTGGATCACCAGTGTGTATTTATTTTCCAGAGCCATATGGGAAATTCGATGGATAAAATCTATGCACATTAAGATGTAGATGTAACTGTTTGGTGGGTACTGTCGTTCTCTTCGGGTCCTGTGGGAGACGAATCAGAAGCGGAGTGAAAAATGCAAGCCGATAGGAAGACATGACCAGAGCACACGCAGACAGCCCGGGGCTGTTTGAAGTAGGCCTCGGAGAGAACACGTTGCTTTTGAGGTGTGGTGAACAGTACATGAGAATAACTGACACACACAGACTTTTCCCATTGGTGCATTTGCATGGCAAAGTGTCCGCTGGCTGATTCCCAGGTCTGCTTAATTCTGTAATGGCATTGAGGTTTAAAACATAAAGTTGCTAATACATGAAGAGATCCCCGCAACGGCTCAACGCTGGTTTGTGCACGCCTGCGGAAAACATATCAAAAGATTTTTTTATATTTCAAAACACTCTACAGACAGAGAGACATAAATCTTATTTCTCTCTGTAGGTCTGTGTGTCAGTCATGCGATGTGAAGGGGAGAGGCTGGCTGCTCTCAGGAATATCAACCTGTGGCTGTCAGCTTTATCAGATCTAACCCACTCAGGGAGAACTAAACACACTCTCCCTCTCAGCCAATCTCTCTTTCTCTCACACACAAAAACACACACACTATACACATGCATCTTTATAAACAAACACTTTCACAAGACCAGAATGCATGCAAGGGAGAAAAGTCATAACAGACCAGGCCAGGAGATAGTTCAGCACATCATCACTTGTTGCTTTTACACACTAGCATAGATTAAACAAACAAGATATTACATGGTAACTGGTGAGCTCTAGAGGCTCTGGTTGGCAGACTGGAATCAAGCTTCTCGCCTAACTGTCAGAAAAGAGGCAAATTTCCCAAAATGTCAAACTACAGTGGTAACAGCTTATAGTAATCACGTTTGTCTTGGTCAAATTGGTCACTATAAGCAGATGATCATTATAATCTTTGTTGTAGTCCATCATTTCTCATGTAGATTACCATCTGACATCTGTATATTTATTACATGAACACAAAGTAATGAAATGGACCTCGGGCTGCATGATGCAGTGGTTAGCACTGTTGCCTCACAGCAAGAGGGTCAAAGGTCTGAATCCAGCTTGGGACTCTTATGTGTGGAGTTTGCATGTTCTCCCTGTGTTAGCGTGGGTTTTCTCCAGGTTCTCCGGCTTCCTCCAGTTTAGGTTAACTGATGACTCTAAATTGCCCATAGGTGTGAATGTAAGCGGGAATGGTTGTCTGTCTGCCCTGCAATGGACTGGCGCCCTGTACTCCGCCTTCGCCCAATGCCAGCTGGGATCAGCTCCAGCCCCCCTGCAACCCCTAACAGGATAAGCGGTTGGCACACTTCTTCTGTCTTTTCCCTTACCGAGGGTGAGGCATTGCCGTTTTTGGCCGGCTCTGCAGGGCGAGCGTGCATGCTGATGAACGGCGCCACTTCGACCAGGGCTCCTTGCTCACTCACCCGGTAGCGGCATGAAGGAAGAAGGGCGCTGGTCTGCATGTGTGCTGAAGAGTCGGTTGACAATCGGAAAAGTATCACTTTGGGGGCATTATGTGATGAGGCGTTATCAGTCCACTTTACGAGGGCACACTCGTTTTTCATTCAGAGATGACCTTTTCCCGTCAAATATCAATGTGAACGCAACATCAGCCTCAGGTATACAGCCGGAAAGCAGACAATCTGCGAGGCAAAGTATCAAGAGAGTTGAGTAAAAAAAACCAAAACAAAAATTCAATTAACGTTAGTCTAACATAGTTCTAAAATGGTTTTCCATATGTTATGTCTTGTATGAAAAGACCCAAAATGAACACTGTAAGCGGACTTCTCGATTCCTATGAGCAAATTATTTAAATTATTTAAATGACTCTGCCCCAAGCTTTTTGATCCACATAGCAGGTTGATCACTGTAACCATGATCACTATAAGCAGTTTCCACTGTCTTCATTAAATATTAACAGCAGATACTATTGTCACTTTGGATTTTTATTAATATATCAATTAATTTATAAAATGGCACTAAAAGGCCTAGATCAGTCAAACACAAACCCTATTTTAATCTGTGATTTTTAAAACATATTAGGACAATTATTTTCATTGTTGATTAATCTTTTAATCATTTTCTTGGTTCATCGATTAGTTGTTTGATCTATAAAATGTCAGAAAATAGTGAAAAATGTCAATCAGTGTTTCCCAAAGTCCAGGATGATGTCCTCAAATGTCTTGTTTTGTCCACAACTCAAAAGATATTCAGTTTACTGTCATAGAGGAGTAAAAAACACGAAAATATTTACATTTAAGAAGCTGGAATTTGACTTTTTATTCTTAAAAGATTAATCAAACCAATTAATTGATCATCAAAACAGTTGCTGATTAATTTAATAGTTGACCAAATTTGAGCCCCAGGGATTGAAGAGGAAGTAGAATCTACTCAGGCCAATTCAAGTTTAAATTGATTTAGAAAAAATAATTCACCATTTCTGTTTCAGCTATTTCCTAAAGTGCTACGTCATGTTCATCTGTGTATGTCAGGGGGGGTGTGTGTGTGTGTGTGTGTGTGTGTGTGTGTGTGTGTGCGTCCTCCCTGGTGGTGATATTATGAGTGAAAATACCTGCTGACGCACAACAACCAGACGCAGAGGTCAAACACTTCAGAGCTTGCTTTCATTGATTCATAGCCCCAGGTAGGGAGCACACATTGAGTCCAAGTGCATGTGCGATAGAGACAGAGATACAGACAGAAAGCCAGACAGAAAGCATGCATTGGGTGTGTGTGTGTGTGTGTGTGTGTGTGTGTGTGTGTGTCTACATCCTAATGTGTCTGTGTGTGTTAGCGTGTCTGTCTGTACCCGGTGCTATTGCCCCAAACAGAGCTTCAGGCCAGCCTGTGTTTCCTGGCTAAGGGCACAGTGACTGCGGTTAGAGTGTTAACAGGAGGGATACAGAACGAAAGAACAAAAGATGTGCCTGCAGCAAACACTGAAATGCCTTTGAGAAACAAGGGAAGATCTCTATGGGGGTAAGCAGGGATGAGGGTGTGTGAGAAAGCAACGGGAGTTAACACGAGGGACATACAGTAGTGTGAGACACACTGGAAAACAAGGAGGGGTTGTCTCTTGTTTCACTCTCACACACATCAAGAAAAGGGGAATATGTGTCACGAATGTGCTTTACAGTAAACAGAGTCCCCTATCTGACTAATCCTCTCAGCTCCTGTCAAACAAACAGAGGAGAGAGAGAGGGAGAGTTAGAGATAAAGACATGAAAGGAGAGAGAAATCACAGAGGTGAACAACAGAGGGAGCAGTTAAGGATCCAGAAGTGATGAATTGTGCTTGGACTGTGTTTTGGCTTTCTTGATTACGGCAACTGGTCGCGAGTCACTGACATGGGTCTGGGGGATTTGTGGGACACGCACATGTTTATGTTTGTGATGTTATAGCATCAGAAACTCTTTGTTTAGCAAGCACATCCTCTGTCCGCATCGTTAATCCATCCAGATAATCCAGGTAGTTGACAAAGAGCTATTCTGGAGTGTATATACTGTATATTGTTGCAGCAAAACACAAAAGGGCCTGCTACAGAGCTGTAGTCATCATCAGATCTTATTCTCTGTTGTGGTGTTTCTACATGTTGCAGGATTTTTTTGACCACTCCAACTCAGAGAGTGTCCAAACATCCTAAAAACCGACATTTGCATACATTATCATGGCCTTGAATAGCAAACCACAAACATAAATATTAGTCTGCTACTTAATATTTACATTCCTTATTTCATTTTCAGGGCCATATGAGATTCCGCCTTTGTTCATATGCCATCTATCTGTTTAGAATGAAGCCAGATATTTTTCGCTGAAATGTAAAAGTAAACACTGCTGTGGAAGTCCCTCCATTTCCTGCTGACTTCCTGTCATGGGGATTTATGCACACACAAACACACACACACACACACACACACACACACACTGTACAGGGAGGGTTGTGCTCTTTCTCCATTTCCCAGCAAAGCTATGCCTGTCAGCACTAGTTTTTCTACACTGACCTGTCATAACCACAACACAAACAGGTGGATCAGGGGTGAAGTGGAAGTCAAAGTCAAGGCAGAAATAAGTAGAAATATTTAACCCTGAAATAACTTCAGCTGGTAAAAGCCAAAAAGCCACGAGGACTCAATTCAAATAAATGCAGTCAAGATTGCTTTTTGCAATAATGCTAAACACGCTTAAAGTTTCATTTAGCTTCTCATTTCCCATCAGTGCTGTCGGGCCAAGCCTCGAGTGAACAGCACATCTTTTACTCATTAGAGAAAGCCCCTCACACTTTTGCCAGCTTTTAGATTAATAACAGCTCTTCGCATTATTTGTAGAAGTTATGCTCTGTAGTCTTACCAAAAATCAACACTCGCTGTAAATTCATAAAGCTGATGAAAACAACTCAAAAGCCAAATGTAAAACTAGATCATTATTGCACTGCTGCTGTAGCGCAGGCTGTGACAGCTGAGTACATAATGTGACAATTTAAAGTGTAAAGATAGTAAACAGACAAGCCTATGACAAAAACTGTTACTGAAAGTATGTTAGTGTTAAACAACCTGAAAATCAACTTATAACAGTGGTCCGTTTTAGATAGTACTGCCTAATTCACAGTCAGGGTCCGAAATAGTGATGCTCTTTAACAGATAATTGACCCTTGTTAACCGATTATTAACCATTAACTCTCAAGGTTAGCACGTTGCATGCAGTGGTTCTGTGGTTTTAGTGCCTAAGAAGCTGTAACATAATGTAATAACCATTCAGCATACTGTGATTCAAGTGATCTGAGAGAGAACCAGACCTCTGCACCTCCTCGTGGCTCTGTTTTAAAAAAAATCTAGCCCTTGATGAGAGACTTTGACCAATCACAGGTCATTTCAGAGAGAGTGTTCCTATTGGCTGTGCTCTGGCTATGTGGGCAGTGCTATTTTCTCACAAACCTGATTTTACAGTTAAACAGTACACTACAAGATGTTTTGACAACATTTGATGTGAGAAATAGAGATTACAGTAGCAGAATATTGATTCATATCTGATCAGTGCTGCCTAATTTGACCATTTGGTCGGAGTTCGTGAGTGATTGACAGCCGGCTCTGGATGGCAGACTCAGCTCGGCTCTTACTGGTTGTTTTCCTCCAATCTGTGAAATCCTGCAGATGCCATAAGGAGTACTGGAGGACACTGAGGCACATGATATGTTTTTTTTCCCCCCAGATTACCTGTCTCATGCACTACTGTCAGGGTATAGCGTTTTATAAAAATCACTTTTTAAAACCATATTTGGTCCAATCTCGCCTTAATCAGTAAAATCTTTTAATGTCGGTTAACGATTAAACGGTTAATTATTATCATCCCTAGTCTGAAAATAAGACCCTCCAAGCACCAAATGCAGGTAGTTTTTTCCTTTGGTGAATAAATCTGGGAAGGCTCGCTTAAGGTGGGCTGATCTTTTGAGGTGGACCAGCTCTTCTCTCTATAGTAGCCTATACCTGGTGAGACGGCATGAAGATATGAAAAAATAGATACCAAGTCTAGTATTCAGGCTTGAATTGATTAACAGTTGATTAATATTTAAATAATTTCACTTCAAATTTTGCTCTGGCCTCTTCTCTAAGTTTGTATTCAACATAATACCTTATTATCTCAATGAAATGGACTGAAACAAATGTATATGCAACACAAAAAAAGGAAATTTAGTATTTGGCCGGTAAGAATATGCTTGTTTTCATCTTCCAGTACCCTTGGCCAATGAGTCAAATTAAAAAGTTAATTTTGGACACATTTCACAATAATAAGTAGAGTCTGCACTATTGATGAAGACAAACCTCTGATAAAACCTTATTCACCTTTTTCCTGTTTCTCTCCTCTGATTTATACTTCTAAAGTGTGGGAAAACTATTGGATAATGATAAACAAAAGTATTTCTCACGACAAGAGGAGAGTTAGCTGCTTTGAATTATGATTGGATCAGAGTGGATATGAAATATTCATCTGTGGTCTCCTGCAGGGACAGCATGCCGTTAAAAAGGCATTGATTTGACAAGCCAAACAAACGCTGATGAGGCCTGATAATCAATGACGGCATTGATGACAGCGTGCGGTGGCCCTGGGCTCCGAGCGATTGGATGGGCTCACTGTGAATAATGAATGAGGAGATTCCTGATTGATCAGTGAGGTTGTCTCTCTTTCAGACACTCCGCTGGCATTTCAATGGGGCCTCCAGCACCAGAGACAACGCGCCAACAACACCCCAATGACACCCCAACGACACCAACCGTCCTGCAGGACTGGTCGCATCGCTGCTTCCCAACTAGACTAAGGACAAGATGTGAATCGTGCAGTCCATTCACAACTGGGGAAAAAAGCATTTTTTTGAAAATATAAATGAGAACACAGTACAAAATATTCTATAAATGGTGTCTGTAAATGTAGGAGACAAGAGAAACATGGGCTACAAGTACGACTGGGACAGGTGAGAAGACCATAAGAGTCTTCAGAAAGTTTGTCCTTGACTTGAAAATGTCTGAACTGTTTGTCTGGTACCCAAGGGTGTGTACACACACACACACACACACACACACACACACACACACACACACACACACACACACACACACACACACACACACACACACACACAGGTGACAGCAGTGGTAGGGTACGTTGCGTTTTGCCACACCAGTGCTGAATGTCAACTCTCTTTTCTCTTCTGTACTTGGAAGAGGTGGGGGAATGATGAGGGGAACAAAAACACCAAACAACAAAAAAGGTCCCCAACAATGCCGCTATCTTCGCCGCATCTACTGCTGCTGTCTCCTTCTCTTCACCCTCCTCTTCCTCTCTCTCCCTTTGTGCCCCCCCTCCCATTCACACTCCCTCGTAGAATATCACTTAGCTGTGCCCTTGAATCCTCCTCCATGAGTGCAGACACTGAGGAGCACTCTGAAAAGACTTGAAGAAAGAGAGCGGGTGGGATATCGCCGCAGTAATGACACAGACCGTAGCTTATTGTTGTCTCAAGGTAACGCCGGAAAGTTTCATGTCATGTATGTTGTGTGCTTCTGTGTCGCAAGTGGTGGGTGGTAATGAAGATACACTAACACCGCTACACACTTGACACTTTCCACCGCTAACTTGTCCCTTCATTATTTGCTTTGCAGAATTGTCAACTATTCCAGCGCTCCATCTCTCTCTCTGAACTCTGAGTTTCTCTCCCAGTGTGAGTATTCATTTCGATGATGAGGATGATTATGCAAATGAAAGAAATGTGCATCGATCGGTCTAGCAAATAAGAAACCCCTCCATGATTTGGCTTCAACTAATTAGCCAACTTGTCATCGTTATTTTTTTTTTTCAACCCATCATCCGCAATTATTTCTCTTTCCTCTTGCTTTCCTGTTTTTAAATATCTCTACCTCTCACAGCCTTCCTCTCTCTCATGTTTATTTCTTTATATCTCAGTCTTTTTCAACAAAATATTCTTCATATACTCACCTGCTCATCCTTCCTCCCTCCCTCTGCTCTTCTCCTCAGCATCACTGCATATAAATGTAGGTATAGAGGGTTATTGATCCACAAAGGAGAAAGCAATGTAGAGAATAACTGAAACTCTGTTCTATACCTAATGCCCGGTTCACGTTACACCACTTTAGCTCTGCTTTTTCGCTAAATAGTTTATGGAGCTCCCAGACAAAAGCTCACACCTCATGTGTGAACTGCTCAAAGATGAAAGAAAGAAAGAAAGATATTCCTTTATTAGTCCCACAGTGGGGAAATTCAGTTTTACACTCTGTTGTTCACACAGTACATATACATGCGTCAATGGAGAGATGTCAGAGTGAGGGGGCTGCTCCTGACCAGCGCCCAGAGCAGTTGGGGGTTCGGTGCCTTGCTCAGGGGCACCTCGGCAGTGCCCAAGAGGTAAACTGGCACCTCTCCAGCAACCAGTTGGTCCATGGGGGATTTGAACCGGTGACCTCCGCATCCTAACCCAAGTCCTTATGGACTGAGCTACTGCCGCCCCCAGGCAGGCCGATAGGCTCGCCGATGCCTCGCAGACACATTTGGGATATCTAGCAAGTTAAATATGTGACCTGTCCGGGACCATGGCCACAAGCTATAGCCAGTGAGAGACACAGGTTGAGGGGAAACCTGGGGGAGGAGGGGTCAGCTGTAACAATGGGAAACATAGTTTGGAGACCTCATTGGGGATTCGTCCTCATGAAGAATCTTGTAGCGTGTGACAATCTGTCACCGGTCAGTCATGTAGTGTGAAAACAGCTTTGCGGCTCACGACTACAAGACAGCAAGTTGTGTAGTATGAACAGTACAGCGATCTCACAACTGAAAGTCATGTAGCGTGAACTTGGCTTAAGTGGGACCATGGGGCTGTTGTCTGCATGTACAGAGATACATTTACTATGAATGAAAATTCCTGTAAAGTTTAAGATATCAACAAGTAGTGAAGTTTCCTTCCAACTCTTAAAACATACTGGTTACACGCCAAGTCCATCTTTATGACTCATTACCCACCAAGTCCCAACTTCCCTGGGTGGACTCTCTCCCTCATCTCCATCTCCGTCTGTACTCTAAAGGTTAATCTGCTCCTTTACCTCCATATCCGTCTCAAAGAGTTAACATTGCTTTGGATGGACGCCAAACCACAGCTCGCCATATGGGGTTCTCATTGCAGGCCGTGAGCCTCAAGATAAACCCATAGTCATTGTATACAGGTCAACATCGCCATAGCAGTGTCACTGCGAGACAATGTGGGACACTGTGTTGCCCCAGTCCATCATATGCCCAGCAGTTAACAGCCTTTGGCAAAATCCCAGTTTCTCCCTCTCTGCTCCCAGGAAGCAGCCTCGGCCCTGGACTCGAGCCAACCGAACTCTCCCTCTGTGAACTCCTGAAAAACTGAACAGTCTACACTGGAAGAAAGAGAACAAGAGAGCGATGCAGGGTGAGAATAGTTAATACCAATGTTTGTTCCTCTCAATTACAGTTTTAAATGGAAATCAATGTAGCAAAGGGAATGAGCAGAGCCCTTAACGTTGGGGTGATAATCACATTAAGACAGGGCTTAAATCAACACCAGACCTCGGCCTCTGGAGAGGGAAGAACAACACAGAAAGAGCCGAGACTATTCAATCCTCTCTCTCTCTGGTAATCTATCTATCACTCTCACACAACAGTCGTCTCCAGCTCCCAAACCGCTGTCTGGTTGCCGGGATACCACCCATAAGTTTCACCATGGTAACATCTGGAATAAAGGTGGGTGGGCATGGTGCCAGGACAGGCCTGGAGTTTCGCTGCGGCCATAAAACTAACATAAATAAATCTTTGTTCAACTGCTCTTCCCAGCATGATGCAACACTCACACACACACACACACACACACACACACACACACACACACACACACACACACACACACACACACACACACACACACACACACACGTTAACTGTTTCTCTGCTCCAACGGCAGAGAGTAAGGCTGTTTTTGTAGCTTAAACAGAGAAGTGAACACTGAGCTAAATTGGTATTTTTGGATGCACATTCTGTATGACAGCTGAAGTTACAACAGCAGACTCTATCTTTGTGCGGGCTCCAGCAAAGTGGAGCGGTGAGGTTTTTTTCCCCTCGCCTGGTATTTTGGTGACTCTGCCAGACACAAAAGTGGGAGGGGAGGCGCAGAAAGGGGGAGTGTCTCTGGCACTCCAGTGATGCATCAGAACTTGCTCGATAGTCTTGCCAGTTCAGAGCAGGTCGAAAGCATCTCACGAGTCTTGTCTGTTACAATTTCATCACATTTCCAACCTGTAGAGATGTCTGAATTACAGTTCTATTTTGATTAGGGCAGTAATTCCAACAGGGCAGAGTGTTATCAGCATCCCTCATCCACAACAGCAAGCATAAACGCCTATCTGCCGATTGATGAACTCCCTGTACAGCCATCTGAAAGTGGCAGCTACTGTATGTGTTCAATCAGCACTCTCATTTGAGTCATAGCCACACTGTGATTACCCAATCCATATCCACTGGTTACTTTGATTAAATCTTACACAACTAGCTCAAGCACCATTGTGAAAGTTTCTGTGTTCTTGCGTACATGAAACTGGTTAGATATACAGTGGAAACTACTTATGGTGATCATGATTATGGTGATCAACCACTTTTATGGATCAAAAAGCTTGGGACAAAGTCGTTCCTCAAGAAATGCTGTTTAAATAACTTGCTTATAGTAATCAAACAGACCTCATACCGTGTCAACATATGGAAAAAAAATAAGCTATGGTAATTCAATATTTTTGTACTGTACAATCATAATAATTTGCCTCATCGTAATCTGTCTGTTTCCAGTATGCTGCAGGACATAGACGGGGAAAAAGAAAGTAATTTTTTCTCAATGAAAAAAACATAGTTTCCTCAAAGCTTATAACAAACTGCCAAAAATGAGCCAATGGGACACAGCAGCAAAACTTGGCTACGTTGTATGGTCTACTCAAACAAGAAACAGTCATGGCTGTGAGTGATGAAGACAGAAAAGAAACGTACACAGGGAAAGTACCTGTGGTTGAAGTCACATATTAGACAGCTACTCTGTATTTGGAAATAGTCGATAAAATTCAGTAAACAGTGCAGCTGTCCACTTCATTAGGTCTACTTTATATTCATGCAATGAATGCCAATTAGATGATAATCTGAATGAGAAATAAAGAGAAAAAATATAATAAACATCCGCTTGTTAGCAATTTAACCAGACAGACGTGGTCACTATAAGCGGTTTCCACTGTAAACAAAAATATATCTAACAGTAATGACATAATGATATGTGAATGTAAATGGGTTCTCTGGGTACCCACGAGTCTCCCCTTTATAAACATGCCCACTTTATGATAATCACATGCAGTTTGGGGCAAGTCACAGTCAAGTCAGCACACTGACACACTGACAGCTGTTGTTGCCTGTTGAGCTGCAGTTTGCCACGTTGTGATTTGAGTATAGTTTTTTTATGCTAAATGCAGTACCTGTGAGGGTTTCTGGACAATATTTGTAATTGGTTTGTGCTGTTAATTGATTTCCAATAACAAATATATACATACATTTGCATAAAGAATCATATTTGTCTACTCCCATGTTGATAAGAGTATTGAATACTTGACATATCTCCATTTATTTTGAACTGATAAAAAATAGTGTGATTAATCACAGTTTACTATGGACAATGGCGCAATTAATTGTAATGAAATATTAAAATCGACTGACAGCTGTAATAAAGCCTCTCATTATCTGTCTGCATGATTAAAACATGATTTGGCTCACTAAATATCATTTTTTACACTAAAGTGTTGGAAACAGTGATATTACATGCAAATGTGGAAACAAATAATCTTTATTTGGAGGGAGATGACACAAAAAAACACTCCTTTATACTGATACTCTCCTTATGAGCTGCTCCTCTCCCACAACCACACAATTACCAGGCATGGATTGAACAATATAAGAAAAAACCCACATTGCTGTGCCCACCAAGGTAAATGCACTTAATCTGTTCCATAATGCAGGTGTTGAACAGCGCTTTGATTGATTTTATCCTGGTAATTCAGGAAACCATTTCTCCCACTAATTTTCATGTTGCCCTTGTATAAAGGAATGAAAAGTGACTTTGACCACAGACGTTTGTTGCCATTTCTACATGGAAAGCCTTTCATGCCTTTCACATTTCAGAGACAAACAAGTGACAACTAACAAGCGCTGAGCCATTACACTCAGCTGAACCATGATATTCCCTTTTCTACCTGCTATAACACAGACATGTAATCTCTCCCTCCTCCTCTCTCGGTCTTTAATTAATGTCGTCACAATGCCATCCTCTCTGTGCCCATCCAATGTAGCTGAATACAATACCCTGATGCTGGAAGGTAGAAAACACACACACACACACACACACACACACACACACACACACACACACACACACACACACACACACACACAGGTCCCCCTCCTGTGCACATCCTCTATGCTTGGAGGGTGAAGATATGCAAAGCGTCACTATCATCAAAACAAAAACTGCAGGGGAATATAGGGCAATTGAGTGAATTAAAATGCATCCCTGGAGACATGTCTTTCTTTCTCTTCTCCTTGCTCTCTTCCCCTCATTCCCCCACTGTTCTTGCTGGAGGAACAGGCTTCTCTTTGCATTTTACTTCAAATTACACATCCTTGTTCTGGCCAAATGCTGGTCCAAGTCATAGTAACATGGAAAAGCATCTGTGATTATTTAGGATTAGAAAATTGAAAGCAGTGAAGGTTAAATGTTTCAGCCAAACAGCTGGCACTCTCCTTCACAGACTCACTGACAAACACTTTGGCAGGAATTTGGTGCAACAGAGGATGCACAATGTACAAACCGTAGTGTGGATAAAATGTGTTTAGGGACAAGACCAGGATTCACTGTCACCACAGTTAGGCCCCAATTGTGTGGTAGAACTGAGCAATAAAAATAAATAAAAATAAATAAATAAATAAACACACAATAATTATGTAAAAAAAAAAAAAAAAAAAAAAGATGTAACCAGCAGCCTCCAGGTCTGAAAAGTGAAGCCAATGCAGAAGTATCTTAAAGCTGCATTCTTTCTAATAGCCAGCAGGGGGCGACTCCTCTGGTTGCAAGTAGAAGTCTGATTGAACAACAACAACCTTTATTAGTCCCACTAGGGGAAATTCAATTTTTACACTCTGTTGTTAACTTATACACAGTACATGCAGACCCGAGCAGTTGGGGGTTTGGTGCCTTGCTCATGGGTACCTTGGCAGTGCCCAAGAGGTAAACTGGCACCTCTCCAGCTACCAGTTCACACTCAGTTCTTGGTCCATGTCGGGACTTGAACCGGTGACCCTCCGGTTCCCAAGCCAACTCCCTACAGACTGAGCTAGGAGGACGTCGGTTCAAATCCCCCATGGACCAAGACCAACTGGTTGCTGGAGAGGTGCCAGTTTACCTCTTGGGCACTGCCGATGTGCCCCTGAGCAAGGCACCGAACCCCCAACTGCTCTGGGCGCTGGTCAGGAGCAGCCCCCTCACTCTGACATCTCTCCATAGACGCATGTATATGTACTGTGTGAACAACAGAGTGTAAAACTGAATTTCCCCACTGTGGGACTAATAAAGGAATATCTTCTTCTTCTCTTCTTCTACTGCTACCTACCGCCCCTAGAAGTCTATGAGAAAATGAACCTACTTCTCACTTGATCTATTACCTCAGTAAACATAGTAAATATGAGTTTATGGTCTCGATCGCTAGTTTCAAGTCTTCTTCAATACAGCATGATGTTCATTTACTAAATTATGGTCCCATTTAGAGTCAAACAGACCATCAAGCTTTAGGGTGTGGCTACTGTGTGATTGACCACAGTGTTGTCCGGCCTGGGAGTGTTTTTCTCAAACAACTTTAACCCTTTCACCATGTGTTTTCAGCTCAATAGAGTTAATTTTGTCACCTAAAGATATTCAATGTTTGGTTGTACTTAGCTTCACCCTCTTGTATTACTTCTGGTTGCAAAAAAACAAAATGACGACGGCCAAAATGCTAAACTTGAGGCTTCAAAACTGCAGTCCACAAACCAATGGGTGACATCATGGTGACTACGTCCACTTCTTATATACACTCTATAGATGCTACAGGCACTTGCATCTTCAAAAATGTGAAACAAACAATGACCTCTGTTTTAACAGTTTAAAATGTTTCCAGTTTACTGTACTGTTCATGCTGGTCATGCTTTCTGTGTATAAACAATACAGAAATACATTCAAATTCCATTTAAATAATTGCAATGTTGACAAAAATGTCATCTTTTGTATCTCTAAGGATATAAATATGGTGTAGACATCAATACTGCGCAGCCTTAGGTGGCATCCCATACTAACAGCAAAGTGATTTTGTGAATGAAAGCAGTCGCAGCTGAACAATATCCAGTATGAGCTAGATATTAGCGTGTTGCAGATACACTCAGTTGCCAGTTTATTAGGCACAACTTCCTAAAACTACATTTGTTTTTTTTTTGTTTTTTTTGCCCACCCCATTTATAAGACATCAACAGCTTCCTTTTACGTGTTTGTCTCGGATGGACCAATGATTGTGAGCCAGACGGCCGCATTAGAGGGCAGAGTGATGGACCTAGCGTGGAGTGGATAGAAGAGGAAAGAGTATAGGAAGCGCAGGAGGTGGTGGTGGCGGCGGTGGTTATGTGTCCAGCCAATGTGCAGACAGACGCTGGTCAATAAATCAATGAAAAGGTCACACAAGCAGGTGGTTAGAGAGTAGCTATTGAGAGCTGCTCTTCATCTGATCAGCTAGGTTATCACCAGAATGAAAGAAAACTACACTCCATGCTTTCCGTCACCGTGTCTTCCTTTCTGTTCCCCCTACCTGTCATCTAACCGCTAAACCTACTACAGCATGTCCTTCACGTGACGGTGTCAGTAAAATCGAGGTTATGTTTGTGGACTGAATGCTCTGAAACACTCTACAGAGGTTTCAGATGTGTTGGGCGTGAATGGTGATAGGATTCACCAAGACACTGAAGTTGTTTTGAAGTAAATCGCTACAGTTAATGTTTCTGTTTGAGATATAATAGCGTCTTGATTCATCTTTCCTTGGGAGAAAGCGCAGCAAACCACCCGCATGTTCTGCTTTAATCCATACAGTACTACTTAATCTTTGTGGAAAAAGCTCCGCTTATCGTGTCTCCCGCATGTAAGTCTGTTTTTATCTTCCCCTCTCTCCCAGAAATGTACTTATGAAAACACTCACACACATACGTACATACAGCACACAATACACACAAAGACACACGCCGTGTGTAAAGCAGGCGCATGTAATTACCTCAGTACAACGGCGCTACAAAACGCCAGACAGTGTTTGCATCAGCGTGTATGTGTTTAGAGTTTTGTAATTAGCAGAATACATTTAAATACATTTGGCTGAAACACTCCTGGGAGAGCTCCTGTTTGCTGTGTCTGCCTCAATCTCTCCTTCCCTTTATTCTCCCTACTTGCATCTCACACTGCCTGCAGTACTGCTTTTCTTTCAAATTTACCAATCAAACTCTTCCCTTCATGCACTGGTGTTTTGTTCTCTCCTTTATGTTCTACCTCACCAGAAGCTGCTGGATCAATGTGCTTATTGACCCTGCTGATTAGTTTGCATAATGGTAGAGCGCTATGGCTGAAAATCAGCCACAACGTCTGGGCCTATTCCCCGCCTATCACCGCTGGATAACTTCCCCGAGGACGACATAATAAAATTTCTGAACTCTTCATTGTAACTCGGTGAGGTCTGACACACCATTTTTGCCTAAAGTATGAAATTCATCTACACTCTTCTATCTTGTTTTGAAAGCAAATCAATAATCACACAAGCACATCTACTCATGTCCAAGTAGCTCAACTGATATCACTGGACACACTGCTCTGGTACAGACTTCCACCCGACCTCCCCGCCGAGCCCCTCCCTGCTCATCAAGCCAGTCTTAATTATTCAGCAGGCAGCCTGGTGTCTTTCATCTCTCTGTTAATTGCTGCGGTCGACTTCTCACTGGGACCACTGTGCCCAATGAAAGCCTCCGCTCGCACCGTATTGTACCACCGGAGGATGCATGTGGAGCAGTTGTGTGTGTGTGTGTGTGTGTGTGTGTGTGTGTGTGTGTGTGTGTGTGTGAGAGAGAGAGGCAGAGCTGGAGCAAGACTGAGGTGTGGGGTTGGAAAGGTTAAATTCAAAACTTGAGAGGTTAAACATCACTGCTATGGGGGCGGCAGTAGCTCAGTCCGTAAGGACTTGGGTTAGGACGCGGAGGACGCCGGTTCAAGTCCCCCATGGACCAAGACCAACTGGTTGCTGGAGAGGTGCCAGTTTATCTCTTGGGCACTGCCGAGGTGCCCCTGAGCAAGGCACCAAACCCCCAACTGCTCTGGGCACTTGTCAGGAGCAGCCCCCTCACTCTGACATCTCTCCATTGACATGTATATGTACTGTGTGTGAAAAACAGAGTGTAAAACTGAATTTCCCCACTGTGGGACTAATAAAGGAATATCTTCTTCTTCTTCTATAATCAGGGATACAGTAGTGGTCACACGTGTATACTTCTGCTAACTTCGTCAAATCTGTCGCTAGCTCTCCCGTCAGCTGCGTTCTCTTTAAACATCCATGGTCAGCTCCATCTGGGCTGTTTGAATATATTTAAAATAAACGTCAGTTGTAGCGTCAACTGATTTGACTACGAAGACACGAGTAGCGGCTGGCTTGACCGCATGTTAACACAACTACGTTTTCTGTCCATGACATAGTTAGAAATGTGTGAAACCCAAAGTGTTTGCATACTTTATACTTTTCCCACCCCTACTGAACATAGCTGTAATTTGCTTATTTACACATCTATCAAATTCAGTAAGTTGCATTATGGGAACTGCATACGCTTACCGCTAGAACTTTGAAAAGTCAAATTATTTTCTTAACACAAACATAGTACACTGCGTAGCAAATATGTAGACTTCTGACTGTCTTCAGATACACCCCTTATTTTATTATATTGTATATTAGATCCACCAATCAGCCAGGCCAATATATTGTTAGCTTGTTGTAGATATTTGCAGATATATTGGGTTTGGGTGTATATGTTGTATACATGTACCATGTATATGACAAACTAGTTTTGAGGTCCCTTAAGGTCCAGAGACACCAAACTGACAGAGAATCAGAGAACTAGCCGCAACGAAGGCCGCCAGTGTCTTCACCAGTGCACTTGAACAAGAAGAACCACGGCCAACAGCCAACTACCACGTATGTATTACACTTGCATGAGATGAAATAACTCCCTACCAGCAGGCAGTGGTAGTCTGTGTTCATCATTCAAAGAGGGAAAATCTCATGATCACATGAGATGAGATGAAAAATAAGAAAAGCCTCTCACTTCCGTCACGATAAACTGAACAGCTAAGAGTCATTTCTCTCACCGACGGGCTCTGCCGCTGATTCAACCTGCTGAATTGCCCAAAAAAACTCTGACATGGGCAGACTAGAGCCGAGGGAACAGGACACACCTCAAAAAGGCCAACATACACTCACCGACGGCCCCACCATGGCTTGACATGTCAGGGCCTTTAGAGACAATGTCTTCAATACATAGTTTATCCATCAGAGCACACTGGATAGAAAATGTTCTATTCAGTATTTATCTTCGCCACAATTTTCCAAAAATTCAAGGGATCTGTAGCAAAGTTGTTGTATATGTTCTGCATTTATGTTTTAACAAATGGACTATTGACAAATACATTGTTATCAGATGTTACGGTCAGGCTATACTGTTGTATATACAGTATGTTATCTTATGTGCACAGATACTTTTATCAGTTTCTTCTCAAGAGAGTAGCATCCTAGAATACCCAGGAAGGAAATAAGATGGAGGGTTTTAGCATCAACTGAAATGAAAATGATCTTTGACTGAGTCTTATGTTATTACTTATTACTGTGGTCCTGTCTAAGGTATGAATACAGATCAGATCAACAATCACCTGTAACAATAAAGTAAATCGGACAAAAGACAACTTTTGAACTACAAGCCACAGCTAATATCTGTAAGATCTGAACAAAAGATTCAACAACTAAGCAGAAGAGGCAGGAAAAGACAGTTAACTTTCAGGAGAGAAAAACATAGCTGGTATTGTAGTTAGCAGATAAATTGCAGTTAGCCAGACTCTCAGCTCCATAATCAGTAGACAGACATACTGGCGCGCGAGCACACGGAGCAGGAGTGGGAGTGATGGGGTGAAAAGTGATGGATAAAGAGGGAGAAATGGCGGGGAGCCTTGGCCACAAGAGCAGAGATGAATGGGTTATACGTTTAGTCTAAGATATACAATTTGAAGGAAGACAGATATATGAAACATGACTGCCTTGGAGCACTGCCTGGGAGGGAGACATGCATAGAAAAAAAACGGATGGATGAAACCAGCTCAACTATGTGGTTGATTTGAGAAAGACAGAAAGACGTCAAGAGAAAGCAGAGAGGGGGAAAAAAAAATAAAGAGAGAGAAAGAAATGAAGAAAGTTACCACAGTGAAAGAACCATGACGAGAATCTATCATGTTTTCCCAGACGGACACTTTAGCCCTGAGACGGTACGTTCTGACTGGACCTCTGCAGCATCGCACACTCGCACATGTGCACACAAACACACCCACACACAAACCTACGAGAACATACATCAGTGGGCTGGAAACAGCACATGATAAATTCTGAACACAATACATTTTGTCCAAAAGATTTAACATCTAATTCAGGTCTGACAGCTCCCTCCATCTCAAAGCCAGAACAGTTACATTGATCTCCACACCACGCACAGGCGGCCTTGGACTTCTCAGTCCACACACACACACACACACACACACACACACACACACACACACACACACACACACACACACACACACACACACACACACACACACACACACAGAAGAAAGACTACACAAACCAAGCAGGTCAAGACCGCCTCATAGGTCCACACAGCCGGCCAGTGCTTTTAAAGGGATAATTCAGGTGTTTTGAAGTGGGGCTGTATAAGGTACTTATCCATAGTCAGTGTACTACCTTCAGTAGATGACGGTCGGCGTGCCTCCAGCTTGAAGAAGCAGACGAGTTACTACAAGGTACCAAAGCAAAGTACTGCTATGGACGGGAACAGCAGCAAAATGTATTTTAGCCACCTAAAAGAAAAAGACATTAATATATCAGTTAAAGTGTATATTTACAGCAGGGATGCACCGATACACCTTTTTCAGTCTCAATACCGTTCGCGATACCTGGGCTTTGGGTATCGGCCGATACTGAGTATTGACCCAATACTCTGTGTTTAATTCATAAGCTGTTTGCCTCACTTTGCGGAAGTGACTGGGATCATTCTTTAATGTGTAAGGCAACATCAGGCTTGACTTAAACACTGCTTTCCTAACTTTGTAAAACAAAATGTGACCAATAAATACATAGATATCAACTTATTTGTTATTTATTATTAAAATACCCAAACACCAGCAACTTGGTAATAAATCTTCAAAATGAAGAGGAATTAGAATTCAAGTGTAAACCTTTTTAAAGCAGCAACAAATTGGTCAAAACTTGAAAAGGAATTAAAACTGCAGTCTATAATGTGTTGTGTATAGTATATAAACATAAAAATGAATTGAATAGATTGGCCCCATTGTCACCAATACCTGATCCAGTTATTTGAGTCAGTATCGGCATATCTGGTCCTGTATCGGTGCGCTCCTGACTTCAGATATTTTCATGTTTTACCTTTTTATCAGACAGCCCTTTCTAATGGGGAACTGGAGCCGTTGTATCGATCTATGCTCTTGCCAAAGCCACCAGACTCCATTGAAAAAAACAGTCATTTTACCTTGCAGAACACGGGGGTTACTGGTCTACCGCTGCCTTGATCAGTTAGTTTATACTGTATGTGCTTGTGTGATATTAAACTAACCAAACAAACTAACCAAAGTCACATAATGACTCCTGCGTTCTGTGAAGTAAAATTACAGTTTTTTTTCAATGGAGTCTGGTTGCTTTGGCGAGAGCATAGATAACGGGTTCACTTCCCCATCAGAAACACACACTGTTTAGCTGTCTCATGGCAAGGTAAGTTGGCAAAATATTCTACAGCTAGTGTACACTTAAATTTATATGTTGATTTTTTTTTTTTTTGGTGCGCCTTTCTGACTAAAAATACGTGGCTAAAATACGTTTTCTGCCGCCCCTTCCACAGCAGTACATCACTTTGCTTCCACACAATAACTCCTGTCTGTTGCTACAAACTGGGGGCGTGCCGAACATCATCTACTGTAGGTAAACACTGAATATGGATAAGTACCTCATACAAACCAATTCAAAACACCCAAACTATCCCTTTAAGTACAGATTGGTGTAAACTAATATTACTACATTTGTTTCCCCATTTACCTCGGGGGCTTAATATCTTCCCCAGTCAGTTTTCCTTCTGAACTCCTTTCTGCTCCCTGGGAAGTCTTCAGGTCTCCTCTTCTGGGTAGACCACTTGGAAGAGATGCAACAAGTAATCAATGTAATATGTGTGTGTCTGTATTGACATTTGTTGTGCTTAAAAGTGTTTGCAGCGTTGTTGAAAGGTCAATAAGGAAGCTTGCATGTGCAATGACTGACAATAGGGCATAGAAAAATATCCACATAGGTACATGGAGCTAGAGCAAACACACTCACGCAGAGTGACAGTTAATGTAAAGCAGCTGTGTACAGCTGCCAGAGATGTGTGTTTACTGTAGTGGTTCAGAGTCCTTGGTGTGATGAGCCAAAAAACATGAACTTTGACCGTCGATTCGGATAGAGAGACAGACTGAGAGCAGCAGTATCGGAGATAAGGGGAATGGGGTCCGTACACGCACAGAATCGGTCATCACTGGGATTTTTCAGGCTAATGGATTGCAATGCCTTAGATTATGAGTTGGCTGGATGCCCTGCAGCCAGTTCAGCTACAGCCTCAGGAGGTTTTACAGGGAGGACATTGGAGTCTCGGCTCCCTGGACTCCCCGCTCTGGGAGTACAGCCCAACGGAGCAGAGGCCAGGGCAAACACTGACAACATTAACTTATCACTGAGTGGCACAAGAGAGACTGTCAGCATGTGTGCGTGCATGTTTTCAGGAAAAAAAAAATGTAGCACATGCAGGAAAAAAATGTGTATTCACAGTAAGAACTGAAATACCAAAAGTACCAAAACTTGGCATCTAATGTTTGTTTCTTCTTGCTTCCTCTTATTTGATCAGAAAGTTTAAATATGAGAGTACACTATGTTTGAATGTTTCAAGATCTTTGGCATAAAACTTCTGGTAGAAAAACATGTTAATATTCCATAAAATAGTGGCGTGTGAATTGTGAAGAGCAGGAAAAATGTCACATATTGATACTACGGCTCGCTAGCTAATAGTCAGCCCATCACACTGCTGTCAGTGTTGGTGCTCTCTCGCTATTAGGGTGTGTTTGAGAAAACTGGGGGGAAAAATGGTTCACCTATGTGTCGTGATTTTTTTTTTTTGTTTGTTTTTTTTACGATTTTGAAATTGATTTTTCTTTAATGCCAGAATATATATTTGCTTCACTTGAGTCTATGTGGAGGTAGAAGGAAGTTACTGCTTTTACTGTTGTAGTCTGAGTAACGTGATGTCATATCCGCT
This sequence comes from Pterois miles, assembly GCA_947000775.1. Classification (NCBI taxonomy): domain Eukaryota; kingdom Metazoa; phylum Chordata; class Actinopteri; order Perciformes; family Scorpaenidae; genus Pterois; species Pterois miles. The sequence continues at coordinate 3,371,579 of CAMQGK010000368.1, forward strand.
CCGGACGCGTCAACTAAAACGAACCACAGTTAGCCAAAATAAGAAAGTGGATAACTGCGAAGCGCTGGCGTGGATACGACTTGAACCCTCACATATTAAAACCAAAGTGGTAAACACTACACATATAGTACATACATTGTCAGAAAAAGTGAAGTGTGTGAAGCAGTAATCAGAGCAAAAGGTGGCTACTTTGAAGAAACTAGAATATAAAGTGTATTTTCAGTTGTTTTACACTTTTTTGTTAAGTACATATTTCCACATGTTTTAATTCATAGTTTTGATGCCTTCAGTGTGAATCTACAATGTCAATAGTCATGAAAAAAAAGGAAACTCATTGAATGAGAAGGTGTGTCCAAGCTTTTGGTCTGTACTGTATGTTATATATATATATATATATATATATATATATATATATATATATATATATATATATATATATATATATATATATATATATAAACACATACATGAAAATTGGGATTTATTTGTCAAATAGGGTTATGTTCACAAGACATATAAAACATTACATGTTCCTTATAAATTAAAAATACCACTAATTTGTGAGGGAAAGGTCTATTGATTGAAAGCTCTATGTGATATTTGAGTTGTAGGAAAACTGTAATTAATAATGCCTGGCAATGACTGATATATTGACTTAAGCACATCTCTGACTACATACATCATACATGCTGAAAATTAAGCATTTTTTTACTGCAAAAATTTTGATATTTTATGATTCAAATATGAAGTATGATTCAATGTTTTCCTCTAGTCTAGTATTTAAAAACTTAATCGCAATAAATCACAATATTGAATCGTAATATTTAAAAATCACAATACATGGTTAGGGTAGATTTTCAGTGGGGCTCTTTCAGTTAAGTACACACACACACACACACACGCACACACACCTCCCCAGGTCTTGGGGGACCATGTCAGAACATATTAGTGACAGCACCCCACACTCGACTCAAGCAAGGTAACACCAGCCCAATTTGTTTCCCTAATAGCTGGTATATTATTCACTCAGTCACTCATTCACCCGCACACACACATACGCACTAGTCTTATCATTATACGAGTATACCCTTGAGCAGGCCTCAAGTTCATCTGTTGGGGGTGCAGAGAGAGCCTGGTTGATATTAGGAGAGAGGTCACATTGCACTGTAAACACGCTTTGTCTGCTTATTCATTTATTTACTACGCTCTCCCATCACAGCACTCAGCTTGTCAGCAGTAGGGGGCTGGAGGTTGGGTGGTCCGGGCGAGGGCGATGTTTGTGTGTCGGCAGTTTGGCAACGCTTTGGGTGATGGATAACTCAAGACCGACTTCATTTTCAAGGAAAAATACTCATTATGTGAGTCAATTACTTTGTTTGAAAAGCAGATAGATATCTGGATATCCTGCCAAAAAAAAAATATCTTTCTTTCTGCACCCACCCATGCACAAACCCACCATAGCGTGTCCCTGTGTTGACTGTAGCAGCCCTGTCCCGGTATCGACCTCCCTGCTCTTTAATATTCATAAAGTCTATTTCAGCAGCTTCAGTTGCTGTAGTGCTGCGACGCTCCCGCCCTTTCGCTAAATCCATTCTCATTGATCACCATTGGCTTTCCCAAACGCACATCGATCCCGTTCAAACTCATGCTCAAGGTCCCCTCAAAACGCACTCGCCTCACAATTCGCTCACAAATGAAGTCCTCCCCCCCCTCTGGCGTTTCATCAAAGAGATTATTTTTGATCTTTTTACCATTGTGCAATTACTGTTCTCGCTGAAACCAATAAAAGTGGATGTTTGCTATCGAGTCCGGCCGTTATATGAGATGTGTCACTCTGTGATATTAGTTTTACCATCACAAGTCAGAGATGAAGCTGTTTGGGATAGTAAGAAGGAACATCTTTTGTTTGCTTTATCTTATTTTATCATACTGACGTTAATTTGCTGGAGTCTATATTTCAGAGTTTACAGTCAAACAAACAGCATGCATCTGATCTGCATTACTTGGCTCTATTACACCATGTGTGTTGTGGAGCTGTTCATGTGCATAAGTGAGACAGCATTGGCTTGTGTGCACTGGAGGTTATGACACTGAGCCATCTCCAGGCGGGAGTAAATTGATTTAAAGCAGTGCTTTAAAATAAACTGAAGACTGCAGAGAGATCCAGTCTAAGTACAGTAGCAGACGGCAGAAACAGAATGAAACCTCTGTTTTCCTTTTTTTCATTTTCATCTCTTCATTCCCCCCTGTCTCTTTAGGGAGCCTGTGGCCGCTCGTCTGCATGGCTAATCATACCATTGTGTTAATTATCGCTTCACAGCTAGCCCCGAGCAAAGACATACACAACATCACATGCGCACTCACACACACGCACACACAAAGACACAGACACACACTGTCTTCCTCTCATAGATGCATACGTTTATACGCACTCACTGTATCCTCCTTGGCTGTCAACCAACCTCAGATTTATTTTGTCTAGGGAAGAAAGGATCCCATTGCTAAACTCGAACACACACACTTGTGTCTCACCTATCTGAGCGAGCTGGATACACCTGAACCCAGCATTATGAAAATACAAACGCACACACACACGCACGCACACACACACACACACACACACCGGCTGCATTATTCATTCCACCAAATTGGGAACATCAGTTGTGTGCTCACACACAATAAACAGAGATGAATTCATCAGAAATCTCCCAAGTGCAGAAAATATGAAAAATTTAATCATTCCACAGAATAAAATTCATAAGGAAATGTACAAAATCAATATTTTATGCTACTTACTGTACCTATTCTTTATTACAAACCTATTCAGGAACAAGCATTAAAAATTAAAGCTGGCAGAAAAGGCGGGAGGGAGGAAAAAGGACGGGCGGAGGGGGGAGGGAGGAGGGTACTGCAAGGGACCTGAGAGTTCAAAAGCAATACTGTTTCATTCATGTTTAAAGGCACTTTTTTGTTTCTCTAAGAGCCACTGAAGCAGTTTTGAAACGGGCAGAAACGCTTTGATAGATTGAGCATTCTGAGCAGCCAAGACGCTGTCAACATAAATAGCGATAAAGAAGTAGGGGGGATTTTTTTTTTTTTTTTTTTTTTTTTAACTGGAGTTTTTCAAGGTTATGGCCCATGGCGATGATTTGAAGGCACCACTTGCTCTGCTGCGCTACTGGTTATGCATGGACAGTTGCGTGTCTGCCCACAACACGTTAATGAAAACAGTCGAGTGTGCGTATTCGTGCAGCAGTACTGTATGTTTAGCAGAAAGCTTTGTTTCATGCATTAGCACTTAAGGTGAACTGTGCAGGCACGCTCAGACCGACGTGTGCTGTGGATGTTATTGCTGGCTAATCTATTCTGGACTTTTCTGCTTCATATCATTTATATCTGCCTTCTTTAACAGCACTCTCTGGCCTTAACTTTTTCACTGCATTCAACTCATGCTCTTAACCGTTACTATAAGTCACATTGATGTCACTGTAATATTAGGTTATTAAATTATTTTTATCATTATCCATAGCTCAATTAAACATCTTGTTATCTTATTTGGCCAAAACACTTGATGTCCGATAACAACGCAGGGAGCAGGTACCTTAAAACCCTCGAGCAATGGTAGAAAGCCTGATGAGGGACTGTAACCCCTCTAGCAACATCCATATGGGTTTTGTTTGACAAAATCAAGGAAAATGCTTTCAGCCCACAAGAACGGTGGCCAACTGTGAAACACAAGTGTTGGATCTGTAGCAGCATGGGTAGCCATGTTGTTGGACTCATTATTTCTGATGACTGGTCATGTGAGGATACAGCCCAGGACTGTTTTAAAGGATCAGCTTTACCATATGGTGCTCCCTTATGATATTTGCATATTCAAAGATGATAACACCCTCCTTCACATGGCCGCCTGTCAGACCATCACTTTGGTCTGAGTCAAACATTGACAAATATTATGTGGATTGAAATGCTCATATAGCAAAGGGGGTGCTCAAATGTTTTCCCTTGGAGGGCCAAATCTAGACTTAATGGTGGGACTAAAACACTTTTTGCACTGATGAAATAAAAAGAACATTAAGAAAGTCAAACTATGTAGAAAGAGCAGCAGAAATGCAGCTGACGTGCAGCTGGTGTGAACAACGGACACGTGAATCACGCAGCCGTGAGGTAAACGCAGTCGCCACGCGCTCCTCATGCGTCTGGTCTGGCCTTACATTTACATGCAGTGTCCTTGCTCCTGCACTCTGTACGTCATCTTGCTTCTTTAATGTGATATTTTACCTGTCGAGGCATTAGGTGAGGACACATTGCAAACATAGCCGCACAAAAGCGTCAAATATACTCAAAGTACAAATGGGGGTATGAAAGATTTTCTATTTTTGGTGACTAAGCCTGATTTATTGATTGTGACTAAGCTTGGTTTGATTGTTTATTTGTTACTCTTCCAAGACACAGTGAGGTCCAAACACAAGTTTGAATGATTTTCAGGAATGCGTCAATGACGAGCGCAAGCAAAACATTAAATCCCCCACAATACTTTATATATACCTTTTTTTCCCTGATTTGAGTGGGAGTTGTGCTTTGTAGCAGACAACTTTAGAAAACCCTGTACAAGCAGAAACGAGTGTGCAGTTGTTTTTGTGGTTGTTTGGTGCCCAGTGCTGGTGTTTCCTTGTGGTACATTTAGTGTTTTACATGAATGTTCACTGTGGGTTACATGGGCGACAACAACTTCGACAATACACACACACACACACACATACACACACACACACACACACACACACACACACACACACACACACACACACACACACACACACACACACACACACTCTTGCTCACTCACACACACTCAGACAGATTTTTTTGTAAAAACAGAGACAGTGAGGCAGAGATGAATCCTGTCTCTCAGTGGACTCTAATGGAAGAAAGATGTTGTGCTCCACAGAGATCATCTCCAGACTGTTAACTCATAACCGTGACTCGATCCAACTCTGTGTTTCTGTATAATCCCCCCTCCGATAACTATCAGTCTGGATTTATGATAGATATCAATTATACATTAATGATAGTTATTTGTTAGTCAGCTTCTCTGTTTCTGGGTCTTGTTGACAGACGTGTACTTCAACACTTAGCTTGAGGACAATCTGAGGAGGAAATTTGTCCCTTTCCACTCAAATATATATTCTGCCCAGTCCTCCAGTCCCTCATGGCAAAGACACAAACATTCAGATCTGTGCCCCTCCTCTTGTCCCTGTGGTAGCCTCCTATCTGCCTCCTCTCCTCCCTTCTCTCCTCCCCTCCTTTGTCTCCCTCTCTCCCAGTGGAAGTGTAGTGCAGGGCCCAGGGCCCCTGCCTCTAATTGCTGGTGAATGGAGTGTTTTCATGGGGTGTTAGGCAGGGCCCTCCCCTGGATTAGCATGCTTACATACACACGCACACACGCACACACAACATGTACTCAGATACACAAATGGATTAGCGTGTTCACTCATGGGGAGAGGAGGTTGATTTGAGCCGACAGCAGCAGCCCTTTGGAGAAAGCCCGGGCAAGCCTGGTGGATTTTCAAGCACACGCACACACATGCACACACACACATGCACTAAAGTAAAGAGAGAGCGAATAAGAGACAAAACACATCAAAGTTGCACTCACTCATGTGAACACACACACATACACGTACGCACAATCTCAGCTCCCAAGTGGAGGCTTTGTGCAGAAAACATATGGGGTGAATCATGTGTTAACAGGGAGTACTGATTAACACATCTGGAGGGAGCAAGGGAGGGTGAGGGGGTGAAATAGGAGGGGGGGCGGGGGAGATAAAGTATGAAGGAGCAGGAGGGGCAGAAGAGGACGGAAGTGGGTGTAATCCTGATTCATTGAGGATAATCAACTCTAATACAAAAGAAAGACTGAACAAGAAAACAAAACAACAAACCTGGAGACTATAAACACACCGTGAGGAATGAGGGACTCTCCACTCATTTCCCCCAGGCCCCGTCCAATGTGTCATGTCAGAGGCAGTCAGCTGTGTCACAGCACCATGCTCACCATATGCACATCAGTCAGACAGTCTGCCCCAAAACACAAAGCACACATGAACACTTTCAGCACACAGTCGTTTTCCACGTAGTGTGCAGCACTTTGATGGATTTTGTGCATCCTCCGTCTGACTTGGCCTGAATCGAACCAAACATGAGTTTGTAATTAACTAGTTAAATGACAAAAATTAATAATAGCAATTTCCTATCTGCCATTTTTAATAGGTTTTGTTTTAAAATGAAGTATTGACTATTGGATACATACTCTTGTTTGACTAATTGCACACATTTAAAAACTTAACAGTGGTGCTTTTTGACAGATAGTACAGCAGGAAAATTATGCCCATGGGTACCAAACAGATGTTTAACTACATAAACCTGGTGTACTTCATTATCTACTGTATATTTGTGCTGTCACAATACCAAAATTATGACTTTGATACGATAACCTGCCTAAACATCTCAATGCCGATACTGAAACGTTACCACGGCAAAAACCTAAAACATCGAGGAAAGTAACGGAATAATAGACGACAGAACCATCCATCCATCTTCAACCGCTTATCCCTTTAGGGGTCGCGGGGGAGCTGAAGCCGATCCCAGCTGTCATTGGAAGAAGTTGGGGTGATGTAAACTTTATATTTACAATCACATATCACTTATTAAATAGCCCTTTAATTTGTAAAACAGCACCTCTGTTGACAAAACAGCAATGGTTCAGGTAGAAGAGAGGCTTTCAAAATAAAAACTCACAAAATTATAATAAATTCAGATTTTATTATATTTTATATCCTTTATTTAACCAGGTGAGAAAACTCATTGAGATTACCTGACCTGGCCAAGAGGGCAGCAGAGAAAGTTATTTCAACAATAAAGACAAATAATACAAACAGACCAATACAGAAATCACACACCATACACAAATAAACAAATAGCATGTGCAGTTATATGTACAACAAAACAGCAGCTATGCTGCACAAACAGGTCAGTATCAAAATGACTCAAGGACAAAAAAATTAAGGAGCAGTTACAGCGACCAATACTGCTATTTTCTCAATGTTTTAAAATGGACTTAAATTCTCCCATAGTGATAAAATCTGATAGTTTCAGGTCCTTCTGCATAACGTTCCACGAGAACAGAGCAGCATATATAAGTTCAAGTACTAATGAACCAGGCTGGTCTCATACACAGTTTGAAGCTACACCTATAAAAAGTAACACACTGTAATTAGTATATACAGTATATCCCACAAAATTAATTTGTGTGTAATTAATGTAATCGTGAACCAGAAAATATAAACAGCGCCGTATGCTGCATCGGGAGGAGGTCAGGGTGAATTGGTGCATCAAAAAATACTGGATTTTCACCCAGGAAACTGGCGTTTATGTTGCGTGTGAAACCAGAAGTCAGTGCTGATTTATTTGTCACATAGGTTACGTACTTATGTAACGCCCTTCCAGAGTTATTTTAAGCTAAACCACAATGTTCTCCTAAGCCTAAGATTTTTTGGCTTATCTAAACCACATCGATCTTTTCCTCAGCCTAACTAAGTAGCTTTCTTGCCTAAACCTAAAAAAAGTTGTTTCCTGTGAAGACAGAAGTTTATTTTGAAAAGACTGTAAGCATGTAATGAGTGGTAAGTGACGCATGTGCTGGACATTCGTAGGAAAATGACAAGAAAGAATAATATAGAAGAATATAGTAATATATGTATGAGAATACATACCAATTTAAAGCCAGAAAGCTTTCTACTACTCTTTAACATATAGCTACCAAAAAATAATTATGTAAGAAATAACATCAGCCTGAAGTAAATTCACTGTGTCTCTCAGGTTCTATTGTGCTTTAAAAAAGGGAAAGTACGATATTTAGTTCTCGCCCTTGACCTCACTGTCTCCGCTGTAAGAGGGCGTTGTCACCCTCTCTACGGCTGGGTCAGATGGTTATGTGCTGCTCAGTGCTGATTCCTATCTGTATTCATTTTCCACAGCCCAAATTTCTTGGAAAACACACGCCTTTATGCAGAGACACCTCCATGAACCGGGGACCCACATGGAATTTTGTTGCCTTTCTGTGTGACTGCAAGAGGGCAAATCATGGTCTTTTATCTCAGCTTGTATCTGCATCCATCTGTGGCTTCACTACCATCAAAACAGCATAGTTGCGTTTAAACCACTGTGACGCAACATAAACAGAGACATATCTGCGGTCACAGTCACTTTAGAGCAGAATCAAGCAATCACACCGGCACTGAGCCAAGCGCCCACATACAAATTTAGCACTTCCAACTTGCATAAAAACACATGCAGAATATGTTGTGAAACACCTGTTCATGTTAGCATTGCTGTGGCTGCTACTGTTGTTGTTTTACTAATAACTAATCGAGGTTACAGAAGGCAGGGTTAGGGGAAACCGAGTGAGACTGAGAACGGCAGACTTGTCATGAGATATTATATAGACAATTACGACTCATTAACACCTGTAATCCCCCTGTATTTGTACAGGTTTTATATAAATATTGTATGAGCCTGCCTGTAATTCTTTTACAGAGGCAAACACAGAAATGACAAGCTCCTACTAGGGATGTTAAAAATTAACTGTTTGGCCAATAACCAACATTAATCATTTTAACTGATTAATGCTATTTATTACAGGGTTTAAAAAAATATGAATAATAAATTAACAAGCTGAGACAAACGTTGAGGAGCGGTTCGTCACTTTACGAGAAAAGCTGGTCCGCCTAAAAAGAGAGACTTGCAGCTGAGCAATTGTAGCTTGTAGCCTCGTAACATTTACTCACAGAAAACACACACTGCCTGCTACAGCTACGTTCACAGCTATAACGCCACCAACAAACCCACATTCCCCACTGCCACACACACAGTCTGTTAGAAACACTGAAGTTACGCTGCAGCGCGCACAAAGCTACAGAAAATGCTAGCTGCTAGCAGCTGCTAACGTAGCACAAACACACTCACTGTTTGTCAGACAATCACTTAAGTTAATCCAGGCAGACACACAGCTGACAGCCTGCTAAACTAAACTAAATGCAGGGTGGTGGCGGACTTTTACTGGTAAAGTGGCTGGATGTCCACGACACTACACACAGCACAGTGGCCGCTCACGTTCCGGATGGTGAAATGGGGACTTGAACGTAGCACCGTGGCTGCTAACGCTCCTGGATGGTGAAATGGGGACGGTGAACGCAGCACCGTGGCTGCTAACAATCCCAGAGGGTGAAATGGGGACACTGAACACACCGGCGTGGCTGCTAAAGCTCCCGGACGGTGAAAGGGGGACAGTGAATGCAGCACCGTGGCTGCTAACTCTCCACACAGTGAAATGGGGACAGTGAAGGCACAAACTCATGCTGCAGCTGGCACATCGCTGCATGCGAAGCATAAATCTTGTCACTTACCAGTTAATAATCGGTTAACAAGAGTCGGTTATCGGTTAGAAACATTTTTCAAAATTAGCATCCCTAGATCCTACATAAACACCGACTCACATTTTTTCCATTAAATCTGTCAACAAGTAACCTGTGTATGATCTTCATGAGATGGCTCAAAACGAGCCTTTAGGGAAGAAACCATTGTGTTGGCAGATAAAATGCAACAAAGCAGTCATATAATAACACACCAGTGCTTGACAGCAATGAAGTGGCACAAATGTAATACGGGTAGCACATAAATAGGCTTGCAATATACTGTGGTATTAGCTTACTGTGTTATTTGTTGACAGCCTTGTAGGCTGGAAAGACTGTTGACTTGTTAATTGATTGTTTGTACATGCAAAGCACCTACTTAACCCTGCACAGTTAAGTGCAGCGAGTTTCGCCTGCATGACTTTGCTGTGCAGTGCTGATGATGCAGAGCTGACAGGTCACCAAAACCGTCCAATTAATGAGTTACCTATTTGTCAGCAAGAATCCCTGTTTACAGCTCTTGGTTCTTTTGTAAGCCCGTATGAGCACTAAAAAGACTAGACCTAAAATGTAATATAGGACCAAAGGAACCAGACTACAGGTGTAACCACAACCTACTCAGTCAGACTCCTTTTTTTCTGTACTCTTCCAGTCAAGTGCACTGAACTACTTCTAGTTTCAGATTTAGTCAGAGATTCTGTGTATAACCACATTTTCATGGTGGCACCTAGCCAAAACAAACTTGGATTATTTTCAACTGATTTTGATCCAAGATCTTAGAAATACAGAGTTAAATGTAATGTAACAAAAAGTCCTTCCTTTCTAGAGTACTATGTGCTTCTACAGTATGACAAATATTCACCGGTGAACATCCCCTCCCATCTGCCACAGCGCTGATTTAGACGCAGCCATCATCCCTCCCTCCCACCCAACCAGGCCAGTCAATACCTCTACATTATTCAAACTCCTCCCCACTTAATTAGATATTTAATTGAGTACCTGTAGACGGATGACTGACCCGCCTGCTGGCATAAATTCATGTAAATGACATCCCACATGGCCTCCCGCAAGGTAGATTTAATGGTACAGTCTGGTGAGGACAGAGTTCAACAAGAGGCTGCGGGGGTCACGCCTAGTCGCTGATCACTGGTCTGTGACCAGTGGATCAGCTCGGAATACTACACTGCTCCACTTGAGGCAGGGCTAACACATTCAGTGGCCAGTTTATAAGGTACAACGCGTTAAAAATCCTACCTACAGTACATGATGGTTGTTTCAAGTCTGGCCCTCAGTATGAACGAGACCCAGAGTACACAAAGTGCATCAAAACACTGTAACTTGATGCTGAACCTGGGTAGAAGTGAGCTGACACTCAAAATTCAAAATCTAAAAAATCAGCTTTCAAGTGTAGGCCTGGCCTGCCCTGAAAAAAAAAATATTAAAATATTTTTAAGGATGGATATGGTACATCAAAGGTATTGTATGTATATTTTATATTTTTATCTAGGGCTGTCCTTAACCAAAGACGGTATTAACCGACCAACACATAGAGTCACACAAAAGCACCACTTTAAATCTTGTGTTCACCAGAGATGAGCTCATGAGTTTCTTAAAGAAATAAGTCTTTCAGCATGAAAAAAAACATGAAAGGGTGGCTGTGGCTGTGACGTCAGAGCGAGTCTCCCACCAAGCAAACGGTCGACGGTTCAATTCCCGGCTGCTGCAGTCCACATGCCAAAGTGTCTTTGAGCAAGATACTGAACCCCAAATTGCTCCTGAAGGCCAACAGCTCATTAATGAGTATTTCTATAAGATCCTGATGGGCAGGTTGTCACCTTGTACAGCAGCCTCTGCTGTCAGTGTATGAATGTGTGTGTGAATGGGTGAATACTGACATGTAGTGTAAAGCTCTCTGAGTGGCCAGAAGACAAGAGGTGCTATATAACTGCATGTTCAACTCCATAAAAAACAACTGACTGACTAAAGAAATGTCTACTAAGACCAAAATTAGAGGTCAACCAATATGGTTTTTCTATGGCTGATGCCAATTTTTTACAAAATCAGACAGATGATGGGTGATATATGATGCCATTTTTTTTTTGTTTGTTTGTTTTGTTTCCCCATATATTTGGCTGGTAATCTATTTTTCCCTCCATCTGGTAAAATATAACAGTTTAATAATAACAAGTGATACAGAAAATTTCACTTATGGTCTGTCTCTCCAATCTGCATTTTTTTTGTATGTTACTTGTTGGTTTCTCCCAGTTAGGACATTGTTCTTCTCACATACTCTTGTAAAGGTTAGCCCACTGGGCGACATTTACTGAGGTCTGCCAGTAGACCGCCAATTTGACTGACACAAGAGACGGAGTCACACGTATTCTATGGCAACAACCTGTAGATGTGCCTGCTTGCTAATCAGCTTAATATGCTCAGGCATCCGCTGATGCCAATTTTGAAAAAACATCAAAAAATCCACCCGATTAATCGTCTGACCTCTAACCAAAATAGCCGATTAGTCAGCTAATCGACTACGATGGGGTAGCCCTGGTTTTACTGCAGTTATGTCATTTTAAATTTAAGAAATGTTTTTAGTGTATCAAACTTGTTACCTCCAGTCTATTAGCATTCAAGTGAACAAATCTGCTTCTCCGTTACTGATTACTTTAAAATATTTATTTACAGAAATTGTTTGCCTTAAATTTTTTAAGTCAGTCTTTAAAGTAAGGTCAGTTTGTCCAGATTAACAGTGTGATAAACTGGACTGTAAGATAAAGCCCAAAAAAGGAATATATGTATATATATATTTTTATGGGTTACTTGGTTATCACGTGCAAACAAAGATTAGCCTTTGTGTGTCTGTATTAGAGGCCACATTTTATTGAATAGGAACATCAAGCGAGCAGGAAAAGGAAAGCCACTGGTTGATTCTGCACCTCGAATCTCGTGACTCCCAGTTCTGCTCCCCAGGAAGAAAGCAATAAGACACCAGAAATCCCATCGCAGGTGTCTGGGCCCACTGTATGCTAATGGGAAGGATCAGACGCTCTTCTCACATAATGGGGTTTGACAAAGTGAAAATTAACACAACCCCACTCCTGCTGTTACTGTTAGAGGGGGTGGCTGATTTGGCTTTGTCTCACACTATGCTACGCGCGCGCACACACACACACACACACACACACACACACACACACACACACACACACACACACACACACACACACACACACACACACACACACACCTTCCGACAGATACCACACCAGCCGTCGTTCTCATTCTCACCCAGACATTTATGTTGTACGCCCCCCTTCCTCTCACCTCCCCCTTCTCTGCACCGCTTCCCCTATCTAGGTGTTTGTGTCCTCGGCATAAACATCCCTCCATCCCTCCTCCTTCCCTCTTTTCTCTTCTTCTCCAGCGACTCTGTTTGCTTCAATGGACTTTCATGACAACTCATTCCGTAAGGGTCCTTTTTTCTCTCCGTCTCCCTCTCTTTCTCCTTCACTCTCCCCAGGTGAAATATTGATGGATTTTTTATGAATAGCTATGAAAAATTCATTCAAATTCCAAAATGAAAAAGCGTAAACATTCCGCATCTGCCTATGCCTCCCGCATTCATTATCCTTCACAACATCCTCACTCTCTCCCTCTCCCTCTTATTCCCACTCTTACCCCCTCCACCTCCTCTTCCTCGCCCCCCGTCTACCTGAAAAAGACATGCCGCTCTGTCTCTTTTTCCGCCACTTGGCCTAATTGCTTAATTTGACCTGCTCTCTCATCAATTAAAAGTCTGTCAGTGGTAGACAGATGGAGGATGGATCAGAGGGCCAGTCGATGGACAGATCAATGACAGAACAGCTCAATAAGTAAATGGAGATGGCCAGTGATGGAAAAAGGAAATGAGGGAGGGGAAAAAGCAGAAGAAGAAGAGAACAAATTGAACAAGCTGTCGTGACAAAAAAGGTGCAGCGCCAACGTGCCTCAATCGGAGGCTCTGACTCTCTTCTCACACTTTCTCTCTCTGACGCTCCGACTCTCCCTCCTACTTTCTGTATTTCTTTGAATCTTCCTCCAATAATCCCACCATCCCCAACCGCCCTTTATCTCTCTTTTTCTGTAATATGAATGTGTTAATGTGAAGCTGAATCGACAACACAGGGCATCTGTGTCTATCAAGTGACAAATATTAGAGAAAAAAATAAATGGGACTAAAGCTATTTTAACTTTAAATAACAGCAACCACAACAAAGTAAATAAGAGTCATATGAGCAGAGAGCAAACGAAGAACAGACAGGAATGAGGTGAGAGGGAGAGAGGGAAGGATTGAGAGCGAAAACACTGAAGATTTACCACACATGTCACTGGATACAGGATCTAAAATTAACTTTTTCACTGCTTGCCACTCTGGCAGGCTAGATGTTTTTTGTCTTGTCTTTTGTTTTGTATTTAAGTTCTCGCCTAAAACTACGTCTTACAAGATTACATTTAAACTAGGGATGTTAATAATTAACCACTGAATCGCTTGAAACCAACACTAAGCATTTTAACCAATAAACGGTTTTAAAAAATCTCAATATTTAATTTAAAAGCTGGGCAAAACTCAGGGGAGCGGCCTGTCAGTTTACAGAGAAAAGCTGGTCCACCTTAACAGCCCATCTTAAGTGTGCATGCAGCACCGTGTCTGCTAAAGGAACTCTCCTGAAGGTGAACTGTGGACTCAGTAGTCTGTTGTGCTCATATACTGCAGCTGGCTCACCGCTACATGAGATGCACATCAGTTATCGGTTACTTTTTTCTTTCAAAATTAGCATCATGATAACAGTGTAATATAGCTTTACCCTAACTAATTTTTACTACAGAGCTTGAACACACCATAATGTAACTCAATGGAACCTATGTCAACGTTAGCTGTTAGCCGTGTTATTTAGCCTGTGCTGCCCACTGGTTGCTAACAGCTTACATTGCTAGCTCTCCTCCGCCAATTTCAACACAGATTTGTTGTGCCTCCCCTCGTTTTTTTTTTCCTCTGTGCCACAGCTCTGGTCCCGAACAAACTGAAACATGATACAGCATGCGTATGCCGTTTCGTCGGAAAGCATCGATAAGATGGATCGATAGTTTCAGATTTAGAATTTATATTTCTCCAAGGAATCGGACAAGCAGAAACTGATTCTCGTCCCTTGTGTTTTCCCTGTCCAGATGACCTGATGATCTTACCCGCCACTGCCAACAGTTTACCTGCATTGCACCTGCTAATTTCAGACCCTTACTGGATTCACTCTTATCTTACACAGAAAATGCCATAAAAGGCAGATTTCAATCAATGAGTCATACAGCTGCAGTAAATCTGCTCATCTCCAACTGACTCATATATACATGCATACATTCACGTGCATATATGAAAATGGATCTTATACAAACAAAAACAACACAATATAAGTGACAAAAAAATCTGAACATGTAATGCTCAAAAAGAGGCAATAGCACTTGCTTATAAACACATGATGATTCACTCGCAAGCGAACCGCATGTCATGCTTTTGTAAACAAACAGGACTTCACTGAAACACAGTCTCGCATGAATATACACAGATATTGGCATGAGTGCACACACACCCAAACACATAACTATACACGCACACAACCACAATTATTTTGTTATTTTCCCCTTCAACACCTTGTTTTAATTAGCTTTCTCATGAGACTGCGACTCAGACCAATTAGGGAAGATTATCAAAGAAGGGTCTGGAGTAGGGTGCATGCCCACTATGACTCCTGTCCCCAGGGACAGGCCAGGATGAAAGAGACCTCAGCAACACACATGCATGCATGCACACATGCACGCACGCACACACACACACACACACACACACACACACACAAACACACACTCTCTGCAAAGAAAAAATATGAGCCCTGTGTAGGATCGTGCAGGATAGAGTCTTATTGTATCGTATAATACATAAAGAAAGTCCTGCACAACACAACAGCATGTATACTTACACTCACATAATTAGGTACACCTGTTCAATTACATGTTAGCACAAATAGCTAATCCGCCAATCACATGGCCGCAACTCAATGCATTTAGGCATGTAGACGTAGACGTGATTTGCAGAAGTTCAAACCAGCATCAGAATGGAGAAGAAAGGGGATTTAAGTGACTTTGAACATGGCATGGTTGTTGGTGCCAGACGGGCTGGTCTGAGTATTTCAGAAACTGCTGATCTACTGGGATTTTCACGCACAGCCATCTCTAGGGTTTACAGAGAATGGTCAGAAAAAGAGAAAATATCCAGTGAGTTGTTATATGGATGAAAATGCCTTGTTGATGTGAGAGGTCAGAGGAGATTGGGCAGACTGGTTGGAGATGATGGAAAGGCAACAGTAACTCAAATAACCACAACTTACAACCAAGGAAAGCAGAATACCATCTCTGAACGCACAACACACTGAACCTTGAAGAAGATGGGCTACAGCAGCAGAAGACCACACCGGGTGCCTCTCCTGTCAACTAAGAACAGAAACCTAAGACTACAGTTCGCACAGACTAACCAAAATTGGACAATAGAAGATTGGAAAAACGTTGTCTGGTCTGACGAGTCTCGATTTCAGCTGTGACCTTCAGATGACAGGGTCTGAATTTGGCGTAAACAACATGAAAGCCTGGATCCATCCTGCCTTGTATCAACAGTTCAGGCTGGTGGTGGTGTAATGGTGTGGGGGATATTTTCTTGGCAAACTTTGGGCCCCTTAGTACCAACTGAGCATTGTTTAAATGCCGCAGCCTACCTGAGTATTGTTGCTGACCTTTTCCATCCCTTTATGACCACAGTGTACCATCATCTGATGGCTACTTCCAGCAGGATAATCCACCATGTCACAAAGCTCATATCATCTAAAACTGGTTTCTTGAACATGACAAAGTTCACTCCAATAGCCTCCACAGTCACCAGACCTCAATCCAACAGAGCACCTTTGGGATGCGGTGGAACGGGAGATTCGCATCATAGATGTGCAGCCGACAAATCTGCAGCAACTGTGTGATGTTATCATGTCAATATGGACCAAAACCTCTGAGGAATGTTTCCAACACCTTGTTGAAAGTATGTCATGAAGAATTAAGGCAGGTCTGAAGGCAAAAGGGGGTCCTTCCTTTTACTAGCAAGGTGTACCTAATTATGTGGCCGGTGAGTGGACACAGCACATTCATGGTCAATCATTCTGTATTGACCAGTCGCAGATGGATCACTGAGGAGATACAGAATGGGGTCTTTCCATTCTGTCCCTCAAGGGGAACTAAAACCACTCCATTGATGCAATCACTAATGGAGACACTTCAGAACACTGAGAGAGATTACCGACTCAGAATTAGGCTATAAAAACACACATTAGGTGTTTAGGATGAACACAGGAATGAAGGAAATTATATCAGCGATGCCAACACTTGCATTCTCTCGCTCTTATCTTATGACAAATCAATGAAAGCTCTTGTGGAGTTATGTTCTGCTGAGAAATCCTGATGTATGATCAAGAGGGTTACCCCCAAGGAGAGTGTACCTGTATAATTACTAAGGTGTCATCGTTTATCTCTCTCACCCTCTGCCTTTGTTTCTCCTCTAAAACAGGAGAAATATCTACTTAACTGCAGCCTTAATAGCGTGTTTATATTTATCTCAGTGTGATGTCAGTACAATACAATGTGTGTGTTGTCGCAGGCTAGTCCATAACCTGATGGTAAGTTAATAGCACTCAGTGGTATTATGTGCAACAGTGATTAGATTGGGAGAGGCTGATGGCGCATATTGGTTTGGTCCCTGAGGGCCAGCTAGAAGAGTCAGAGATCAGAGGTCAATCACCACAGGATCAATGTCACTCAAAAGAGCTGTGTTACATTCAGCAACACACTACATGGCTTACACTGAGTTGATGTAATGCATATGAGAACTTGTATAGGCTGATGTTTTAAGAGGCTCAAACGGAGAGACTTTGCCTCCTGACTTCCTCTCCCAGCAGAATGAGCGGAGCTGTGGAGTGGAGCTGCATCTAAAGGGAAAGTGACTTCCCTGGGACTTCATTAAGCTAATCTGGCCACCAATACTAACAGAATTTAGAAGAGGAGGTGAGGAGAAAGCTCAGAAATGAGATGAACACTTATTAGATCAGACCGAGCAATTGTCTTTCACCGCTCGTAGCAGAATTCACACTCAAACACACACATACACACACTCGGTTAAACCGGCTCAGACAAAGACAGACGCAGCGTGGGATTGACAAAAAAGAATCATATGTACAAATGCACGATCGCATATGAATGATTAAAAAAAGCAAAATGAAAATCAAGGCATACTTGAAGAAGATAAATAGAAACTGTGTGTGATAACAAGTGATGTTGTCTTGAGAGGCCTAAAGTTAACCTCACACTGCCAGGTGATGGTGGTGAAACTGTGACATACAAACCAGAGTGGAGGAGTTATTCACCAACAAATAAACTGTACACACACTGTCTGCTACAGCTACTTTCACAGCTATAACACCACCAACGAAGTCACACTCCCTGCTGCCACACACACACACACACACGGTCTGTCAGAAACTCACTGAAATTTCACTACAGCGGGCATGAAGCCACTGGTAATGCTAGCAGCTAACAGCTGCTACTAAAGCACAAACACACACACAGTTTACTGTTCAGTTGACTATCGCTATTATTAATCCGGGTAGACACACAGCTGACAATCTGATAAAGTAAACTAAATGTGCGGTGGAGACTTTTACTGAGAAAGCGGCTGCATGTCCTCGACACGACATGCAGCACCAAGTGAACAGTGAACTGGAGACTCAGTAGTCTGCTGTGCTCATATACTGCAGCTGGCGCACCGCTGCATGTGAGGCACTAATCTTGTCGGTTAACGGTTAATCTGTTAATGAGTTTCAGTTATACGTTAAGAACATTTTTCAAAATTAGCATCCCAATTATGTATATATAATCTGTTAATTTCTCAATTACACTTTGTCTATAAAATGTAAGAAAATTGTAAAAAATAGCCATTATAATTTTCAAGTCCTCAATGTGGCATATTCGAATTGCATCTTTCATTCAACCAACTGTCCAAAGCCTAAAGAAATTTAGTTTGCCATTATATGTAAAATAGAAATGTAGCAATTGCTCCTATTTAGGATAAAAGAACTAGTGATTTTTTTGGGGCGTAAACAAAGCTCGATTGGCCAAAAAGTTGCCAATTCATTTACAGTTTATCTGTTGTTAATTTGTTGCAGCTATAAAATACTGGCATGTGACAGGGAGAGTAACAACACAGCCCAAGAACGTCCTTTTGGAGGTCTGGAGCAGCCCCATTATCCATAAGCCAGATCATCAGGCCTGGTCTCTTTTGTCCATGCCCACTAACCTGGGAGTCAGTTCTAGCTCAGCACTGAAGACAGTGGGCCAGGATACCGTTATCACCCCCAATATATCACACACACCAGTGCCTACGGTGAATAGAGCAGGTCCTACCTTAGGATCTCAGCTACCAGTAAGGCTCAAACAGGTGGTACTTCCTCTCTTCCTCCAGCTGATCACTAGGGCTGTGGAGTGGTCACAAGTGAGAGGTAAACATGTTTGATTCTGAAATATTTTCATACTCATAACATTTCTAGACAGAGGATGTGAATGAGTGGTACCACTGCCAGAATGGCAGAGCGAGGGCTGCTATGAGGTAGTCACATCCTGTGTCAGTCTTTCCCAGAGGGAGTCACCTCTGCCAGGCTGGGAGTCGCAGAACAAGCAGCCATGTTACTTGAATAGGCCAGTGGCCACTGAATACACTTGTACATTGCCGCCAACAATCTCTCCAAGTGGTAGATTGAAAACGAAAGGCTAAATTATTAAGGGCCTTTCAGCAAATTGTCCCCAACATCTCCCAACAAAGAGAAAGCAGCACTTCCCAAAGTTATTATGGGACAGCTGCATATAGAGTGGAGCAGGGTCCTTGGTACCCACTGCCCATATTCAGCCCCTACTTACTGGAAAACCAAGCCGAAAGTCAAGTTGCTATCACTGGCTACTGTTCCAGTGGATAACGCTGAGTCAAAAAAGTGAAGCCAACGCTGACTTTAAGTTTGTTCTAATATCCAGCAGGGGGCGACTCCTCTGGTTGCAAAAATTCAGACTGTATAGAAGTCTATGAGAAAATGAGCCTTCTTCTCATTTAATTTATTACCTCCGTAAACATTGTAAACATGAGTTTATGGTCTCAATCTCTAGTTTCAAGTCTTCTTCAATACAGCATGATGTTAATTTAGTAAATTATGGTCCCATTTAGAGTCAAACTGACCATTAAGCAGAGTATGCTTTAGGATGTGGCTGGCGTTATTGACAGGTTGCTACCACAGTGTTGTCCAATCTGGAAGTTGTCTGTGTTTTTGTCTTAAAACTTTAACCCTTTCACAGTGTGTCTTAAGTTCATGAAAGTTAATTATAACATTTGCGGTCACCTGAAAATGTCTCATTCAGTGTTCGGTTGCTCTTAGGTCCACCCTCTCATGTCACTTCTGGTTGCTAAAAACCAAGATGGTGACAGCTAAAAACCAGAGTCCACAAACCACTGACTACGTTCACTTCTTATATACAGTCTGTTCTCCAGACCGATCTTGCACCATGGGATTAATCTTGGGTCTTCTCTGGGATGAACAGAGGAGAAACACACCCACACCAGGCTGAGCATGTTTCCTATTCTGGTCACAAGGGTTGCACACAAAACACCAGAGACAATCTTTGCTTCGCTACGACACAGAATTGTTGTCATCCTGCAGAGGGATATGTATGAGTGGTGGGTATAGCGCACGCTCCACCTTACTATCATCACAGCGAGGTGAGGAGATTTAAGAAGATTTCTGGCTGGTAAAAGGCTTACTGCTGCTGACAAGCACTATCCTGACTGGTTGTGGATTCCCGGCCATTTAATCCAAAAAGCACTGCAAGTGTGGGTCGATTGTGACAACCACGCCAGAGCAAGAAGAGCAGGAACTAGTGCAGTCTGACCAAGCAATCTGTGGCTATGAGCAATCTAAGCATGCTGCTGCTGAAGCAAGGTAAATGTGATGTAGTGGTGGCACTGCCTTTTATAGAGGCAACATGAAGTGGGCTCATCCTGATTGGCTCAATGTACATGCAAGATTTTGTTGGGGAGACACGAGAAAGAGTGAAGATGAGTAAAGATGTGTTGTAGAGGGCAAAGTCTGTGTGAAACAAAGAGTACAAGAGCAAAGAGGAATGAAGGAGGGAGAGCAGGGTAGACGGAGAGGAACAGAGGGTAGACGGAGAAAGGGGGGAGTGCCACGTCGTTCTTAATCTAGTTTGTCTGTCGTAATCGTGTCAATGTCACTCTCAATCAGGCAGCCACAACTAGGGCTATACAACTTCAGTTTGATTGGCCCAAACCTTGTCTTTAAAATGACCTCTACAGGGAAGGTGTGTTTGTTGATGGAGAGGAGGAAAGGGGGGGGCGAGATGAGATGAAGGGGAGGAGAGTCTTCCAGAGACAATATGAGAAAGAAGGAGAGAGGCAGCACAAATTAACTTTAAACCTGTTTCTCCCCCACCTGTCTGTCAATTTCACTTTGGTCTCTTTCTTTGTTCCGATTTTTCAGTGTGACAGTATCGATTGCCCTCTCTTATTACACAAGAGGATACAGAGATGTATGTGTGGGTAGGTGGTGTACAGGTGCTTGTGTAAACTTCAGTCATACTCCTGCCTGCTGGCATTTAAAACATTTAATGCAGGGTAGTGTTCATGGGTTTGAAACAAAGACTTTAACCTTAAATGCTTGTCCAGTGTTGAGTTTGACTGATAGCACTGCATGGGGCGGCACATGGACGTAGATAAATAGGTAGCTGTTTAGGTTTGCATGTATACATGCGTGTGTTGTTGCTTTAAGTTAGCATGTGAGAGTCTATAGTTACATTCAAAGGAGAAACCACAACGCTGTGGTTTAACATAAACAGGGTGGATTTTGTCAAATCTGCAAGTGTCAGCGGATCCACTTCCCTAAAAATGTGTATGAGCAACCAAACATCTGTATCACCAATAACAGTCACACTAACATAACATAGAATTTGTTAAGTCTTTAAAAAATATAGTTACCTAATTGGTTTTATCAGTTTTATTTTGATCAGACACAATATTGTTGTACTAGGAGATGATTCTTTTTGATGCTTTCTCTCTGAAACCTCTTTTCCAGCCATGACTTGAGAGATCCGTCTTTCACCATAGAATATTTACTGAGACCCACTAATACCACTGTGGCGTCAAGTTTATTTTATTATATTTGTCTCTGTGTTTGAGCATGCAGCCATTTGGCCACAGGCAAATTAGCGAGAAAATGTCTGTACACTATTGGTATTTGCTTTTTGTCTCCTCTGTGCGCACTTGAGTGTTTTAGTCGCCACTCAGCGCTGGTTTGGATTATGTAAATTTCGTTGGGCTGAAATCAGTATTTCTCTCTTAAATTGATTCAGTCAGTTTCTGGTACATGGCAGTACATAAAATCTAAATCTGAGTTTAAGAAGTATTTGTGAAAATTAAGTGGTGGGGTTCTGTTTTTTATTGTTTGCAACCACTGTGGGGAAACTGGGTTGCAATTTGAGCTTCAGTGTGAGTGGAAAATTTCAGGATTAGTGGCTCTCTTCCCTATCATCCATCTTAGCCTTTGAGAATCTATGAACACATGCTGTAATTGATACATTCAAAATAAATCCCAGATACTGGGCGAGGAGAAATTGTTAGCTTGATATCCAAACCCATTTCAGGATACTGGCCTGTGTTTGGGTCTGGTGTCTCATGCTGTTATTAAAGCAGAAGGGCTCCAGTACAACAGCAAGGTTCATTGTTCAAGATTTGAGACAAAGGGATTACGCTGTACACTCAACAAAATCGGCTCAAAGTAATTTCTTAATTTCAGCAACTTAAGAGTGGAATGCTATCCCTACAAGTATGAATGTATTAGCTTTTGTCATTTTAAAACTAATGTTAAAAAAACAGTCAAAAGACACAGTCATGTTTCATTAAGAAACAAAATCAAAATTATATAGGGCATACAAACGAATGCCCTTCAGCAAAAAGCCTTCGTCAGCCTGAACAATCAAAATGTAAAACCAGTTTTAAATACTATTATACTAAATACTATATATTTAAAACTGGCTCTATGATTGTTCATGCTGACGAAGGATTTTTGCCGAAACGAGCTTGTTTGTTTGCCCCATATAATAAAGAAGACACTTTATCTGTGAGTGCTGGAGATTGCGTTCCTTCTGTTCTTGCTGCTGCCTGGCACCCGGTGCTTTTCAAGATTTGGAGACGTACTCGCTGTTACTTTCTATGTAGTCATTAAGGCCTGATATATCGTCCGTAGGTGTATTTATTAATGTGGAATTGAACATTTGTTGTGCGTGCATTTTATACATGGCCAGGGACAACAGACAGACACTGTCCCTGTCTTAAATAAACCAATAAATGAAATGAAATGAAAGATTTGTTTTGTTGTGTTGGGCCAACAGACTAGTAAGCAAAAAAATAATGACCTTTATTACATCATTTGTGGGTTAGCTTTTATTTGAGGCAGACCATTATTAACAACAGGATAATCTAGCTCATCTCTCCAGTAAAGGACATGATGCATTCCCTTTCGTGGAAGACTTTTATTGTCCACCATCTACAAAGATATTGCAGTTGAGTTCCATTACAGCACCTTAACAGAGAAAATTATGGGACTAGTAAAATAATTTAAATGAATCAGTGACTGACCACAGTAGCTGTGTTCAGAAGAACAACTCGGCAACATAGTGGTGTGAGACATGATTATATTGTTGTAATAATGTAATTATTCCTGTTGAAATGTAGAATATGCTGAATTTAATGACAATATGAGACATTGTACTACAAGAAAACCCAGAGATGAAATGACACTGGCAACTTTCTGCCAGTTCATCTGTCCAGTAATTGGACGTGCTTAAGGGTCATCAGCTACCTGCTTTACCAACATACAGAATAAGTGCCACCAGCTGTTGCTGTGTGCTTCAAGTGTGTGATGCTGGAAGGTGTAATTATTGGCAATAATGTTCAAGCTGTGCATGTTTCACTCAAAATAACCCAGTAACAGGATGGCCTCTATTCAATATCTTAGCAGAAGGGAAACTGTTCTTCTACTGCAAAGCAGCCAAAAGTCTTTTATTGCAAAGGAGCACTGCGTGTCAAGGAGCATTAGCAATGGCTGGCTAAAAGGTAGATGTGTTTATCCAATATTAAACAGCGATTTTAAGATTTTTCTATCAAGTGGGAATGACAAACTCTTAATGCACGATGGTGCCACCTTTTCACCTTCACCTTTTCACTTTCACTGCTAAAGTAGATAATGGGTGACCTCTGATACACCAGCTTTTTTGGAGGAAGTATGACCAGGAGGGAATAACACAGAGCCTTAAGTCATAAAAAACAGTGGCCACACAAGACAACTACTATGTCACTTAGCAACAAAAAAGTGTACTATATAATGTATAGTAGATGTTAAAAATACACATATAACATCATATTTTGGAAGTACAGTCACAGTGGGTAGTAGATCATGATGGTGCAGTCAATGCCAATGCTCCATTCCTCAAGGAAAGCTCTGGATTGGTCAAACCGTAACAGAGCACTGAGTTGGCCAATAACAGAGACGACCACAGTAGAAAGAAAAAGATACAGGCTTAAAGCCAATGAGAAGCAGAAAGGCATAAACTTTTTTTTTTTTCTCCAGGCACCGGATCAATTTGGCGACTAACTAACCAGGCAACTGGTCCAAATGAACCTCCAGCTGGCCTTCGGCCATTGGGCAATCCTTATTGTTGAACTCCATAACAGTGCTGTCTGTTGTGGCCTACTGCTGCATAACATATGGTCCTAGGCTTTTCATCTCTCCAGGGATGAAACACCCACACAAACACATGCACACACTTATCCCACACACACACACACACACACACACACACACACACACACACACATAGGTATCAATGCAGAGAGAAACAGAGCGAGCAGCGAGAGGAGGAACTGCAGACAGACATGCCAAAATAGGAACTAAGCACACGCACATGCCGGTCTTCAGAAGAAAACAAAAACCAAAACAAGCCACCCCGAGTGACAGGCTGGATGAATAAAACATGCTTCCAGGGCGACCCCTCTCTGACGAGCCCCGCTCCCAAGGAATATTGTACACTCGGAAATATTCCCAGGAGGCACCAGCAACAGGGCTCATGTGAGTGATGACCAGCTCCGGTAGACTTGAGCTTTGTTTCATAAGTGTAGCTGTCTGAAAGAGGTTTGTCCTGACTGTTCAGGGTCGACGAAGGAAGTACAGGACATGTTATTCTCTTCCATTACACTCTAGTGATTTCACGTATAGTTCAACCTCATGCAGGGTTATCTGTCTAATGAAGTACACATTTAGTACATAATATACCCATGAAAAGATTGTACAAACCCATTTTTACTGTGGGGGGTCCTATTCTCGTGCCCTGCCTGGACTACTAAAGGTGTCCATTCTTTTGTCAACATTTATAACGAGAACAAGCTCCACAACGTTACTGATTTGAGACTGCATCTCCAACTGTGATCGCCCATAAATGCATATTGAATGCCATGGGACACTCCACTCACTACCCATCCCATGCACTCCATTTTGAACAACAAAGGTCTAAAGGTAGGTAGGTTTGGTTTCTCAACTATATTCACACTCAGATTACTTCCTTAAAATCTCTCTCCATATATGTATGGCCGTTGCTGTTTGTTCGTATCTGAAGACAAAAAGCTGATCACGTCACAAAAAAGAAAAACTTGCACAATTGTTAAGACTGTAACTGTAAAGAGACAAACCTGAAAATGCTATACATATATGAATGGCACAAACACATGCAAAAAAAATTCAATCTCACAGACACACACACACACACACACACACACAGTCTGCTCCACACTCAATTCCACTCAGCTCTAAATCAAGGCTCAGCCAGGCTAATGCACAGATCCATACTGCTCTGGGTGAATTAACGTTAGTAATAAGATATCATGGCTCTGATTGATCCTCTATTTCCATGTCCACACCATAAAATGACCCAAGCCCAGCCACAGCACACCATCACTCTAATGCTGCATTGATTCCACTCTGGACTGCTGTGGATTTAAGTATAAGCCACAGATGAGGGCAGGGACGGAAGTGGGCATGGGACAGGAGCTACTGATACATGACTGTACATGACGGAGCTGGAGCTACAGTATGCTGTGATGCTACATCTACGGTAGGGTGGTGTAACAACTAGAATACTGGGCTCAAGCTCCACAAGAAAAAAATTCAACAAATATTGATAAATAACGCATTTATCTTTTAATTGTTTAAGTTATAAGAGATGTCCCCAAGCAAATTCTATGGATTGGTGTCCGGGCCGATTTTAAAAGATCATTATCAGTTGAAATAAAGCCAATCAAATGCAGATCCTTTCATTACTGCTCTCTGCTGTGTTTTGTCCACTTTGGCTTGCTAGTGTTACAATCTTTAGAGGCAACAAAAAAAACAAACAGGGAGGAAATATACGATGTGTTACCAGGTAGTGAATAATAAGTTATGCAGTAAGAGAATTACAGTACATGTAATCACATCCTGGTTTACCTTCGGCCGCACACATGGACACAGTGGCTTCTCCGAACCATGAAACTTTTTTTGTTTATTTTAGATTGTTTGTTTGTCTTTGGTTGATTTTTATCATCCAATCACAATGGACATTAGATCTAAGTGCAAGGAAGAATTTTGAACTCTGCTGCTAGTGGAGTTGGAGTTGGTAGGTTATGCAACCTGTTACACACCAGGCCAAGAGATCACAGGCTGCCCTAGGCATCCCATCCGGCTAAGGAGATATCGCAAATGGTGGGAGCAAAAAAAGATGTGCAGTAAGCGGGGCTGGACCCTAACACTCGACTATGCGGTTATTCGTTTGTTGGGTAATCAAAGGACACATCAATGCCTCCATCCTAGACACATTGGACCCACACCAATATGCCTACAAGCAGCAATGGTCCACAGATGATACCACTGCATGTGCCACCCATCTGGTTCTGTTCCATCTGGGGAACAAGAACACATACGCACGGACGATGTTTAATGATTTCAGCTCTCACTTCAACGCTATCATTCCCCTGACAAATAAAACATTCTCCCCCAGACTGAGCACCTCAATTTGCAACTGGATTCTTTACTGTCTGAGCAACAGGACCCAGACAGACAAAGTCTCCACCCAGATATCTCTCACTGCCACTGTGAACACTGGAGAACCTCAGGGCTGCATACTAAGCCCACTGCTGTTTACCCTGCTAACCCAAAACTGTGTCGCTAACCATGAGGGGATTCACATCATTAAATATGCTGATGACACCACAGTTGTGGGGCTTATTACAACAATGATGAATCAGCATATACGGAGGAGTCAAGACAGCTTTAAATCTGGTGTAAGAAAAACAATCGCTCTCTTAATGCCAGCAAGACGAAGCAGATAACTGTCAACTTCGGGAGAGCCAGAACAACTCACCCCACCTTTATGTCAGTGGTATGGCAGGGGAAGCAGTGCACAGGTTCAAGTTTCTGGAAGTGCACATCACTGACAAGCTCTCATGAAGCCAGAACACCACCTCCTTAGTGAAGAAGGGTCAACAGCGCCTGTACTTCCTAATCCAACACATCATTGGGACCATCTTTGCCACTAACTCGGACCTCTACACTAAAAGATGCATCAAGAACACTGGCTAATAAATGGCTCATAAATGCCTCATGCAATCCTAACACATACTGTTCGACCCTCTACCCTCTGGCAGATTGCTGCACATCATCCGAGCCAACACCACCAGGCTCTAAAGCGGTTTCTTCCCCAATATCCGGATACTGAACAGCCAGACTTAGCAGACTAGTGGACTAGTCATGCTACAGACCAATGACCCACTTCAACAGCGAGTGCATGCACACACACACACACACACACACACACACACACACACACACACACACACACACACACACACACACTTTCACTAAAATTTTATATTCTCGCTATTGACATTTACTACTTTGTAAGACATAAAACTACTGCTATTTGTTTTAACATATGCTGTATGTACTGTATGTCTATTGTACTACAGCCTCGGAGGCATTCTATTTTGTTCTTTTCTTAACATAACTGTAATGAGTATGAAAATAAAAGTACTTTAACTTGACTATATTAGGTTTCTTAGGAAACAAATCAGAAAGTGATTATTATGAGTCTGGGCTTAAGGACAAGATACAGCAGTAACATA
This sequence comes from Pterois miles, assembly GCA_947000775.1. NCBI lineage: Eukaryota > Metazoa > Chordata > Actinopteri > Perciformes > Scorpaenidae > Pterois > Pterois miles. The sequence continues at coordinate 3,399,431 of CAMQGK010000368.1, forward strand.
GGAAGGCTGAGGTTGAGACTACAGACTGGTGCTGGTGCCCAATGTTGGCACTGGGTTCGAGCAAAATCTTCAGCGAGGATCTATCCATCAACCACTAATGAGCCTCTTAAACTGCCAGCTTATACCAAATACATTAACATGGAGCCAGAAACAAAGACGAAGAGACTGAATGACCCATTTTATATTGTCCAAGCAGCCTTGGGCGGACGGATTCACCCGGTATCATCACATGCCAACTTGCCTGATGACAGAGCAGAAGTCATTGAAACCATGTGAGGTTGTTTAAATGGAAGAGATTGTTCCAGGAAACTGGTAGTCACTGTCAGAGTTTTGGTCTGAGTTTGAGGACCTGAGATTGATTTTCAAATCACCAGAGGGCTAGTCTTACAATCACGGCAGTCCCCACCGGACAAGGACCGGGTTGGATGCAGACCAACTGCCAAACACACCTACACACACATACATAAACACACACTCACACACACACAGAGTGACACACAGAATTGTCCAAACACATTCCTGCCTGTCTGAATTATATGCTGGACAATATCCCACGGTCATTAAAACCAGATTTCTTTGAAGACACAGACACCACGCAAACACACACACACATGATGTCACACACACACACACACACACACACACGTGCACATGTATCTATTGCTTCCAGGCGAACTGTTTATTTCCACTGTATAGTCTGTCTCTCTGTTCTCATGGTACGCAGACTTATCAGACAAGTCAACTCACTGCTGTAAGTATACAGGAAAAACAAACCAATTGGCAGACGAGATAGACAGACAGACACACCGGCAGACACGTTCACATGGCAGCAGACGTGAAGTGAGTAATACAATATAATATCAAACAGGTGAAAGACCAAATCACAACTGGTGGGAACAGTGCTGTATAATCAACTCAATAGGCCAGACTAAAGCAGTAACACAAAGCATGCACAGATACAAATACATTAACAACGGTACCTTTGAGATTAAGCCAGGTGTGATCTCTCTCCCATCAATCCACACACACACACACACACACACACACACACACACACACACACACACACACACACACACACACACACACACACATATGCTCACCTACACCATCCCTCCTATAGCTACAGACAATAGGATGCAGAACAAAAGGCATCACCATGTTCACATTAGTGAGCCAACAGGACTATTTTTATATTTTACTGAGTCACAAAGAGTCTTCTCCCAGCAGCATGTCACTATTCTCATATCAAAGCTGCGTTTATAGCAGACAAAGCTTTGAAAGTGGGCCATGGCTCATAAAATGCCTTTATGTCCCTCGCCGGTACACAAAAAAAAAAAAAAAAAAAAAACCCTGAAACAATGCATTTTAAGTCTGCAATTGGACTAGTGCGCGTGTGACTGTGCTTATTATGTGGTGTGTATGCCTGCATGTGTGTTTGTGCACTGTATGTCTGTGTGTGCGGTGTGTCTATGTGTTTACGCACATGCATCTGTACATATACGAGTGTGCGAGTGTACCCCACTTCCCCCCCACAGCTGTGTGTTTAGATGTGTGTAGGTGTTGTTGATTTAATTCCCTCCACTGACATTGTTCTTTTCCGATCTTTTTGTTTTTTTTTTTCCGGCTGACAGAATATGCAGCCTTAACACTCTAGCTTCCTGAATCGCATGTAACCTAATCACTAACACCATCTGTTAATTATGTTAATACAAAAATACCTTGGCTGCTATTCACATCCATTCTCTGACTTAGCACCCCACTTCCCCCGCCGAGCACCCTCTCCCTGTGTTTGCTCCTCTTTCTCTTGTCCAATCCTTTCCATCATCTCAGGCTCCCATTTTCCTTTCTTTTCCAAATCTTGTCTTTCTTATCCTTTCTAATTCTATCTCCTCACTTCCACTCTGTTTTTTTTAATCATCCTCGCTAATCCTTTACATCCTTGGTATTCTCCACCATCCATTCCTTTATTCATCCCATCATCCTCCCTCCAAATGCCTTCATAGTCCTCCCTTTTTTTCAACTCCACCATGTACTACTGTCAAAAATCTCAAACTCGTAATTCCTCCTCCTCACAATCCCATCCCGTACACCTCTCAGCCTGCTATCCCCTGGGTAACTGTTGTTGCTCCCAGCAGTGAGTCAGAGGCTAAGCTGGCTGGAAATCCCCAGAGAGGCTTTGTCTGAAGCCAACTTATTTTGGTGAGTGATATCGATCCACTTTTCCTCTTGATTGTTACTCACTATGCTAATCTGTATTTATAAATCTAAGTTTCTATCGATCTGCAGGAGACATAATAAACTTTGCCTCGCACCCATGCACAGAATAAGCGTTATTGTAATGCAGGGAAAACATCATTTAATAGTCGTATACAGTGCTGGTCATTATATTAACACGATCGAACAGCAGACCTAGCAACGCATAATCAGAGGTATAAGTAGGCCTGATGGCATTGCGACTGTCCCCGGGGAGGACCCCGTTCAAGCATGGGGATGAAGCCGGCAGTTTGCCCAGGAGGAGCAACGCATACAGAGGCACAAAGCCCAGAGTTAACCATCTGCTTGACTCAAGAAATAAACAACAAAATAAAGTGGTCAAGGAAAGTTCATACCATACCCATGACTGGTGTGACTGGGCGCTAATGATTAAAGTTGATAGGAGAATACGGAGTGCAGTATTTTTCATGTGATATAATAGGACTTAGAGTCTACAGGCATACTGGCAGTGGTGACGCGATAATGAAATTAAATAGGTTGAGGTACAAAATAATTTTTTTTTAAATGAATGTTAGATCTTCAGCATTAGTGGTGAAGACAGTGTAACAATTGGTCAGAGGGTGGTCATTTTCATTATCAATTAATCTTTTAGTCTACAAAATGTCTATAAAAAGTTTGCATGTTCTCCCTGTGTTAGCGTGGGTTTTCTCCACGTTCTCCTGTTTCCTCCCACGGTCCAAAGACATGCAGGTTAACTGATGAGTCTAAATTGCCCCTAAGGGGTGAATGTGAGCATGAATGGTTGTCTGTCTCTATGAGTCAGCGATGTGATAGAACGGTGGCCTGTCCAGGGTGTACCCCGCCTTCGCCCAATGCCAGCTGGGATCGGCTCCAGCACCCCAACGACCCCGAACAGGAAAAGCGGTTGCAGATGGATGGGTGTCAGGAAGTGCTGGAAAACTCATTATAATTTTAATTTCAATTTCAAGTGTCATTTTTGTCAGACCAACAGTCCAAAGTCCAATTCACAATGATATAAAACAGAGAACAACACACTGGAGAAGCTGGAAGTTTAGCAGTTCAGCTAATTGATTACCAGTATAGTTACCAATTCATTTTTTGTCGTTATAAACTAATCAATTAATCGACTAATTGTTGCAGGTCTACAATATAGGGTGCTGGCTAGAGGTTCTCCTTGTTTAAATCACTACATAGCAACACTAAACACAAAGTACAGTCGAGGCTGATAGGAATGTCATATAAGTATGAAGCAAGGAATCTGTGTTTCTATACGAAAGTCCTTCATTTATATCAAGAACCATTCATTCAGTATACTTCATACTTGGCAGGAGTGTTGCTGGGAAACCAAGGGAGTGCTGTGTCAAACTTGGTGTCACGTTCAATATCAATAAACTTTGAACAAACAAACGAACAGCGCTCTGTGCAGCGAGGGCGGAGGGCTTCAAGGCTCAGCGGACTGAGTTGAACACGGCATCTGGAGCAGGCCTTTTGCTGGGCCACTTTTGCTACTGGATGCTGGCTATCATCACATTACACCCAAACTCTTCTTCAGTTCCCTGGAATCCGCGAGTGATGAGCGGTTCTCTAAAACACTGCAAGCAGAACTCCTGTGGGCCAAGCAATCGGCCCGCTCCGATGGGCACGCACTCCGACAATGCTGCAAGCAGCAATACCAGGAGGTGAAGCAAACGGCTCGCTCTGAACGAGCACATGCTCCAAACAGCCACGCCCCCCAACAATGGTGCAAGCAGCAACACTGGGAGCCAAGCAATCAGCCCACTCCAAGTAGGTATGCACTTCGAACTTGAACGCCTCGAACCAGCACTCCACTAGTTTATTAATTACTCATACACAAATTTAAATTTCGACCAGGTGGCGCTAGAGTTAGTAGACTTCATCCTCCAGGACCATGAATGTTGGTATCAAATTTCACGGCAATCTATCAAACAGTGGTTGAGACATTTCTGTTTGGACCAAAGTGGTGGAACGGCCGACATTCGACACACACTAGGAAATGAAAAGTCAAACATTTTTCAGGAAACCCATACACAGTAACACCGAGTCCTATTGTAAATGTACTGGTAAGAGTCAGGGGATTTCACACCACCACCTTCACCATGATAAAACACACAAATATCACTGGGGTCATTCGGTCTTTTCAGTTCCCAGTCCCCAACCCAGCCACACGGACACATATACATGAAGAAACAAGCAGTTCCATTGCTTTCACACACCCACACATACAAGCAGCCACTCCTCATACACACTACCAACCACACATGCAAACACTCGCCACCCCACACCCCGATGCCCTGGCCTCCCACAGCTGGTTGAGCGAGGCCACAGTTTGGGTGAAGCCCAGAGTTTCTTACACTTGGCTGTGAATGTTATTTATTCTGTGAGTGCTGCGCGGTGAGAGGTGCATGGTGGGAGGTCGGAGCGGCTGGTGCAGGATCACTGAGCAGATCTACCATATTGACATGGTGAAAACGGGCCGATAGTTAGTTATATCTACTGTTTCAGGATCATATGCATTGGCATATGCTCATGCACACACACAACTTACACACAAGCTCTCACAGGCAAGCCGTCTTTTGTCCTCCATGCCCTTTACTATAGGCACTGCAGTGTTTCTACTGTGCAGCGGGAGCTCGTCCTTCACTGCACCACTGTTTAATGTAGCATTAGTGACGGCACTGAAGACAAGGTCAAGACGGGGGTCTGATCCCTTTGCCCCTCCCTCAGGTGTAAGGTGAAGAAAAGCAGGGTGAAGGAGGGGACGGCTCCCAAAAGCAGCTGCCAGCCTGTAGGATGCCGCGATGCCCCTCTGGGCGTGGTGAAGCGGGTAGGAGATTGGCAGAGAGGGGGCCAAGGTTGTGCCCACATGAGGAGACTCTCGAGGAGGCAGTGTCGCCTTCACCACTGGGCCTCCATCTGTCTGCCCCCCTTGATCCTCCTCCTTCACCTTTTTTTCATTCAGGAAATCACTAATAACTTTCCTCATTTATCCTTACAAATGTAACCTATGTAATAGATAAATATGGTCTAATTATCACATCTGCTATGATGCAGAGCATCTGTCGCCATCCAGTGTAAAAGGAGCACCTAATTATCCTGCAGTCTGTGCATGCAGAGCTGCAAAGACAGCAACTTCAGTGTAGAAACGCTTGGTCAATAGTGGAATGATCAACAGAAAAATAATTGACAGCAAATATGATAACCAATTAATCACAGGACTGCAACTTACAGTTACTTTCATTTTTGATTAATCACTCCATAATTTTAGCTATTAATCCATTTGTAGTTTTGTCAATAAAATGTCAGAAAATGGTAAAAAAAAAAAAATTCTGATTAGTGTTTCCAAAAGCCCAAGATGACGTCCTCAAATGTCTTGTTTTGTCCACAACTCAAAAGTATTCAGTTTACTGTCAAAGAGGAGTAAAGAATCCATTTAATTCACATTTAAGAAGCTGGAATCAGAAAATGTTGACATGGTATCATGATTATGAAACTAGATAACTTAAGGAATCCATTGATACAAACCATGTCATCCTAGCTCATCGGGAAGGAGGTTAAATGATGCTCCAAACTTACAATAAAAACACTGTCATGGCCATTTTCAAAGGGGTCCCTTGACCTCTGACCTCAACATATGTGAATAAAATGGGTTCTCTGGGTACCCATGAGTCTCTCCTTTACAGACATGCCAACTTTATGATAATCACATGCAGTTTGGGGCAAGTCGTAGTCAAGTCAGCACACTGACTCACTGACAGCTGTTGTTGCCTGTTGGGCTGCAGTTTGCCATGTTGATGATTTGAGCCTATTTTTTATGCTGAATACAGTACCTGTGAGGGATTCTGGAGAACATTTGTCATTGTTTTGTGTGTTAATTGAATTCCAGTAATAAATACATACAATCATTTGCATAAAGCAGAGTATTTGTCCACTCCCATGTTGAGTATTAAATACTTTTACTACTACTTACTAATTTGTGATTAAACATTTTCATCGATTGACAGCCTTAGTTTTTTCTCCCAAAAAAAAAAATAGTCAAACTGATCAATCGATTATCAGAATAGCTGGTGATTAATTAAATAGTTGACAACTAATCTATTAATTATTGCAGCTCGAATAAATAATTTAAAAGAGTGATTTAACATTGCACTCCTAAAATACTGTCAGACTCATGATGCACAATTAAAAAGGGTTAAAAATCAATGATTGATTGTGTTTTTTTATTCCAATTTGATTCCATATTATTACAATTACTCTTGGAGATACAACAATGGTTAATAGGCCGGAGCCAAACTTTACTGCAGTGCGTGCAGTAAAATGTGGGTTTACTCTGAGTCTCAGAAATACTAGCAACAATGTGGATGTGGAATTTTCTGTACGTTTCTCCGCAACAGAGGGATATATGATACTTTGCGGCCCAGGCAGTCTTGGAAAGTGTAGTTACCCTCGTTAGAAGTGAGCATATGTTACAGGTGGTGTGGAAAGCAGTAGAGAGTTGGCAGCGAAGGCTGTGTGGAATCTGCTGCCAGGGTGAGAGCACTGGTGCCAGGGTGAAACCTGAGTGGGCCATACAGCTGAGCTCTTCAGCTCAACACACACAGTATGACTGACGGCGCACATGTGCACACACACACACAGCCCAGTGGAAAAAATTAGAAATATATGAATGAGAAACAAACAATGCGGAGAAGATTTTGGCAAGCACGAAGAATCTGAGTCACTCACAATTACAGTATAACCAGAACAACAACAACAGATTCAGACACACTTTTACTGTAATTCTCCATCTCGTGAGAAATAAAAAAAAAAAAAATCTATTAGTCTATAAATATCCATCAGTCTGTGTTCATAGAGTGGGATAATGTGGACCATATTTTTGTGTGTGATGTGGTTATACAGCAGCTGTATTTGCTAGTGTGTGTGTGAATGTTTGCATGTGTGTGTGTAGGTTTCCGTGCCTGTATGATAAATGGCAGCCAGACACTGGGTTAAGAGGCAGGGCGGCCCAGATGGACTACTGTTTGTGCCCAATTTTTTGCCAACATAACACATGACCCTACACATACAACACACATGATCAGGCAACACACACACCACACTACCCAATCCCTCTTTCACCCGTTCTGCACTATGACGTGTTTCAGTAAACGCAAGCTAATGTGTGGAAATTAACCCTCTCATTAAAGCTACCTATCATGTTTGCACCCCTCTCTCCTCGACTACTTTTCTCCCTTCATTTTTATCCCGTTTCCCCTCATCTGTTGTCCTGACTGAGTACCTCTTACTGGAAGAGTCATTTTCCCACTCTCTTTACCTCTTAAGGCTGACTGTGGGGTGAGGTAGTGTGTGGGTGTGGGTGGTAGGGGGTGATGGAGCTTTTTAAAAGGGTGAGCTGAGGGGTGTCTTCTGTCTACCACATCCTCCTTCCTGATCCAGGAAAACATACACGATTCCAGGACTCCAGCCCCCCCAGCCTGCCAGCCCCATCCTCAGCCAGGGACTTTCCACAACTGCCCTGCCCAGCTAAGGAGAGCGCTAGTCAGCCACGGTCAGGCTGCTACACCCTGTGTGGGGCTCAAAGCACTATAATGTGAAATAGCGGGATATGTAGTCTTATAGGAGTGGAATCAAGCAATTTTAGTTTAGTTTAGCCTTTAATCATGACTATCAAAGAAGGTTAAAATAAAAGCACACTTAAGGAGAATAGAAGGAATAAAAAAGTAGTTAATAATAACATGATGCACACCTCCGCAAACTATTAACTAGATCAAAAGTACTGGGTTACTTTCTGAACTGGTTCTCTAATAAAACTCCTTCGGAGGTTGGTGTGATTCAGCACTACAGGTGTGATCACAAATCTAAACCGCTGTATATCAAACACATGGGCCCTTTTCATGATAAACTCCCGTCATAAACAATACTGTAAAACCCAGATTACACATCTGACCTTCTCCCCGCTTCCCTCCTTTACAACTCCTGGGTGATCTCACATTCACTCACACAGCTGAAAATCAAATCACGGATATTTACGGTTGGTAAAGTAGAGCCGTAGTTGTGAACGCTGTCAATTTGACCATGTGTCTCAATCAGCCGGCTACATGAAGAGGTGTGTTTGGGAGTTTTCCACTAAAATAGAACCATTTGATCAACTTCTGCTGATTAAATTTACGATTTACCAACGCTCAGTTGTCTTTCAGATGAATTCGAATCTAATGTGAAATAAGCTTCATGCCTGAAAAAGCAGTGTAAGTTTGAATTTAAAATGAACAAACACGGTATCCCAGAAGAGCTTTCTGATGAGAAATATTACACACTAAAAAAGCAGAAACTTTAAGACAACAATGATGATCAAGCAAGGTTTTACCTCCTTAAAGACCAGAATTGACTTTGATTATCCAAAATGCAAGACCTTTTAAAGACCTACCACACTATACACCACCCTGTGATATATTACCTGATGCCAGAAACAGCTACATGGGGAAAGTACCTATTTCTTAAGAGAGTTGTGACTAAAATGAAGCCGGCCACAATGTAAACACATGTCAGAACGATGACTGACCGTTTCCCATTATAACTCTCTGTCCACTCATCCTGGTAGTGCTAATTCTTGTCCTCACTGCTCCCAGAAAGTAAGCGAGATTAGGTTGTCTGAATATAGCACGCGGAACCCAAACAAAACCCTCAGACCATGGGCTTCCCGCTCAGGAGCAGGTGAAGTGGGCGGGTTGCGTTTCCCAGCCCAGGAGAGGGGGCCTGAATCTGGGGAAGATACAGAGTCAGCCTCCCTTCCACTGCCCTGACCGAACATGACACAGGGAGGGTTTGTTTGGAGAAACATACAAGAACATTCAGCCCCCAGGCAGCACTGACACATCACTCTTATCTGAGACAGTTAGCACAACGCTGACTGAAAAACACCTGACGAACACACAGATGCAGCAACTCATAATGTAATAACTGCACATAATGTACTAACTGCTCATAATGTAATCATTTAAATGTAGTAAAAGCTCATAATGTGATAATCAGCACATGATGTAAGAAAACATGAGCACATACCGTAATAGTAGTTTTGTGCAGTATTATGAGAAAATTATTATAAACACAGCAAAAAATTGGTGGATAATGTAATAAATCCAGCACATAGTGTAATAATTAAAAAAAGAAAGAGTACTCTTCATGTCTGAGTTGAGTCCTTAGTTTGATCCTTAGTTTGGTCCAACTTTTATGGCCTTTGGTGTTAGCGTTCTCCGAGCAAGCGAACCATTTGGCTGAAAAGTGAGTTTTTCTTATCATATTATACTTAGTATTTGGGCACATAAGACTACTGTTTTTGCAACAGACTCCATCATATTTTAGGAAAAATTACCAGATATAGTATGATAAGAAAATGGCTATAGCTCAGAAACTACATGGAGCACAATCAAGTATTTGGTATCTATAAACTCAAGTTGGATATCAAAGATATGATTGCATATGCAGTGTAAAAACAAAAATTGCCATGGAAAATATTTAATAAGCACAATGTTAGCGTTTTTCCTCATTTTTCAAAAATCCTGACTTATTAATCCTTATTGTTAAGTGTGATTTTTTTTTCATGTGATATAAAAATATGAAAGTTATCAAAGTATGTCTGTACCAACTTTCAAGACTTTTGACAAATTAAAACACCTTTCTTTATTATACAAAATGTAGTCTTTGGGCACAAACGAGTTAAAAATGATGGAGTTCAGCACTACAAGATATCAGGTCAGGAAACTAATTATTCCACATTTCATTGTCCATTTATTTTGTTTAGTTTATAATTTTCCCATAATGTTACAACTTATTACATAATGTACAAAACTGCTATGTTAATGCGCTTATTGCTTTCTTATATTATGTGCTGATAGTCATTATTATGAGCTTTTATTACTTTTAAATTATTACATTATGCACAGTCATTACATTATGAGTTGCTACACACAGACTACATGCACACCCAGAACGTATTAGAACACAGAGTAACCATTATAGTAGGGAGTGATTTGACAGCTTTGATAAGACGTTTAGTACATGGCATTGTACATGGTGTTAGAAGGGTCTATGGGGAGTGGACAGCCATGTAGAGGAGGACTGTGCTGCACATATCATTACAGCACTTCCAGTAGTGTGTGACAGGACAGAGAGGAGGTCAGCATGATAGCAGCATCCTGGAAGGACCCAACCAAAATACCACAACGAAGGACATGATCTGTAAACAACCCGCACCCACGCTGGCATATACGCTTTCAGTGGGCGACTAACTGTCAGTGACGCGTGGCGCACACACACTTTCTCTCAAGCATCTCCCCCCATCACTCCTTTCAAACTGTGTCACACATACCCACACACACACACACACACACACACACACACACACACACACACAACACATTATACAATTGACTATGAAAGGACATCGGGCTCATAACTCTGTTCCCCTGGGGCAGAAGAGACCCAGTCACTGTCAGGCGAAAAACAAAACAAAGAGATGGAAAAATAGAGCAAAATAAAGGCAGGAGAGGAGACAGCCGTGGTGTGATTAGAATAAACGGGGGAGAGATGAAGAGAAGCTGGAGACAGAGGCTACTACCTCTCCTTTAATATAGCTGGGAAATCTTCCCCCTTTCTTCCATGACAGAGGGGACGACAGGTTTGGATGATTTTCTAATAACCAGCGGCCCGAGGTTATTGTGCTGTGTGTATGTGCTTATATGTGCTTTATGTGCCTCTGTGTGTCGTCTGGACAGAAAGAATACAGTCTCAGGTAATGGCTGGAGATATTGTGAGGGGGAGTTCGAAAGAGAGAAAGATAGGGAGGCACTGATCTGCATTGAGATGATGGAGAGAGAAGAGAGACAGAATAAGAAAACCTAAAGTTTGTTTTTATCTACTTTGTCTGGACCTTTAGTTAATTATGTAACAGATATTATATTAAGCCTAGATCTCCATGTAAATGTCTTGTTTTTGATATGTGTTTCTGCAAAGAGTTTTTAGACCTGCCGATATCCATATACATACCGATATCTATATCAGTATCCGTATTAAACCTGATTATACAATTAGCAGCTTAAAACAGTTAAATTAAATACTATGATACAGTATTTTGTTTCCAATTGCATCGATGAGGCTTTCTGAATTTACTATAGCTCTGATTCAACAACTACTTACTACTTCTACTACTTCTAGACACTGACGCTGCTCCATCTTCCCATCCCCTTCAGCACCTCCCGTTTGGACTACTGCAATGGAGTTCTGTCCGCCACCTTTTCAACAAGACCTATGGCCTCTAGCTAGCTATTCAGCTAGCTCTGTTTGTTGTGTCTACTATGTATACGTTAAGCGTCCTAGGATTTCTTGAAAGTTACTACATAATTCAAAATTATTATTATTGTTACCAATATTAAAATCAGCCAACACTCTAAAGCCGCATTGCCACTAGGCAGTTCAGTTCAGTTGAGTTCGTTACAGTTCGTTGGGGGCGGCAGTAGCTCAGTCTGTAGGGAGTTGGCTTGGGAATCGGAGGGTCACCGGTTAAAGTCCCGACATGGACCAAGAACCGAGTGTGAACTGGTAGCTGGAGAGGTGCCAGTTTACCTCTTGGGCACTGCCGAGGTGCCCCTGAGCAAGGCACCAAACCCCCAACTGCTCGGGGCGCTTGTCAGGAGCAGCCCCATCACTCTGACATCTCTCCATTGATGCATGTACATGGGTCCTGTTTGTGCATGTGTGTGTTTCGGGTATGCATGTACTGTGTATAAGTTAAACAACAGAGTGTAAAAATTGAAAAACCTAATAAAGGTTGTTCTTCTTCTTCTCTTCTTCTTACAGGTTAGAATGGTTACTTTCGCAAGCCCATTAGCAAAAGTTGTCATCAATGGTGACAGCAATTTTTAATTCACTCCGCCCAGATTTTAAAAAAAATACACTGTATGCTACGCCGTACACTATGGCACAGTGCAGACATTCCTCTGGTTGATTGCTGCTGAAACGACTCAGCGAGCGTCCCATTGAGGATGATGTCATGGTAGTTTCACGTACCATCACTGCAGCAATCTGCTGAGAATCCCGCCTACGCTGAGGGGGTACTATCTGCAGTGGAAACACAGCAACGAGAAAAGGAGCTGGTACCGAAAGTGAGTCAAGTTGAGTCAAGCGGAGCTGTACCATGCGGTGGAAACACAGCCTAATTATTGTAGTATTCAGAGCCATTTCTCATAGCATGATGGAAAAAAAAAATTGAAAAAGTTTAAATAATCAAAACCGATCACCACAATACAAGCCCCCCACCCCCCTTCTATGTTAAGGAACACTGAGGATATCTTTTAAGGAAAAATGGGAATTTACACTGGTTAAAAATACCTCAAGAGTCAACAGCCCGTCCCACTTTGTAGAGTCCCAAGCTCTTTTACACACTTTAAATGACCGTCTTCACCAACAAGATTTGAACATGGCTTTGACAAACTAAAATGTCCCAAGTGTATTCATCTGGAGGCAGCAGGTCAAACCACAGCTCCTGTGTGTGTGTTCAGGTTTCTGACCAGAGGGAACGGGTGGCAGCTGAAAAACCTCACATTGTGAGGTGAAGACCACTTAGCACAGCTGTAAACACACACACACACACACACACACACACACACACACACACACACACACACACACACACACACAGCATGTGTGTGTCTGTGTGTATTATGAACACGCACCAGCAGGCAAATACAAAGACCACAACAAAACGTACAAAAGGTCTGTGATCTCCCGGAATGAAGTACGCAGAGTGTGTGATTCAGTGATTGAAGTGTGTATGAGAGTGTGTCTGTATGCCCTTAACGCACTCTTGTGGATCTGTTCCCACAGCGCACACAAACACACACACACACAACACACACACACACACACACACACAGATACACAGACACACACAGACACACACAGCCATATGGTCAGATCATGAGCATAATGAGAAACACTTCTGGAGGTACTAATAGTGTACGAGGGGAGGGGGGGGGGAGTGGGAGGGAGACAGAAGGGGAGAGGAAGAAGAAAGAACAAATTGTGTAGTTCAACTGGAAAGCAAAGACGTGAACGAGTCAGGGAAAGGGTGAAGTTCTTACTCTGACAGCAAATGAATGCAAACAGAACAAGTAAACTACGAGCCCCAGAGACATTCAGGTTTCTCACACTTCGTCCTCTGGATCAACCTCACATGTGAAAAACATTACCCTGCACTTGTTGTCAACCTAAGATTCATCTCAACACCTCAGAATCAAGTTCAACACGTTAGAAAATATTATGATAAATGTTCATGTAGTAAAATGACATCAGATTTGCTGAAGTGAACCAGATGTTATAGCTGAATCATCTTTCGCTCTGAATCAGCTTTTTGTGTCACTGTGTCATTTGAGGCTCATGAGGATTTATTTCCATATGAATTCAGATGACATAATAGGCATGTGAAATGACTCTTAATCAGTGCTCTTACTACTTTTACCATCTGTAGCTCATCTAAAATTATGATCAATCAAACAAATTTTCCTATTAGTTAAGCACATAAAATGCTTTATGAAGGCATTAAAATATCATTATGTTATGAAATACACCAAAAAAAAACCATAATGATATTGAATTATTGGCTCTGTGTCTTCAACATGGCCGGGGGCTTTGTGGAATGTTCTCCCAACTGTGGTGGATGTTTTGTCTGGGCACTGAAAAATAAAGTTTGTTTATGGAAAGTGCCACAGCAGAGGGGAAATTTCGAGTGGCGTAACATGTTTTTGTCCACATTCAGTGGTAAGTCAAAAGACCCCCGTCAATACACACATGCACGCTCCCCTCCCTGTCGCTCCACCTTTCTTAACTGTTACACACACACACACACACACACACACACACACACACACACACACACACACACACACACACACACACACACACACACTATCTGCAGTGTTTATGACACTGAGAATTACAACGCAGTTACCACAGCTCTTACACTCGTTCACTGGAATGTGGACTTGGAAAGACCCCAAAGAGAGAATAACAAACACACTGTAACCTTCAACTGCAGCTCCGTCGCTAACGTGAAGTAAGTTAAACGCCACACGTTTAATAAAGGGATTTAAAATAACAGCTATGTCCGTTTTACATGGTGAAAGTCAAATCAAGATGTGCTGCTGACACAGGCCAGGCTAAGTGAAACGCAGATGTGATGGCTTTAGTCGCGGTCACATGGAGCTGCTTCCCAGCCTGCCATGAACGGAGAACGCCGACTCAGCTGGACGCTGCAGCACCTACCTGTTGACTCACGCTGATGACATCACCGTGACTATTCTGGTTACATCAAACCAGAGAGCAGAGCTCGGAGAGCGAGAAAGAGAGAGGGTGGGAGGCTGAGGGACGGAGAAACACAGAGAAAAGTGAGAAAGGGGGAGGAGAACGATGTTGGCGGTGGCGGTTAGGGAGATCAGATGACCATTAGGTCATAGCCTGCAGGTCCAACGGGACAGGGCGGACAGCCGGGTCAGCAGATCCCACACCTGCGTGAGTGAGATCTACTCTGAGTGGGAGAACTGATGACTCCATCATGGTGCCTGAGAATGAACTTGACTGGCACGGAGAACTGTGTCCTTTTAGTGTATGAGCTACATCAAAGACGAGAGAGCGAGGGAAAGAGAGAGGGCTGCTGAGTGTGTGTCTGTGGTGTGTTTTCTGCAGCAGCATACACACACCAAGCCTGCACGTTGACTGTGCATCTGCGTATGAGTAAGCTCGTACAGTACACTTTGTGTGCATGCGTGTGTTTTGTGAAGATCATAACCAGAACTAAGTGCTGCTGAGTCAGTTCTAGCTGTTCATTTCCTCAGTAAGAACTGTAAGTACCACTGATGTGGTCACAACAGACCAGTACAGACCAAATTATACCAAACTAGACCAGGAAAAACAACACACAGTCCGCCAGCTGCCTCCCGCCAACTCAGACCAGCATGCATGAGTCCGTCAAAGCTCCCACTTAGGGGAAGACAGCGGCTTTCCAGGCAGAGCCACAGCCCAGTCCAGGAAGCAGCTCTGTGCACCTGGAAGACACCGGGGTTAACAGGCATGTATGGTTATACTAAGGACTGAAACCAGACAGACACATAAGCAAGCAGACTGAACCGAATCTACACACTGCTATCTATTACATTTTCTGTTTCAAATCTGACTTTGCATAACAATGGATGAGTCTGAGGCTGACAATGTAAACACGCCATGAGTAAAGGATGAGTGGTCCCAACAGTACATATGACTACGCCCAGTGAATCACCCTCTAGTGCTACTTCCTGTCATCAGACTGGTGATCCAAATGGATTTTCAGATGAAGAGTGAGCTGCCACATTAGCGCTCAGAAGCAAAGATGCATTCATATGTTTCTAATTTGGGGGCTTGATGAGTTTCACCCTGCTGGTCTCTTTAAACTACACCCACACATGCTCATCTTGTCCAAATAATTAACCCCCGCACTGACACACAAACAGATATGCACTCATACAAAGTACACATAGGTGAAAACATTATCTGCCTGATCTAACGTACTATACTCTGTGTTTACATCTGTGGTGTTTTTATCGGTTTTGGGAATCAGCTGTTTGTCTGGCTCATGCATATATCAGCATATACTCCCACAGCAGGCAGCTGCAGCCTCCTTTGAGTTGGCATAATTTTGCCCCTGGTCAAAAAGCCCCAACCCAACATCAAATTTACTCCTCCACCTGCCAATTTCCCCCCAGCAACTGCCAAAGCACCACAGCAACCAAACACAACAGAGGGCAAAGGGATGAAAGGAAGCGGGCACTAGTTTATGTTCATCTCTCAGTTTGTCTGTCTGCATGCCTACATAAGATAAGATAAGATATTCCATTACATATGAATAGGTATAAACATACTTTGGATATGTAAATGCAACAAAAAGAGGAGGATGGGGGATCAACGTCCTCTTAAGACAGTTCTGACTTAATATAAAAATGTTCAAAGCTTTATAATATACAAACACACACAGGTACACAGAGCACCAAACTGTTTTATGGCAGATATACTGTCTATACCTTACCTTAAAGCACTTCTCATATCCAATACCAAGCAGCAAAGAAAAAGAGGAGACATTACACCAGCTCTGCATGCAGCTTTCTGCACTGCTAAAACAGACCGCTTAGAGCTCACGGTGAGTGTTAAAACAATTAGTCCATTAACTGATTTGTTTAATTTATGATGGTAATCAATTAATTGCCTCAGTAAGCATCAAGCAGAAATGTCAAACAATCGAGAAGCTGGTTCTAGCTTCTCAAATATGAGGATTTGCTGTTTTTTTTTTCTTTTGTATTACTGATTCAATGATTAATTAAAAAAAAATCAGACAACGTATTAGCTAAACAAGCAATCATTTAATCAAAAGAAAAGCCCAACAGATTAGATAATGAAAACAATCATTAGTTGTAGCTCTATTTAAAATAAACTGGAGGAGTTCCACTTTGCATTGAAAGTACTAGTGCAGCATCCGTTCGGAGCGTCTGTCCAGACAAAGATGTTCTATAACAAAGACCACACATTACATTACAAGCTCCGCCAGTGGTTTGAATTGGTATACACTTCCTGACCCCCCCAAAGCAGATTGGATTATATTAACATATAGAATTTATATCTTTTTATGCTAACATTAAATATTTACACTGCTAACAGCCATATTTAGCAATACAGAAATTAGCCAACGAAAGTTGCCAGATTTTGGTGAATATGTGGCTGAGACAGAGAAAGGTTTTGAACAATTTTCTCCTCATTTGTCCGTCTAAAAAATGTCCTTTTAGTGTCAGAATGTTCTGAAGATATGTGGCTTGTGAAAAATGGGTCCAATATTTAATCTGGTGACTACAGGGCAAAAGAATGAGTCATAATCTGTGCTTACATCCACTTCTCCCATTAGTCCAGTGGGCTCATTGTCTATGTAAGCAGCCGTGCGATGCATTCTGGTAGCGTGGCGGCGTGATTCGAGAGATGGAGCGCCGCGTTGGTCGCTCCTCATTTGCATAAAGTTGAGGTCTAAGCTACTTAATGCAAAAAGCGGATGTCCGCCGTGACTCGCTGCTTCTGGAAACTCCGGAGAAACTTTTTAACTAGCCGTAGTTTATTTCTCACATAAAAAGTTTTCAGAAGCACATATTGGTGAACTGTTTTTGTGAAGTAATAGAAGAAAGTTTCCAAAACGAGCTACAATGTTAGTTCCGGCGCAGTGTTCGGAGCGGGCCATCGCTCGTTGACTCCAGGGAACTGAAGAAGTGCTTGGTTGCATCTTTAGTATATCCAGCATCCAGCAGCAAATGTGAACAGCAGTCAATGGGCAGACGAAATGCTCAACTCGCTACCACTTGTTTATTCGAAGTTTATCAATAGTGAACCTGTCAGGTGTCCAAACTACACCAACTTTGACACTGCACGTCCTTGTGTCCCCAGCCATACATCCACCAAGTGTGAAGTATATCAGATGGATGGTTTTCGGGATATGCAAAGGACATACCGACAGACAGCACTTTCTTGCTTTATAGTTAGATTTATCTCTGGTCGCTTTTAAGAGAAATGCAGTATCGTCCGGTAAGAATAATGCAACCATTTGTATGAATAATTCGGCCAAGTTGATGAAATGGGAGAGAAAGACAGACAGATCCACGGACGAGAGAGGAGGAAAGAGAGAAAGTGGGGGAGAGAGGGATCATGAGATGACACATAGAGTTTAAAGAGCTTTTTGTGTAAATGAGGCATTTCCCTTTCGTATACTTGCTGCCACACAGCCTGCATGGAGAATGAGATGCACGCAACAATAGATACAGTATGAAGGGAAGGAATAAGGGAGGGAGAAGGATGGGGAAGAAGTCTTTGATGTTGGTGCATCTTTGTCCATGTCTTCCTCCAGTGCAACCTGTCACATGCTCTCTCTTTACCCATCCCCTTGGTCGTGGTTAGGGAGTAAATCCCTGCATCTCACGTCCCGGTTGTCCCACCCTTCTTCCCCTTTCTTCCTCCCCCCTCTGCCTCTAACTCTCTCTAATTGCTTCTTTTACCCTCTAGCCTGCCCCAGTCCCACTGAAGGCTGGGTACAGCAGCTCTCAGTAGACTGCTGGGAATCCACGTGGACAGGATAAGAAAGCTCATCCTGTATCCCCAATGCATTAAGGCCAGTGTGCCATGGTTCCTCAATGACAGAATCTCCCTGGGACATGAGACACTTCCTGCTGGACTGGACTGAATAGATTAGTCCTGGAGGAACTGGGAAGCCGAACAGAGATACACACTTAGGAATTACAGTTAGCGCAGTACTGAATTGTGATCATTTACATTGCAATACATTTCATGCTCATCAGTTCAAGTCGCCTATTTGGGATAGAGGTGGAGTTAGAAACAAGGCAAGAAAGTTTGATGTAATCACATTTCTCTCCAACTAAATTTCTTAAACTAGGATGTCTTATTTTTAATGTATTAGTCATATATATACAGTATATAAAGCTGCAGCTTTTATCATTTTTTGTCAGATCATTTGGACTGGCAGCACAGAGGGATGACAAGCTTTGTAGTGCAAGAGCAAGGATTTTATCCTTGAGCTGCCAGTGTACTTCGCCAAAACTGCTTATCAGATGGTCAAATAGCTTCAGAGCTCCCCTCCCCACAGCCTTTACAATGTCAAATATGAGTTGGCTGTGTCCGGCCATTTCTATAACATTCCCAAATACAGACACTTTGTCACAGCCCAAGGCACCCTTTAGCGTCAGTATGAGACACACCAGGCTTTCCATTAACTTCAATATTAATTCATTCGAGTCAATATTAAACGCTCAGGGAAAGTGCTGTGGTGACGTAGTTTAAAGAGCTGAAGAGACACACCAGGCGGGCCGGAGGGGAGGTGGATGGGTCCAACGAACACAAGGCTTTTATCCAGGAGACAGCTGTTCATGTCCCTGGCATCACGTCACAATCAGCTGATCATTCATGTGCTGTGTTCACAACATTCACTGTCATTTTCACTGTACAATCATAGTACTTTGAAGCCTGACTGTGTTGTTTTTTTCCTAAACATAACTATAGTGGTTTTATTGCTTGATCCTAAGCAAGTGCTTTTGTTTAATTGATAACATTAAGCATGTGTTTACTGCGACTGAAAAGTGACACTGAGGGGTCTGAAAATTCGATGGTACATGACAAGTTGGGATGAGAACTTCACGTTTTGATTAGCCAGCTGTGGGGAGGTGGGAAAGTTAGCAGGGTTTGAACCTCTCTCTCTAGGGTGTCATTTGTTACACACTAATTGTGGCACTTTGTACGAACAACCATATCCAACACTATCAATGCTATAAACTATAACTACAAACTATATGTTTGCTGTTTTGCTGCTATGCTTTTGGCCCTTCTGTGTGGAGTTTGCATGTTCACCCTGTGTTAGCGTGGGTTTCACTGGGTTCAAGTTCACAGTCAAAAGACATGCATTCACTGATGTGAATGTAAGTGTGAATGGTTATCTGTTGACCAGTCAAGGGTTTACCTGCCCAATGCCCGAATGGGATAAGCGGTTGCAGAAGGATGGATAAATGGTGTCTCTAACAACAACAACAACTATAACAACATGTCTTACAAGATACTTCTTGCGAAAGTTTCTAAATTTTACTAACAGATTCAGTACTTAACGGCTGACTCGTGCTAACAGCAGTCAGTCACAAACACTCCACAGCCCACCCAGCTGTCTGTGTTGGTGTGTTAGCTCCCCAAGAAATTTGGTGACTGCAGAAAACAGATAATAACTCGGCTACTTGAGTGCTTGTAAATGCACTCACTGTGAATAAAGACTGGTTAAATAAAGGAGGCTGAGAGCATCCATGCTGTACAGTGTACGCTGTAACAGGTGCAGACAGAATGAGAGAGCAGTTATGGCGGGTGTGATCTGCACGTCAGGCAAAACCAGACCTGCTGTTTGCCCTCCCCTCAGGCCTCTTTCTGTGTCTCTCACCCTCTCCCTCTTTCATTTCATCACCCTCGCTTGTCTCAGCAGCAGTGGCAACAGCCGCATGGTGTCTCTGTACATTTCTGTTTGTTTGTTTCACTGTGTTTACTTCACAACAGCTGGATATACTCTTAAACCTGGCTATAATGAGACTCATCACTGCTGTGAAGACACACACATACAAAGATAGAAGTGTTGTCACTGGTGCATTTTGCAGTTATGAACATAAGGTTGAGCGTGAACTCACATATGTCGGTAATATCTGCTGTTATTGTTTTACTTCGCCAGCAAAAGTGGCGCACATCTGTATATCTCCCAGCAAACAGTGAGATATTGTATAATAACCGAGGGTATATGGTGTGGCCGACTGCACGCGTGAAAATTAATATGAGTGTGTGTACCTGCGTTTGTGTGTGTGAAAGCGAGTGGGGGAGAGAGAGAGCGCACACCGCACTGTGATCCTTAATAAGTGCACTCAGTGTACGATACAAATTCCTACAAGGTG
This sequence comes from Pterois miles, assembly GCA_947000775.1. NCBI lineage: Eukaryota > Metazoa > Chordata > Actinopteri > Perciformes > Scorpaenidae > Pterois > Pterois miles. The sequence goes on from CAMQGK010000368.1 coordinate 3,420,226, forward strand.
GAGATAAATACACAGCCGTCCCCGGCCCCCATCCACATCCCTCGCTCTTTCTTTCTCCTGTCCTCCTACATATCCTGGCCCTTTCATGTGCAAAGCAGATGGAGTCAATTGGCATGCTAATGAGACAAGGGCTGCTTCACAGCAGTCCCAGATCCACTTCACCACACACGCACGCACACCTGCATATACAGTGACTGGATATCGCCATGCACATTTGAGTAGGTCCCCCACACACACAACCAAACCACCCATCCATCCATCCATCCATCCACCCACCTACCCACCTACCCACACACAAACAACAACAGTATGTATCATTAAACTAAAATGAGAGATGCTAATTTTATAAATACATTTTTTTCAATTATTAACCATTAACCAACAAGATTTGTGCGTTGCATGCAGCGTATGAGCACAACACACTGAGTCAACAGTTCACCTGTCCAGAAGCGTTAGCAGCCACGGTGATGCATATTGTGCTGTTGAGCTGCTTTACTGCACTATTTAGTTTAGTTTAGCAGGTTGTCAGCTGTGTGTCTGCCCAGCGTAACGATAGCTAGTGTCCGACAAACTGTGTGTGTGCTCGTGCTACAATCGGAGATGTAGCCTGGCTGTAGGCTTCGTGCTCGCTGCAGTCACACACACGCTCTGTGAGCACGGCGTGACTTTAGCGAGTGTCCGACAGACCGTGTGTTTGTGGCGGCAGTGAGTGCGAGTTTGTCGTACATGAACACAGGTGTAGCAGACAGTGTGAACAGTTTATTTGTCAGTGAATAAATGCCACGAAGCTACAATTCCTCCACTAAAGATGGGAGCCAACGTCCTGTATCCTGCAACGCAGACTCAGACTCTCTTCAGGTGGGCTGTTAAAGGAGAAAACGTGGTCCACCTTAAGTGACAAGCCACTCCTCTGAGTTTTGCTCAGCTTTTTCATTAATTATTAATATTTCTTTTAACCATTTAACCGATAGCATTGAAATTAAAAATTCTTAATGTCGGTTAATTGTTAAATGAGTAATTATTAACATCTTTAACTTAAACTGTTAATTTTTAATAAACAATGAAGAAACAGTTTTCATTGGTGGACTTGGTCTTTGGACCTCACTTTAGGTGATACAAGGATCAGTGTGTGTGGTGACGTATACATAAGATAACTTCAACTAACTAAAAAGTAATGAATTATGATGTTGATTGATACACTACCTGTCATTCATTATGGCCAGTGCTTGTCCATTAGAAATATGCATCTTACTAAGATCACATCTGTAATGTTAAGACGGGATACATATATTTTTTCCATTTCTAAAGCCAATATGGAATCGAGAATAAAGATTTGTCTTTGTAGATCCTATTTGCAGCTTGATAAAATCACCTGAAAGTATCATATTAAGATTTACATTACAGGGTCACTGAGTGCATCGCCTGTTTTATATAAATCCATAAAACATGAAAAGTTACCAAAAGGTTATCAGAAAATTTACTATCAAATGTGAAAAGTAACTACTGAACTTTTAACAAGACACAAATCTGGCAACGGGCAGTGTCAGCCTCGGTTAGAGACTCCCACATGTTGAAATTGTGAGGTCGACATGGCCGTAGCAGCATTACTTTGTTTTTTCTTCCAAGTTTTCAGGTCAAGGTTCACATGTGAACTCCACACAAGCATGAAGGCCTAAAATTGGTTTGCAACAGGACTTTTCTCCCCCTATTTTTTTGTCATGTGGTCTTCAGTGGATTTTCTTGGTTTTTAGTGCAAAGTTGAAGAAAGTAAAGGCAAAGCAAATATTTTGGTGCATAATACCTCACTTGGCAATATTGAGGGCTGTCCTCGACCAAAGAAACTCTGAGACAGATCTGTAAAGTTTCTCCACAATCACAGAAAAATACCACTTGTGTTTACCAGAGATGTGCTGATAGGTTTCTTGGATAAGTCATTCAGCATGAAAAAGCATAAAAACAACTATTCAACTAAAGAAATCTTAGTCTACTAAGACCAAGACGACTGATAAGTCAACTAATCAAGTAGGTGGGGGCAGCCCTGTCAATATTGCTCACCAACTGGGTTAATGCTCTTTTTTCTGATTTTGAAGTTTTTTAACGTTGAACATGCGTACATCATTCATAGCTTCCAGCAATACCCGTTTTTTACTGACTCCATGTTGGCCATCAATATTATGTTCCCCAAACCTCAACCAACACTTGGAGACTTTTTAAGGTTACAGTTTAATTTAAAAGAAACTAAAGGTCAGATGTGCAATAATGTGTTATCGGTGCCTAATATTGTGTAAGTGTGAAGAGTGCGTGTGCACGAGTGAGAGTATTCATGTTGACTATTAAGTAGGGGTGTAAACATTAACCAACACATATCAGAAAACCAATAGAAAAGTCAGAGATTCTGCAATAGATGGAGCCAGGGAAGTACCGAAAGTAACAGTAACAGTAGTAAAGTAAGTCGCCATTACTATGTTGGCATCTCCTTACAATACGCATATCCTAATGCAAGCTGTCCTAAGAAGTGTACAATTTTCTACTTTTAACTTTTAACTTAATTGGTCGGCATCACAAACAGTCACGTACAAAGTGTCTGCTAACCAATTTAATCCATTTTAAAGACAAACTCATCTGTGTTTAGTGCCTATGCTGAGTGACTATGCAAGTTAGTAGAAACAACCACAGATGCTTTTGGCTGAAAGTCACCAGTTAACATGGTTAGCAGTCACTACAACTTGCCACCACAGTAGTGGTGCCGCCATTAGTTCACAGAACACACGAAGCGTCCCCCAGATCCACACAGATCCAACCCAAATTCTGTATGAAATTTGAAAAGATACGTCAGAGACCAATCTTTTAATGTAACTCTCTCCTGTGCCTGTAGCCTGTTTGTGCTTCAAGCCATCCACAACTTTCGCATATTTAAAGAAAACTAGACTACAGCATACAATGCTGCCTGACATTTACGTTGCCCTGGCAGTCTTCAAAATGTGCAGCGGTAACATAAAACATGCCAAAAGTACCACACACTCTAAGTGAAAAAGAGGCTGTCATATAGAGGAGCGAGAGGAGATAATAATCGTTTCAATGTGCACAGCTGGCCGATCACAGCGTGAAGTGGGTGTGAATGTCAGACTGTTGGTTTCGGAAAGTTAAAGCAAACATACCGTCTGCTTAAGGCTACCTTTAGTTGCTAATGCATCTACCAAGTAGCCCCTGGCTTCTCCTGGTTTAACTGTTACTGAAACCATGTGCTGTTTTATTCACACTGACATGTGGCCACACAGGTGAAGATACCAGAAGGGTGACACTGACTTGGTAGGTAAACACTCTCTAGGACCGGGCTTAAAAGATACTGGTGGGGCAGACGTTTTAAGGTTTTTATTTTAGCTTCACTCAATTAAAAAATATCAAATACAAATATGTATTTTCTTTGTGTATCAGACCTTGGACCGCATATCTACAGTATTAAGTGCACGTCTGCCGGAAAGAGCTACAAAGCAAACAAGATGCTAACTGAGATGTCAATGGCAGCCTGGCTGTTTGACCTATGACCTTAACTGTAGGCGCTTGAACGTTGCTAAGTTAGTGTGTATTTCTCTGCTTAAATCCTTACACAGTATGTATCTACAGTATTTTATTGCACAGTATGAGCATGTGTGTGTATGTACTGTAGGTGTCTTTCACTAACACGTTTTCACTCATTCAGTGGAACCTCTCGATGCCTCCGAGCATCTCTCTCGAAAAGCTCAGGTAGTTGATGGGTGAGTGCACTGAGCAGCACTTGAGGCCAGATTAACAGGTGACATTTACGACGGTGTGAGTGTGTGAGCGAGACTGGCAGGGCCGGAGACTGAGTGATAAAGGGCTCCCTATCAGCAGACAGGAGTCAACTACTCCCACTACTCCCCACCCTAAAGGGCAGGCTTTATAGCCACGTCCTGATATACTGTATGCCCTTCCATGCAGCAACTTTTATTTAGGAGCCCCTTGTTGAACCCCCATCTCCTCTGGCTCACTATTTATGAACTTATTAAAAGACTGGTTTGGTGTTATTCACTGGTTAGTTACACTTTATTGGAAATGTAATGAACTAACTAAATTTGGTCTGTTCCCACATTTCTCTTACTTTGTGGCCTTTTTTCTTGGACTCTAAGCTCTGATGCTCTTATTTTGTTTTCAGTGGTAATCAATTTTAAAATCAGAAGAGTATGAATCTTATTTGAGCTGTGTTTTCTGCATGACTGGTTTGTTTTGTTTAACTTACAAGACAACAGGTTGGTTCAACAGGTCGCTGCAATTCAGGATTATTTTAGCCATCAATTAATATAACAATTAATAATCATTTATTCTATAGGTAAAAAATACCATTACAGAGCCAGAGAGATGTCTTAAATTGCTCCTTTTGTCTAAAAACAAAAGCTATCCAGTTTATGATGATGTAAAACAATGAGAAGCAGGAAATCTCACACTTGAGAAGCTAGAACCAGCAAAAACGTTCAGCTCTACTCAAAATATTTGTGTCATCATAATATGAGCATGTGTGAATTTTATTCAACTCATTAAATGGTTAATTAAAATTAACTTCTTAAAAATTCAACAGGGCTCTGTTGGGCCAGCCACTACTTGATATAATTTCAGGTCGTAGCGGGCTCAGTTTTTAAACTAGTGTGAAGATACTGACACCGTACGAAACTAGAAAGCTAGCTTATTGCGAAGGAGGCTAAATAATGCAAAAACTTCAAATATGCAAAACATTTATGGCCAGGTCTCTTGACCTCTGACCTCAAGATATGTGAATGAAAATGGGTTCTATGGGTACCCACGAGTCTCCCCTTTACAGACATGACCACTTGATGATAATCACATGCAGTTTGGGGCAAGTCATAGTCAAGTCAGCACACTGACAGCTGTTGTTGCCTGTTAGGCTGCAGCTTGCCATGTTATGATTGAAACATTATTTTATACTAAATGCAGTTCCCGTGAGGGTTTCTGGACAAAATTTACCATTTTTTTGTGTTGTTAAATGATTTCCAATAATAAATATATACACAAATTTGCATAAAGCAGCATATTTACCTACTCCCATGTTGATAAGAGTATCAAATACTTGACAAATTTGAGCATAAAATGTACAATTAATAGCAGTTAACTATGGACAATCAATGTGTTTAATCAAATTTAAAATACTTTAATTGACTGACAGCCCTAATACATACATATACACATGCATGTTATCATTCATTACTGTGATACTGGTTTCAACCATGCCATATAAACACTACAAACATACACATAATAATAATAATAATAATACACATAATAATAATAATAATAATACACATAAACATACTTATCAAATATGGGCTCTTAACATGCACTGATTTGCTAATGCCTTTCTTATTATCTCTCTGACGCAGTAATCAGGAGGTCTCTTTAAATATTCATTGTGAGTACTGGTGGCGCTGTGCAGTGATCTCTTTCCAGGAACAGGTGGGGTAGGAGGACCACGCTCCTCCTCTCCTCTGGCCCTGGAGACAGTTACTACCCGAGCCTGGGCAGGGCCTTTACAGACTGCCCCCGGCCCACTGCATGATCGGCACTGGGCCTTTGCTATTAGGAAAGATCAATGCTGTTTTATTTATTCATCTCAGCAGCCTTCAGTGTCGTCCCCCCGGCTCTGGTTTATTTCAATCCTTTGGTCATATTCTAGCTGCTACTCATAGCTGTAGTAGCTGCCAGCATCATAATCTTCTCCATTACCGACATCACACCTGTTTCCCATTGCATACACTCATAGGTCTCTCTTTGAACTACGTTATTACATACACTTTCCCTGCTGAGTCAAAAAGATCATAGTATAACTGAAGCTGAATGAGTCACAGCTCAGGTCAGGCACCAGTGTAGTGTGTGTGTGCGTGCTGTGAAGCCTTGTGATTGGATGGGCTAGATGAGAATACAGTCAGGCGTAGGTGGAGAGCAGAGGGATGTTAATTTATGACTAACACTTAGACACAGGATCAATTGCCAGTAAATGTCTATAGGCTCAGAGTGGTGAACACTTTAAAGTAAGGAATGCTTTAGACATAAACACCTACTAGAGATACAACCCCGCCATCATGCACAATGCATTTTTATTTTGGTTTTCATTTCCTTTTTATATTACTGCATCTCAGTTTTACAGTTTATGACGTGTCCCAAGACTATTATGCAGCTTCTTTCTAGAAAATTGTATGAAAAACGAGTGACAATCTTAATTAATTTTAAACACTTGAAGGTGAATGCCAGTTTTACGACCTGAAACATGCTTCAGTGTGCAGGTTGTTGAATCGCTATGAAACCTTTGGGAATGTGGGTTGTGTGGGTTGGAAACATTATCCAGCACATAAGCCGATGATGAGCGTAGCATCAAGACTTTCTATCAGCCTTCATTAGCTCCATCGTCAATTCAATCCATGTCTCGGTGTACAGTAGCTTCATGTACTCATTTTTAAAAAACAAACATGGCAAGAGGCGCAAAAGTACACAGACACAGTACAATAATACCGTAAGTAAACCATAAAGGAACAATATTTGAAAAAGCAATACATCATCATCTAAGGGGCCCGTTGTCCTAACTGTGACTTTCTCTTTAACTACCAATCCCCCGTGAATAAAAATGAAACTGCCCACGTTATTGACTCACTAAAACAGAAATACACTGCAGTTATACTTTACAACTGGGGCACCCTGAAAATCAGCAGCAGTGCACAGGAATAGCTAACGCAACAGCAATAGTTATTAGATATGGCATTAACATTATATTGTATGGTAATATTCACTGTAAAATAATTAAAATCTTAGGTCTATATTAGCAGTCCAGATAATTGAAAGCACTCTCTTTGTTGCACTGATCTAGCCAAAATAATGTGAACATTTCGTTATTAAGAAAGTGACTAAATGTGACAAACTATATATTATAATTTGCATGCTAATAAGCAGAGTCCTCAAAACCCTACATACTGTTAGACCTGTGGCCTCGCTTCATGCATTTAAAAAAACATCTACAGACTCACTTATTTAAGCTGGCCTTTGTGCCCCCTCATGCTGTGTGTAATTTTGTGTTTCTAAGGTCTGCTGCCGCTAATGTTTTATTGTTTTTCCAGCTTGATGGTCTTATTTTTAATCATTTTTATTCTTGTAAAGCACTGTGTGATCTCATTCTATGAAAGGTACAAAATAAAAACATACTTAATGTCATTTACCTGCTGATTTTTAAAGACCGTTTCCCCTTGAAGTAATTGAAATATTCTTTTTGACCAACACACCTCCACTTTGGCACGTGTTGGCACACTTGTCATCACAATGGTTGTGATTAAGTTACTCCTGAATCAAAGTATTTTATATTATTTTGTCTACCCCCTGTAGATGACTATAATGAGTAGTGCTATACTGTATAATAATAATAACAATAATAATGACATGCAGACATCTAATCGCAGCAGTGTTGAAGAAATACATGTTTATTTGTGTCAAATTAAGGTTCAGGTGGTTCAGTCTTTTGTGATTTGCTAAGCAGCTCATTTAAAGACTTGAAAAATGTTGCTGGTCAATGAAGAGCTGTTGGCAAGCACAATGTTTCCTTTGAATGTGCTAAATAAAGTTTTCTTCTGTATAACACACTGTGGCAGCTGTAGTGTGTGCTGCACACATACAGGAAGACGTATCACTGGTAAACGTATCAGCGAAGGTCACAGAGAAAATAGCTGTTAACTGAAGGCATTTGTCATATTTTACAACACACTTTAATGGGCTGGGATGATTCACCTATCTCCCGATTCGATATTATCATGATAAATGGGCGCCGTTTCCATATGTATTACCATTTTTAAGAATTCTGCAAGTATTGTAATTCGATATTGCAATTTATTTATTTTTGTTAATTTTTTTAAACACGAGACCATGGGAAAAAGATGAATCATACACTTCTAGGGACTTTACTTTGGAAAATATCTACATTAATACTGTAAAAATGTTTGTTGTTTTAGCGTTTACGTAGTCTGAGATGTCCTGAAGTAAAATACAACAGTCATTGCTAAGCATTAATGTTTTCCGGCAACTCAAAAGTCAAAGAATGAAGACATTTTCCTCATAAATTAGTGGTATTTTCTTTTTATTTTACAAGGGACATGTAATGTTTTGGGCTTCTAGTGAATATAATCCAATCAGTCTTATTTCCATATATGTATTTTGTATATACAGCTCCCTTTGTTAACACCTTATTTTGAATTCGGACATAGTCGCACATGTGTATTTCCGCTAACTTCCGTCACTAACTCTTACCGTTAGCTCCGTTCTCTTTATACATATGGCTGCTCTCCAGTTGTAGTGTCGGCCCATTTGACCGCGGAGATGAGACTGACGGCTGGTTTGACTGCACGTTACCGCAGTACGATAACGTTTCCTGTCCATGACAGAGTTAGCATTCAGCTTTAGCTTAGCGATATGATATATGATACGATATGATACAATGTCTCGTTACTCAGATTACAACAATAAAAGCGGTAACTTCCTTCTACCTCCACATAGACTCATACAAAGCAAACATATCGATTCTGGCATTAAAAATGTATTTCAAAATTGTTCTGGCAAAAATTTAATCGAAGGCAACTGGACTTAGATTTGTCTCTGAAGACGTTTCGCCCCTTATCCAAGTGGCGTCATCAGTTCAAACGCTACAGTCTGACTAGTCCCCACTAGTCTGAGGGTCAGACTAATCTAAGTCCAGTTGCCTTCGATTCAATTTTTGCCAGAATGAATATGACCTGGATGAATGAGAACCTTCACAGAATTTCAAAATTGTGTGAAGAAAAATTGCGATACAGAGGTGGATGGCTTTTCCCGCCCCTACACTTTACCTTTGTGGACTTTTACTAGAACTCATGTGATGGCCACCTGTGGAATAACAGTGTTTCTCTCTTCCCAGACCTCAGTGACACTACTCCCCTCAGTCTGCAGAATTTCCCTGAGCTGAATAAGCTCAGCATTTGCCTGGGAAAGTCTTTTTCTTCTCCCCCGGGCTCTGTGAGAACTCAGGGCAATTCCAAACCATACAAACAGGAGATTGTGAGTGTATGCAAGTGTGCTGTATGTGTGTATGTGTGTGTCTGTTAATATGCCTCCCAGAGGGGTGGAGGTCTGTGTTTTGACAGTATCAGGTGTACAGGCTTTAATCTCCCTCTTCAACTCTCTGTCCAAGTCATGCATCGTGCATATGAAAACGGAGCGGAGAGACAAAAAGAGAGAGAACTATTTCTGAATAATAAAGGACAACCTGTGTTTCCAAAATTTAAGGACCCTTCCCGTTATAAAAATAATCTGTCTCAGGTATCTGTGTCTCATATCTGACTAATGCATGCTATTGTAAACAATCACACCGAAAGCCAAGATAGGCTCAGGAAACTGCTGGGCAGAGGCAGCAAGAGAAATGTTGTTGAGAAAATGTGTGTCTGAGTAGAAAAAGGAAAGAGAGAGGGTGCTCTGGACAGGGTCAGTGCTGTATGGGTGGATGTGGGAGGATGGGGGTTGGAAACAGCCAGCCTTGCCCTCCAAGCCACCTCTGACCTGGGCCCTTTAGGGGTCAGGAGTCTTAGTAGATACTTAAACCCTTCTGCAGGATTTTGACCTGTCCTTCCCTTCTGGCCTGCCATTCCCCATCCTCGCCTCACCCTCCCCATCCCGCCATGCAGCCCACCAATAATCCTCAGCCAATCAATAGTAACTGTTCTCTCGATAATTCATAACATTAACATACACTCAATGGCCCAGCGGATGGATGGGGAAGACATAGGAGGGCCATCATTCCAGTATCGATCCCCCTTAGAGGGAGTCGATAGGCGTGGAGGTGATGGAGTTATAGCCTCCTGCCTCCTGGAGGTAGAGCCACAGCAGAGCTTCAAATAAACACACAACACACACACACACACCGCTACCTTCTCATGCCCGCAGACATATGGACAGATGCCGACACAAGCTTTCAGTGTGGGGGATGTACACATGTACGTGTGTCCTTTGTACATGGGATGCTGTGCCAGAGTGTCACTAACAGAGATAAGAAGAAACCCTTTTAATTACCCCCCTGAGCAGAGACCTGCTTTTCTATCACCTCTCTGTCTCTGCTATCGCATTTATCTGACTTGCTCCTTCTGCTGTCTCCACATCGTTCCATCTTTTTTTTTTTTCCCCGTTGCTCTTCTCTGCCACTCCACAGGGCCCCCTGTCCCCTAAGATTTAGCTACCACTTCCGCCTTTTGATTTCATGTCCCCATCGCTCCATACCTCCCCAGCTCCCATATACAGCATATCCCCCAGTGCCTGTTTTTACCTCTCCTCTCAGAGACTCAGCCAGCAGCAAATCCTCATATCATTTTGCCTTAGATGTCGCAAAGTAGTCTAAAAGTATCTGAAAGTATTCAGAATACATGAATACAAAATTTGAGTGAGCTCTTGGAATGTGCTACTGTCTAGCGCTGGGCCATCTTTCCCAACGTATACAAAATTATATAAATATATAGAATGACATGATTAATCACACGAGGTGCTCCTCTGCATTTTTCTTAGCTTTTTAATTAATTATTAATATTTCTTTTAACCATTTTAACTGATAGTGTTAATCGATTAAAATGCTTAATGTCGGTTATCGGTTAAGCGGTTAATTATTAACATCCCTAGTGAAAAACAATTTGTGTTTTTTGACAGCCCTAATATAAGATAATTGATGTTCAGTGGACTTAACTGTATTTCACTGTTGTGTATGACGTCAGAAAAATTTTCACAGAAAAATTTGAACAAGTGTTGTTGCTGCTGTTACTCGGCAACATTAATTTGACACCAGGATTTTGTAGAACAATAAGTTATAATATTGAATAATGATCCTGTACATTCATTAACAGTAGATAACCAGTACACACAGCAGATATGTCAGAAATCTGCAGATACGCCACAACGGCATCAGCTCCAGCCTTACTTTGGCCCACAATCCTCCCTCTATCGCTAAGCGTTTGACCCAAAGTGCCTGTGCAAGCTCTTTCATTCCAGTCAGACAAATAGTAAAGCCAGCAGACTCTCCCCTCCTCTGTTTCCCTTCTCCCTTGTGACACATAAAGCACCCTTCACCCATTTCCTCCAGCTTCTCATCCTCACTTCCACATCTCTCCCAAAGTCCCACAAGGGCCCTACATGCAGCACCCTGAAATATAGACTGGCGTAATGGCCCACTAAATTAACTCCTTGTAAGCGTGGTTTAGGAATGGCTGTAATTAGCATATAATAGGTGTGGGAGAGGAGGTAAAGGGCCAGGCCTGCCCCGGGGGCCCTGAGGCTGGGGCTGTGGCCCTCTCTCGTCTCCATCTCTAATAGTGCCGCAAAGTTCAGCCTTATAAACATGTCAGTGAGACGCGTGATTAAACGGCACGGTCATTAGATAATGGATCCTGTACCTGTGGGCTGCCTATCACTTCCCCGTCAGGCCAGCTCAGCGCTACCTTGGCTAAGTCTGCTAACACGCACACATATGACTTCACTGTATCTTCTTTTATCCTGCTAACGCTCCACCAAATAATCCACATGCAGGAGAGAATAAGTAAGAGTGAGAAGAGAGAGAGACGGCGACAGGGAAAGAGAGAGCAACCCCAGCGTACAGCAGCATCCTGACTGATGTAGTTCCAATAATTGCAAGGCCCTGCTTCCTCATCCAAGTGCCTTTTACTTATTTAAACTGTTTGCTTTAAGCGCCACTGAAGCCAATTAGGGGAGGCATAATTCAATGGGGCAGGGAATGAAGGGGGTAGGAGGGCTGTGGGAAGGAGGAGGGGAGAGAGAAGAACAGAGGATGCTGCTTTTCAGCAGGCCCTTCATCATTTTCCCGCTCTGTCCTCTTTTTTGCACTTTCACTCCGACAACCAGATTTACAATACTTCTATACTAAAATCTTTTACACTTTGATTCTGATCATTCTGCGCCTGGTGTAGTGTTGTCAAAATGAGTAATGATACATAGCAGTGTTAATTTCATTAACAAAAACTATGATGAGATATGTTCGTCAACAACCTTTTATTCAGTGATTACGATGAGATGAAGACAAGAGGACACTGATCTCAATAAACACTAGTGGTGACGGGATGGGAATGGTTCCGGTAAAAAAAACAAACCGTTCCGTTCGCTAGTCACGGTTTGGTTCGTGTATGTATCGTTCAGTTCATTTGAAATAGGTTATGAGGCCGATTGTGTATTTTTTCATCCCGTTTATTGTCACACTAGAAATCAAGGCCTATGGAAACAGGCTGGGACACAGGCAGACAGGAATAGGAATATGAGGTATAAAACATGCCAGATTTTACTGCGCATGTGTTGTACCGCCAAAGATACGACGCGTTGATGACTCGACATTTACTTAACAGAATGACAGTCGTACTCTGCACTTCAACCATGTCTCTGCCAACTGAGAAGTGTGAGAAGGAAGCAGGCTGGGTCACGCGTCATCAACGTGTCGTATCTTTGGTGGTACAACACATGCATAGTAAAATCTGGTCCGGTGGTACAACACACGACCGCAGCTTCAGTTACACTGCGAATGTGTTATACCTCATATTCCTGTCTGCCCAGCCTCTTTCCATAGGCCTTGATTTCTAGTGTGACAATAAACGGGATGAAAAAAATCAGCCTTACACCCTATTTCAAATGAACCAAACAGTTCAGCTTTTTACCTGAACTGATCCCATCCCTAATTGATACTGAATTTTTATTTGAAACTGGTTGAATTTACATTTTCTTTAGTATCGATACACAGATATCAGCTGTGCTTTCTGCTCACTTCAACAATGAGTTGACACACACTGCTATTTGTCTTTTAATAAAAATGTAAGATGTTATGCTCTCAGTGTTGTGTACATTTTTCCCTGTAGTCTCAAAAACGGTTTCTTGAAGTTAGAAATTACAGCATTGTGATAACATCAGAATGGAGCAATCCAATCTATTATCTATTGTTTGGTTTGTCCGTTCTGGGCTACTGTAGAAACATGGCAGTCGGCTCTGAATGTAGACATAAACGGCCCATTTGAAGGGAACCAAAACTATTCTTTAAGGAGGTACAGTTTTGTATTTCTGAAAACTGAACTTGAACTTGATGTTCAACAGATTGCAGTCACTATAGCCTAGTAATTCTTTTGATAAGACATTGAACTGCATTCACTTCAGTTTCTAATTGAATATGGCCATCCACTCTGGTCTCCTCCATTTTAATTTTTGGATGGATACTTGGCCAGTGAACCTAGCCCTTGTTTTTCTGTCAAAGCACTTCCCCAAGAAGACCTGCTGGACTTGCACAAACAACAAACCCCATTAAAGATAATGGTATCGCTCATATTAACAAGCCATCAGTTATACATTGACACACAAATGCACAAACTAACCCACACAAGCTCATATCCTAATGAAGTTTGTTACACTTTTGTTACAGCCCCAAAGTTATAACATAAAATGAATGACACTATCACTGCTGGAGTAAAGACAGCAATACCTGAAGCAGTTATGAATGGATGTGTGTATTTATGTAAACATGCAGGCAGGGGCTTTAAAGACACAAGCTGGTCCATTTGAGTATCATTCATATTTCAACTTATGCTGACTGTACACCAAACAACTTTTCAAGTTCACTGTCGCGGACTAATGTCAGAATGAAATCACGAGAGTTTTACTAGAGTTACGGCACGCTCTTGTTATCTTGATCGTTTAGTGTAAGGCGGTCATAAAACTAAGTTCAAATTGTCTTAAGTCTGTCTGTTTCTCGTCTTGATGTTCCAATAAAATCATACAAGTTTAATATCATTATAAGTTCAGTGATGTGAACATTGTCATCAACCAATAGGTGCACTCTCTCAGCACCAAACAGGAAGCAGCAACCAGGGTAGAAAGTAAACAGAGAGGCTGGAAGGAAGGAATAGAAGGAATAAGGAATAAAGCTGCAGCTCCGGAAATCCCCAGTGAGTATGCTATATGCTATAGCTAGCTGAATAACCACTGTCCCAAAAGGGGTTACTTGTAGCTAAAGTTAGATACTGGAATGTTTGCTATTAACCTACGAGCTACTGTACATTTCACTGCTGGTTTTGATCATACAAATCTGGTTGCAGTGATCGCTTTCTCTTACATACAGTTAGCTCATGGATTAATAGCAAACATTCCAGTAGCTAACATTAGCTTGCAAGTAGCCCCATTCGGGACAGTGGGTGCTAGAGAGTAAGCTAGCTAGCTATGGCATACTCAGCAGGGATTTTGGGGGCTACAATAATTTCTACCCATGTAGAAACCGTTTTTCTTCTTGTAAATTTCTACCAGGAGCAAGCTGTGACTTATGGTGCCTTCAGATGGAACGCTTGAACTTGTGAACACGACATGTGTTGCACATTCAAGTGGTTAAGTCATGAAGAACACTGCTGCTAAGCAAAGGCAATATTTATGTTACTGTCTGAGTCTAGACGCCACAGAGGCTACCGATTTAGCAAGCTAGCTAGTGGCTAACATAACGAAGGAAATGCAAAGACATAATAACAGAGAAAGATGAGGTCGTGAGGATATCAACATTTTCTTCAGACATTTTATAAAATTACCAAGAAAAACAATATCTGACTGAAATTGGTGTGGATACATACTGTACAATATTAAATTATTATGCAGCGATAAATGAACTTCCATGGGCTCCACCATTTCTCACAACGTCAACAAACACGTCACACGTCGTGAACTCTGACCTTTCAGAAACTTTCCACTTCCAAGTACATGAATACGACATGAGGGGGGCGTTCATATGGACCCAACTCGTAAACATGGTAAACACGACCCCATTTGAAGGCACCAATAATCTCAAAAGGAATCTAGTTGTAGTCTTTTAGCAACCCTGCAGTATCATCAGTCTTTGCAAAATGTTATAGTCTGTGATGAATAATTGTGTGACTCAAAGACAGATTGTCTGTGTGAGAGTGTCAGACTTCAATCTTTTAAAAGTCTTTTCAAAGTCTCCTAGTGTCTGGTAGACATTAAAGATCTAAGTAACTGCAGAGGCAGAAAGACATTTCACACAGAGAGGATACCGTTAATAGAAGTAGTTCACTTTGTGTGCTGGGAACCAGTTTATGAACTACGATGCAGCAGTCAAGACGTAGGTGGGACAGAAAGTAAGAAACAATCACACACTTCTTCATATCTATCTGCTTCACACATTTATCCATTCTTTCAGATTAATAAGAGCTGAAGCTGGTAGAGCAACGTGGGCCGGCCCGGACCTTCACTCATTCTAACAGCCGTTTAATAAATGTGATTGCAAATGGAACTTGTCACTTGCACTGGGGAGAGCTGGCCAGTCAATACCTCAGCTGGCAGGTGCCTGGGGTCACATATAAGTCAGCAAGTGATGGATATGTATCCAATAATTGATGTAGGGCAGCAGTTATTGTCAGTTTGGCTCCTGCCTCTATTGCTTATTAAAAGCTGTTGGCCTTAAGTACCAGCCAGCCAATTACTGAGGAAGCGAGGTGACCGTTTAGGAGCTCAGACCCTTAGGCTCTGTGTTGAGAAAAGAAATGAATCAGTCTATTGTTTTAGTGGGATGTATGTGTGTATCTGAAATCCTGAGCATTTATTTTTTCAGCAAACTTCCTCTTTTCTTTTGTGACACTCTGTTTCATTGTTCTACCAAAGTGGTTTCCTCAAATGTACATTTACTGTAATATAGTGCACATTAATCTGAAGCGTGAACTCCTGCCTCTCATCAGGTCAAAATAGAACCATTCTCCCTCTCTATTGTTGTCGTTGACCTTGTAGGTTATGTCAGAGCCTGAGAACAGCAGAACGTAGCAAACAGCGCTGCTCTGCGTCGACCTGTTGACCTCGCCTGGCACTGCTTAGTTATTAATGAACTGGTTTCTTCCAGTTCCTCTATCTCGATTCAAGGTTAACTCATCCAGAGATGAACTTGTTTGTGCTGTTGTCCATATTTCAGAGCAGAGTGGGAATCTCCGCAATTAGACACGAGTACAGGTCACCATGTGAGCCCTGTGTGGGCGACAGTTGGTGTGAGACCCTGGTCAAACAGGCCAGCACTACATACAGTAGCACCAAGTCGGCAACAATGAGGTTTAAAAAGTGAAGCCGGGGAGTTGTTGTAGTTCACCTGATGGAGCAGGCGCCCCATGTACCAAGGCTGAGTTCTTACTGCAGCGGCCCCAGGTTTGAATCCAGCCTGGGACCCTTTGCTGCATGTCGTCTCTTCTGTTTCCCGCTTTCAACACTATCACTGTTAATAAAAATGGACAAACAAAAATAAAAAACATTTAAAAAAAAATTTAAAAGGTGAAGCCAATGCGGAAGTGTCTTAAACTTGCATTCTTTCCAATATCCAGCAGGAGACGACTACTCTGACAAAAAGACGTCAGATTTATAGAAGTCTATGAGAAAATTAGCCTACTTCTCACTGGATTTATTACCTCAGTAAACACTGTAAACATGAGTTTATGGTCTCAATCGCTAGTTTCAAGTCTTCTTCAACATAGCATGATTTTCATTTAGTAAATGATGGTCCCATTTAGAGTCAAATAGACCATAAAGCAGGCTATGCTTTGAGGTGTGGCTACATTGTGATTGACAGGTCTCTACCATGGTGCTGTCCATGTTTTCATCTTAGAGCTTTAACCCTTTCACAGTGTGTTTTCAGTTCATGAAAGTTAATTAAAACCTTTTTTTCTTATTCAGTGGTCTTAGCTCCACCCTCTCATGTCACTTCTGGTTGCAAAAAAACACGTTTGTGACGACCACAATGCCGAACTCGAGGCTTCAAAGCAGGAGTCCACTAACCACTGGGTGACGTCATGGCATCTAGGTCCACTTCTTATATACAGTCTATGGTAGCATCATCACTGTTGCGGCCATCTCACCACAGCAGCGCATGTCACTGAGGCAATCTATGTTCAGCAGGGAGAAAGCCGGACGAGCCGTGATAACGCTTGCCGCTGCAGGCCCTAACCCTAAGACTGTGGGGAGAGAGGGAGGGGAAACTTTGGATGTGACCGTGGCGTGTAGTAATTGTAAAACTCAGAAAGAGCTGCTGAAGCAGAATTCTGACATGTAGCGCTGCTTTTCAGTTCTGATCAAAGGGTCCACCAGAGCAGCAGCTGATAACCCAATCAATTCACTCCTTTTGTTTTTCGCTGAATGATGCACGTTTAGCGCTAACCTCCAGGCAAAGAATGAAGGAAAGAAAAGGAGGTAAGGGGGGAGGGAGGGAATGGGGAAAAAAAAGGGTGGCGGGGTAGGAAGGTATGAAGGGGGAAGGCAAAGAGGAGATTGAGGTAAAAGGAAGACGATGTTAAAGCTGCATTTGAATTCCAGAAAAAAAGTATGGAAAAAAAGGGAAAAAATTAAATAAACTTGGCAGATTGTTGGTGAGTTTGATGGATCTATAGAAAGGTATTACGGGGTGCTGCGGGGGATGTGACGCGCATAGGAGTCGATTAGAATATGAAATGTTTTAGCAGAGAATAGAGTAAAAAGGCAGAGAGATGGAGCGGAGATTAAAAAATTACCTGTCTACTGCTCTTGTCCTTCAGGAGGCAGGCAGACTGAGAGCCCCCTGCCTATAGCACACAATCAGTAACAGACCAAGAGGAGGGAGAAAGTGTGCGTTTGTGTGGATGACAAAGAGATAGAAAAAGACAAGTAGAGACAGACAAATGCTTCTGTGAAGGTAGGAGGTCATGAAGATGGAACGAGCGTGAGAGAGAAGCTAATCATTACAGTCTGCAATAAAAAAAAGAGGCTTCTTAGACACCAATCAATCAATTGGTCGCACAATCAATCAGTCTGTATTTAGTAGGCATCATGTCCTCTAGACAGGCTGGCAGAGGGAGAGGAGAGACATATGAAGAGGTAAAAGACAAGTAGGGAATAAAACACATAGTATAACAAAGATGTGTCCCAGAATATCTGATGGTTTGAACTAATTAAGACTATAGACTGGCACCACATTTTATCCCTCACAACAGCACAACAGCAGCCTTTACTAGATCAGTCCAGCCCACTCTGGACATGCTTCTGTGAGGTGGAGACTCGCCAAGACTATGACAGTGATCAGAGGCAACAGCCACTGATCACAGACCACAAACGAGCCTACACTGAGCATTTATATTAATAATAATATATTAGATATTAACAATCTGTTGATTATTTTCTTGATTAATCAATCATTGGCTTATAAAATGCTGGACACTGTCCAGTAGTGTTTCCCAGTGCCCATGATGACGTCCTCAAATGTCTCGTTTTGTCCACAACTCAAAGATCTTCAGTTTACTGT
This sequence comes from Pterois miles, assembly GCA_947000775.1. Lineage (NCBI taxonomy): Eukaryota > Metazoa > Chordata > Actinopteri > Perciformes > Scorpaenidae > Pterois > Pterois miles. The sequence goes on from CAMQGK010000368.1 coordinate 3,438,596, forward strand.
CACAGAGGAGTAAAGAAACTATTCACGTTTAAGAAGCTGGTATCAGAGAATTTTTTTTCATCAAAAAGTGCTAAAACCAATTAATCGATTATAAAAATAGTTGCTGGTTAATTTAATTGTCAACTCATCGATTAATAGTTGCATCTAGACTTTTGGCACAATAACTTTATAAGATGTTTATTTGTCAACGATGTGTTCACAGTTCGCTCTGCTGCCTCATCGTGGCCCAAAAAAATCTTTTCATGTTGTTTAAAACATAATTTGGACAGGTTTTGTTTGGAAAATGAAACCTTGTAGAAACATAGAAACATTAGATAGAATCAATCTACATACAACATATCTACTACTACTATATCTACTTCTTGCAATAACTAGTGCATTTTTTTTTTTTTTTTTACGCATTCAGAATTTTAATACATCACCAGACTTCTGTGTGTTTCATTCAGCCCTCGACATGGTGTTGAGACTTCTGTGATTTTTTTTTTTCCTCAACTCAACTTGAATATCGTCTTTCATCTGTTCTTTCTTCTGGCTCTTTCTAAACATTCAAGATTCAAGGTAGCAGCATTGTCAGACGCACTGTCTGTTTAAAAGCTATCACATGAAGTGCAAGTATGGCCTCAAATACTTAAATGTTGTTGATGAAAAGAGTTTAAGATGTCGGTTCAGTTGGAGTTTCTTCTGCAAAACAGGACCACGGTTAGACCACTCAGATGGAGGACGATAAGGATAAAATTCTGCCACAAGATAAAGCATTAGACAGAAGAGACACAATATTCACTGGATTATTATGAAATCTTTCAGGAAGGCATTCATGGTGTAATCCGTGTTTTAACTGCACAGTATAGATGTAAAATATAAAACAAGAACAATTTAGTGTACTGTACTAGCTAACATATTTGAGGATTTGTAATCTCAAAAGCTAAGCTATGGAAGAGAAATGTTGATTGGCTCATGAGGTCACACCTGTCATTCAAAACAGTGGAGGTGCAGTTTATATTTCAACGCATCAAAATTAAGAATGAGCTCTGCAGTAGCCCCCTTCACACTGAGCGATTTTTCATTTGTAGCGGCTCATAGAAATAAATTTCAGGCTTCCTTTAGAAATCACGATCTTTGGTGTAGTTGGTAAATTATTTCAGTCACTTCTTCTGAAAATATGCATAAAGTTAAATTAATCTGCAATTGAGTATCAAGTCTTTTTTTTTTCAAGAAAGAAAAAAGTGAAATGATTCCAGCTTCTTAAAAGTGAATATTTTCTGGTTTCTTTACTCAGTAAACTGAATATCTTTGAGTTGTGGACAAAATAAGACATTTGAGGATGTAATCTTGGGCTCTGAGAAACACTGATCAACAATTTTCACCATTTTATAGACCAAACAACTAATATAATAGAAAATGTATCTACAAATACAGAAAATAATTGAGCTTTATAGCATCTCTCCTCTCTCCTCCTCATTTCCTGTCTCCCTTCACTGTATGTAATAAAGGCACAAAATAATCCCCCCAAAAGATTTTATAAAAAAAAATGTTTAATATGCAATAAAATCTAAGTAGCGAATGCATTAATAAACAGTATGCTGGTTGTTTGACGTGAGAACCAGAGCTCTGATGCTGCTGTGTGAACTGAATGAGGTCTGTGTGTGTCATGATCACTGACTGCTATGAATGTACTGTAGCTGGAAGTGCTGATGTGATGAGGGTAAAAGAAATCACACATGCGTCCACATGTCTCAACTCTCCAGAAAGTCTCCTCTGTGTGTTCCAGCACCCTCTTGCGTGGTGCTGGTCTGCCCTGACGGATGGGGATTAAAAGACGCTAATGTGCAAGCAGGGGCTGCTGACCTTCCACAGAGATTGACTTTACACCAGTGGAAATGGAAGCCAGTAAATCAGCAGGCTGCTGTGGCGCTCGTCCCAACGCATCCCTCCCTCTGACACTGTCAGCCCAGACAGGAGGACATTAATCACAAACATAGGCCCCAACACTCTGCTGTAGGTACAGTGGTGTCCCATCCATTTATCCATTTAGCACTGACTTTAACACACACACACACACACACACACACACACACACACACACACACACACACACACACACACACTAATGATGAGACGGACATTCATCCATGGATGCAAAGCACAGCCTGACACACATGCAGGTGAAACAATTACCTTACATTAACAGTAAGACTACATTGTTAAAATGCAAGGCCTTAACTTTCAATGCATTTACTACTTTTATAGTACTCTGATTTTAATCTAAATGTCTTAGTAATGTGTTATCTTTGCAAACAGAGGCCTGCAATCTGTTAGTTTCTGCTTTTTGGTTTTTATCTGTGTGTGGGGACGAGTCTTTTGTTTGTAGTCTCTGGCAGCCAGGCCTGGTTAGGGAAGAGGAACATCTGTGATAAATTTCATATCGAACCAAATGAGCTCTGGCACAGCAGAGGGCCCATGACAAACTTCCTGCATGTGCTAATACGAGGATGGATTTGGAGCCAGTCAACCGCAAGCTGGCACACACACACATACAAGTTTAAACACCTAAACACGCATGCGCACACGCACAGCCAAATGCATGCACTTATCGTTATCTAGAGAGACATATAACTCTTGTGATAGGCACGTTTTAAAGGAATAAGAGGCAAACATGAGCTTAATTCAAGTGTAAATGGACATAGAGAAAAGGGACATGAAAGCAGCATTTATCTTTGAAATAAAACTATCCATACTGACCACAAAAAAATAAAGTATATTCAGTGCATTGCTCTCCAGGCGGTGTTTTGAGTATTATCAGCAGTGGAGTAGTTTCACAGCGGTAGTTGATAGAACTCATTCTGTCTTATTGACCAGTAAAGGGCCCCACAGAGATTCAAGTCCCTTTATGGACTGACCCTCAGCATTTCACCATACACAGGCCAGAGGCTAGTGAGGGCCAAGGGGGCATTAACCCTCCCACAGGTCAGGGCCCTGACCCACTACAGCCAGCCAGAGCCCGCTCCCAAGCCCAAGTGTGGCCCACTCCACTCAATACCCTTTTAATTGCATTGGGATGGTTTGCGACCTATCGATTAATATGTGTATTTATGTCATCCCAGGCCCACAGGCTACATTGTATTTCTGTGTGGCATATTCATTTATTTACCTATCTGTCCCGCCCCTCATGCATCATCCATATATCTATCCATCTCTCCTCCGAGAGCACTTCAATTCAAGGGCTCCCATAATTACTGCAGCCCTATAATTGAGTGCTTTGATTTAGGATTTTTCTGTTCCCTCTCCCCTGCCACTGCCATCACTCGCTCCACGCCTCTCCCAGTGAAAGACAGAGGGATGAGATATGGAAATAGAAAAATGGGAGATGGAGAGTAGAAGATACCCCCCACCCTTACACATGCAGACACACACACACACACTACCTCTTATCACAATCTACTGTTTCTGTCATCCAAGAGGGGAGGGGTAAGTTGATAATTACTGAGGGAGATTCATGCAAATCGATGCCAAATTAAAGCATTATAAAGGCTTTTATCAGCTTTTCTTTTCCAAATTGAAGACGATAAAAACCCATTTGAGAGGCGGGAGAAATGGCCCCCGTCCCTTCATTTAAAAAAAGGAGAATTGTAATTATGTTAACACCAATAGAATCCAAAACCTCTTTTCTTAACTCACTTACTCATTCATAATTAATTAATTTCTTGCAAAACTGGGCAGGAAGAACAATGCCGCCCAGCGTCTCCTCCCCTCTCTCCTCTCTCATTTTCAGGAGAATAAGGGGGAGCGCAGGAAGATATTGTTGAGTATTGTAACAGAGGGTTCATTTCCATACCTAGCCTAACATTGGGAACCTCTGTTTCCTTAGCTTAGCTCTATCTGCCTCAGGGCACCAATGAAAGTGGCTCTGTTTTAGAAACAAAGGTGGGTGGACAAGGACGGGATGGTGCATCTGGAGCTACGTGAGGCCTACAGAGACTCAGAGAGCGAGACGGAGACAGACAAAATTAGAAGAGATGTCCTTGACCACAGATATTTCCTTAACACCAATAGAACAGAAAGTCTGTTATTTTTCCATCCACACAGCCAATAGACGTTAACTCGGAGTCCGTTACCAAAACATGGAGTTCCCTGCGTGTACGTCATGGCCAGTTAGTCCATACCAGCTCCAAAGTTCAAGGCTGCGAGTTTAAGGAGAAACAGTTCTACTGAGTAAGAGAAACAGATAGCTACAACAAGCAGACACAACAGAGATAAGGTCTCCAAGTGAGAGCTATTGAGAGAACGACCGCCTGACAGACAGTCACCTCAGGGCTGTCTCATCTGATCTATTAGACATTCAACACTTCAGTTATAGTACGTTCAACGGCAACGCTCCTGCTCACCTCCCCCACCTGAACGCTGTGATGGGACAGACCAAACACACACATGTGGAGGTCTAGACTAGGAGAGGTGGGGTTGGGGGGGGAGTGCAGAGAGATAACCTGTCACTCCACAGGGTCTTTACACGTAACACATGGTAGGCACATGTTCATACATCAACCTTTGCACCGTAGCCAGCCTGATGTGTGTGATGTGTGAACGTCTGAGATCTTAACTATCGCACACTGTCAATCACACATCAAACACAATTTTCAAACTAACCTGATAAAATACTGATTCCTCAGGAAAAGAAACTGTATGTTTGGTACGTTTTTCTACGTATTATTAGGTCGGAACACTGTCACTGATACACACAGCTGCAGGGTTTGGCTGAGCTGCTGCATTTTCTCCTGTTTGTGACCTTATTTGGCCTGTGTTTGGAGGGGTCAACAGCGCCAGCCAGAAGTCGCTATGCTGCTAATCCAGGCTAATGTGCTGTTGACAACAGCCCAATTACACAGGACTCCAGCTGAGAGAGGAGAGAGGAGCGGGAGGAGGGGACGAGGACGGAGGGAAGGAGCGATGAGGAGAGAAGAGGGGGCTCGGAGAGCAAAAAAAAAAAAGAAGATGCCAAAAGAGCACGCAAAAGAAAGGGGCAGGAAAGAGAAATATAATAAACATTTAAAAAGGGAGGTAAGGGGAGATTGTACATGTGTGCATGGATGTTTGTGCACGTGTGGTTTGGTGGCGAGGCGTGGTGCTGTGCAAACACAAGCCTGCTGGGCAGAGAGACAGAGGGAGACTTGGTGAGGCAGTGTGGAGCTACAGGGAGCCTCATTACACCCAGCAGGAGCCTCACTCTGCCTCATCACTTCTGGCTGTATTGGGAACAACCACTGCTTACGACTGTCACACACACACGCACGCGCACACACGCACATGCACGGCACACACACACACACACACACACACACACACACACACACACACACACACACACACACACACACACACACACACACACACACACACACACACACACAGCACCAGATAGTATAAGCACAGGCAAGCTGTCCATCTCACAGCTGAGCATCAGTTATCTAAACTACCTCTGTGGTGGACAAAGACACGTCCATAACTTATAACTCACATTCTGGATGAATCATCATCATTCATTACCTTCAAAATACGAAATGTGCAGGGACACACATTCCAGTCTTTTTGCACCATACTGAGCTACAGATGGGTGACTAATTAAAGAAAAAAAAAATGAATAAACTAGCAGTGAAACATAACAAATGCAGGAGCCCACATGCAGGGCATGAGGGGTGACTCAAAGGAATAATTTGTCATTTCGTGAAATACACTTTCACTTTCTTGGCGAGAGTGAGGAGAGAATATCAATCCTGGAAAAAATGTAACTTTCTGTTTTTACACGAGTTTTCATATGGATGATGCAAACAACTTATAGCGTGTTAATTAGTGAGCTTTGGAGGTGTTGGAGGGTTTTATCACCTGTGGTTCAAGCCAGGTTAACTGTTTCCTCCTCTTTTTGTGCTACAGACATGAGCATGGCATTGATGAAAAATGGCAAACTATTCCTTAAATATTTTGATGAGTATGAATATTATATGAACAATAAAGAATAGGCCTTCACAGTCTTTTGTCTGCATTTATTCTCATGGTTTAACACCACAGTGGGTGGTGTCAGCCTTTTATGAGATTGATGCATATTTCAGTCTTGCAGTCAGATATATGCCTTCACAGTTAACAGATACCAACCCAACTGAACAACTTGGAACGACAACGCTCTCCCACAACCTCCATCAAAACACCAAATAAAGGATTATCTTTTTTAGTCTGCAGCTGTTAATTAAGAAGAAGAAGAAGAAGATCTACCTTTATTAGTCCCACAATGGGGAAATTCAATTTACACTCTGTTTAACTCATACATGGTACATGCAGACCTGAAACACACATACATGCATTAATGGAGAGGTGTCAGAGTGATGGGGCTGCTCCTGACAAGCGCCCCGAGCAGTTGGGGGTTTGGTGCCTTGCTCAGGGGCACCTCGGCAGTGCCCAAGAGGTAAACTGGCACCTCTCCAGCTACCAGTTTACACTCAGTTTTTGGTCCATGTCGGGACTTGAACCGGTGACCCTCCGGTTCCCAAGCCAACTCCCTACAGACTGAGCTACTGCCGCCCCACAATTATTTTAGTAATCAAGTATTCTACCGGTTATTCCATTGATCAATCAAGTAATCGGATAAGAAATACTTTTGCTTTATTAAGGAGCAATAGTAAATATACAAAAGAGAAAATAAAATGGGTCTCTTAAAATGAACAACCGGTTGGTTTCCACTTTAGAAAAATCAAAATTTATATTGCTTAAGATGCATACAATAATATTATCTGTCAAAACTAAACCCATTTAATGCACTTACACGCCATACTACAGTCCTTGTTTTAAATAAAACATTATGAAATGCAAAGACATTAAAAAAAATAATAATTTTAGATTACTTTAAAAAGGTACACATCTCATGGGATATTCCTTCAAAGGTTTTTTTATTAAATTTTATTATCAATCGTGATCTTTCACCAGAAATAAGCGTTCCAAAGACTGAAAAAGTAAGTGCATTTAAACGAAGCCTCGATGTGAAGAATCTGCATCGATGACCTTTAATAATCAACTAACTTGAGCTACTCGAGGAATCACTTCAATCCTAATCTTTTGGAAGAATGATTATAATCCGTCTCGTAGAGACCAGAGGTCGACCGATATGGGTTTTTTACATCCGATGCCAATTTTTTACAGAATCAGGACAGCTGATGGCCCATACATAATGCAAATTTTTTGGCAGTATCTTTGGCTGATCTGAAAAAAAAAAACTGAACAAAACTTATGGTCTGTCTCTCCCATCTGCATTTTGTGTCTGCACGGTTTAGGACATTGTTCTTCTCACACACTCTTGTAAAGGTTAGCCCACTGGGCTCCATCTACTGATGTCTGCCGGCAGAATAGTAATTTGATTGACACAAGTGGCGGAGTCACACGTGTTATACAGCAACAACACTGGGCTGTCCGTACATGTGCCTGCTTGATAATCGGCTTAATATGCTCAAGCATCTGCCAGTGCCGATTATGAGAAAAAAGTAAAAAAAAAAAAAAAAACGGCCCGATTGATCGGCGACCTCTAGTACAGACTTAGATACTCCATGTCAAGCCACACTGAAGCTGTTCTAGCAGCTTGTAGGGGACAGACACCTTATCAATACACTACATATCTATATCTGCTCAGCTAGAAGAGATTTTTGTAATGGCACACGCTGTAGTAAGATACCATACATTGACCGACTGTAACGTACTGTGAAGCAACACTCACAGAGCAATAAATGGGTTAATGACATCTGCTTGAATTAATAATGCTCTCTAATCAAATGGACACTGTACAACACATCACCACACAAGAAGGGTGAGCTGACTAAAGAAGAAGAGGCGACTGGGGGAGATAACTTAATGAATTGAGAGCTACAACCAATGGCTGAAATACATGACACTTAAATGCATTTTAAACTCACACACGAGCGCAGGAGACGCACGCCGACGCACACACAGTCAAAACAAAGCTCATCAGCACACCAACAACAGCCCTCCTCAGGGCCACAAATCCAGGAACATAAATCAGGTCTGGCAGGAAAATGAGGCTTGAGGAAATGGAGAGAATGAAAGGCGGACGAGAGAGAATGGGAAAGAGTGGGGGACAGTGTAAAAAAGAGAGAGAGTGGGTAAAACAGGCAGGAAATACAGAGAGGAAGTAGGATAAGCACCAGGAAGGAAAGAAGAGGTGAAAGGATGGAGTGGTGAAACTGAGGTAAGGGCAAGGAGGAGCAAGTGAGCATCTGAGAGAGAGAAAGAATTAAATAAAAATGCAATAAAGCAGCCGGTGTGAAATCAATCTGCTTAGAGTTTTGTTTAATAAAAATTCATGAAGGGCTGGTGGCCGAGAGCTCATGAGAAATATTGGTGGCAATGTGGGGGACGCCAGACATGGAGGGGAGGATGGGAGGGGGGTTGGGGGTGGCTCATGTCTCCGTTGATCGTGTGTGTGTGTGTGTGTGTGTTTGCTTTTGGCTGTTTATCTGTGTGTTTGTTTTGACACCAGTGTGAGTTACAGGGCTGCAGTGAGTCCGTGAGAGAGGGGACGAAGAAGAAAAGGATTGAAGGTCTTCATAATAACAGCCTTCCTACAGCGGAGAGAAGGAAAGGAACTGGGCTGTAAGTCATGGTGTCTGCCTACATGTCTGTGTGTGTGTGTTTGTGTGTCGGCACACATCTTTGTCTCGCTCTTCCTCTCCTACTTTCTCGTCAAGGCCTCAGAGTGTGAGGCATGGCAGGTTTATACTAACGTGGTGTAAATCTCTGTCTTGCACGGCAGACAAGCCCAGGTCGGTCAGTTGTTTATGTACTTCAGACAGATGTCTACATGCCACCAGCCCGCATGGTCAGTGTCCATCTACAGGTCAGATCCAGGCTGGTGCTGCTATCAGAACTGCACTTTTCCATTTTCACAAAATGATAATGAACACAGAGTCAATAGAATCAAGGTAATGATTAAATATCTTTCTCATGTCTTCAAACAAACAGTTAAAGGCCACAAAATATTTAAGAGTGAAAAATGTCTATAAAATGTCAGAAAATAGTGAAAGGTGCCTCCTATAATTACCCAAAGCCAAAGATGTTGTATTGGGTATATAGATATTGTATTGATGGGGGCGGCAGTAGCTCAGTCTGTAAGGACTTGGGTTAGGACGCGAACGTCACGGGTTCAAGACCCCCATGGACCAAGACCAACTGGTTGCTGGAGAGGTGCCAGTTTACCTCTTGGGCACTGCCGAGGTGCCCCTGAGCAAGGCACCGAACCCCCAACTGCTCTGGGCGCTTGTCAGGAGCAGCCCCCTCACTCTGACCTCTCTCCATTGATGCATGTATATGTACTGTGTGAACAACAGAGTGTAAAACTGAATTTCCCCACTGTGGGACTAATAAAGGAATATCTTTCTTTCTTTCTTTCAAATCGCTCATTCACCAGTGGTCCAAAACCCCAAAATATTCAGTTTACAATCAGGTATGACAAAGAAAAGCAGCCAATGAGTATGTTTGAGTAGCTAATGTGTGGAAATTTTTCTTAAAAAGTGACAAAAATTATCAATCGATTGTCAAAATAGCTGCTGATTAATATTCTATCGATCAGCTTATCAATAATTCCAGGAATAGTTTTAGCTCTAATAGAGCTTTTAATGATAAGCTAATAGGCTGCTGGCTGTAGCTACACATTTACCGTAAAGAGCAGTATTAAGCCAAATGAGCATATTTCCCTTAATATCAAACTGTACAACTGTGATTCTGTTCCGATATAACTAATACCATAAAAATCCCATAATGATCAAGATGAGGGACGCTGTCAGAAGGAAACACAAATTATCATATCTCAGTAACAGATCCCTTTAAAAATCTTTAGCAAAGTTATGCTATTGTGGTAATTAAGTAAATGGACTGAATATTATTTATTGTAATTTGTGTTTTGTTTTTTTTGTTTGTTGTTGTTTTTTCAATCTTGTTTTGCACAGAGCTCCTGAATAAATGCGTTATGAAATAACTTGATAGCACAATAACATGTGCCAAAGGTCATGTGGGGAGAGAATACTTCTGCAAAGCGCTGTAGACAGGATCCAGCTGCAGGGAAGCCACCATCCTCTAAAGGTCTTTCACAACAAAATAAACACACACCAACACACAGCGTTATGCATTATTTCTTCATCCCTTGCACCACTTCATTATCCAGCTGCCATTACAGGCAATGATACATAACCGTTGACTTTTACTGTTAACACATATTGTAGTGTAAATTGCTTTGAGTAAGAATACAGTCTGAATCCCTGCAGTCTAATCTAATGTAGCACATTCTGCAGAATATAAGCTGCCATGCAGTGTCAGATAACAGAGGTCAGAGGTCAGGATACAGTTGTGATTTAGTATTTACAGTCATGATACGTAAGGGTCAGGGCCAAGACAATTTAGATAAGAACTCTTTATCTGTGTCCCCTTCCTTCCTTCCCTTATTTCCTTCTGTCTTTCCCCTTTCAAGCACAGAAGGTAAAGTCAGAGGTTGGAAAGTAAAAGCCATTTCTTGAACTTCCTGTTCTTAACAACTGCTTTCTGGCAAAGCACGTCAACAACTGTACTTTTGCCTCAGAAGTTCGTTCTAACACTATGTTAAATTGTAGTTTTCTTTTTGTTTAAAAACAGCAAAGAGGAGGCCCTGTTGTCTCTTCAGCTCCCCTCAGTTTAAAGGCACGAGCAGCTCGTCCTCCTCAAAGTCAAACTGTGCTGTAGACATGCTTACTTGGCACCATGAGTCTTGTTACGGTAAGACTTGATGGATCTCAGACACTTGAGCCTCCATCCAACTGATTCCAAATAGAAAGAAAAAAGCTTTGTCGTGCTTAATGAAATCAAGCTAAAGGTCCCAACCGTGATCTCGGAGGAAAGCTCAAGGTCAAAGCAGCAGCTGACTACTGAGATTTCAATTCTGGAAACATTATCTCTCTTCTCTAGTTTCAGTCCAAAAGATAAAGGAAAACACCGCATTACCAAATTAAACCATCTCAAAAACTTTGGGGAAACACTAAAACACAGATTGTCTACTCTGGTTACGTCAGATTATGTCAAATTATTTTCTCCACAAGTTTTCACGTCAAAACATTTAAGGTTAAGGGTTTATTGAGACTTAGAAACTGAAACAACTTGTTTAAGCCTGGGCTATGGTGGAATAGAGGGAAAAAAATAAAGAAAATCTCCTTGCATAAGATGGGAGCTGATCCAAGGTCACAGGAGTCAAATACTTCCATCCACCGCCCAACTTACATGTCATTATTTTCCACTGAACAATTTCAATTTTAGACTACTGCCTGTGTCTGCTTCTCGTCAAACCTCTGCGCGATTTGTTCAAGGTGGAGAAACTGTCCCGCACTGTCCCACACATGTCTCCCATGTAGCCCTGTCCTGACTCTTGTTACCGCCTGCACACTCCTTCCTTCCTGTCCTATTGTCAGAGAGGTCTGGGGGAATCCCTGCACTCGGATATGAGGCCCTTTGAAACCTCACAATCTCCTCCCCCTACAGCATCCTCATCCCTCCTCACCCTGTGTGATATTCATATGGCTACAGGGGCCTGCAGGTGAGGGACAAGACACGCTTTCCTGCACACAAACAGAGACACCAAATGGAGACAAATCTGTCAGTATGGGAGAAAGAAAAAGAGCAAGGAAAAAACATACAGAGAAAAAGACAGATAGAGACTTAGGGCACTTTGACAAGCCAACATTTAGTCTGCTTTAATCAAACTCTGATGTGTTGTTCGTTTGGGCAGTTGTGAATAATCATACTGTGGTGGTGCGGACCAAACCAACTGGTCCAAGACCACCCGCGAGAAGTGGTCTTGGACCAGTTGTTTTGGTCTGCAAAATGCAGACTGCCTGTGTGGGCATTTGCTGAAATGGATACAGGTAGACGACAGATTGACATGACTGGGACAGGACGGACCTGGACTTCTGCAGAAGTCTGATGTCTGACTTGACATCTAGGCCTAAAAGAACATACAGAATATGATAAATAACGTCCACAAAAACAGTGATGTTTATAAAGTCATAACTGGAGAAGGGATTCGTTGGTCAGTGCAGAGTCGAACTGAAGCATCAAAGTCTGCGATTCCCACTATAGATGTGGCAGCTCTCCAAATGAAGAAGGTACATTTGCTTCTTTGTACAAGCCCCTCAGCAACTTTTTTGTTGTTGTTGTTCTGCTTTGATTTGTGCACCGTAAAACCAAACTGGACTACATAGAAACTGCACCAAAAGTATGAATGTAATTCTGAATCGGACTAGTCTAATGGACTATGGCCTGTGAAAGCGCCCCCAGAGGGAAAAAGAGCAAGAAAAAGGTGAGACATGCAAGCAAATAGTATCAGGACCAAATTAGGAATAAAATCCTTTTCTGCTTTAAACCCGAGAGAAATTTAAACCCCAAAAGAAAAAGAGAGAGAGAGTTGTATGAAGAGAAAGATACACATAGAGAGTAGACAAGGCCTAATGAAAGCAGGAGGCTGCTGCTTGACAGAATAACACTCAATACTATTAATTGGTACAATCGCTGTTCATTTAGCAAAATCACTATCAGGGCTACATGAGAGTGGAGCTGAGCATCACGGTCACACTTAACTGAGCATCTTACTCTCCCTTCCCTTTATTTCTCCACTTCGTCACTCATTTTACAGAGGACACTCTGTACCTGTCAGTGTCCTGTTTTTTACTTTCTTTCTCCTGTTTCACCCCCCAAACAACCCATTAACCAACTCACTGTCCCATCTCAATTTCTGTGTGTCCACCAGCTGTTCGGGACACTGTGTAGGCCATTGGTGTAGCGATGTACTAATAGCAGGAGGGTAATTGTCTCAGACCGTAATGTGTGGTGGTTTAACATCAAACAGGACTGCTCAGATTCCCCTGCTGCTTACTGACTCCACCTGAGACCGCAATCTAGGTCTGCACATATTTTTACTATTATATTCTATTAAAGTGGAAGGAATACAGAAAAGAAAGCGCAAATAGATTCAGGTTTGTGTCATCACCAATGTAATTTTAATAGTTGTTCAAACACTGTCCCACCACACAGCTTTGCCTTAAACTCATTTTGGCAGTGATAACTTTAAGAGCATAAGGAGAAGGAAAAATACCCCCTCCTTCCACCTGGGCAATTAAAGTGGGAGCCAATTAAAATGAGTGTAATAGTCCCTGCCGGGTGAGTTGTTAAACAAGATGGGGGTTATTGTCCTTGGAGGAAATGGCCCAGAACTCAAGACATCTTTGCTCTTCTGTTTGATACACCTGCCCCTCCTGCTCTGCGCTCCTCCTCTCCAAACTTTGCTGCTCCACAAAGATGAGGCTCTTTTTAAAGAAACACTTTGAGGCACATCTTCTAAAATCCCTCTGATTTTGTGACTCTTATAAAGGTGAAACAGAAAGGTGAAACTAGTTTTAGAGGCTACCACATTTGCCAAGTTGAGGCAATAGAGAGGCGAAGTCACGCCCCTTCTGGTAGACCACCATAGGACTTCATTTTTTTGAAGTTGAAGACCAGGAGTCGCTGGATAAAATACATCAGGTCAGATTAAATTACATTTGTGCGTGGTCATAGCAAAGTTAGCTAGCTAGTGTTGGTGACGTATATTGTGCAAGATGCGAGATGTAGTATCAAATGTGTGATTCATTGTGCAACTCAAATGGGATTAAAACAATATTTATCTCTCAGCATTAACTACCATACATATTCTTTCTGAAGTATGGTCCCGTGGTGGTCCACCGGAAGGGGAGGGACTTAACCTCTATGAATGCCAACAGGAGAGGCCCAATGTCACCCATGTGTGCATGTGAGTGTGCGTAGAGACTACAGGAAGGCCCATCCCCAGCTTCCTCTGCTGCCCAGCGCTCCAACCAGCTTCTACTTAATGACCCTTATGTAAGCAGGAAGTGTGGAACACATCTGCACTATAAGACCTGGTTTACCGCAGAGGTCCAAAAATGATTCAGAAAAGAAAGATGATATAATGATCACAAGCAATAAAAAACAACCACTTTAAATGATACATAGTTATGGCTGTTTTGCAACAAACACTGCTGTGGCAGAAGACTTTTCTCTGGCTAGGTGCGACGCTGTGTGAGCATGTGCGAATACATCACCCCCATGCTTTAATGTCTCAATCTCAGGAGATTAAGGGCCTAATCAAGCCAGCGTCTGCCCTAATGGGGGGAAATTGAAAGATAGATATGGTACTTTACACAGCTGATTAACCAGCAGACTGTGTGTGTGTGCGTGTGTGTGTGTAAGATTGTAAGAATCTGTCTCTACAAGCTCATTAAAATAAACATGTTTGTATTTGTGTCATGCACACAACAAACTAATAACTGATCACATTATTTGCCTGTGGACATGAATACGCTACACGTATTGTCAGCATGTGTTAACTGCCGAATGCATATGTAGATTCGCGTTATGGCACTCTCACTTTAACACGGCTTGTTGTGCTGCTTCTGCACGGCTGCCTCTGGAGCCTGACCAAAAAACTGTCCAGCCAATATTATCAGCCCCTATTAGCTTTTTAGCTTTTCACACATTTATTGGAATTGCTGTATATGTCGGTCGATAAGTAGCAAATTACAGCACAGAAATGTCAGTTATGTTTGCGTAATGTTGAGTTGTGGAAAAACAAGACATTTGAGGACGTCATCTTGGGTTTAGGAAAAACCAATAAAAATTTTTTTTTTTTTTTATATTAAAAAAAAAAAAAAAAAAAAAAAATAAAAAAAAAAAAAACAAAAAAAAAAAAAAAAAAAAAAATACTAATTTATTTAAAGCATCGTTTAAAAAAATGGACAAACATATTTTCATTCTCAAAAAAACTATCAAATATCAATATTGCTGTCAACCTGAAAACCCCCAGTACTGGGTGGGCTATAGCTGCTTCCTTCCCTCAGGGTTTCACTTTCAGGCTGAATGAAACTCAACAACGTCCCATAAAAGTTTCCTAATCCCACGGAAAAGCGAAAATAAATCCACATAAACAAGTTTCACATTTATTCCTGAAAATGAGATTTCACACTATGTGTGTGTCAGTAAAATCTATACTTTGGTTAATTTATCTAGAGAGAGAATATGAATCTGAGAAAGTCTTTCCCAATTATACTAAATTATACTTTTCCTAGGTCCAATTAGCCATAAAATAACTTCCTGTGACGTACATTGCAAACAATCAGACCTACAGGCTCTCTGATAATATCTGCATTATGCATAACATGTTTGACTGATGGCAGCGTGCTTCAAAATTGTATCTCGATTGAGCGGTAACTGCTGTGTCAATAACAAGTGTTTGATAGATTGCTAATAAGTGCTACTGAGCCTGTAACAAGTGAGCAGCGGCTGTGTGTGTCTCCGCAGGGACCTGTCAACCCATCAGCCTTATCAGCTGGGTGAGAGGTCTGCATGGCGTCGCTGAAAATATCTCTTCACCTCCCTTGCAACCACAGTGGTGTCACAGCGCGTCTCCTCCCCAGGAGGGGCTAAAGAGGGGGCTGCACATTTTATGAGGCGAAATAAAGTAACATATGGAAAGAGGGCAGGCGAGGAAAGTACGGGTGTGTGTGTGTGTGTGTGTGTGTGTGTGTGTGTGTGTGTGTGTGTGTGTGTGTGAGATACTGGGAGTGTGGAAGGGCGAGTGTGAAAGTAGCAGAATGTGCATAGAGGTGCGAGGGGGTGCAAAAAGAAAGTGTTTTGTGTCAATAGGTGCTGAAAATGTGGCGAACAGAGTGGGATAGCGAGGGTACGGTGTGAGAGGAAAAGAAAGCTAGTGTGTGTGCATGACTGTGTTTGTGTCTATGTGGCTGTGCACACACAGAGAGCAGCGGCCTATGCAGTGTGGTGGAACTTCTCTCATCTCAGCGCATTTGGCTTGCTCCCATTCTTCATTAACTCCATTAACAGATGAGCCGCGGCGATTAGCGAAGCTTCCCGCTGATTCAGCTCTCACACCCCCACCCTCCGCCCCCTCTCCCCTCTTCTCTACCCCTCTGTCGCTACCTCGTTCCAACACTCCTCCTCCTCCTCACGTCTGGGGGGCTGTAAGACCATTCAGCATAAAAGTCACAAGGAGAAATGTAATGTACATACATGCACACACAAACTGGCACCTGTGAAGAAAACATGCAAAAATAATGGACACTTTTTGGGATTTTAATCACAAGGCATTTCATAGTTTACCACTTAAGCCACAATAAGTTAAACACCCGGGTGTGTGCAGAGGGCCATAAAGCCGCTCTATCCCTCCCTGCAGTGCCTCTTTATTCAGCTAACAATTTTTACTGCTCTGTGCCATCTTAAAGCCCTCTGCTCCTCCAGCGGGCGGTGCCAAGGGGGCAGTCTGCCTGCCGTACACTGTGCCATTAGCCACGGCTGGCTCTTTAGCCAAGAGGAAAAGGGAAAACAGGCACTGATTACCAAAAGGTACTTCAGAAGAGGGAGAGGGCAAAGTGGAAATAAACAAAGAGACAGACAGGCAAAGGAGGTTTTCCTTTTATTCCCCAGCATCTGTTCTATAATAGCCCCAATTAACAGATTAATTGGACTCACATTCCTCTGTTATCCCTCCTCCCCTCCCTCATCATACCTAAACTCACACGGAGCCAAAAATTAGGGAGTATCACGTTGCCATTGACTGGCCCAGCAGTGATTTGGAGCCACTTAACGGCTGTTTCAGATTTGACATACACACATCACAGTTCGGATGACAAACCTCTCTGACAGAAAACTGACAGCATTTGTCCACCCGAGAGTCACAGAAGACCGAGGCCCCGGTTCTGACTTTTGATCGGTAATAAATCATCAATCAACAAAGCAGCTCCCGCTCACAAATCTCTCTTCCTCTTCCATCTGAGATCTGAAAGGTCGTCGCAACGGTTTTTGGCGCTTTGGAAACAACAACAATAACAACCACAACAACAAAAAGACTTTAAAATGCATAAACATGGGTTTCTTAAGGGGCTGCTTCTTGGATGGATCAGGACACACACGGTTACACAGCACGCTATTTTTTTTTTCTCTCTCCATCTTCATCTCCAGTGCTCTGGTTTTGCATCATGAAATTAATGACCTGCCAGTTGACTGAAGTGAGGCTGTGCATGTTTGTGACTGTGTACAGCTGTGCACAAGGGGACGTATCTGTGAATGTGTGTGCATGTGCAAATGCTCATTTACATATGCCTTTGGTTGTGTAGAGTGTGCTTTTCTGCGTTAACGAGAGCATGTGCTCCAAGCATCGCGGTGGCCTGAGGATCCCGGGGTAGAGCTCTTTTTGCCCTTTCTGACATGAGGCACTTTCTATAAATTATTGACACCCCCCTCACCTATCATGTCATTTCCCTGCCATCTATCTATCTCTCTCTGCCCCCCGCACTCAAACCCTCCACCTCCTCAACACACAAACACTTAAAAGGGGAAATCAACCTATGTTTCCTTCCATGGAGGCATGTATGAGGCAGAGAAACAGGCCTGCTGATTGAAGCCTTACACATTGCTCCCGTCTTGTTACTCCCCCTGCACATCACAGCGCTGACTCCAAGCACCTAACACAGGGAGGCTCACAACATACATACTCCCGACAAATTAATTTTACCTCTCTGCGAGCTTCCATCTCCATCAACCTCTCCCCATTTCACCCCCTCTTTCCATCACTCTTCACGCTGAAGACGAGAGAGGAGCTGTGCCATCTGGCTGCGTGTCAAAATAATATCATTTAATTTGTTACGTGATTAAATGGCTTCTTTTCACTGGGAAGCTCCGACTCCTAAAAAGTACTTACCGGGCTCTGTGTATCGTCTGCTCAACTCTGCCTCGCGCTCGCTATGTTTTCTACACCACACCATGAGTTTTCTTTTGTCCTGCTGTACACGACAAAGCGAACGCTCTTTGTCTCCCACCTCTTTGTCTTGTTCTGACTGTCTTGTCTCAGGCCATTTTCAGACACCGGCAGTCTAACCTTCTCCTTTCACACAGGCTCACATTATTAGGATCCTAAATACAACAAAAGGCCCACACAATAGGGAGAGAGAGAGGCGCATTGGACAGTATAAGAAAATGGAGCAGGCTTCCATTCTTCCAGTGACTCTTGCCTGTCTCCTACATGAATAAGAGGCATGGCTAAACGTGCTGCATAATTTGTACTTTTAATGGCAGAGCCTTCCATTCCTGTGACATGACTTAATCAATAACCAGGCCTGTCGCAGTCTCAGCCCAGACTCGGCTGGCGTTTTATTAATTTTGAACAGGCACACTAACTAGGCGTCTGCTAGCGAGAGGCATTTCACACAGGATAATAGGCACCCTGGATTGATAGGTTCATTCCATGTATGCTCAAACCCTCATCCCTCTCTTTTCTCCCTATCTATCTCTCTACCCCCTTTATCTCTCTCCCGTTCTCCCCTTTCTTTCCCTCTTTCTGTCAAAGAGTGATTAAGGGAGGACTATGAGACGTCTGTGTGTGCGTCAGCTGAGGGTGGAGGGAGAGATGGATAAATAAGAAGGGAAGAAGGGATAAATAAAGAAGCAGAAAGAAAAAGTGAGACTGAGGTTGTGAAGGAGAGTCCTTGTCTAGATAATAAGAGCACTGTGGCCTACGAGTGTCCACAGTATCGCTATCTCTCAGGTGGATCACACACACACACACTCGCACTAGCACCCTCAGGGGTCAAGCCTTATCGGTACCACACACGAGAATCCATCCATCCATCTGCAACCGCTTATCCCGTTAGGGGTTGCAGGGGGGCTGGAGCTGATCCCAGTTGGCACTGGGTGAAGGCGGGGTTCACCCTAGACAGGTCGCCAATCCATCGCACACAGAGAAGACAACCATTCATGCTCACATTCACACATATGGGCAATTTAGAGTCAGCAATTAATCTGCATGTCTTTGAACTGTGGAAGCTGGAGAACCGGGAAAAAACCTGCGGTAACACAGGGATTCGAACCTGCGACAGTGCTAACCACTGCACCACCTCGCAACCCACACGAGTATCCACAGTTTCAAAATAAAGATGGAATAAAATGGAAAGCACATCCAGAAAAGACACACACAGGCTCTCATACAGATGAAATATGCACAGAGAATACATTAGCCAGCCAGTCACCCTGATCTGTCACCCTTTGACACGATCAATTCAGCAGCGTGCACGTACAGAATGACATCAGTTGAGAGGTGCACAGCACAAACAGGAAGACACACTAAACAGCCAAATAGGCAAGCCCCCACGAACAGCGCCAGTCCTTGATCCCAACATGGTCATAGTGGCCAACGGTGCTATTGCAACTTACTACTTTTCCAGACCCGGAGGTCTGCCCATTGACTTCACGCAACACCGAGCAGCTTTCATAAGAATGAACCAGGCTCCACCTCCAAAGCTGTATAAAGTTCACTTTATACATCCATGCAAATATGTCACTATGAGGAATTAAAGAGAAAATAGGGAACACAACTTTAGATACTAGTAAAAATAAACTACGAGTAGATATCTCTGGTTGAATATTTTGGTCATGTGTAATGTAGCTTTTAGTTCTGTGATGCACTCAGATGGTCTCAGTGTGTGTATGTGTAAATTGGAGATAGATCAGAGCACCAAAAACTCAACACTCAGCCATTTGGGGGAACCAATAATGATGAACGTACACAAGAAGTAAAACTGAACCAGTCCTCCAGGGAGTCATTCAGCTTCACTCACGAGGTAGAACTTCTTCACAGGATGACGACATGTCTTGTTGACATCGTGAGTTACTCTGTGCTATTAGGTATCTGTCAAAATGTGTGATAATGGGCAATATGTACTGATTTATTACTACTTACTATTACTCATCTTAAACCTGCAATAACTAGATTTTTGGACTGGTGGTGGCAGCAGAAATACGTTATGAACACAACACTGGCATATAGTATTATCACGTTTTTGCTCATTTGCTCATTTACACATCCAGCAGTTATGGAGCAACATTATTATTCAGTTGTGTTTGGCCAACTCAGTATAAGTCCAATATTCACTATACTTTTACTCTACTTTTGGTCTCTACCAACTCCTGAGGGAAATATCTGGCTCTTTAGCTGCTAAATGCTCCACTAAGTTCACCAGCTGACTCTATCTGTCTGCTGTTTGGTGCTGAGCAGGTCATGTACAGAGAGCTTTTAGAGCTTTTTCGCTGTAAACAGTAAGGATGGGAATCAAGAGCCAGTTCCAGTTGCCTCCAAGGTTTTCAGTTCCTTATCAATGCCAGCATGTTTTTTGAGTTGTGCATTGCAAAAACTTGTGTGTCATGACACCAAACTCTGCATCTATACTGATGGAAACTTGCAACAACAGGGGGTCATGGCAGAGAGGAAGCAATGGTCTAACAACACAGTTTTATATGTATGAGAATTGTTTATTTCATAAGTCAAATTTACATTTCTTTTCCAAGTTATCCTTTAAAGAAGGAGGAGCATTGTAATTTATTTTAACATGATAAGAGTCAGAGATAAAACCGCTTCACTGATGCCGAAAACCTGTGTAGGCCTACATTTTTTTCCACACAGAAAATTTATCAGGAATCAATAAAGATAAAGAATCGGACTAATAAGCAGAATCAATAATGCCACTGGTATCAATAAAATCTAGTCAATTCTCATCTCTAGTTAACAGTTGCCTGCTACAGCTGAAAATTACATTATGAGCAATAAGAGAACGAATACAGCAAAGTTGCTGGCCTGACAGCTAAACAATGAGCTGAAACTTGCTATACAGCTCCATAAAGCTGACAGGAGCGGCAAATTTCCAGAAACAATTTTCTTTAGTTTCATCATCCTGAGCAACCCCTTTCACTTTTCATTGTTAGAGTATCGTCTGATACATTAATATCATAAATACTGATTATAGCCGCTTCAAGCGTTTTAAATAACATATTTATTTGAGGTTTGGCTCTTCACTGGCCTCACAATTTGATGACGATTAACCCGTCAACGATTCAAATGCAAAACAATTCTTGATGTATCTCAGTGAATCTTATCCTCAATTTGTGTGTGTGTGTGTGTGTGTGCATATGTATATACACAGTATATATCATTTTAAAGGTGCTAAATACAAGATTGCCTCTAAACGGCTCTCAATATGGCGACAGCGAGATGGCAGCTCACAGCTAATGGTGCTAAAATGCAAACAATGGCGAAAGTGCTGACTGAGATAACAATGTTTACCTGGGGGTGAACAGAAGGGTCGATGCTTAGCTTCTGTGACAAAGCCTTCAGTCGAGACGGTGTTATAATGGCTGTAACCACCATCTGAGAGCAGTGCAGAGCGGCGGCCGTGAGCTAGTCAGTGGGCCACACTCACATACACTACCATGCATTAAAAGCATGCTCAGCCAGCCCGGCTATGTCAACAAAGCATGGAGAAGCTTGGAATATAACACACAGAGGGAGAGTGACTTCATTCTCTGCTCAGTCAGACATTACTCCTCTATATCTTTACATTGCAAATAGTTGTTTGCTGCTATATTAATGCGCTGGATATCAGATTTAGCACCTGCAAGAATCACATAGGCAAACAAATCTTGAAAATGTCAAGCACATGGTCGATAGATAACTCCATCATCCCTGCTGCTAAACGTCACTTCATTGCTCTTATCTCTTCTTGTGGCCTTGAGGATTATCATCCACAATAAGCACAAAATGTCTCCACTGTGTTGTTGACACTGTGTTTATCTCTGACCAAATACAGCATGGGACTGCTCACAATGAGGGTGGAAAGTTCCACTATCATCATGTTTTGCCAGTTTAGATCGCTTTGCGTTGTGTATTTGCGCTTGGAGGGCTAAAAGCAGAGAACTAAACATTTAGCCCCTGACACGGGCAAACCTGTGACTCATCTTGTTGATAGGCCCAGGGACAGAGGGAAAGACAGATGGATGGAAAACAGCAAGGCGGGCGGAGAGTGGGGGTGCGCGATAGATACTGTAGGTTCTGGTGGAAGGGAGGAAGAGAAAACAAGAAGCATGTGTTTACCAGAGAGGCCAGAGAAAGAAGGAATGCATCTCGCGAGATGAGTCAATATTGTTGACAGCCTCCTCATTCTCCTCTTTCCATCATGACCAGACAAACACCAGACAATGAACAGCTTATCATACTGGCACTACACAATAATCACACATAATCACAATAGTCAATAACTCTGCACGCAGTGAACTGTCTCCTACCTTGACACAGATTATTGGAGGCAATATTTTTGGGTTTCAGCATGATACAAACTGTGCTCTGCTGCTCTGTTATATTTGGTTAAATTATATCCGAGAAGAAGTTGCGTAAAGATTGCCATTACGAAAACGCAGTAGTTCACTGTCCAAGAATTCCTACCATTCCTCGGCCCATATGAGATATTTGTGACCTTTTTGTTCTGGTATGTACCACACAAACACCCACAAAGCTGCCGACATGCACAACTCCACACACAATGGGCATGACTCTGGTTGTTCTGTGCTAGTGTGAGTCACATTCAGCTTGTTCTCTCAAGTCTGCTACCTTTATGGAATAAAATGTCTCGGCCCTGACCACTCTGACTACTACACTTTTAATTGGGACATAGTCAAGGTTTGTGTTGCTCAGACAGAACAGTCTATTCTCATTGATACTGGAGGTTTGCATGGACACTGATCTATGTCACTGCAAAGTAAACTACACAGCCATGCAGAAAGTTTTGAAATATCACCATCTGAGGTTTCTGCCTCCAACCCAATACAATAGAGGTCAATGGAACTGCTTTGTTGGTACTCAGATATTTTAGAAAGTTCAATAGCAGTATCTCCTTCTAAAAACAGTGTCCCTGTTGCTCAGGATAATGCATAAATAAATTCACTGGGGCATTTTATTTTATAGAAAGTAGTTGAAAACAAAATTGTTCACAGTGAGATTTGTGGAGTAACAGGGGCAATTCATTTTTCTAAACTAAAAATTTTCAAGGTTCTGAGCCATGCCGAATTAAGAAATTTTACAGATCAAAAGAAAACGCATACTTTGATAATTTATTCATCATTTAAGTTATTTATGAATCAAAAACATTTGCTCAAATGGAAGGATTTGCTGCTTTTCTCTGTTTTATTTCTTTGTAAATTGAATATTTTGGGGTTTGGGATTGCTGGTTAAACAAAAAAAGCATTTTGAAGGTATAACCTTGGGTTCTGGAAGATTAATTTTAACATTTTTTTTTTTCAAATTTTCAAGTCTAAACTAATAATCAATTAATTTGGAAAGTTTTGAGCATCACAAATGAAATTCCGTTCACCTTCATTGTATTGGAGTTGAGGCTGAAATCTCACAGATCTCAAACCCTGGGCCACAAAAAACAAAATATCTGTATGCCTTCAGTAATATTCATTCATTAGATGAACGTCCCTTTAAAGGAATACTTCACCCACAAAATGACCATTTGTATATCAATAACTCACCGCATGTTAAGAACTTTAACACGTTTGAACAAGTTTTTCTCGCTTGCCTCCACTGTGAACCGAGAATCTGAAAACGGCCACTGCCGTCTCACGCATGGACTTCCAGTCTGCATGTGCAAGCATGAGACAGTAGTGGAGGAAGTGTTTTAAATAGTAAGATTTTGGCAAATGTGCTTGGGAAGTAGTGAGCAGAAGACGTTGTGTGAGGTTTCTAAGCAGATGTTTTGATATAGTTTTGCTGTTGTTAAACCTGGCCTCCATTTATTTCAATTCCTCATGGCTTTACTCCATTTTCAGCTTCTCTGTTTACCACTGAGACATGCAAGAAAAACAAAGTTGTCTTCAAGAATTCAAGGTAACACGTTGTGAGTAACGGATATAACTAGAATTACCACGTTGCAGTTGTACGCCGCTGCCAACCAGTCAAGTTGAAGTTCACATCAATGTCTGTCAATCACTCTATCCTATTGAAATTGTCATAATTAACATAAGAATTCTTGACGTTTTACCACCAAAATCGAATCAGTTCAAGTGGATGCTTGTGCCAAGTTTGAAGAAATTTGTTCAAGCCGTTCCCGAGATAGAACGAGAATGGGACAGATAGGAGATCAGAGTAACCTTGACCTTTGACCACCAAAATCTCATCAGTTCATCCTTGAGTCCAAGTGGATGTTTCTGCCAAATTTGAAGAAAATGCCTCCATTCATTCCTGAGCTATCACATTAACAAGAATGGACCGGACAGACTACCCAAAAACAAAATGCCTCTGAGGCTGTGGAGGCATAAAAATGGTCACTTTAAGGGTGACGTATTCCTTTAAGGCAATGAGTAAAATTTTCAGAGAAGATAATAACAGGATTTGAGCATCAATAAACGATTGCAATTCTTCCATTTCTAAGTATATGCTTCACTTTGCCATTGACCCATGGTTTGGCTAGCAGCTTCATGTTTCCTGGCTGTCTGAAGTCTTGATGTATGTGAACCCTGCTCATATAACCAAACTCCCTCCTATGTCTCCCAGCAGTCCGGAGACTTCATGTCTTTATCTAAGCCTCACCTGGCCACCGCTCAAAAATTACACCCCTCCTATTCACACTTGGCTCTTCCTTTCTTCACCGGCCAAACCTTTTGATCTGTCCCCAACCAACCCTTTCACTCCAAGTCTCCCTCTTTCCTGCCATCAATATTTCATAAACGTACAGTGACAAATTTATTTGAATGCGGTCTCCGGCGCGGACGCAGAGATGGATGGGCCGGTCGGGGTGGTGGTGGGCTGGTGAGCGGCATGGTAGCGAGCAGCTTTACCGCATACATTAGTCACACGCTCGCAGGCTGCTGGTGGAAGAGAGGGGGCCTAGGAGAGATAGTGTATGGGGGTTTGGAGAGAGGAGGGGGCATTGTGTGTGAACTGCATGCATGTCTATCAGAATGTGTTAGCGAAGGAGAGACGGAGAGAGGAGGGGGCTACTCGCAGAATTGAAGGAGTACATTTATCATAGTTATGGCTTTCTCAGGCATCCATTTTCCTGTGGTCTGTTGACAGCTAGTAGTATCTGCATACCACCCCCCCATCTTACCCCACCACCGTGCTTGATTGACGGCACTGGGCTCCGACCTAACAGGCCTGGTAACACACTTCAGGGCTGGACACACATGAACACAAACACACAGAACCTGAGATTTCTGCTTATTCCCAATATTGTGTGAAATTTACCTTGCAGGTTATTCTTTCAACTCGTTTCAGCTACCACTGAGTCATGGACCTAGTTTGCCAGAGTGAAACTGCTATGGCTTTTGACTGACTAACTGGATGGTGAAACAAAAGTGTTCATGAACTTTTAGTTATTTAGGTTGTAAAATGCATTCCAATAATATCAATGGCCATACAACTTGATAAATTAATGATGGTGGTTGGGGGGAAAGTGAGAAACAGAAGACAGAGGTAAAGAGACATGTATGCATACAGGTAACTCTGCATTGACTGAACATCAAGAGGAGATAATGATTCAGTTATGAACTTTGCATTGTACACAGTGAGCTGACAGACACAAAAATGCAGTGAAAGTAGAGCCTCTAAAGTCTACAGCAGTGTAAACAGCTCAGTGAGGCATAGTAAAGAAAACCTAATTGTTGGATAAAGTATTGGGGTAAATTGAAATTTTGACCTGCTGATGTGATGGTGCTACATGAAAAGTCAGGGGATTATCAAAGACCATGAATGCACTAAACTGCATGGTAATCCATCCAACAGTTGTCAAGTCATGGATCATCAAAGTCAGCAGGCTGCGTCCTCTGGGGCCCATGAATGTCTGCAAAACGTCATGGCAATTCATCTAGTGTTTGGTGTTTAATTTCAGTCTGGGCCAAAGTGGTGGCCAGACCAACCGACAGACAGACAGACATTGCCATCCCCAGACCCACGCCATCAGCTTGGCTAATGATTGCCATTTTACTATCACCCCAAAAAACCTTTTCCCCCATATTATCGGCACCTGAAGAACACTAATTTCTGGATCATGTATACTGGCAACCAGGGCTCGACATTAGCACCCGCCCACCTGCCAGATGTGGATATAATTCAGTCAGTGGCATGTAACACAGTCAGTCTTCCTTGCCACGTAGGTGGGAGGCATGCTGTATATATAATCCCAGCCATTATACAGTTTAGGCGTCATGCCTCAGCGTTTTTGGGCTATATCTAAGCCGTATCAACGTAAAAACAATATGGACAGCATCTGGACGAGCTCCAGGCGTTGGTTCATTGTCGTCCACCAACAGCAAGTGGACTGTCCTCTTGTATGGTGCACAGGCAGTCAGTGGGTGTGGGACAGAGAGGAGGACGGCACTCAGCAGCAGCTGTAGTGAGTTTCTATGGTTACGTTGACGCTCTTGCTCTAGATGGGAACTTTTCAAAGTGCGAGAAAGTGGTGCACTATAGTATAAGCACCATCGCTCTCACGCCATTCATTTGTTGTTGAGGACTTTTCTATTGAATCTAAGTCAGCAACGCTGTCTCCCCTTCTATGTAGATTTTATTTTATTTTATTTATTTATTTTTTTACCTCAAACATACAATGTTCCTGTAGTGAGTTTGTGATCACTTGGCTGAAGATTTCTCTATCTAGGTTACCTGTTATATGGTATTTGGTGATCTTTCCCTCACTGCAGCCAACACAACCACCAAGCTTTATGAAAATTAGTATGTGATGATGTCACCAATATGCAAATGACCGCAAGGCATCATTTCCAGCTAAGACCTATAAAAACCCAGGGACAACCTAGATGTTCTGTATGAATTTGAATTGATTTGACAAAATGTATTGTATTTGTTATCTCTACTGTATAGATTTCTTCTAGGCCTATTTTGGATTATTTACTACAGTCAGGGTCTGAAGTGAACTTCTTTCACTTCCTACCACTGTGGCAGGCAAGTATTGTTTTTGTCTGCCACTGAAATTTTATCTGCCACTTTTGAAATCTATATGCTAAATACAGGAATAACATTTTAGATCTGATGTCATTAAATGTTCAATATATTTTACACAAAAAAACATATATATGGTAAATAAATTACACCGTAGCCTCCAGGGGAACATATCTTCTAGGGGAGGGAGAGTACTGTACTGTACTTTGTAATTGTCATCTATAGTGGTTGTTTGTATAAAAAACACAAACTTCAAATGATCGTGATTATTTAAATATTTGCTTTGATTACACAAAACTTGGCAAGCTGCTTAGAGCTAGTGTTAGGAAGTTAAACAGGTCATATATCTCTCTCTACTAAGTATTTTAAATTACTGTGAATACATCTCCTTCAAAGAACTGGATTTATTCAAGTTTGTAACTTTGTAATTTACCTTCACCCTTGAACGCATCATAATAATAGCTCACACAGGACTGTGCTGCCCACCGGCTGCTAACAGGTAACGTTACTAACTCTCCTCCTGTTGATTTCAGCACAGATTTGTTGTTCACAGTGTGAGGGGAAAAATTAGAGTGTGTCTCTTTAATTTCAGTAGCGCCACACTGCTGAGCAAATCTTTTCGCTCTGCCGTGTCTTCGGTCCCAAACAAACTGAATCATGATATGGCTTGTGTACGCGTTACTGTGCATGTGTATCTTTGGGAGAGCATCAATCAGTAACTAAGTAACTAAGAACCCGTTCTTAACAGGAACCGTTTCTCTATTCCCATCTCCAGCGTTTTCCCTGTCTGCCAAAGTGATGCATGGCCTGACGTTTTACCCGCCACTGCCAACAATTTACCCGCATTTGGCAGGTGCTAATTTCAGGTCCTGCCTACAGTTATCTTTAAATCTTTAAATACACAAAGTTTTTCACTTGCTTCTTTTACTTCAGTCTTTATCTTTTCAGTTAATCTCCCACACCCCTGAACCACTTATGCAATAACAAGCTACTCTTTTAATGTCCTTTTCTTAATAAGTTGCATGTTTTCATACAAAAGGAGCTTTACACACAGTCCTACAGTATCTGAGCTGAATATTTGATGACTGTAGTGTTAAACATTTTATGTTGTCTTGATTTGGGCATTTACAGTAGTCATTTACATTTAAAAGGGTTGTAAATCTAGTTTTTCCAAGTAAACTGTAGCACACCATAGTCAGCTGTAATCAAATAACATAATCGTGGCTTGTGAAAATGCTGAGTGACTACTAACTTTGGAAAACCATTAACCACAGTGGCAGGTGAGCAAAAATGTTAATGTTAAGCTCTGCATGCAAACCAGGTTTTGAATTGGCTTTTTTGTATGTAAACATGTGCATAACAAAAACCTCAGACAGACACTGCAGTGTGTCAGGATGAAAGGAAATTATCATTATAAGTAGTGAAGACAACAGTGTTTTGTACATCTAATACAGTAAAATACAGTTATCTGATTTCCTGTATAACCTGGTTTCTCTGTGTCACCTGGTTTCTTGTGGGCATGTAAACATAGCTTTTGTTGGTGTTAAAGGAGTAGTTCAACATTTTTGGATATATGTTTATTTTCTTTCTGTAAAAGAGTTAGATGAGAAGATCCACACAGTCTGATATCTGTGCAGTAAAAATAAAGCTACAGCCAGCAGCCAGTTAGAATAGCACTAAGGATGTAAATCACCAGTTTCATCACAATACAATATTATATTGATTCTTTGAACAATGATATGATATTTGCTGATATCACAAGTCTGCCAAGATATGATTTCAATTTGAGTCAATTCAGATGCCTGCGATCAATATGACACAATATCATGTGCCTGTTTAACACAATCAGTAACATTTACATCAACTCACAAAAAGCAACTAAGATATCATTTGACGATTTTATTTCTGAGCTCTCCCAGACATTTAAATGAAAAAATAAATGTTGTTTTTTTTTTTTTTTTTTTTAAATAGGAAGAGTAAAAACAGACCTCCTGGTTGCTGGTCAATGCTGGTGATTAGCTTGTCAATAAAATGAGCCTGAGCTGAAGTTGTTGCTAACTTCAGGGCTAACCCCCTTCACTTTAACCAGCAGGTAGAAAGCTTAGACACAGGACCTTTCATACTCTGGACTGCGAGGTTCACAGCTATAACGTTACAGCTACTCACTGTCACACACACACTAGCACCGCATGTTAACGCTGCTAGCACTGCTTAGATGTTTAGGAATGAGGTGCATTCAGACAGAAACAGTGACCCAGGCCTACCATGGAAATTTCAAAACAAAGGTGCTTGTTAAAGACGATACGTATCGATGTTTTCACTGTTGATCATTTAATCAATCTATCGATCCAGATCCATGGTTCGTTTCACCCCTACTTAGCACTAACAGCAAACATGGGAAAACAGCTAGCCTGGCTCTGTCCAGTGGTGACAAATCCCACCTACCAGCACCTCTAAAGTTCACAAATTGACATGTTATCTCTCATTAGTTTAATCTGTAGCAAGTGAGAGAGTAACAAATGGTAATTTGCCATTTTATGGGGCATTAGATGCCAGACTATTTCTTGGTCAGGACCAGTGACCTCCTGCAGTCTCAAATGGTTGCTTGTTCTGTATTTACCATACTGATACAAGAGTGATATCAATCTATCAACTATTGCTTTAACCTGGGAGGAAGTACACACCTCTAAGACAAATGTTGTTGCCAACAGCTTTTTTTCCACCCAGAAGTACCACACAACCTCCCTCCCTTGGGGGCGGCAGTAGCTCAGTCTGTAGGGAGTTGGCTTGGGAACCGGAGGGTCACCGGTTCAAGTCCCGACATGGACCAAGAACTGAGTGTGAACTGGTAGCTGGAGAGGTGCCAGTTTACCTCTTGGGCACTGCCGAGGTGCCCCTGAGCAAGGCACCAAACCCCCAACTGCTCGGGGCGCTTGTCAGGAGCAGCCCCCTCACTCTGACACCTCTCCAATTGTTGCATGTATATGGACCTGTTTGTGCATGTGTGTGTATAAGTTAACAGAGTGAAAAAATTGAATTTCCCCTAGCGGGACTAATAAGGGAATATCTTCTTCTTCTTCTTCTTCTCAAACTCATGGATCCATTACTCAAACTGTCCTTCCTAGATTGTATATAAATATAAGTTTATAATGTATATACATACACACAATCCATTATACTGTATTGTGTTATTCTTCTAGTGCAGTCTAGGCAGCGGTGGGATAGTTCACTGTTGCAGAGAGAGAAGGAAGCTAATTGTTATAGTTATTATCACGACTTGGGTGAAGAGAGAAAACTGATTATATCCGAAGAGAGAGGGGAAGCGAGCGAGGGAGAGAGATTACCTGTCTGTGAGTAGACGGTCATTAACCTCACTTTCCCTCCCTCACACACTGTCCATCTTGTGCCATCTCTCTTGTCCAGCAGAGTGCCAATCTATATCCAATTGTTCGCCTCGTCTCTCCTGGACCGCACTAATTGAAGGCAATGTGAACATGCTTCTAACAGACTCTTATCTCACGTCTCCCTCGTCCTGAGCATGTACCCACACACACACACCAGAACACCTGGACTTATACACACACACACACACACACACACACACACACACACACACACACACACACACACATCGACAGTATGCAGAAACACAGAGATGCAAATATGACTCTAGAAATAAGAAAGTTGACCACACATTAATAACACATGGCAAAGATATAGGAAAGTCTTTTTTGTAAAAAATAAAAGAGAGGAGATAAAAAATATATATTTCTTTGTTGTTAAAAGAAAGCGGCACCTGCAAACATACATCCCAACATGTACAATATACTGCATGCCTATATATGTAGACACAAGGCTGTTCACCCACTGTATAGCAGAAGACCTGCATCTTCTGAAGAGATATCAGTTAACCATATTTAATATAAACACCAGCATCTGGGGACCCATAAGGGTTAGTTAACACACTGCCATAAAGGCATAATAGAGGTGTGGTGTAATCACAATAAGGGTAATATTATCAAAGTCTGAGAATAATGACTGATGGCTGACAGTCTGTAGAAAAAAAAAAAACCTGCTTTGCATGTGTAATTGTGTGATTCAGAGTCGCGGTGCGTGAACTCCAGTAAACTATGGGAAAGGGTGACTCGCGCAATGTCACGCGCAGTTCCCTGAACCTCGCTCTTCTAGACAAACGAACACAAATTGGTCTAACATTACATGTAATACCTAGAGCTCTGACAACTTGATAACTATAAACATATACACTGTGTGGCACATACCCACAAACACAACCTTTTCTTTTATCATCAAGCAAAATGTTTAACAGATAAATACACAGCAGCAATAGAAAATGACGCGATTAGAGGTGGAAGGTAAATGATACTGAGACATAATAATAAGAGATGAAACAATAAATATAACTTTCACTTCAGGTAACCCGACTTTAAGATTATAACTCACAGGGATAACAATATATTATATAAAATTAGCTATTTGTCCTGTTAATTTATTGAACAATTGCTGAGATTCATGCTATCCATTTATGGCATGGCCTGTCTTTTATGGTTTACCTACTCAAAAATGAAACCATGAAAAATAAATGTCAGGTCTGCCTTATCTAGACAGCATCAAATGTGTACACACAGTCCTGCAATCGAGCTAATCTCCCACTATTAGATTGAAAATAAGATTAAACTGGAATTCAAACAGTTTACACTGTTTTTCTTTTGCAAAGGAACAAAGCAAAACCTTACAAATGAACAGTAAAGAGGCAACAACTAATTTATGGTCAACACTAGATTCTTATCAAATCATTCTGAAATGAAACAGCTACCTCCTGTACATTAATTACTATGGAAAACAGAAGACATGCTGCATGATTAAAGTGGAGTGATCAAAAGAGAGAGCCTAGCTGTCCACATTTAATAGTGCATTTACATTTACATATTTCCCTGTATTTAATATAATATTACAACAAAGAGAAAAACTTGCATCCATGCACATGTTCTGCACAAGGTAACAAAGTCAGATGCTCAGCTCAGACCCCAAATTGAAAACTAGACACCAGAAATGCTAATATATCGTAGACATAAGCCAGCTACAAAACATCACAGTTAGAGAGAACACTTTAGTCTGAAACTCTGTTACAAAACAATTAAATGACTCTTGTTTTGGATTTTTCAACAGTTATTTAATTACAGCTGCAATTACTAAGTAATTTTAGCTCTACCATGTAATGTTTACTGCATAAATTTCCAGTACTTGAAAGAGGTAGTGAAGGCCACAATCATGCCTAAACAATCACCTATCCTGACTGATTACTCCAGCATTTCAAACATACAATTGATAGAAAGAGAAAAGTAAGCGATAGGCCAAGAAAGAGGTAGCCTGTGTGCCCTTGGAGTAATTAGAGCACAAGAAAACAACCACTGTGCTGGGAAATTTACTAACACACACACACACACACACACACACACACACACACACACACACACACACACACACACACACACACACACAGTAGTTGGACCACTGAGGATAGACCGCCCTCTACTGACGGACTAGAAAAGGTCAGCAGCAAATCTGCCCAGCTTTCAACTCTACATCCCAAAACACACATGAGGCTGAGAGCAAATAGATAAAATGATATATATAAAAAAAGATATATTTTTTTGTATTGCTACTCTCTAAACACAATCACAGGGACAAAAATGTCTTGATGAATGGAATTTCCGAATTTCCCTCCGGGGATTAATAAAGGTTCATCTTATCTTATCTTATCTTAAATGCTCTTAACTTGAAATGAAGATCTTCAAGTCATTTAACTCCTTATACTGAATAGTTAAATATTCAGGCAAACCAACAGTGACAAACAGGATGGAGTAATCCATCCTGTTTTTTCCACACTACACAGTATTTTTCTTGTTGTTATGTCCCTATCTGCCGTGTAGCTGTGTCACTTATTTTTATTGTCAAATAACCTCATCGTGGGACACGGCGAGGACGGCCAAGTGGCGCAGACTGCCAACTGTTGACTGTGAGAGTGACACTGAAAGGAGATAAATGTGTGTGTTCTTCCTGGACGTATTGCTGCATCCCCTAACAGCTCTGCTTGTGATGATGAGGCGACGGTGTGACCGCTCGCCGCCGCTACGCAAGGAGCTTTGGTGGTGTGTGGTGGAACGGGCTGTTTTAGGGTGAGGACTTGAGAGGAAAAGCATATTGAGAGATACGAGGGAAATGATGTGTGGCTGAGAAACAGATCTCATTTGATAAGTTATATGTCGTACAGTACAGTGTGTGTCTGTGTGTGTGTGTGTGTGTGTGTGTGTGTGTGTGCGAGAACACTTATGGCTGCGCTTTTTTTACACTTTCTGCCCTATTTGGCATTTTGCCATCACTGGTAAATGTACAGATTCAATACCAAGGCCCTGGTGAGTACATGTGCTAGTGATGTGTGTGTGTGTGTGTGTGTGTGTGTGTGTGTGTGTGTGTGTGTGTGTGTGTGTGTGTGTGTGTGTGTGTGTGTGTGTGTGTGTGTGTGTGTGTGTGCGCGCAGGCATGCATGTGTCATGTTTAAGCGTGTGTGCGTGTGCAAATCGATATGGAGGCGTCATCGCGGGTTCTCTGCTCGTCTGAGAAAATCACACCTCGTGCTCGCTTCCAACCCCCTGCCAGGGACAAGACCCGCTGACAGCACCGCATTGTTATTTCTTCATGTTTGTCAAATGTGGCATCGCGATGCACATGCACACACACACACACGCACACACACACACACACACACACACACACACACAGATGCTGTCAGCAGTTCCTATCTTTTCAGACACCTCTCACTCCCAGTAAGTTTGTCAACTCGTTGCAGACAACCCGCCTGCAATCCACACACTCTGTTTCACAGTCAAATTTCCAAAACCATCGACTCGCTTTCTAATTAATTTATTAAAATGACTCTTCACTCTGTTAAACTTTTTTTGTTTGCAGAGGGTTTGCAGCCGGCAATGTCAGTGTTTTGGATCACCACAGGAGCTCTATTAGCGCAAAAGCTTCGCAGGCACACACTTAAAGAGAAACGCACGCAGATCTACACACAGAGGGCGGAGAGAAGTATCGGCAGTCCACCTGCGTTCAGACAGGCTACCTCCTGTTCCTCCTGCCTGCAGCAGCCTGGCCCACCGCTTGTGTCTCCGTCTGCAAGCAGCCACCTTTTCCAGCTCAGCAGCTGAGAAAGTGCCAATCCCACAGTTTAAAGGCCCCACTGGCCCTGCCAGCATGATAGATAGTTTAGAAATGAGGACGCGTGTTTAAAAAAAGAGGAGAGGAGAGGGGGAAGAGAGGGAGACAAAAAGGCACACAGCAGCAGCTGTCAGACAACACAGAGCCCAAGCTTCCATGACCAGGCTCTTAATAGAGAGAGAAAATAAGAGGAGGCTTTCTGAGAGGTGAGGCCTCAGCTGACAGGTAC
The DNA here is from genome assembly GCA_947000775.1 of Pterois miles. Classification (NCBI taxonomy): domain Eukaryota; kingdom Metazoa; phylum Chordata; class Actinopteri; order Perciformes; family Scorpaenidae; genus Pterois; species Pterois miles. The sequence continues at coordinate 3,472,972 of CAMQGK010000368.1, forward strand.
GGAGCAGCAGACGACTCCAGTGGATGAGAAGATAAACACATGCAAATATGAACTTCTTGGCAGTTATGAGATTAGATTACAGAGAGGGGGGCCCCAACAGTTCTCTACAACCAGATCATTTACCAGGTTTCCTACACATTTTCCATTTCAAAACTCCACACTCAAATTTCCACTCTTCTCTGTTGGTTTTTCAGACCATATTTGACTTTGTGAGGCTGTGACTCGGAGAGGATGCCATGACAAGATTTCCAGCTCTATTTTCCCATTTGGAATTGTTAACCAACCAGGCTTTGTATTTGGGATCGTAGAGCCAGCCCTCGGAAAACTTGCATTAACCCACTGTGACCGTTCAGTCCGCAGTCCTTCGTAGAAGGTTGACATAACATCGCCCTGGCGGTGACGTACAGCTTAGGGTACAGTCACACATCATTGTCTACTTCATGTCTTGCTTTCAGCGACATCAAGCTCGCCTTGGCCTGCGCTACCTCGCACAGCGGTAAACATTTTGGCTGCACCAAACACCTTTAAAGCACTCTGCTGGTATGATCAATTTACTTTTAGAAATTCTGAATTTATATTGTGGAAAACAGAACAGGGGCAACAGTCCGCACACAGAAATGTTTTCCAAACTATTTTGCTTTTTTCTTACTTATTTTACTTAAAATCAAATTCCACACGTTTCTATACTGTGTAGGAACTCTGATTTACATGCACACAACAGCCTAACTATTGAAGTTTAAAACAGATTAAGATACAGCAGCAGTCCCCAAATCCTTTATAAGGTTTGTCTGATCAGGTTTACGTCTAGAACGATGTGTGTGAGCATACATACCTGAATAAAGCAGTGTTTATGCTTACTCCACTTTTAATATCAATGTGTGGAGGATAAAGATGTTCATATGAGTGCATGTATTTACACTGATTGACATCAGCGTGTTAATGCAGAATGCTTATTAGCAGGTTGTTTGAGATGCCACCTCTGTGTGTCAAGTTGACTCCTAATGTTCACACTTCTGACACCTTCATCCCCTTCCAGCTTCCTCATGCACACACACACATGCGTACAGATTCAACAGGTGGGACTAAATACGCATGTCACATGACATGACATGCATACAGAATGAGGTTAAAAATCTGTTTTTGCTGTAGGCTTCCCACAGTAGTCAGTGTTACCAGCGTTGTATGTATGTCAACACATAGTCAGATGACGGACACTACAAACTGAAGTGTCTGCTCCGTACGGAGTCTCAGCAGAGAGTCAGACTTCACACACAGGATGAGAGAGATTTGACAGACAAGACTATGGCGGAAAATTTGGCATTAAAGCACAAAGCAAAAGCACCAATATCATTACAGATTTAAACCCAGTGCTGTAAGGGAACCGTAACTTTTTTTCCTTATTTGACAAGAGGGTCGCATTGTAAAGGACAGAGGGTGTCTATCCAGTACAGATTGTGAAGCACCCTGCGGAAAATTTCTGATTTATGATTTTGGGCTACACAAATAAAGCTGACTTGACTTGAATGAGGCACATGCAGATGGTAAATATTAAAGTAAGCTCTCTACATATATTGAGCGTCATCTTTCCTTTTAAAGTGTCTGATGTAATCAGTAACACCGGTGCTGTCACAAGTTTATTAACCGATCGGAAAATTTCTTCACCATGACATCTCTGGTGTTCCTTTCTCTGGGTGAGCAGTGTAAATGTGGTCAAACGGGCTGTAATTCAGGCCCCAGTGAGTTGGGCTCCATTTGCAGATATATGTATATGCCTTCTTCTTCCCCATTGCTCTCACAGGGGTCCTGCCAAACACTTATTAAACAGATTTTAAGAACATCTACATTCATCACTGCCACCTCGCTCATGCATCAATGCTTCTGGGTGTGTGTGACTATATGTGTGTGTGTGTGTGACTATATGTGTGTGTGTGTGTGTGTGTGTGTGTGTGTGGCCCCAAGAGGCCTACTGTCGGTACAGGGAGGGGGTGATGTAGGAAGATTAATATTGGTGTGACGGCAGAACCATGCCAGGGAGGAAGGGTCACTCATTACCCATCTGACCAGCCATCTCCAACCCAAACACAGAAAAGAAAACACACACACACACTCACACAGATGGCAGCTGTAATAAGGAGCTTCTATAAACGTTTCTCCCATCTTAATTCTCCGTCCCCTTTTCCTGCTTTTGTTAACTTTGTCCACACTCTCCTCTCCTCCTTTTCCTGTTTGCCTTTCGTCTGCCTCTTGGATTTTTATCGGGACTGATGAAATATATCGCTATAGTCTTGTTAAGTTTAGGGGAAAATGCCGGGTGTATAAAATGAATTGACTGTCTCCGGGCTCATCTTTATGGTCGAAGTGTGGAGGATGTATGGACAGAGAGGAGATGGGATGTGGTGGAGGCAGGAGAGGGGTCAAATACTGCAATTACCGCCCAATTGATTTCCACTGGTGTGACGGAGAGAATAAGTGTTACTCCGTCAATGTTCACTCGACCTGGCAGGGAATCCTCCTCTGAGAATGAGGAAGAAAGGAGGGAGAGAAAGCGTGAATCCCTCTACCAGTTCATTCAGTCATTAATTAGGATGTTCATTTCATTTCTTTCATATGTGTATTTGTGTATTCATTGTTCATCACTCATCATCATTCATCCGTTGCAGGTGATGATCTGTAACAGCAACAAATCATAATAAGCTTAAGATATCTGCACATCTGCACATGGCCAAAATCCTCTATCCTGATATGGATCATTTCAAATCTTGATGAGGATATATATCACAATATAGTATGTTTTCTGATAATTCAATAAATTGTCTATAATAATCACATTATAAATCCTATTTTTGTATACTCCTGTATGAGTTAAATACTTGACAGTATTTTCTCATTCTGTTTTAAGATAAGATATTCTTTTATTAGTCCCACAATGGGAAAATTTGCAGTGTACAACAGCAAAGGGGATAGTGCAAAAACAGAAGATAAACAAAAGCAGACGGACATAAAATATGAACAATTTAAATACAAGGAAATAGAAAAAATAGGAATAATATTAACAATGTGAAACATTAAAAATAGGAACAATATATAGAATATTGACAATTAACACTATTGCACAAGTGCAAAAATAAAATTTGCACATCTGTTTACAACTTCATTTAAAAATTATTTCAAAACAAACCTTAGCAAATGTGCATAGTATGTTAATCTATGTCTATATTTTATACTTTCTAAGTTAATTGTAGTAGTCTAGTACATTTATAGTCTATTCTAATATAGTTTTTATATTGTGTATACTCTCTAGTTAATATGTTTATTTACTGTGTATTTACTGTTCCTGTACATTACCTGGATAACCTGCTGCTGTAACAAGAATTTCCTACTTTGGGATCAACCTGTCAATCAATCAAATGAACCTAACAATTCCACATGAAATTACAGATAAAAAGAAATTAATATTTCCAGCTATACACTGACTATGTTTACATGCATACACAGAAATACAGTCACCGGTCTAAGACAACAGTTTTATTTAACTAAGCAGAATTCTTATCAATTCAGATTTTCTGAGAAATTTGAGTTAGTGCGTGTTTATTACTAACCAAATTTGACAATGTTACTGTGTATCACAATATTAGGGTTGGCAGCTGATTAAAATATTTAATCAGGATTAATTGTATGATTAATTGCACATTTTTTGTGTTCAAAATGTACCTTAAAGGGATATTTGTCGAGTATTTAACATGGGAGTGGGCTTGCCTTATGCAAATGTACTGTATGTATACTGAATATGGTATGTATTATATATATGACAATATATAATATATGTAAATATTGTCCAGAAACCCTCACAGGTACTGCATATAGCATAAAAATATGCTCAAATCATAACATGGCAAATTGCAGCCCAACAGGCAACAACAGCTGTCAGTGTGTCAGTGTGCTGACTTGACTATGACTGGCTCCAAACTGCATGTGCTTATCATAAAGTGGGCATGTCTGTAAAGTGGATACTCGTGGGTACCCAGAGAATCCATTTACATTCACATATCTTGAGGTCAGAGGTTCAGAGACTGCTTTGAAAATGGCCAAGACAGTTTGGAGCATCATTTAACCTCCTTGATGACAAGCTAGTATGAAACGGTTGGTATGGATTTATTAGGTATTCTAGTTTCATATTATGAAACATATGAAACAAATTTGTTTTAATGCATTATTATCGCGTTAACTCTGACAGCCCTACTCAATATATGACTTCATCATGATTCCACTGAACGATGATTAGTTATCATATTGAATTATCGCCCAGCCGTACCTAAGCAATATTTGGATACACCTCTTACTTCAGCTGGACGTTTACTCAGCTGGGCAAACTGTGCAGCAAAGAGCCTGAAACCACAGCTGAAAATGACAGTCCTAACATGTCATTTAGTCTCATTTAAGACATTTTCTTAAATGTGTTCATGGGTTGCGATGATGACACGTGCCGTGTGCTGTTTCTCTGGGGTTTTCTTTTATACATTAGTGTAAATATCCTGACATCAGACAGATAAAACTGATCATTGTGCTATTACAACAATTACACTTGATTCTAAAAACTTGAATTGGAAACTGGGGAAATGATCTCATCCCTTTGGCACTGGCAAAATGTGACTTTAGGACTTAGAAAATGGTTTGGGAAGGAGTGAGAGGAAAAAGACGAATACTTGGAAGATGGAGGGCAGAGATGGTGCCATCAAGGCAGGCTCCTGCTTTCTCTGAGGTTTTACAGAAGGTACCCAGACAGGCTATCATAAAGTGAGCGTGAGCAGGTCTCAACGCCTTCAGCAAGACTCCGGTGAAAAGAAAAAAAAAATATTACCCACACAACGCCACTCCTCTTCTCTCAGCTTCTCTATTCTTCTATCATATCCTCTTGTTTCCTCTCCTCTCTGTTGTCCAAGTTTCTCCTGTCATCATCCCCCCCTCCTGTCTCCTTTCTAAAGGGCCAGACTGCGGTCTGTCGATAGAATCACTGGAAAACTGTTTGGAAACCCAAACCTCAGTGAAATTATTTGATTACAACCTCCCATTACTTGCTGGTTTGGAGGCATTAGAAGCTTACTGAGAAGTAATGATTTCCATTTTGTGTTTGAGTTGTAATACAATATTTGCTGTGGTTTCTTTCCAAGGACAGTTGCTTGATTTTCTCAGTTGTTTAGACATTTCTAAATTGACATTGTCTACATGGAAATACAGATAGAACTGAATGGGTGAAAGAATAAATAATTGTAACACAAAAATGGAAAACTTGTGTAATTATTTATCAAACTGCCTGAATTCTCCCGCTCACCAAACCGAGTGTGATTCTGATCCTATAGGGAAAGTATGCTTTAGTCGGCAGCAGTTGACTAATTAGTCAAAAGTCACAGAATTATGACCCTGCAGAACAACAGGAGAGAGACGAGGACTAATTAAGGCTACCTTGTCTCTCACCAGCAATTAAAAAACAACAAAGCTCTGCAAATTTTCACCCCAAATATCTCCGTCTCTTTGTCTTTTCTCCTCAAACTATCTCGACCCAATTTTTCCCTTTTATTCATCTCTGGGAAAGCATGCTCCATCATTTTTATGTCATTAAAGGTTATGAAAATCACAGTGCCATGTCAGAGAAGAGTCTGGGATGTGAGAGACTCGTATAAAAGGACTTGAGGAGATGAGGAAGAGAGGTTAAAGGAGGAGAGGATGAGGAGAGTTTGATGACGTACCTCATCTATTTACAGGAGGTTGTGTTTCTACATGCGTATATACAGTAGCATGTGTGTGTCTAAACATACTCATTTATGTGTCTTGCGTGTGTTTGTGTGTGTGTGTGTGTGTGTGTGTGTGTGTGTGTGTGTGTGTGTGTGTGTGTGATTGGGCTGTTTGGCAGGTAGAAGGCTGTGAGTGCAGCCTGTCACAGCCCAGCCCTGATTACTCTGCACCATTCATCAAAGTGTCACCTCCATGACAGCCGCTAATAAATATACTGCCAAAGACCCCCACTCGCACCTGGCAGCGCACCACATTCCACACACACACACACACACACACACACACACACACACACACACACACACACACACACACACACACACACACACACACACACACACACACACACACACACTGCCACCCCCAGCACCCCAATGCAGCAGCAAACACGGCTCGAACAGCAACACATCCTAGAGCTCATTTGCTAATTGCTGCAATTCCCATCAATTCTGTTTCTGTCTTGTTCAATGTCAACAGGAGCGAGAGGATTTAAATAAATTAATAAATTATATAAATAACCATTGGGGAAACATGTTACATTTCCTTCCATGTCTTTTGGCCCTGTACTTTTTTTACTATCATACTATGAAATGATATCTTCCCTGTTTTTAACTGTGAGCACAAACACACACCCAAAAGCTTCTTCTCTCCAGCAGGACTTAATGGGCTGTTGTTTAATGCACAGTGCCCCAGCTGTTCCACTTCCTGCTTGAAAACTTCCCTATTCACACTTTCTGTATCATACGTGCTGAAATATAACAACATTGTTTTTGCTCTTGTGTTTCTGCATCAATGCATCTCACTCCTTGAAAAACTTCTGAAATGGTATTGCAAATGTTTCAACAGGCCGCAAAAAAAAGCAGAGATGGTTGCCTCAAAAATGTGCATTTGCATGTAATTGCTGGTTAGCGTTCCCTTATTCTACTTCATTTGTAGTCAGTGTGGAACACACACCCATGTGGTCATCTTTCCTCTGTTTGTCTATGATTAGGCAGTATGTGACTGTAATGATTCGTTCTCTTACTGTAAGAGCAGCCTCTCGTCTCTGACTCCTGTCTCGGCTCCGGCAGATGCTCCCCGGCTCCCCCTGTTGGGAGACAGATGAAGCGTGTGACTCAACAGGGCTGTATGAGAGAGAGAGTGTGTGTGTGTGTGTGTGTGTGTGTGTGTGTGTGTGTGTGTGTGTGTGTGTGTGTGTGTAACACAATGCGTGGGACTATGGTGATCTGGTGGCGGAAGCGTGGATGTCGGTATATCCTGCGCTGGAAAGTGTCCTTGCCAAGCTGTGCGCGTGTTTGTGTGCGTCTGTGGGCAAGTGTGTGTGTGTGTGTGTGTGTGTGTGTGTGTGTGTGTGTGTGTGTGTGTGTGTGTGTGTGTGTGTGTGTGTGTGTGTGTGTGTGTGTGTGTGTGTGTGTGTGTGTGTGTGTGTGTGTGTGTGTGTGTGTGCGTGTGTGAACACAAGGCTGTGGGCATGCTGCGCTGGCAGATGGCATTACTGCATTGCCGGGCCACCCTGGCTAACAGGGGGAGGACAGGGAGAAGGTGGTAAAGAAGGAGGAGATGGGATGGGAGGCAATGGGTGAGGATGGCTGTGAAAATGAAAACTGTGAAGGGGGGAGTAAGCAGTGGGTGAGGAAAAGGTTGAACGCATGAGTTATTACAAGGAAGATAGGGTTGATGAGGTGATGAATGAATGCATGAGGAGGATGAGAAGAGGACAGGGAAGCACTCCTGCCTAACAACGCCAACTATTCACACAGTTGCCCAAGTCATCCTACCACGCACTTTAACACAACGTTAAAAACTTTTACTCATGTTATTCCATTCGTATAATTTTGCTCCCCCAAGCGCGATTCTGTGGTGGTCAGTGTTGCCAGCTGGGCTCCAGTTTGTGCTGTGTGCATACAGTTTATGCGTATGTGTGTGTTGGCGGGCGCTGCATGCCTGCTGGGCAGCAGGGCTGGGCCAGGTGTGGAGTGGGAGCTGTGGGAAGATTGGGAACAGTGGGCCTGTTAATTAGAGAGGGGTGATTAATGGGACAGCAGAGAAGGAGCACTGTGTTAGGGAGGAGAAATGCAGGTGGGGGTACAGGGGTAAACTGTTTGGGAAAGGGGGGTTATGTGATCATGGAAAAAATTAAGAATATTTTTAAAAAAAACGTACATATGAAGATGGTGCTCTAAATGCACAATCTGCGTCATGTAGCATGTCATACGTTTCAGAGATTTTTATCAATGCCTATACATGTGTGTCTGCGTGCGTCTTTAGTGACGTCTACCTTGGGATCCTGCGTGTAATTGAGATGTAAGAAGTGGCGTTGTGACAAACACTCCTCAGGGGATGTGGCGTGTAAACACCAATCATTTGGCAGATGCGCCGTGAGCAAATTGGCAGTGTATTCCCCGTGGCCAAGCCACACACCATTATCAGGATTGAGACTAATCGTGTGCCTTCTCCCATATGAGGAGCAATTAATTCACACCGAATCAAAATGCAAGGGAACTGAGCGAGGAGTGGAAAAAAGTAGAGGAGCTTGAGCGATGGCGAGGAAAAGAGTGGCGGTTTGTGAGGAGGGAGTAAGGAGCCTGGTAAATGAGAGAGGAGCAGTCTGTGTGCAGTTTGATACATTTTCACTGGGATCGAAACATACTGAAAAATAAATGCTGCTTTTAGTTTCGCCTTCAGAGTCGCTCGTAGAATTCAATCTTGTTTTTAACTGGGATAAAACTTTCTACAAAAGCTCACAGAGAACAGAGAGGGGAATAAATGACGAATGAGGAAGACAGGACGGGAAACTGGAGTGCAAAAGCAAGAGAAAATTGACTTGAGAGTGCGTCCTGTGAAGCAGCTGAACATTTATAAATGTATTTCCACAAAGATCTGACACCCTGATAGTTTTACACTATCTGTATTTCTAGAAAGATGACACTTACAAGGAATCATTAAAGGACGCTTCCCCATTCTCACCTCAATCCAGTCTTGAGGCATTGTAGTGGAGAGCCTGCACAGCCAGACGCCAAGCCATTATTTTGAGTCTGATTGCTCTGCGGCCAGTGCGATTAAGGAAGAAGACTAAAAGGTAATTTTTCACTATGATGGACAGAAGGGGAGAGAAAAGTAGAGCTGGTCTCAGTTTAATCTCCTGCAGATGGAGAGAGTGAGGGAGGGACAGCAGCGAGAGGAGGGAAGCCATCGTTTCCAGGGATACAGTACCTAAATTAATCGTCCGGCCTGATGGCCTTTTGGATAAGATAAGTAGCATTATAATAAGGAAGGCCATATAAAAGACCAGACGGAGCTGACAAGCCAAGGGAGACTATTCAAAGTGTCTCTCTCTCTCTCTCTATCTCACACAAATACACTAAAGATTGGTCATTTAACCTTCTTTATTATTCCAGTGAAATAATTTACCCCATCGTAAGCCACTTTATGCATGTGAAAAGACAGAGAGGACAAATGGAGAAAAGGGAGACAGATACACACTGAAAGAATTACAGTCAGGGGACAAAAAAAGGAGACTTCTTGGAGCCAGAGAGACAGGAAAGAGTCACAGCAACAGAGATGTTTTTGAAAGCTCTTGTAATTCATCACCTTGTCACAGGAAAGCCAGGTTGTGTACGTAATTCTAAGTGGTGATCACAACTTCGCAGAGGAGGAGTGGAGATAAAGTAACACTTCACGCTGCTCAATAACAGTGTGTTTGTCAACTTTGTGGAAGATTTATGTCAGATACCATAAGCTGCCAGAGGAGGATCTGCCCGGATGAAAAGAAAGACGACAAGCAGCTGTAGTCGTAAAGCAAATGTTCAGAGAAATCAAACGCGTGGCTGGTTTGTGAGCAGGTGTTTACTAGGGGTGTAACAATACAGAAAATGTGAGGTTCGGTATGTACGGTACCTCGGTTCGCGGGTGACTATTCAGGACAATGTTATGTAATGTGAATGTCACGAGTTTCTCCCCAGGGATCAATGAGGTATTTCTGATTCTGTAACGCTCCATCATTAGACTCTGACCCGTTGATAATTACTTAACTGAACTGCAGTTTATGCTTGTTCATAAAGGGCAGGCCCAGCGAACTGCAATGGGATCAAAAAATGGTTTATCCCTCTCCGTTGACTACCGTTCATATTTTTTTCTAAAATAAGGTGCCACAGGGTCCACCAGAGAGGCATGACTTAGGCTCTCTATAGTAGCGTTACTAGAAGTTTCATGGTGTAATAGCAAGTAGAAAAAAGGGAGAAAGTCTACCACAGGTGGTTCAGAGGGGTGGTGGATGGGTCCAACAAACACAGGGCTTTCCCCCAGGAGACTGCTGTTTGTGTCCCATGTGAAACGTTTTTTGTTTTGTTTCAATGTGGTCATTTTAAGATAAACAATGTTTTTTTCTAAACCTAACCAAGTAGTGTTGTTTTTTTTCTGTTTAAAAGTGCAACGTTAATCCAGGAAAAAAATATATTTCCTTCAAAATGTAACTGAGAAGGCAGTTTAGTTGTATGGGAACATAATGTCTGTTACTGTATCAGATACTGTGCTACATGCATCCAAGCAAAATGTTTTCTATACACTACGACTAAATCTTTTCATTTTCAAGTATTAGTAGTTAACAAATGAAGAACTTCCAATTGGATGAAGATGAATCAGTCGAGTCAGATGTTTTTTCAGATGGATATGTGATTGATTACAAGCCTTAACATCAGTATGTGCTCTGCCCAGCATCCTCATTACTAAATATGCTTGAAATCAACTCTGTTTTGTTAAAACATTAATATCTTTCATCACCAACAGATACTAACACCTTTCCTCTCAGTGCTGTCCTGGCAACTTAACTGGAGAAAGATGTTCATCAGCTTGTTATGTCAATCTCTGCTACCCCCTGCTTTCAAGTTTTTAGCTCCTGTGTGTGTGTTTGTTTGAGCACTTGTGTGTATCAGCACACTCTCGAATTGAGTCTGTCGGCTCTCTTGCAGCCCCAGTTTCGCTCCTATTGAGTGATTGTGTGTGTGCCTTTCCCGCAGAGCAAACATGTTAGTTCGTCTGTTCTCACAGTGGGCAAACAGCGAAGGGGGCTCATGAGTGGTGTTAATGGGGAGAAGAAGGAGTGGGTGTAAAGGGGTGATTGGGGAGGCGGCACAGGAAGAGAGAGAGGGGATAGGGTTTATAATTTAATGTGGCGCTAGATGTGCATCAGTACTTAATGCAGGTGTTTGATGGTGTTTCACATACAAGCAGAAACGGGTATACATCTATCTGTGTGTGTGTGTGTGTGTGTGTGTGTGTGTGTGTGTGTGTGTAGAGGCCGCAGGGCAACCTCAGAGAAACTCTACTAATTGCGACCACTGGGTTTTACCTGAGGGTCTTCTCTGGCTAATATCATTAGCTAATCTGCTGTGTGTTGTCCCCCTTGCCCTCTCCGTCAGAGCACCCCGCTCTAGTAGCACAACCAGCGGCATCCACCCCCCTAAACCCACTTCCACCCCATGCCTCCTTCCCAAAGCCCAATGAAGAGTGCTGAGTCCGGGCTTGTGCTGCTGGAAGGGCCTTGCATCTGGGCTCCACTGACAAAGAAGATTAATACCTCAGCCACACACACACACACACACACACACACACAAACACAGCATGGGCATACTCGCACACATTCGCGCCCACGAAGCAAGGTACCCTCATGGATCCTCTTCGAAACGCATGCAAACACACACGCATTCCAACCTCAATCAAAACCCCAAAAAAAAAGGGGATTCGGCACATCCTATCCTCCCACCGCCCATACTCTCTCCTTCATCCTGCCTCCATTTCTCCAGGCTGTGGACCACTCCAAGTCTGCCTCCCCATTTCCCCTCCGCATCCCCCTCCCACCCCACTTTAAATAGAATCTCCAGGCCACAGAAAAACAACTTTCTGCTGATGCGACTACTCCTTCATCCTTCCCATCTCTCCCCTCTCACACCCACTCTCATCACACACCTATGGTTATGAGGAGAACAGCTGAACATGAGCCCTGCACTCGGATACAGACGTTGTGTATCTGAGAGGGCTGCAGCGTGCTCCTGATGCCCCCTGTGGAGAAAAAGTCCACAAGGCAAACACGCTCTCACAAGTCTGTTTCATTTAAAACCAACTGCATCCGGCTTGTCCACCGGTTCAAAGAAATATCACATCAGTGATGCACAAGAGTGCAGCTCAATGAAAAAGAATCAATAAAGTTTGAGTCAAGGCAATAATTCCCACAACTTCTAGGGTCCAGCTGACCACAGATATGTTTCAGGGAGGATGGCACCTGAGATAGCCCTTTGAGAAAAGCGAAAAAGCAAACGGGAAGCCGAGAACTGGTGTTGAAAAGAGGAGAGGGTTATTTCCAGATGTGAATTGTTTCTATACCTCACCTCTGTGTGTGTTCATAGTGGAAACTCCCAGGCAGTCCCCTGTGGGCTGCCAAATGTGTGGTTTGGCCCAAGACAGAGGGGGGAGAGGGGCATAACCTCCTTCAAACGCATTTACCTGTGATAGCCGGCATGACTCAAGCACCACACCTGTCAGAGAAGGCCAGGAGCATGCGTAGGTGTATGAATTTGAAGAGAACAAAAATGAGGGGGAGGATGTAAAATGACAAAGAGAGAGAAAGAAAGGGAAAAAGAAAGGAAAATGAATGGAAAAACATCTGACCGTAGCGTTAGAGCAAAAGGATCAGATAAAAGAGTGATCACTTAGGCAGGAAGGACTCTGGCACATCTCTGCATGCCTAAACGCTTCCCCGTGTCAGCACATTGGCTGCTTGTCAAAGAACAGAAAGAGGGAGCGACAGAGAGACAGAAAGACCAACTGGTAGGAGGTGATCTACATCTGCACAGAAACCAAAATCAGTCAGGAAAAGACGCTAAGGAAGAGGGCGGCAAAGCTGCACTCGTGTTGAAGTTAACGGTGCAACTATTTACCCGCACGCTACATCTCCACCAGAAAATGGTGACACAGGTGAGTGCAGCAGACACTTACATGAGAAAAAAAGTTTTAGAGGGACAACCCCAAAAAGGCCAGACTTTTACATCAATTAAAAATGAGAATAATCCCGTAAAATATTCAAGAGAAAGAGAGGGGGGATGAGAAGTTTGAGGGACGCAGTGTGTGCATGTAAAATCCCACACACACAATCAAAGACTGATGATTCCTGGCCTAGGAGCTCACACACAGTAAATGCCAGTGCAGTGTTGATGCTGAGAGATGATAAATATTGCCTGTAATTCTTTTTTTGGGCTGCTTCTCTATTACTGTAATGGAAAGCAAAGAGCAAGGCTGTCATCCTTCCTATCCAACATCACTTGTATCTTTTTAAATCCTGGCTCATACATTTATTTCCGTCAGAAAATGAATTAAATCTATTGTATGACGTCAAATCTTGAATTAGAAGAACTGATACTTGCTGCCTCATATGCTAACAAATTTATAATAGTGGATTTTAATGGGGGGGGGTTAACCAATGTATCATTTTTAATCTATATTTCATATATTGTATTTCAATTTCATCCAAGTGTGACTCATGCACCAGAGAGAGTTCACACAGAAATAGCAACAAATATGGTTTAACTGATTTGATATCAGGCTTTATAGCTTCCGTGGAAATATATCTTTTAGACTGTATAGGGGGGATAGCAGAGAAAATGTAGGTAATATCATTTAAACAAAAATAATAAAACACTTTTACCATGAGTCATATTTCAATATCAGAATATAAAGGGGAACATTTGTGAGCATTATAAAAATGAATAACTACAGTGGGAAGTGTCATGATCAAACTTGTAATGTTGTTTGGGGTATATTGTAGGTGTATTCTTCGTCTCTCTCCGCCCTATCGGACCGGCATCCCATGTCCTTATAAATAATTCATTTTTTAATCTGATTTCCCAGAGCGATTCTCAGTGTGTTAGTCACATATTCAATAACGGCACGCGGTGAATAATCTGGCTGTGTTTCCGTGATTTCCCCCCATGTTCTGTGGAGGGGGGGGGTCTGTCGGAGTCGGAAAGTGACTGTGGAGGAGGAGGAGGAGGAGGAGGAGGAGGAGGAGGAGGAGGAGGAGAGGAAAGGAGAGGAGTGAGGTGCATCATCGTCAACATCCCTACAGGTTGACAATGAACAGATGCATGCGTTTCTACTACACATCCATGTTTAGGATTACTTGTCCCTCTAAACTGGAGCCCGAACATCAGCATCAAACATCAAATATTTCTAACATGGAAAAAAAAAAAGTCTTGCATGATCATATTTTCTCCTTTTTTATTTTAAAAAATAAATATAAATAAGAAAGATAATTCAGGTTCAGTTCCTAAATTTAGGATTCAGGCTCTGGGATTATTTCCAGTGCCTTCTCACAGAACTAGAAACGTGGAAAACAAGACATCATTTATAGTGGAATAAAATTTATGGAGGAATTTGTCTTTAACAATATAGAGCAGATGCTCTACGGCAAAAAAAAAAAAAACAAGCTAAATATATTTTGGACTTTTTTTCTCATAAAAGTACCACAAACTTGAGAGTGTGACACAAATATTCAGAGTGGTGAAAGCGTGGAAATGCCTCACCGTACTGTGCCACTGTCGTTCTCCCCCCACAGTGCCCTGGGTGCTGTTTCCTCCAGCCACACAGTCTGGCCACAAACACACAGACAAACATAAAACTGCAGTTCACCACGACCTCACAACACAGCAGACGCCGATCTCAATATGTCGCCGTTTTGTATCTCTTTCTTTGAAAATAAGTATCTAATTTACCAACATTCTAATGTGATATTTTTTCACCCGCGGGCCAGTGGATCCCACAACAATAGAGCTGGAGGTCAATGAGAGGGTTTGCACTGTGTCAATATAAATAAAAGCGAAAGCATCAGATTCCACAAGAATGGAGAATCCCACAACAAGAAGCTGAACGGCGTGCCACAACGGAGGAATGTGCACATGAACTTCCACATACGTCTATGAGGACAGTCCATTTCTGCTAAAGGCTGCATGATTGAACGACTGTCTGTAACCTAATCTTAGTAATGAAACCAACACGGCCGACACAGAGACCTAATAGGTCTGAAAGCAGGATTTTTTTTTTTTTTTTACACACTGCTTTTACTTGTGTTGAAATTGAGAAGGTGCTTCTCAAACCTCCTGAACACACGTGTGAGTGCATACTGTACGGGTGTGTTCAAAGCAGAGAGGTTAAAAAGTGCATCAATAAAGACAGAATTAGTGCGGAAACTGCCTAAGCAAAACTAAAATGATATCTCTCAAAGCATCCAATTAGTGTGTTCATTTGTGTCAACTCAGCAAGTTTGTTCATATTCGATGGCATTAAGTAACTCAGTATGAAGTGATGGACCCAACTCCTGAAAAACCCTCATCTATTAACTCTATTATCACGCAAGACTTCGTAACTAGGAAACTTAACCTCTGACCGTTCAGAGACATAACCGGAGACAGAGTTAATGATAAAGAGGTCTTGTGGCAGGATGTGGGGTGATTGTAACGGGAGAAAAGGAAGACTGACTGTCGGCTTCATACTAGATCGCGCACACACACACACACACACACACACACACACAAACACTCTCACACACACTCACACACTCACACCTGGAGCTGTGAGCGGCATGAAACCTCAACAGTTGGCTGGACAAACCTAGAGCACCCCCTAGTGTTGCTTTTCCACAATCCACAGAGCCACAATGATCAACAGAGGAAAAAAAGAGTTTTTGGCAATGACACACTCACACATCAAAAGGCTGCAGATCATACATAAGGATGATTTTGACACAACTTTCCTCAAAAGAGAAAACTGGATCACTTTCTCTATGGAGCATGACTTTCTCAAACAACTTCTTTCGGTACAAATTATTACAAACTAGGGTTGTAGGATTATGGTAAAAATCTAAATCAAGATTATTTTTGTCAATATTGAAATCACAATTATTTACTGTGATTACTCACTGACTTTGGAAACATCAGGCATTCAGAGAGAAAATTTTGTCACCTCCATTTTAAACTTAAATGCATCAATCTGGTGTACTTTGAGAGCAAAATTAAGAGGTTAGATGTACGAAGATTCATTACTTGTGCTCAAGTAAACAATGTTCTGCTCTAGATAAAAAAAATTTGTTTTATCTATTGTTTTATAGATATGAAAGGTGATGATACAGCAAAAAAAAAAAAGAAAGAAAGAAAAACGCCACATTCACAAAGTATGGTAACCGAGACAAGTCAGTTGCCGACATTGCCACACTGAGGACAGGTCACGCCAGGAGCACGGAGATCCGTCCCTACCCGTGTATTGTAAAGCGCCACCATTACCCCGGGCCTTTCCAAGACGACCTAGAACCAGCCACCCCAAAACAGACGAGTGCCAGCCAGCATCGGGGAGAATTCCCAGGAGAAGATCCTCCCACACCGAGTGGCTGTACCTGACCCGCCAAGCAGTAAAGCTGCAAAGGAAAGTGGTGCGCTTGAAAAATTAAACAAAAGTGCCATTGTGAAACAACTAGCATTTTATGTAGATTATCTTGTTTTCAGAATTATTGGAAGCCAAAATCATAATTGAAATTTCATTCAATTGCACAGCCCTATAATAGACTGCAAGAGAAGTTTGTATTTTCTCTGCAAATTCACATTGGCCATCCCTTAAATATTTTCTACAGTTCAGTCCTGGGAGATCAGATTTGGATGATTTAATATCCACTTCAACACATTTACTTATTTTTTGGGCAATAACATTTCTATAAATCTGTAGGTTACAGCACCCCAGACGAAGACTGACCCGGGGTTTTTCTCTCAGGTTAGCCGGCAAAGCTCCCAGTTAGGTTTTGGATGGCTGAGTGTGATCCGAAGCCTTGCCCGGCATCCAAAACAAACCCTTGGCTAAAGTCTAACGTGTGTTTTCATCCAGGCTCATGTAAATGTTTGTGATTAAAAAGGGAGATATGAGAGCCGAGGCGTTTTCTGCAATCTTGCACATCCTAATTTGGTACTGGGGGAGTTAACACACCTGCCAGCTTCCTGCTGACGAGGGTGATTTCTCAACTGTTGTTGTTTGTGCCGTCAGTTTAAGAAGCAAAGACAGTGAGAAAGGGAGAGAAGTCCAGGTTGGGCACAACACAGCAAGCAACACACACACACACACACACACACACACACACACACACACACACACACACACACACACACACACACACACACACACACACACACACACACACACACACACACACACACACACACACACACACACAGATCCCAGGCTGCTGCCAATAACAGGCCATCCTCACATGTGAAAATGTTGACTGCTTGATGATTGATGGTAGTTATTTGTGGCTTTCTAACCCTCGTCTTTTGCCTCCACTCCCCCCTCTTCCTCCCCTTTCTTCGTCCTCCTCCTCCTCAGCTCCGTCTCATCTTTGTGCTGTTGCTCCCCTTCTCCCCCCTCTCAGACATTGTGAACATGATTAACAATGTGTAATGTTGTGTAAGCGGCCTGCTGTCCATCATTGTTGTATGTCTGACGTTTTACAAAACCTGAACTCGGAGGACAGAGATGTGAGCTCCATACACCGAGGTTCAGGTATTGTGTAAAACTCGGAACACAAACTTGATCTAAATTAAATCAGATTTAATCGTATAATCAATACAATATGAACTTCTAACCAATATATTCCACATCTCTGAAGAGCTTAACAATGTTGTATTTGTGTATATTGTGCATGACAAGGCCCATACACAGTTTTAGTTCGAACAAAAAGCCTAGAGTTTCACACTTACTGTAAGAAAAGCTTGTTTTTTCATTATGTATATCTATATTTAGATGTTGGTATGGGGGACAGACATATAAATAAAGATGTGAATAAAGAGACAAATGAATAAGTGGCAGTGTAGTGCTGGGTGTCTGCTATTACTGCCACACTGCCAGCTCCCCATCCATCACTCGCTAACACTGTGCGTCTGAGTATGTGTGTGCGTGTCTGGTGGAGGAAGAGGAGGAGGATAAGGAGAGAGGAAGAGGAGAGGACATCGGAGGCCACAGTGCAAGTTCCTCATCCATCATTCTGTGAGACCGAACTTCAGAAGCAAAGGAAAGGGAGAGGGGAAAGGCAGAGAAGAGATGTTTGCTCAGAATGATTCTTTGCTTCCTTCCTCTTTTCCTCAAGTAATCAATGAGGCAAAACGGAGCCTGCGTTGTTTCTACAGCACAGCCAGGAATTCCTCTGTTTCTTTGACTCACCCTCTTTGGCCAACCGTCATCCTCTTTTCTGCACGACCCGGTCTACAGATAGACGGAGGGTGGGGGCACAGAGAGAGAGGGAGGGAGGGGGAGGGGGGACAAGACAGGACAGGGCCTTTAGTCTAGAGATCATTACCTTTACATTATTAATGTACGGCCAAACCACAAAGGACATTCATAGACAATGAGGTAGAGAGTGACCGCTTTTCTACTCTCTACAGTGAAACGTATTGAGAAGGCAGATTTCTGAATTAAGCTACGTGGTGTGCACCCTTACAGACCACACAAGACCACCGCTAAACAGAGCATTCAGTGCAAAATGAACAAAATGTGTCCGTATCATGTATCAAAAGCTGGCAATTAATGTTTGGACAGATTTGTAATCTTATTCTGTTGTCAGAAAGTTGCTCATTTCAATCACAATTTTAGACAATTTTAGTTGACTGATTTGCTGAAACTGAAATGTTTAAACAAACATTTAACATTTGAGAAGCTTGGCATCTTTTCTTAAACTGAAAAAATGGACTTGGCACAAAAATATGTTTATATGTCTTAAAGTAAGTTATCGAGTCTTGCTTTAGTTTTGGAGCTAATGTATTGGCACTAGTACAGAATAAGTTCAAATGATAACCTCTTATTAAAGTAAAAAAAAAAAAAGTTAAAAGTAGATATAGAGATACATCAATGATTTTATCAAAACATAAATAAGCAATAATAATAAAAAAACTATGTTGGCATGAAAAAACGATGAAAGAAAATAAATTATTAAAACAAATGCGCAAAAAATGTGTATGTGTGTGTTCGGCATAAAGCAGGTTTGGCATTCACTTTGGTGAAGCTGAGAGCAGAATTAAGGAGTGTGCTGTGTGTTTCATTAAATGCTCAATATATCTTGTGTTTTCTGGATCATTTAAGCCCCATTACAGAACAGTGGCACTGCTTTAATTTCTAAAGTGCCTTTCAAAAGGCATCACCTCGGGCGCTTATTCCTGCTCTCTCTCTCTCTCACACACACACACGCACACGTATGTGTACACATGCATTTGCGTGTATACGTGTGCGTGAAGTCGTATACACACAGATGCATACGTTTGTGCAAACATGCAAGAAATGCGGGTGCCTACACACCTGAGTTTACACTCATACACGACAAATAAAAGACAAACACAAAGCCTACACTCTTCTATTTCCATTACCTCTCTGAATCGTTATATTGTAACGCTTTATTTCTGTTGTTCACGACACTGCTATTGTCCCTCTGTTTATGTTTCTGTGTAACAGATGACAGCAGCCTTGCCGTGGCTGGGGCCGCTGTCTTGGCTGCCGGACCAATTTGACTTGCCAGCTTGGCCGAAGGATGAACCCCGAGGCTGACTGGAGCCAAGGTCAGATTCTCTGAGTGTGTGAAGTTTGTGAGTACAATTGTCCATTTAGTTTGAGGTGTTAGTGCTGATGAAGACTGCATACTTGGTTATAGTATATTCACGGTACTAAATGTTACAGGAGAAATCCTTTTGCGCATTTGATTGAGAGCTCGCATGTGAAGGTATGTGAGAAGTGTGTGCTGAGCCAGCCATTGAAGGGAGGTGGAGGTAAGGGGAGTGTTGTTCAGAGCAATTGATACATTGCAAATAGAGTGGGCTTCCTGTCCGGGTTTTGTGGCTAAGGTGCTAAACGCTTCAGGAAACCAGATACACTTGCACATCCTCTAAAGAGATAGAGGGAGAGGGTGGGAAGGTGGGGCAAACATGAGGGGAAAGAATAAAATAAAGGTAGAGAAAGAGCTCTGAGGGAAGTTTGCATTTCTCTATACCTCCCTATAATCTGAGATTATTCAAACTGTTGGTATTTGTGCAGCAGTGATGGCTGTTTCAATTCAAAGAAGGGTTCATTTCTCAGAGAGTGCCTTTGTCGTTTGTTCTCCTCTCCTCTCTAATGAGATGGAATGTGGCTAAATTAGCAGCTGAGAGGCAAAGCTTCATTTACAAGACAATCAAATGATCCTTTACAAAACACACTCAATATGCATTAGATGTCGGCTTTGTGAATATAGGATGGCCTCCTTATGCACTCAAATGGGGAGGGGGTATATTTGGGTGTTGCGCGGTGGTGAAAAATGCCAAACTGAAATCATCCATCACAATGCAATAAAAGGGCCTGCAGCGCTTTGAGTGGGTGAGAGGAGTGAGATGTTTGTATTGGCCCACTGGGTTTCCCTCTGTGAAGGAGGGAATGTGTAAATGAACGTGTAAATGTTAAAAAATGTTCTTTTTATTAGACGAATTGCATCATTAAATCACATTATAAAAACAAAAAATGCACCATTAATTTCCTCCCCAAACAGCCGTAAGTACATGTCTCTCTGTCCCTGTGCCCATCTCTGTGTAGCCCCATGGGGTGGCAATTTCAACGCTATTCCATTCCATTATACAGATCAATCAGGTTGGGGAGATCTACGATCACATGTCTGGGGCTGGATGAGTCAGAAGGCAAAAAAAAAAAAGCAAAAACTTCCTAATTGTGAGTCGGCTTGTTTCTCTGCCTACAAGCCAAACAGAGGTCCCAGCAAACAGGTAGAGTCTCCTTTCCACTTTCTGCCCTTCCTCCATCAGGACACGAAAGGTAGCATGAATAATAGATGAGGGGGGTGATGAGATCAATCAGAGGCTATCAGTCTGGGAGATACGAGTGGACAGAGTAGGACGTATATCTGCGCTGGACTAGAACAGCAGACCAGCTGTCAAGAGACTGCAGCGAGAGGTGGAGATAAGCACTCTATAGACCGGGGACAGCTCGACCAGAGAGGGCGTAGTGCAAATATATGTACAGAGAACAAATGAGAAGGATAGGAAACTGCTAGAGGCCCAGAAACACACACAGAAACTCATCATAAACCTGCATTCACACCCATCCCTGCATGCATTGACCCCCTTGCACCTCTGCATCACACGTTCTCACATCTGTGACAATGCCACCGCAGCATGACAAATGCAAACAAAAGGTTCACCTATTCATCACTGTAGCGAAGAGGGCGGGGCTAATTATACAACTGTGAAAATTATGACTTTCCGTTGTTTTGTTTGTCCTCTAAGAGATTACAATGCTGAGGATGGAGGTGTAGAGGGGGGAAAATAGCCTCGCAGCTTCTCTGTGAGAGGACACGCGAAGGCGCGGACACACACACACAAAACAAACACACAAACAGCTTGCGTCCCTGCCGCCTGTGCCTCGTCTCTGCTTGCAGGCATGATTAATCCAGTGTAGAGTGGGAAGATTTTGACCCTAAACAGAAAAGTCCTGTTGAGGCTGCGAGAGGCACTGATTTATTTAGGTACCACTCCATCCACATTAATTATCCCTGCGCAGGTGCAAGCCCAAATTCCTCTTCCCCCAGCTGTACCTATGCTGTGATACACACACACACATGCACACACACAAATAAATAAATAAAGCAAGCACATGCAGCCTGCCCCCATTGCCTTGCCAGGCTGTACTTACAGTGTCTGGGTGGCACTGAGAACACTGGCCGTCACATGGGTGAAGGATTGTGCACCCAGATTTAGCACAAACACAAATAACAAACCAATAGCCAACTCAAATACACGCACAAAAACAGAGTTTGTCCTGGAGTGTCCTCTCATGCAGGACTGGCTTCCCTGCTTCCACTTCTTCTCTTTCTGTTCCTCTTCCTCTCACCCCACCAATGATCCTTTACTTCTTTAGCCATACCACAATGGAGGTATAGCTGCTGTTTATATCACATGACAAATATAAGTACTACATTTAGTACTATTACAAATATAAGTACTACATTTAAATATTTAAATGTGCTCTATACAATATCCAGAGCATTACTTTAGCAGCAAATAGCTATTGTCTGTGTAAAGATATGGAGGAGTAACATCTACCTGAGCAGAGTGAAGACACTCTCCCTTGGCTTGAAAGCCATGCAGAGGCTATAGATATGCTCCCAATCTTGCATTTAGCATCTTTAATTAAGTAACAGCAAATGACTTTTAGAGCCATAAATGTGGCTCTACGGACCAAAAATATTTAAAGGTTTAGTGTGTAGGATCTGGTGGTATCTAGCAGTGAAGTAAGGACACTGTTACCAACTAAAGCCTCTCTGGTGTGCCAAGTGTATTGGAGAGCTATGTTTCCGTAACCAGCACAAAAAATGCAAATGGTCTCATTTGGAGCACAGCCAGTCTGTAGTGTGTGTGTATATGCAGGAAGTGAGTGGTGAAGCAAGAGAGAGTGCAGCGGCGTCAGGAACAAGTAACATTATCAACTCCAGCCCAAGCAGGAAAAGTTAAGTATTTGGTTTGTCCGTTCTGAGCTAAGTTAAGAACTACTCCTTTAAAGGACCATTCTGGAGCTACACAACTTTCTACCAAAGAAGGAAATTAGTTGGAGCTCCTGGGTAGCTGCATGGTTACAGCACATGCTATATAACCACAGAGTCCCAGGTTCAATTTCAGCCTTGTGACCATGGCTGCATGTCATACCTCTCTCTCGCCCGTTTCTAGTCAAACTGTCACCTATCAAAATCAACTTTATTGTCAATATAATTCTGCCATATGTACAGGACATATATCAAAATGCTGTTTCTCTCAGACCCACAGCGTAAACATATAACACTCAAAACAATGGTTAAAAGAACACAAGTAGGAACTAATAAAAGGAGAAAAATGCCAACAAAAATGTTTTGAATGTAAACTCTGAAAAGCAAGTAGCAACTACAGCAATTGTATAATTGTAACTGAGTAAAAGTATGGTATTTCTCTACAAAATGCACGATAGTATGATTACACATTACATAAGTAAATGTACTTAATAACTCCCCAGTTCTGCTCACGTCAACTTCATCCACCAACTTTAACCATCTCCTCCCTTTTGACTTTCTTCCTTGTCGGTTTTGTTGTGAAGTTGCCATCCCCAGGTGACACCAGGCTGGGAGTTACACCTGTGTTTGTATCTGCATGTGTGTGATACAAACAGCAGCTCCACCACTGTGTGTTCCCCTCACAGAGCTAGTGGTGTGTGATGTGTCACTGAGAGCTCCTCTCATTATGGCCTACATTAGCACCCTACCTCGCCCTGATTGGTCCCCCGCTGAGATGAAATCCGCAATGCAAGTGGGTTTTTGTGTGTGTGTGGCTGCGAGAGCCGGGAACAGAGACGGAGGAAGTGGAAAACAAAGAGAGCGAGACCTTTCTCCTCTTTAGGATGAACATTGTCTCTTCATCCCGGTGACAGCTTCCTCATTTCTCTGGTACAAATGGCTGCCAGTGCTGGTCGGCATGCATCAGGAGCTTGGGAGTGGGCCCCATCACTGCTCCTCTGTCGCTCTCATTTATTACCCAGTTTGTTTGCACTCTTATACGCAGCCTTGCCCTGCCAGCCCATCCATCAAACACACACAGACACACTCGGGCTCACATATACACACACACGTCTGCCCGCTGACAGTCAGCACCTTGCCTTCCTGGACACAGAGATACATACATACTTACATACTGCTTTGCGTTTTCATGAGCCCTCACACACTTATCTGTACGCCCACATACGCTGCCCCAACAACGCACACTTACACGTGTAGTTCAAATGGTGAATTCTCCCACGCTTCTGTTTCCTGTCACAACACTCCATCATTGTCATCGGTTCTTTAGCTCTGTTTGTTCCTGTACTCTCATTTTCATTCTACGGACACTTTCCTCCAGTCACAAATCCCCATGAGGGCAAGTGTGTATAGGAGCGTGGCATTGATCAAATCTTCACTCATCAATATCAGTCAATATGCATAATCTTATAGATTCATCAATCAATACTTCCATGAATGCCTGGCCACAGCCCATGCTATTCCTTGGGGGGCCTGTGAACATAGTGCAGAGGAAAAGAAAATAGTGTGTAAAACAACCAAATGAAAGAGGAAACATCTTTGTTTTAGATAACATGACTAGCAATCAATCAGCATGCAAATCTTACGTTTAAAGAACGTGAAAGTTTTAAATTAAAAAAACTGGGCACCCCGATAGCTCAGTTGGTAGAGCGGGCATCCATACAACAAGGCTGATCCTAACAGTGGCAGCCCGGGTTCGAAACCAGCCCTTTCTGCATGTTTCCACCTCTCTCTAAAACACAAAAAATAACCTTTAAAAATAATAATAATAATAAGCACTTTTTAGGGCTGCATGGTGGTGTAGCTGTCAATGTCACCTCACAGCAAGAGGGTCGCATGTTCGAATCCGGCTTCAGGCCCTTCTTGGTGGAGTTTGTATGTTCTCCCAGTGTCAGCGCAGATTTTCTCTGGGTGCCCATAGGTATGAATGTGCGATGCGATGGACCGGCGGCCTGTCCAGGGTGTACCCTGCCTTCACCCAATGCCAGCTGGGAATCGGCTTCAGCCGCACACGACCACTAAAGGGATAAGCGGTTGAAGATGGATGGATGGATGGATGGATAAGCATTTTTTAATCTAAAATTGATAGCAGTCTTTCAGTATGGCTCACGCTACACAATATAAGCCCGATTATAGCCTGAGAGGGGCGTCGTAGGGTGTCGGCTCTGATCAAGAATGACAATGTGTCATGGCTGACAATTGATCATTGTAATGTACAAACACCCGTATAATGTGTGCCAAAGTAGACGGAAACCAAAGGCGCGTCTGAGATACCTCATAACGTCCCAAGAGAAAGTCAAGTATGTCGTTTTTTTGGGGTTTTTTTTTTTGCAAAGTGGTTTGTCATAGCCGTGACTTTGACCAAAAGGAGCATAGAGTGATGCTCCGCAGGCACACATACCTGTCAACAGCGAAGTAAAAGAAGAAGCTCCGAAGATCAAAAAATGGTAATCGGGACAGTCCTACACTTAAGCAACACAGTGAGTAGGCTACTGCCATCAGCATCAGGCTTCCTTCCCAATGACATAATGCATGTTGTGAAAGAAAACCAGCGATGATTGGTCAGGGACCAACGTGTCGTCCGTTATGTCTCTCGGCCAAGTCACAACAAGAATTTGACTCTCAACCATCTAATCTGACAGTGACCATCGTAACTGAGGCATTAGTCTTTACTCGTATCAATGTCAATATTTGTGAGTTTTGGACTGTTAAATAAAACAGACATTTGAAGACGTCAGTCGTAGAAAACTTCAGACATAGTTTTACTTTTGGCAATGTCGGTATGTGCATCGGTCTGTCCACTACTAGCTCTTACCTTCAGCTCTGTTCTCTTCACCCATCCATGGTCAGCTCCTTCAGGGCTGTTTGAATGCATTTAACACAAATGTCTGCATATGGGCGCTCTACTGTTGTAGTGTCGGATCATTCGACCACGGAGATGCTAGTGGTGGTTGGCTTGACCTCATATTATTGTGCTACGCTACGTTGATAATGTTTTCTGTCCATGACAGGGTTAGCATGCAGCTTCAGCCATGATGTCTAGCTCTGCTTTTCCTGTCAATGTGTGAAACACGAAGTGTTTCCATAATTTACTGTCTGTGTAGTGTTTGCCACTTTGGATTTAAAATGTGAGGGTTTAAGTCGTATCCACATGGGCCTTCCACTGTTTTGTACTTCCTCGTCTGGGCTTGCCACAGTTTATTTTGGCTGATGGATATGGAACGGATAGGAGGTCTTGTTACTCAGACTATAACAATAAAAGCAGTAACTTCTTTCTACCTCTGCATAGATTCAAATGAAGCAAATATATCGATTCTGGCATTGTGATACATATGTGAAACTATTTTTTCCCACCCCTACTAATTTGTACACTAAATACGGACCATAATTTCACATAGATGTAGGTTTATGGCCACTTAGTGGTTCTTAATACTTAGTGAACAGCAGCATGAAAGGATTGTCACTGTGAGTGTATCCACCTGCTCACATTAACATTTAGATCAAACCACTGTTGTGTGCATATAAAGCCAAGTCTTGTTGACAATTTTCTGAGATTTCATAGAGGAAAATCATTCAGATTAATGGATAGTGAAAATAATTACTTGTAGCGCTAATGTAATTTTAATCTACAAGAATAAGGATTGGGCAGAGTGGATTACCAAAATACTGTATGATGTATAATGTAACAAGATCATACAGACTGTTACAAGACAACACCAGCATCAAAACTCATATCAAATTACTGCTGGACTCTTGGGGAAAACAACAGTATATTTACATGGTTCAGTGCACCTCTTGTACCAGACAGCACTAAGACCACAGCATAGATTTTTCACTGTCTCAAGGTCGCATCACTGACCAAAACCCATCACCTTCCTGTAAAATGCTACTTCACAAAAGCCATATTTTTCTATTCCAGGGATGGGTCAGCCAGAGATAATCAATACCGTTAATTATGTTTACTGGAGGACTCACTTATATTGGCATGTCAGATGGGAAATAATGGGAAAATTAATGTTTCCAACCATTCAGGATAAGAATTTGTTTCGTGATCCATTTGTAACCTTATAACCTTCCTTCATATGCAAACTTCACACCCCGGGACATTTAGATAAAAAATACTGATCTGATTCTTTACACAACAAGATATTTTTACAGACACTCTCTAAAACCACTGTGTGCCCACACACACACAGACTCACACAGAGTATGTTTGGGGGCCAGCTGCCAGCAAATGAAGGATCTCCCTCCCAATTCACTTGTTATTGTGCTGTCTGGGTGACAAGTATACCTATAGAGTGAGTATTTATTTCCTGAATGTTTTGTTCCGTTTTCCTGCAATGATGAATGTTTCTTTTATAAATCCATCGCCAGGCTTTTTAAACCATAAACAATATTTCTCCAGCCCAGATTCCTTGTGCAGCAGTCTTGGGGAACCTTGAGATTTCCAGGCTCTGATTTAATGGCTCGTAATTCTTGAAAGGCAATCCTTCTTCACCCTCCGACGCTCAGATGCACCATCCTTCCGGCGGCCCACCACACGCGGCCTCTGCTCCCCACTGGATCCCCAGGCCAGTCCAAACGTCAGTTAAAACTACTCAGCTGGAAACGGCATCATGCCCCCTTCTGTCACTGGCATTGGATTAGCAGCTATGGGCTGAGAGGACAGAGCATCCTGTTACAGTTTTTTGTAGATGTGTGAGAGATGCTACTGAGAGCTTTTAGGTCGTTCTAGGATCAGCAACAGGAAGATGTTGTTTAAATATGTATGTAATGATCTAAGGATATCTTGTATTCCCTCCTGTTTGCAGTATTGATGAAAAAATATCAATAAACAGCTTTAGGTATAAAGCCTGGCCACAAAGAGGCTATGTGGATGCGGAAGCAAAAAACTGGACTTCAGATTATGAGGCTGACCGACAGTTAGATGCAGCTGCTGCAGTAATGTGGCCAGTGTGTCTATCCAGGGTTGAAAAGTTGACCTTTAGTTAGACTGCTTAGTAACCAAAGAACAAGAGTGTGATTCCCATTGGGGGCGGAGTAGCTAGTCTGTAGGGAGTTGGCTTGGGAATGGAGGGTCACCGGTTCAAGTCCCGACATGGACAAGAACTGAGTGTGAACTGGTAGCTGGAGAGGTGCCAGTTTCCTTTGGGCACTGCCGAGGTGCCCCTGAGAAGGCACCAAACCCCCAACTGCTCGGGCGTTGTCAGGAGCAGCCCCATCACTCTGACATCTCTCCATTGTTGCATGTTTGTGATGTGTGTGTTCAGGTCTGCATGTACCGTGTATAAGTTAACAACAGAGTGAAAAAATTGAATTTCCCCTCGTGGGACTAATAAAGGAATATTCTTCTTCTTCTTCTTCATAAGGTATAGCAGGTGGGATTCCTGGTTTTCCAGGTTTTGAATCTTTGTATTCATATCTTACTTCTAACCAGGGGCATCAAGATTTCGATTCTAAATTAGAAATCATTTGAAACTAGAATGGCACTTGGCGATCGCAGACCTCCGCCAAGATGCCCAAGTACTATTGCCACCCGCTTCTCTATTGAGCTTACACCATCATCCACGTGTGTTTTTGTTTATGTTGAGATCAGCTGTACATAGTAGAGCATTGAAAAACTTCATTCAAACTGGACCAAAAAAAATTCACCTAAACTGTTGTTACTCTTTCCAAAAATAAGTAAGTGTAACGGATGGTTCATGGTGCACACCCCCCCCCCTCAAAAAAAAAAATAAAAAAAAAACAAAAAAATTAAAAAAAAATTCCAAAAAAAAAAAAAACCTGCCGGGGGGGAAAAAAAAAATATTAAAAAAAAAAAAAAAAAAAAAAAAATATTATTTTTTTTTTTTTTCTCTCCCCCCCCCCAAAAAAAAAAAAAAAAAAAAAAAAAAAAAAAAAAAAAAAAAAAAAAAAAAAAAAAAAAAACACAAAAAAAAAAAAAAAAAAAAAAAAAAAAAAAAAAAAAAAAAAAAAAAAATAACAAAAAAAAAAAAAAAAAAAAAAAAAAAAAAAAAAAAAAAAAAAAAAAAAAAAAAAAAAAAAAAAAAAAAAAAAAAAAAAAAAAAAAAATAACAAAAAAAAAAAAAAAACTTTTCACTAGAGAACGAAAAAAGAGAGGGAGGGAAGGAAAAAAGTGAAATATCTGACATATCAAAAAAAAAAATAGTGAATGCATATCAAAAAAAAATAAAAGGAAAAAAAATAAAATAAATTAATAGGGGAAAGTTAGATAAATAAATTTATTATATTTCTTATCCTCTCCCCCCAAATCCTATATCTCCTGTCAGATTAACACCACGGCTAAATTTCAGCCTGCATGCAAGTTTTTAGATAAGATAAGATATTCCTGTATTAGTCCCACATTGGAGAAATTCACAATTAAAAAAATAAGAAAAATTAAAATTCAACATTGCTGAATCAGAGCAACTGATATAGGTGAGCAACAAGTTAACGGGACTACCGAGTGCCGTCTCTCAGCTCTGAACACACAAGCTCCGCCATCAGAGAAGAGAGAGAGCAGAGAGGAAAAGAGAGGAGAGACACAATCATGACAGGAAATGACAGCAAAGCTGTATTTTTTTTTTTTTTTTTTGGATTACAGCACACTTGCTCTGCACTGCAGAAAGATTTACCTTCTGATTTTGTAATGACTGGTTGTTAACGATGTAGCATCATCACAGATCGATAGAAAGCATTAAAGCCAATCACATACGTTCACTGAATATCAGTCAGTAAAACTTTATTTCACACGACGGTTAAACTGTGCAATTAATCTGCAGTTTACATGCATGCCGAACCGTGTCTATTACACCACTACCATCCAGATGTCTCCTAGTGGAGACATAGGCACATACTAGAAGAGAGGAGCAGATTCAGGACTGACTGCCTGTTAAAGCCGTCAGGCCCCACATGAGGACCTGACAGGATTCCTAGGTAGCTCTGCTTGTACTTTCATTACCACAACTCTGGGCAGATTATCAAAAATTAGTTGACATATGGGTCACCATCTTATAAAATGCAAGAACATACTGTACCATGTGCAGCTGCAGTTTATATTTGAATAGAGCTCATAAGTGATTTAATAATAGTCTGCCTCTGAAGAACAATTGAGAGCCACTGCTCAGCAATACAGCAGGAAAAACAGTGTAGAGACAGAATATTGTCACATCTAACTCGCTGAATTAAGGGTTTATTTTGGATGAAACCAGAGTTGGTGATTGTTGGTACCGTGGAAAGACCAACTAAGAACAATTTGGTGAGTTTTATTTTGTTTCTGTTGAGTTTGAAGAAAGTGTGTTTTCAGAGTTAACAAGGCAAGTGAGCTAGTCTCAGTTCGGATTAAAAAAGAAATCAGAAAGTGCACGGTTGTTAATAAGGAAGTGTAAGAATATTTAATTTCTTGACTTCTGTGAGTTTATTTTGTTTATTTATTAACATATAGCCCAACCCGACTTAAAGTTAAACTTTAACTTAACCACCCGTCTACTGTCGTTGTCTTTCACTGTGGCTGCATGCAGAAGAGATTAAGCTCATTTTAAAATGGCCGATAAATGTACCCCAGCAAGTCAACTAAGTACAAGAGAGAAACAACAGCAAGTTAAAAAAGCAATCATTAGGCTGGTATCTCTAATTGTGTTGCTTCCGCTCCTCATGTATAATCCCTGGTTCCTCGCTTTGCCTTCATTAACAATGGATGAATTAATTAGAATCCTTCATAGGATTTCTGCACAGTGAACCCAGGAGATAAAAGACATCCTATTCCTCAGACCTGCTCCTTTACTTCCACTCTTTTTTTCCGCTCTCTCCTCCCTCTGCTCTTAATTGTATTGTTTGCTTGTTGTGTCGATAGCAGGATTAATTTCACTATAGATCAGGATTATTGACCTTCTCGTCAATGTTATTTCATTTCTGTAAGGTGCTAATTATAGGGAACAGGGGAAAGGAAATTACACTGTAACTTGTCTCACTTGCCTTCCAATAAAACAGAAAGAAAACAACATGAACTCCCTTTTAGCTGCCCTCATTGGTAAGGTAAATTCAAACACTATCTCACTGTCTATCTATGGCATCTAGGAGGGATGCTGTTAGCGACTGCCGGACTTGATTGGTCGACTTTATATTTAAAACACTGTTGACTATTCTGACCCATTCCCCTCCAACAAATGTCATTCTAGTCACAGTCACTGCTCTTTTCTTGGTTCACTCACTTCATCTGAGAGAGGGGGAGGGCACAGTTCATAAACAATTAACCGGCTGGATAAGTGATACACTCAAGCGCTAACAGACCTGAAAAACATTGTGTTATAAATTCTGGTAATTGAGTGGAGGGAGGTGAGCATCAAGCCACTGAAACTGAGTAGGCCGGGCTGGAATATCAGGTGGTCGGCACTTTTGCATCGTTATTATCTCATGAAAGACAAGCCAGGGTGCACCTTTTAAAAGGAGAACAACACACTGTATAAGTGAATAGACAATCACGTTCAACAAATCAAAAAAGCTTAACGAGTGCAGTCATTTACCACCATTATGTCCGTTCTGTGAATGCATCTACTTCCAAAGGTCTACCCAAGTACAGTGAGCCCTAAGACCCTCTCATCCACCCTTTTCTCCCTCTCTCCACCCCTCCCTTCTCCCACAGTCCTCTAATGAACTGAAAGGTCAGAGCACTAATAAAACTATTAGCAGAAATGAATCTCTCAGATGTGTTAATGCACTTTTAATTCCTGTTAGCAAATTTCATCCCCCAGCAGTTTGCTGCCCGCTAATGAGAAATAAAACGCCCTGCTCTAGGGAAGGGGGATGGGGGAATGGGTCGATGCTCCGGCTACTCCACAGTAGACTCCATACACACACACGCACACACACAAGTCATATACACTAACGTTGCACCTTACACACACCCTGGATGTGCTGGATGTTATTCACGGACCGAGGCCTGTTTTCAGCCCTGTGATTCTGCAGGGTTAATTAAAGAGCACATCTCCATCTGTTCTCATTCAGCCTCAGCTCAGTGTCTCCCCATCAAGCACAAAAGACACACACACGTACACACACTGAATCACACTTCTTCGTCTGCCTTTGTCATCAGCAGAGGAGAGGCGAAAAGACTTGACAGTAAGGTGTTCACAGGGACACAGATAAACACGCTCTGACTTAAGGACATGATCTGGCCTCTCACCCAGCTTGTCTCGTGACCGGACTAATGAGGTACAGACGGGGCTTGACCCTGATGTCTAGAAGCCACCAGAGAATATCAAACCATTGTAGGCGAGACGTTGACTGTGTTTGCCTAAGCGTGTCTGTCAGCCCGCTGTCACATGTGACCCTTTAGAAAAGTCAGGGTTCAAAAAGTATTCTGGACCAACTTATTCCACTTACAGGGTGCACATGCAAGTGGAAAAAGGAAAGTAACTCAATTCATTAGTTAATAATTAATGTACTGTTGTTCTTAGAACCCAGAGTAGCTGACTATGTAGTGTAGCAGTCAAGTCAAGAAGTCTGATATTATTAGAGCTGTCAGCAAATATTATATATTTAAATATACATTCGAATAGTAAAAAAACTAAAAACAAAACAGATATTCAAACATAAAAAATAAATATAGTCAAAACAATAAATTCTATAATATGTAAAAAATACAAATGTCCATCACATGATACCAGAGCACAAAATTATGCCAAAATTGCTAACTTTGCCTGGAAAAAAAATTCATACAGATGTCAAAAAATCAGAGCATATCATATTTTTCAAGGCTGTAACCAGCAATGGTTTAGGATCCAACATTTATAAACTCAGCCTCAAAAGTACAAATTATTCTTCTGTCGCTCGACTGATCGATCAATCAAATGATTATTTCATCATTCATCGCAGAGCTCATTACTGTGGCCACTTTTACTGTTACTGATTAAAAAAGTGAATTTGTAAAAGTCAGCACTACTCTCAGTCTCCTTTGTGTTACAAATTTTCTTAGAAATAAAGGACAGAAAACGTATGCTGTAACAATCGGGGGGGTTATTGACAACTTGATGGTCTCCTGTGTGAACAACTGGGCTGGAACTAACAATCATTTTATATTATTATAATTGTTAGATTTTAATAATCACATTCTAATATTTAAATCAATTAGCTTTTTGGTCTATAAAATGTCAGAAAATGGTGAAAAAAATACCATTCAGTGTCTCAAAGCCCAAGGTGACGTCCTCAAATGTCTCATTTTGTCCACAATTCAAAGATATTGTGTTTATTGTCATAGAGGAGTAAAGAAACCTGAAAAAAATCATCAATCATCAAATAAGAAGCTGGGTTATCAAAATAGTTGCTGATTAATTTAATAATTATCAACTAATCAAGTAATCTTTGCAGCTATAGACTGGACCACCTCTAATTTAGCCTGCAGTGACTGCTGGACTTCACAAATTAAAATTAAAATGCAATAATTAAATTGTGTCATTGCGTGTCATTATTTGTAATTTCACATTAGCTGCTGTTTTCACACGCTGGTTACTTAATCTTTTTAGCTTTGCTGTACAGCTGAGTTACTTTCAGTAAAATATCCACTTTCTTTTATCCTCAGCAATAGACGGGGAACTGGAAAAAAAAACAAAACAGAAAGCACAAGATAGCAAAGAAAGGCCCAGAGGGGAGGGGCAGAACCATTCTATTACCAAACTAAGCCTTTTAATCAATAAAGAGATAAAAGATATTTTAATCAAAGACATATTTCCTTGTTTGTCTAATGCTTCTGCCGCCACCGTGCACATAATCTTTAAATGCTGGAAAGGATGCATAATGCTCTTCCAGAGAGCCACTCATCCATATAAACACAAAACAGGAGCAGTCAGCAGAAACACACACCAGCCCGGCCCAGCGCACAGACACTCCATAGACGCCAAATTACATTAGGATGGGCATATTAAGGGGAAATTGCATCCTGTAAACTAGAATATTATTTCTACACACAACCACACTGCTTGCACACACACACACACACAAACCATTTTTCAACATCATATTCCCTAGCCCTGTGCTCACTATTCAGTAACAGATCCATACACATATTGTTTTGTACATGTGCATGAACACACACGTACACAAACGATAAACACAAAGCATGGTGCTATTAGTGTGCGGGCTGTTTGTCGGAGATGCAGGCATCCGCTAGCCGTGGCTAAAGCATTCCAATGAGATTAGACGGGTAACCGGAGCCCTTCCAGGCCCACTGAACTGAGCTCACGGCGGGCTAACAAGTCCAGAGGTGGTGGGGAAGCTGGATCAGGTTCCAGGAGCTAATGGGTCAAATACCAACTGACATTTAATTGAGTGATAAAGTGTGCACATTTAGGTGTTTGTCTGTGTGAGTGTGGATTGTTGAGAGTGAGTGTGTGTGTATGTGTGTGTGTATGTGTGTGTGTGTGTGTGTGTGAGTTAATTCACCTTTATTCCCCAAAACTTTTTTCTCATAAATAACATAGGTGTGTGCGTGTGTGTGGTCCACGCGGGTACGCTACTTAACGGTGCATCAGAGTTTTCATGTCTGTCGAGCACCGTGGAGCAAACAGCAGCTCCAGTAATAGTGATTCATGCTTTCCGTCAGGCCCCCTGACAGGCTGGGTTCGATCCCCTGTTCAGCGCGCTGTAGCGGCAGCCGAGGCAGGCGCAGGACCACGAACATCATCATAACTGCTGAGGGAGTGTTGGGCTGCTGACATATTGATCGACCTTCAGTTAGGAGATTTGATAGATTGACCTCGGACTCTTGACTTTAAACAGTAAAAGGAGGAGGCAAAATCGGGAAGTCGGAGGAAACAATTGAGACAAAACAGTTCAAAAGAGATACTAATGACTGAGATAGTCATCCAGTGAATTATGTTTCATTTAGGGTTGCAACTAAAGATTGTTTTCATCACTGATTAATCTGCCCATTATTGCTATGATTAATCGAGCTGAGATTCTTCATCAGCTCTCAAACTATGTACAGTATAACATTTGCTCTTTCTACAAACAGCCTACTATTATCCAGAATAAATAATCCACATCCATAACAAGCAAAGAGACAAA
Source organism: Pterois miles (assembly GCA_947000775.1). Lineage (NCBI taxonomy): Eukaryota > Metazoa > Chordata > Actinopteri > Perciformes > Scorpaenidae > Pterois > Pterois miles. The sequence goes on from CAMQGK010000368.1 coordinate 3,507,470, forward strand.
ATATATATATCTATGAGGCAACATTCCTTACCCGCTACCCCCACACCAACATTCCTCAAGCCCAGCAACTCATCAGACCATCAGGCTAAGCCTAACCCCAAGCCTTGTTTGGGCCCTGTGGGGCTCAGGGGCCAGGAAGGACCAGAGAGGGTACAAGCTTACACTAACGATGGAGGAAACCGTGTCCAGTCGGCTGGAGCCTGAGATGGAGCAGAAGACCCTGCACTATTGTTCTGCCAACACCCTGACAGCCCGTGATTTAGGACCGGGGCTGTCCAGGAGCGTTAGGGGAGGGACAGGAGCGAGGGAGGTCAGAGAGAGGCTCCACAGGCACCCTTCAACAATCCTACCCGAATCCCTCCATCCATGAGATGGCAGAATGAATCATGGCTGACCCAGCGCGAAGCCTGGGCCTGGCCTCTCTCTACCACCCCCTACCCCCTCCATCGACCCCCTCCTCTCCCTGGACAAACATGACAAATCTGGTGTTTATTTACTTAAAAAGACCTGGAGAAAGAGCAAAGGGGGGCAGATAAAAACTGTGTAAAATCAATACAGAGTTAGTAGTTCCTGCCCTACTGCTGCTCTTTCCTGTCTGTGCAGCTGAAGGAACCAAAGCTTGGGTCTAATCAGGACCCCAGGTGGAAAAAGGACGCAGGTGGCTTCATAAAGCTGCACATAACAGGAGAGAAATGTAGAAAAAAGGCCAGTAGAGAATGCAGAGAATGCAACAAAGATGTACTTTATTACACATCTAATCACTGACAACCAAACACGACTTAGTCAACTTAATTTCTTTGACCATCCATAATCACTACCATCTCTGGATGAATTACACATGTTGAGCATTTAACAGTGACATAAAAAAAAACACACACACACAACAGTCAAACACTAAGCTGAGGGTGATGTATGTGCATAGTCGGAGACATGTGAGACATAATTGGTCTCCAAGTTAAAGTCCAGACAGCAGAGCATTGAATCTACAGAGCCTCTGCTCTCGCCACATGACAGGGAGAAAACAGATAAGGCTTGCTCTCAGGGGAGAGGGAGGGTGGCCATCAAGCCAACCCCCTAAAAAGAAATAACAGCGGCGAGCTGTCAAGGTTTCTGTCATATCCTACATCACATCAGCCGCCCATTCCATCCCATCGCTGGCAAACCATGCACGCTGTTGTGGCCAAGGATGAAAGTGCTGGAAAATGGGAGTCATTGTAAACCATTTTCTACCCTGGAGCCCCCACCTCCACCACCACCATCCCCTCCATCTCCACCCCTCTTCTTCCCGACTCCTCTTGAAGACAAATGGGTCCAGGGCAATGACAGAGTGCCTGGTCCACAAATCACCAGCGGCCGGTCTGCTCGTCCACTGCTTCCTCCTCCCCCGCTGCCTCCCCCCTGCACCCAACCTCGCCCCTCCCCGTCCCCGGCCCTTCCATTAGTCATGTGCACGCGGGCAGCAGCCAGCAGCCGTAATTAGACAAGGACAAATCGCCAGCCACGGACACGGACGAGTCCGGCCGCTAAATAAGGCCCCGTTTCCATACCGACTGGTGGGCGGCGAGTAGGGCCAAGGAGAGGACTGGGGTGTGGGAGAGAGAAGCAGGGAGGTGTCGGTACTGTCCAATACACCCTGCGATCCTCTTGGCCTGGCCTGAGGCCTGAACTCATTTATTATCACACAGGCTCATGACTTGTAAACACCAAAACTAAACCTCTTCTCCTACACCACCACACCCCTCAACCCCATTCCCTGTAGGAACTCAGTTGTAATCATGTCTACCTACTGGTTTTTCTAGGGATGTTTATAATTAACCTCTAAACCGTTAGCCGTCATTAAAAATTTCAGCCAATTAACAGTTAAATGGTTAAAAGAAATAGAAATATTTCAGGAAAAAGCTGAGAAAAACTCAGAGGAGCAGCTCATCACTTATAGGAGAAGGGCTGGTCCACTTTAACAGCCCACCTTAAGAGAGTCTAAGCCGGAGGTGCAAAATACAGGAATTTGGTTCCGGTCTATAGCTTGCTTGAGTGAAGGAGTTGTATCTTCGAAGCATTTATTCACCGACAAACAAACTGTAAACACACTGCTACACCTTTGTCCACAGCTGCACTCACTGCCGGCACACAAACATGGTCTGTCGGAAACTCACTAAAGTTACGCCGAGCTGACAGACTGTATGTGAGGCTACAGGGAGCATGAAGCCACCAGCAGTGCTACAGCTGCTAACGTAGCACAAACACACACACGGTTGGTCGGACAACCACTAAATTTACACCAGGCAGACACACAGCTGACAACCTGGTGAACTGGAGACTCAATTGTCCGTTGTGCTCATACACTGCAGCTGGCGCACCGCTACATGAGACACACTCATCTTGTCAGTTAATGGTTAATAATCGATCAACGAGGGTCGGTTATCGGTTAAATTTTTTTTTTCCAAAATTACCATCCCTACTTCTTTCTCAAACTATGGTTTGAAATGAAAAGGTCGATGATAACACTATGCAGCTGAGATATGAAAGCTATCATAAACATAGATATTAATTTCATGAATATCAAACCTTTTTTTGCTCTGTTCAAAGTGCTGAAAGCGTAAAATTCAAGATAGTATAGTTTTCAATACAGAATCTGAACACAGCTATTCATCTTTCAAGACAAGGGCGAGACAGAAACCTCATACAATTCTCCATCACACTGCTGTCAATGCAACACCACTACGTCACTTGTTTTCGTGGTGGCCGAACCAACTCTAAATAAATAAATAAAGTAAGTAAAGTAAAGCTGGAGCAATAAAGAGCAATAAAGAGGTTTCAGGGTACATTAGTTGTAACATTAGAAGATGGAATTAGCAAAAATGAGAAGCCATAGAATCAGATTACACATGGATGAAGAAACCGGCAGTCAACAAAATATAAATTACAGCCATATGAGGGTAGAGCAGACTGAATCCACAGAGGAGTATCAGTAACAATTGCTTTGGCCGGGTCAGAGCTGCAACACACTCCCTGGGCAGAAGGGGGTCGACAAAAAACTGACCACCCCACACACACACACACACACACACACGCACACACGCACACACAGCACGCTCCAGCAGAGCAAACCTTATTGATCTGCCTCCTAATTTCCTAATTAGTTTTTATTGGATTTCATAATCGTCATCACGACACATCAAAAGAAACTCAAAACCCCAGCAAGATTTTCTGCCCTCCTCAACATAATTTTTTTAAACTGTGAAAAGGAAGCCATGTATTCAATTCAAAGTCCCCAGCTGTGAGAGCGACCCTTTTTTTTATAACTTCCCCACCAGAACTCCTTGGACAGCAAACACTGCACAAACACACCATTTCTCCCATGTGCAGTAACTGATGTTTAGCATTGCACATTTTCTGCATGATCTGCTGCTATTTGTCACACTTCTGCTCTCCCCTCAGTCGCCTCTCACTTGTAGCTCTTGTTAAACATACTGCAGTACGAGGCGCAGAAAAACGTGGAGATAGAAGAAAAAAAAAAACACGTCTCTTACTGACACTGATTCTGGTCATTGGGTGTATTTCCATTCACTTCTCCTAAAACTCAGAACTATGCAGATTTTTCGTCATGCCTTCTGCTATCCAGTGACACTGCCTCTGAACTAGCCAGTTGTCATGTTTGCTCAACACAGGAAACATCCTTTTAAATCCTGTGAAAATCATAGCTGCTTACACATCAACATGCTGACAGATTGAACGTCCAACAGAGCCCAGAACTTTCCAAGAACTGCAGCAGCTGGCCAGAAGCTGATGCGTATTTGAATGTTGTTGTAGTGTTATCTATGTGATGGTGAAAGATATACTGAGTACAGAGAGCAGACGTGGACTACAGGGGGTTCATAGACAAAGAACATCCAACGTCCTCATTCACACTTGGGGACAGTTAGCCCACTGACATCTGTTTATGAAGAAGGCACAAAAAAACAATGGAGGATATTTTAAAATTACTGGAATGAATGTCCCTTTGGACCACAGGCCTCGACGTCTCTGTTAGCACCTCTGCTATCATATCTGTTCCAGAGAATCCTTCTTGCACCATCTGGTGTGCAATAAATGAGGAGAAAATGCGAGAGGAATTGGAAAATAGTTAGAAAACTGTGGTCTGTGTAGAAACACCCTGTCTATTTACACCACCGCTCCAAAGCTAAAACACAAGTAAGAAGCTGGAATAATACTAAAACACTCCTATTCAATGCCTTGATGCACTCGTTAAATGCCGACTGCCAGATGTTAATCAGCCACAACGACTGACTTCCCCGTTTTTTTTTCTCTTTGTTATGGCCCATTTTGAGGCAAAACCTCTGGCATGATGACACCAACACAGCAGCTTTTAAATGAGGGCGGATGAAGATAAAGAGGGAAGGAAAGTGAGAGATGTGGCAGGATTCGTATTGTTATTGACAGCAGAGCGCCATTAACAGTTGATGAGGCAAACCTAAAAACTTCCTAAACTTCAGACGCCTCCACTTTTCATTTTTTGTTGTTTCATATTTAATTCAAACGACTTTGAAAACATGTTTTGTTTAAATAATTTATATTACAAGAACTACGTCATTGTGCAGTTCATACACATGACACTGCAGACTGAGATGAGGGGCATCCAGCTTAATCACTCTTGAGTTTAATTAAACTAAGAGGGCATCATTTAGAAAGTCACACATCTGGCTATGTGAAGTTGCAGAGTTAACAGTGGATGTCAGAGCACAAATAGAGTCATGAAGCCCAATGGACTCTCAGCGGATCACCAACACAATATCGTGTTGAGGAATAGTATTAGAAAAGCAGTTAACTACCATAACGGACTCTATTAGTGGAAATGACACAGTGTTGAAAGCCGGGTCTGAAAATAGCACCCGACAAATGCAGGTAAACTGTTGACAGTGATGAGTTAAACTCTCAAAACATTAGTGATGGGAATCGAGAGTTGGTTCCCACTGAGAACCAGGTCCCAGTTATACAATTCCTTGATGCTTTCCAACAGATGCACATCCACAATATGATGTTTCAGTTTGTTTAAGACCGGAGCCATGGCAGAGAGAAAAAAACCCTCCAAGATGTGGCGCTAAAAGCCTGAAGGTACACAGCCTACCCTTACCCTGATAGTGCTGCATTATGAACTACAAATCTCTGTTGAAATCAGCAGGAGAGTTAGATAACATTAGCTGTTAGCAGCCGATGGGCAGCACAGTCCTGCTTGGCTAAATAAAGGAGCTACTAATTTTAACTGAGGTTGCATTATGGCGCATTTAAGCTCTATTCTTTAAGGTTACTATTGGGCGAAGGTAAATTAAAACATGATCATGATGAGTTCAAAAGTTATGTAATATTTAGTATTTGGCGATAGACAATCATCAGGGATAATTAACAAATTCGCAAAAATTATCAACTACTAAATTTATGGTACTGTGACATCCCCAAACACGTGCTTTTCCTGCGATGGCAAGTCAACATCTCTGCTGTGAAAAAAGCCTGTTACAACTTTTTATCTGACCGTGTCTGTGAAGGCGTACAGTACATGATGTCTGATTTGTCTACTCTGGAGAGCATTTATGAAAAGCACAGCCCTTGACGTTGAAGCATGGTAGCTCAGTATGGATGAAAAGTCAAAATGAAGACAGAGAACATGGTCTAGCAGGGACTAGGGAGGCTTGTCTGGGTTAAGGGAAACACACACAAACTGCTTGAGAGCATATAAAGCTGTGGTGCGGACATCTCAACACAACAGCTATCCATAATAAACACAACTTTGGGATAAGTCCATCAAGCCAAAACCCAGACTTGAGCCCCACTGAAAATATAAGAATCCCTGCAGAATGCCATTCAGTAACACTACCCATCCAGTCTGGCGCAGATTAAGAGACTCTGCAAGGACAAAACACAGAGAAACTATACAGCATATCACCAGCTGTGTAAAGGCTTCTACAAAGCAGTGAATAGATTTAAATGCCAGTGTAAACCAGAGATTTCGTCACTGGGCCAGACAGAAAAAAATTAAAGAATAAATTGGAAAAAAGTACTTAAATTTTATATAAATCAAAGCATGCCAGAAATAAAGAGCAAAGTTTCTCTATCTCATCCCATCCCTCAAGTTCGCTCATCCAGTTCATGCTTTTACCCCTCTCTTTATAGTGCAGGTAAGTTCGGACTGAGGGGCCTCTAAGTGACCCCACCACTTCCATCACACGCCAACCCTTGCTCGTCCTGAGGTGTGTAAGGGGGGCACAGGACAGCAGAACAAGCTTAAATCCCAGTGAAGATGTTTTTGGCCTTGATCACCGTGCCCATCGATCCCTGGCTGATTCCCACTCAGATACGTCTTATTTTATTAGTGGCTTCGGCCTTCTGCCGCCCCATTCCGCTGTGATCAATACCAGCAAGGGGATGGCCCATATTTTTCTCACTTTTAGTGCCTTAACGCTGTTTAACCGTGTCACCTGATAAACGACAGGCCCTCCCCAAACACTGATTTCCTATTGATTTCTCCCTCATTCAGCCATCCCTCCCTTCGTCACTCTCCCATTGTTTTTATCTCCAGTTATCTCCTCTCTCCTCCCTCTATACCTTCACCCCCACCCAACTTAAGGAGAGGATGGACCTGCCAGCCACCTTTAAACCATTTCAACCACAGACACCCATTCTGTTAAGAGTCAGCTTAGGTCAGGCCCAAGAGGGCCTGGATCACTTCTTTTGATGAGGGCTACTGAAAAATTATCCAAAAAAAACAAAAAACACTACCACTTCACTTTGTTACCTATATAGCATGTAAGACAAACATAAAGTCAACCCTCGGGAGGTTTGTGCTGAAAGGTTTGTGTTTCTCATTTTCCATCATTACCCACCAAACGGCCCGCACACAAACAGTGTTGGAGGCCTATCTGTGTGCATGCAAGCATTGACAGAGCAGGATCCAGTGAGCATCATGCAACAGATGCTATGACAACCTGGAGGGAGACAGCTCCATCCATCATCTGCTGAAGTCCTGATGATCAAAGCAGCGCTTGGACGACGGAGGAGGATGCACTGGGAGCTCCAGCAGGGCAACATACAATCCACTTAAGGGGTTTCTATTGGGCTATAACTGTATAAACACATTTGATATGTGTACAGTCGATGGCACAATTTATGTGGAAATAGATGAACAGCAGAAAAGATGTGGACATCTGAGATAAAATAAACGGCGTCTGAATATTGGGAAAAAAAAAAATACAAAAAAATAGGATCGAACTGGTATCTGGCTGCATTACCCCTATCTTCCTTTCTCCTCTCAGACTGTACATTATTTATGCAAAATTAAACCTGCTCCTATTCCTGCTTAGTCTGGCTCACCCGCTCAGTTACCTCTGAACTGATCTCTCATCTAAGGCACCTCTGTAAATCCAGTCTGGCCCTCCCACCCTTACTGTCATTAATGCCATTAAATATGGCTCCCTTATCACCAGATACTCTGAAGATGTCTGGATCAGCTGTGCCTGGACATCATGAACATCATGGACTTCATTTTCTAATTCACAGAATAACATCTTATCGCTGTGAAACTCCTGTGTTTGTGTTGTATAGAAACAGGGCTGTCCCAAATACCATTTTTTGAGCTTCGACGCTTCAGTAAGACATATTCAAAGGTAATCACAGGTAAGGAACAGTCCTGCTGCCACACTACTTTACAATCATGCGCCTCTACATATAAAAAAACAGTGATACCTGTCTGAGAAAAACTAATAATAATTTATGTTAAATATGAATAATGAAGAATGCTGTGGGATTACTGCTTATTTTGTGGGCTATCTGGGGATTTATGTATTATTATTGTTATTACATACATACATAAAAAAACAAAAAACGGAGCCTTTGAATGCTGATTTGGAGGTCGATTACCATAGCAATGGTAAAAGCTTCGAACGGGTCAGCCCTGAATAGAAACACAAGTTATGGTAATCATGTGTTGCTTCGTACTTGAACTTCACACATCACAAACAACTTTGCTGTTAATATTTTTAACCTCCCATAAGGGATTAATAAAAAAAAATGTTTTCAAAAACAAATGGTCCACTTTTGGATATCGGGTGTAATTTCAGGTCCACCCATGAAGTCTGAATAAGTAAATTGACACCATGAGCATCTGTTAAGGAATCCAATAACATGACCTGGCATCTTTTATTAGGCCTCTCACCCTTTAACAATGGGTTAAGTGATAAATTGACATTTACAGCACAGCCTGCCAAGTAACACTGGGTACAGAGCACACTGAGAAACTGACCGTGAAGTAATAACAAGGGAGTAGGCAAGAGCAGAGATTTTCTATTAACACAAGAGGAGAGGAGTTGAAGGGGTTGTGGGCTATGAAAGGACCGGTTTCTTGAACAAAACTGCCCTGTTTAACAGCCAACCCCCTCCTGCCCCTCTGCAACGTTATCTGGCTACAGCCATGGGAGGGCTTGAGCACCAGCTAGTGGTAGCGGAGCTTCACTGCCAAGACGCCCCACACCAAACACATTAATCATGACCAGGGGAGTGTAAAATTCAATCGGCTCCTTCCATCCATTTCATGTGAAGCAGACTGAAGGCCGGCCTTGTAGTGCCTGAGAAAGGAAGGATGGAAAAAAAGGGGGAAAAAAAGAAAGAGGAGCTCCCTACACTTCATCAGAACCCCTACTTCATAACAAATGGAGTGTCTCTCCGGCGGAGGAGTGCCATCAGAAACACGCGTTCTCTCTATCCATTTAATTCCGGCAGTGGAGGAAGGGTCAGGGAGGGAGCAGTGGGTGCGTGTTCTGCTCTCCGCTCGCCGCTTCCCCAGTCACACAGTAAACTACCTTTTAGGAATTGTTTCTCAATAAGAAATGATCAGTCCATTTATCTGCACCAGGCGGGCCTGTCTCCTCACCCAGACCTCCAATATTTTTCGTTTGACCTGATCAGGGCTATAAACTAGACCGAGACACTTTCAATTTGTCACCCGAGGAGGACCTCTGCGAGTCCCATGCTACTGATTGCATCCTCCCTCCCAAATGTAAAAATTCCTCCCATGCTTGAAATCTCCTGGACTTTTTTTTTTCATGCATACAGCTACTTCGAAATAGAGCCTCTCGTTCATGCTGTAAAAAAATGTTTCTGAGAGATAATCGCGGCCACACACCATGTACAGATGTTATTTTGTATTAATGAAAAGAGTCAGGCAAAAAGAGGATTTGTAAAATAATGTAAAATGATAATTAATTACTGATGATGATTTTGAATGCAAAAATATTCCTCCATCCTGCTATACCAATACACACAATAAATGTCACAGTAACTATGAATATTTCATTCATTCATTTCATGTAATTCACTTATTAATAGGGCATTCTAAATAAAAGTATAAGTCAATATTTTAAATATAAATAGTCCCTGCATGTTATGTTTTTTTTATGTGCTTGTCACTCTGCCAGATTACAGGTCAGGAATTACATTCTTTACCGTCATTAAGTCTAAGCAGGGACTCCTAATGTTATGCCAATGACAGTGCTGAGCATTAACCTCAGATCTTATGTGCATACTGACTTTATAATGGCATACGTATACCATGGTCTGGGTGCAGGGTCTGAAATTAGGACCCACCACCAGCCAAATGCAGGTAAATTGATGGCAGTGGCAGATAAAATCCTCAGGCCACCTGCCACTTCAGGCAGGCAGGAAAACACTAGGAATGGGTAGTAGTTGTCCGATTCTTTGGCACGTCATGCCTCCGTGTCTAGTGATTCCTCTTATTGATGCTTTCTGACAGTGACGCATGCACAGTGACGCATACGCACGCTGTATCCTGTTTCGCTTTGTTTGGGACCAGAGCCATGGTGGAGCAGAAAAAAAGCACTCCAAAATCGGCAGGAGGAGAGTAAGTAACGTTAGCGGTTAGAAGCTGATGGGCAGCACAGTCCTGTTTGGTTAAATAATGGAGCTGCTAACGTTAACGGAGGTGCCACTGAGTTATTATTATGAAGAGTTCAATCTCCGCTCAGTAAAATGACCAGTACGTGAAAGTAAATTACAATGTTATCATGATGCATTCAAATGTAATCTCGTAAAATTAAGCTTTTGGATATAACTTGAATAATTTCAGTTGCCTAAAGGAGATGTTTTCACAGTACTATAAAATAAGCAATAGAGAGAATTATGATCTGTTTAACTACCTACTTTCTTTAACATTACCTCTAAGCAGCTTATAATACGTCATTAAAATTATAGTTTTTTTTTTTTTTTAATCAAAGCACATATTTAAATTATCCTAATCTTTGGAATTGTGTTTTTACAACCACAATAGACGACAATAACAAAGTACAGTACAGTATAGTACCATCCCACCCTCCAAAAATAGGGCTCCCTAAAAAGCTATGGTTTTAATTTGAACACTGTAATTTACCACACATACAACGTTCTTCATGTAAAATATATCAAACATTGAATGGCATCAGATCTAAAATGTTACTCTTTCATTTAGCGTATAGATTTTAAAGGGGGCAGATAAAATTTCTGAGTGGCAGACAAAAAAGTACTTACCTACCACAGTCGTCGCAGGCAATGAACAAAGTTCATTTCAGACCCTGTCTGGGTGAATGCTTGATTCTGATAGGCTGCAGAGTGTCCATTAATTCTTGATAATGAACACTCAGTAGTAAGTAGTTACAGTGAAACAATTTGTCTAAATTGATGTGCTGGCTACTAAAACAACTAAATATCTCATTTATAACACTAAGTGTAACGTTTCTTAACGTTCCTTTAGTGCCTTATGCTCTGAACACCACAGGGTGGCGACTGTAACACACAAGCCAAGGGAAGTTACATTGTCCCTCTGACAGTATCACATACGTGAAAGCGATCATGTCACATTCAGACAGCTCGTTACTTCCTGGCCTCTCATTTGTTTGAGAAAATCTTGATATTGATTTAGGGACAGACGTATGGCTGGATAGCTAGCTAGTTTTGTTGTTAAACATGGTGTCAAATTATAATTACTGTTTTTCAACCATATGCAATGTTATTGCCATTGAATCTTGCAAGCATAATGTTAGCTTTCTGGCTCGTAGCTAAGCCAAAGGGAAATATCAACCCGTTGCAAAGTCGTATTTGAGGTCCATACTATTTACAAAAGCGGTGAACAACATTTCCAAGGCATAAGACCCTTATTGGATGGTAATGAGTGCTCCAGGTATTAACAAACCCAAAGGGTTACCAGAGAAACAGAGTGAATGGATTGTGATAATGCCCTTTGAGGAGTCCATTATCAGGAATTAATGGACCACGTGGAGGCCAGAACCATCCGACACGCACCTTGTCGGGCATCATCCCTTACATACAGTATATCATGATGTGGTGTCGATAATTAAATGAGAAATAACAAGACTGGAATGTCTGTTTTTTGGCTAATCCAGATAATTAAATACCTGGCAAATCAACATAGAAAAAAAATCACACAAAAAAAATCCTACACTGCCATAAAGCAGTCCTGCTCATGAATGGCCTAACACAACCATAGATGAAAAAGTATAGCAAATGTATGTGGTCTCAGGGTACACTGCCATATCGCACAATTCTACTCTAAAATCATGTAGGATGAAGGAAATATACTGTTAATCTAAGATACATAGTGAACCCCTACAAACATCTAACCCTAACAAAAAAGTGGGGGAAAGTGGTTATTACTGGTTGTTCACTGAGGGGAGAAATATTAACCACACTGTTTTCTTTCAAAACATGTACAAACTTTGAACAGGGGGTAATTACAAGTCACACATGGCTTGCTTTCCCATCAAACCCTTTTAAACAGTTAAACATTCTTTGAATTGGATGGAACATGTCAATGATTTTTTGACAGCACTGAAATATGGCGAGGAACACTCAACCACGTACATACAACCTGTTCAAACTGCTGCCACGTCCGAGTCACATGCACGCGATTAATCACTGATACCTCCGGCTGTCAGCTTGCATGTATGTGGTTACACAACACTAATGGGCAACAGAGTGGAACCGAAAAACACATGAAGAAATTTAGACTCTTCTCTTACTTGTTTTTCGTCCTCCTCAAAGACATCAGGTGGAGAGAGGCGTCCTTCCTGTCAGATGACACAGAGACAGATGTGGCGTTGTTTCATTCACTGTACTTCTGAGGATACCTAAAATACAGGACAAAGACACATTAGACAAAAGCCCATATTGAGACACTATAAATAAGCAAACTATGTTATGGGCCCATGACAGATTCAATACTTTAATAAAAAGTGAGTTGGTTTCTATTAAGAGATTCAACAGTTCTTGTAACATAAGTTGGACTAATCGCATCACTGAATAACAGACGAGGTCTAACAAGAGGATTTGAAGCTTTTGGTTGCTTACAGCTTGGTGATCATGTTTTAGTTGTTTGTATTAAATGTTTATATTTGCAGCAGCGATGATGCTGTGAAAACTGCACTCCATATCTCAATAATCAAAGGCGATATCAAGAATGATTAGCTATATTTTTTACAGCTTAAATGTCTCTCTCACTTTTACCGGCACAAGATGTCACAAAGAACGTGGCTCAGCTTCACAAATAATGCAAAATAACATAAATGACAGCGTAAATGTATTAAAAGGTTATGTGCTAAGCAACATTCAGGTTTCTTTAGCTGCCCTCTCCTGTTTATTCAGTTCTGCGGTACTACACGATGTGCTTCTGTGAAGCAGAAAACGTGTTATCTCACTGATGAAGGTGTGCTTTACGCAGGCTTTGCAGTAAATATTTTCCATCTGTTCAAGTTTTGCTGAAGTCTATTTCTCATTTTGTTTGAGTTCAGCGGGCTCAGGAAGAGTACAGTCTTGTAGGTTATTTGTAAAGGTTTGTGGGTTTTAATTTGACTTTTTAGCTCACACACTCAAACAATTTTACTCGTCAATCCAGACAGAATAAAATCACAGACAGAACTCCCATGTGCTGTCCCTGGGCAACACATCACCAGGGACAATATAAATGGACTTGCATTTACATTGAGCTTTTCTAGTTTTTCAACCACTCAAAACGCTTTACACTCACCCAGTCACTCACAGATTCATACACATACATTCATTCACACACAATGGCTAAGCCTTCGGGTGAAATTTGGAGTTAAGTATCTTGCTCAAAGATGCATCAACATGTCACTAGGGATCAAACCACCGACCTTCTGACCGGTAGGCAACCTACTCTACCCTCTGAGCCACAGCCGCCCCAACCTGTTTACCTGAGGTAGCCAGGGAACCCCTGGAAAAAAAGATGTGTATTGAAAGATCCAGATTTTGCATGATATTTAGGTACGTGGGACATCCAGTCATGACTGACAAAAGTGCGGGATGCACTTTGTATTGTTTTTAATTGATACAGCTAACGCCTAATTACTGAGTTTAATTGGGTAGTAACTAATAACCATTACTGACTAATTGACTCTGGAGGCAAACCATTATTTCCGATTTGTCCACTACAGATCGCTGTACTCTGTTGATAGTGGAGGGTGAGAGATGCTGTGTTGTAGTCATGCTGAAGATGAAAGAGATTTGAACTGAAATAACTACACATTTGTTGTAGTGACTTAAGTCTCTTTGTAACTGCAGCCTTTGCATGTAGCTAATCATCATACTAATGGACCCAGTGGCTGTTAAAAAGCCATAACTTAATTTCAACTGTTCCTTTGTCATTTTCTGTGTCTAAGGTAACTGGCCCAAAGTCCATACTCCTCTCATGCCCCCTATAAAGATACCAACATCCACTGCACTGTGATAACCACCACTTTTCTTTTTCTGCACTGTGTGATTGTCTCTTCTTTCCCTGGAGAATGCTGCATCTTCCCTTAAACCAACAACATAAAATCAGGGTATCAGCCATGTTTAACTTCAAGAACGTATAATTGAGATTTCTACTTATAGACTGTGCTGCAAATGCATTCACTTTGCGAAGGAAAACAACTGCAGGATACACACTGAGAAGCTCTAAACTGATTCATTAGTGCAGCCATACTTGTTATTTGTCAAGTATCTGCTTGTGCTGCTGGCCAGACAGAAAAATGTGACTCTGTAATTTCCTTCTTTTTTGTCAATGCTTCTTATAATCTCAGTGGGCGCCATCATCACCACACTTTCTTTTTAAGGTCTGTTTATGTCAAATGTGTAGGTCGGTGAGGTAAGAAGAAGCCGTACCACTGACACCAAAGAAAGGGGATAAAAGTAAGTAACCGTAAACTGGTAAAACAGAGATATACATCTGCTGAAATGCCCACTTATCTCAAATGGTAAATGACTGTATTTATATAGCGCTGTTATCCAAAGTGTTTTACAATTTGCCTCTCATTCACCCATTCACATACACCAATGGCAGTATGAGAGTGAGCTACCATATATAGCCAACACTAGGGATGAACCAATACCAGATTGGATTGGATATTGGGCCGATATTGACTCAAATAGTTGGATCAGGTATTGATGACAATGATGTCGATCTATTCAGTTCAATTCTATGTTTATATACAGTACTATATATTTAAATATCTATATATCAATTTCAATTCATGTTTAAGTTTTGACCAGTTTGTTGCTGAAAGGTTCACACATGAATTGATTTGTTTTTACCAAATTGCTTGTGTACAATATTATTAAATTAAATAATAAATAATTCAATAAAGTTGTATTAAATTTGGTACATTTTGTTATACAGAGTTAGAAAAGCAATGTTTAAGTCAAGCCTGATGCGGTCTTACACATAAATAATAATCTCAGTGAGGCAAACAGGCTATTAATTTAATGGTGGTATCAGCCTATGTATCGCTATCGGAATTGGGACTAAAAAAAAAATCTTATTGATGCATCCTTAGCCATCAAGGTATGTGGAAATAAACTTATAGCCAACAACATATTGATTAAATTGAATTGCTTCTGATGTCTTTTATCTCTCTTTTGAGATGCATGTTTACATACAGTAATCTCCACACAATAAAATCCACATCTTTTTTAACAAACTTCCTAATTCGTATAATCCGTAATAATTCGGGTGCATTAGCCAACAACTGAATAGCAATGTTAAATCTAAATAATGCCGAGGACAGTGGGTGAATAAAAAGCAAAATATTAAGCATGCTCCACAGGTTATTGTCTGCAGAGATGGTAAGGCCAAAAAAATCGGCATGCACAAACAAACAGCCTCAAGTGTAGTAAATTGAAAGAAATGCATACAAATATGCATATATGTGCTGTAACTGAGGGCAGGACCACAACTATCCCTTAAATTACAGCCACATTTTAAAGAGTGTAAATTATGGAGTCTGACTCTTGATGGAGTCAAGAATTGTACTTTTTATGTACTTTTCAAACAACCCTCCTTTGGTTATGAAAGAATAAACATAAATATAAACAAGTTATTTTTCCACTGACCTCCATCCATTGTGGGCACCTTAAAAAGTGTATGTTCCCTCTTTGTCTGACCCAGTGCTGAGGTTACACAGTTAAGTGTTAAGGTTGGCACAAGCTGCCAACAGACAAACTTAGTTTGCTCTGTCTCTCTCGTTTCTTTCATAAAACATAAAATGTCAGGCATCTGTAGTAACATGAAACAGCAGTAGTTGCTATCTTTGTCTTGTTTTATTAAATTCAGCGTTAGCTAGGAAAATGCAAACATTTCCAGTTTGGCTAACCATTGCCTAGCAGGGAGCTAATGTTAGTAGCTAGCTAGCTAGTTAGCTAACAAGACATCTGTCAGTTAAATAATCTGTCAGTATACACACCTTATAGACTTCCCATAGCATATTTGTGTGAGGAATAACTTTGGCAAAACACATTTTACACACGTCCGGTAACTAAGTGACGAACGTTTAAAATATGGATATATATACATATCAGCAGGTGGACTCCACAACAGCAGGGAACAACAACACGCCACACGGGCGTTGCCCGCAGGTACAGTTGGCGGCTCGTGAAGCCATCAAGCAAATATGGGAAACTCTCGCGAGATGATTGAGGTTTTGCGCTTGACCTCGAACAGTTAGCGAGTCTCGCGAGAGTTTTTGCAAGTTTTTGCAGGTCTCAGATCAGATTTCGTAACTTGCAGGTTACCTTCTTGGATATGACCCAGTTGCGTGGACGTATTACGAGAACCCAGTTGCCGCGTGTTTTTTCTTCCTCTGCGCTCTGCTGTTTAGCAACGATGCGCTCGGTGCTGTCTCCTAAAGGCTGAAAGGTGTATTGCAGCAGTCCCCACTCATACAGTTGTATGTACCATGAACTGTAGCTGAGAGCTGGAGGGCATCAACCCCTGGTTATGTTGTGATAATTCAAAGTAAACTACTTTTTAAACATAATATAATTTGAAATATTAACGGTATTAAACCTAGCTTTTCACACAGGGCCTATCTGATTGGATGAAAAAATGCAAGAGCCACCAAATCTTCTACATAATTAGCTGTACGTAATTTAATTATCAAAAAAAAAAAAAAAACTAGCTAGCCCCAGAATTGTTCTGTGCTAATTTGATTTGATTAAAAACATTTATATATAAATAGAAATATGCAACCTTTGAGCAGAAAACTGAAATACTGAGGGCCTTAATAGGACCTCATGACTGGGCCTTAGATTAGGTAATAAAGCAGGACCCTGATCATGTCAATTAACATTGTGCTTTACTGTTGCATATTCTCAAACACAAGTTACACACAGCAAGCCTGAGCTATAACAGCACATCAACCTTGCGTCTGACAAGAACACATCAAAATACTCTTGCATAACTTTCGGTGGCAGACTCTGCGGTCAACATGTCATATTTGCTGTGCAAAAGATCACTGCAGTTGAGTCCATGTGTTCACTATACTGCATCTCTAAATGGATTAATGACTCATAAACCTGAGTCAAATCAACCATTTAAGTTACACACTTACCACTACTAATACATAGACATTCATAAATGGCTGATAAATACTGATGATCTTCTGAATCTCTACACGTAGGTGCAGTTTGCAGTACAACAGTGACACCTGCTGGTAGTAGTACACTGCATAAAACGTATACTTAGCAGCAGTTTAGTTTAAAAATAAATACATCAAAAGCTAGCACTCGATGCATGACAATAAGGCTTTATTTGAGAATGTGAGGAAGAAATGACAGGTGACAAATTTTATCTCAGAAGTGAGCAATTACAAAGGTCTACACATTACTGCTTTGGCTGTATACGTACATATTCAGTATCAGCACAAACAAGGATTAACAAGTTTTCCTTTGCAATAAATCCTACAATGTGATTTTAAGTGTATAGTCTATATTGGAGTACCATTTAACATGCAAAGGTACTTCAGTTGTCCATCTAATTTGAGTTGGTTTACCTATCAATGGTATGGCGAGTTGTTCTGTGGTTTGAAAACAGTTTCACTGAATCTACCTACAGTAGTAACCTCAAGAACAAGATCTACGAAAAACCATGCAGGCAGAAGTGAGAATTTGGTGACGGTGACCTTGCTGGTTTGAAAGCAAATGACAAACCTTTAATATACTGCTCACTGGTGCATTCGGGGCCAAATACCTCTGATAAAAATCATAGAGTAAACGATGGTGCAATGTGGAATGGAAATTACAAATAAATGGCCACTTTACTGAACACCTGGTAGATGATGTTGATGGTAACAAACTGGGGACAAAAAAGTACCACAAGGTGTTGCTCAAAACTGAGACAAACCGTACGAGGAAAGGCAGTTATGATGGCCAAAGACATAGTTGAAATCGGATAAATGCTACTGTTTCTTTGAGGCTCTGGATGCACGTCTGGTCCGAATGCATTTTACGTCATCACAGGAACAAATGGCACTTCATTTTTAGTTTTGATTTCACAGCTTTTCATTTAAAATGGGTGTATTTGCACACTCCATCTGAGTATGAAATGTGAAATAGTCTGACAAAGAAAAATTGGCACAGAGTGGTGACAAGGCCACTATGTATGGAAAATGAAGATCAAAAAGTAAAGCAGTCTTTTTCACAGTATCATTATAAGATAAATAAATGTATTTCCTTCTGCAGCGAATTCCTGAAAATATATATCACTATATTCTGTATGAAGGTGCAGAAAGTTAAGAAACCAAAAATAAATTGGAGATAAAGTGAACCAGTTAAAAACATAAAGGCACCCAGGCTAAGGGGGAAGAAAATTAACCAGAAAAACTAAGTCTTTCTAAAGGGAATCCTCCTCACAAACCATTGTCTTCCGTTATTTATCATGCAGCAGCAAAATACAACAATTAAAAAAATAATGAAGCCAAGAACCAGGTGTGGGCGGCCCTGTGGCACACCAGCCGTTCACTGGACCTGAGCCTGCTCTATGTACAGGTATGAATGAGGTGAACTACGTGACCATACTTGACCATCTCTCATTCATCACCATTTACTCTTTCATCACTTATAAACTACATCACCGCCAAAAAGCAAGACGGACGCTTTCAAATGAAGTCACATATGTTAATGTCATTGCTAAAAATGTGCCCACTTGATCTCATCCTCGCATGGCCACATAAGTGTGGAGGGGTTGTGCAAGTGGACATGGACAATAAATATATTTTACATCTTTATATACAATGAAATGGAAAGGGGGCACAGTGGCAATTTGAGAGGGTGTTTCTCCTTTTAGTTTGAAGAGTCTTCCTGTCTCAACATGATGAAAGGAAGGTAAGATTCAGAGGACCCGGGACCTCTTACTAGCCAGTGAACCATGCTGAAATAGAAAAGGGACAGGAAACAGTTACAACAATATATCTGGGCCTCCAGCCACAGTGAACTGACCTTTTCAGAGCATTCACGACAGTTACATTCACAAATAATAACAAGCTGGGAATTTCTTTCTGTGACCTACCTTGGCCTGCTTGTAAAAGTGCGGAGCCAACTCGACCAACCAGGACGACTCAACAGCAGTCACATCGCGCATGTAGTATTTTGCTGTCTGCACCACTTCATTGAAAACAACCCTGGAAAGGAGGCAATGCAAAATACTTTAAGTGCAGTTTTGTAAACACTTTAAACCTTTTAATGTCTTCAATTAGAAAACAGCAATGGAAACAATTTGTCTTTGCATTTTGTATTTCCTTGGGGCAATTATAACAACAATCAATCAAAACTCCACCAAATGGTTGAGATAACACTTCATGGTAAAAGAAAAATACAAACCATGTACTGCTATTACGTTAGTAATAGGTTAGTATTCCATCATATATCAATTTGTTACCAGGAAATTAGTAGTATTAGTATTATTCCCATGTATTTATTCTAGATATTAACCATAGTTACAGTTGGCTACTTTGAAAACATCGCAGAAATAATTAAAAATCATTTATATAACATTTTTTCATCAAATATATAATAGAATAACATAATATACAATCTTAATAAATTATATTCATAAGAGTGAATGCTATTTTTATTTCATAACTATTGTAAATTTATTATCTTAAAATCACTACTTTTACCAGTAAAGGACAATTCAGAGCATGTTATACTTATTAAATTATTTATAATTATTTATAATTTTTTAATGAAATTATATATTTATATATTTATTTATTTATTTTAAATTTAGTAGAAAAGCTAGTAGCTTTGTTTTTAGAAAAATATTTGCCCGCTTATTAGACTTTTTTGCATCAAGTTGTAATATTCTGTTCAGTAAAACCTCTTAAAATAAGATATGTGGAAATAATATGCCTACCATTGAATGAACTACAAAGGCAGGCTACTTAAAGACACAGGGACATCTAGTGGTGTATTTTTAACATAGCATAGCTAAACCGAGTGGTAAAGAGAGCTCATTCAGGTTGAGTTAAGTTCAACACATTTTTCAATAACATATGGTGACTCAAATTGGGCGCTACCCAACAGTCGAGCAGGACATTAAAGGGTTAAGACAGAGAGCATAAATTATACTCTAAATCGTATGCAAATTCTCAAGGGATTAGTAACACTGCTACAGAAGAAAAAGCACCGACCATTTTGGAGGTTTCTCTCCAAACAGCACAGAGTTGGGGTGGATGTGAAGTTCGCGATCGTCTCGTAAAGTCCTGGCAGAGCGAACAGATAGGAGAGTGAGTCAAGTGATTTAAAAGTAGACAAAAACTGAAATAATGACATGGTATCTTATAAATAAGTGATAAACAGCTGGACGGCACTCTCACCGGTAGGAACCAGAATGGTGAATGCGAGCAGCATTAGCGAAAAACCCATACACAATGCACTTCAAGATCACATCAGGGTCACCTGTGTGCCAAAGAAAGAAGCAATGAATATGTCAAATTACCCTTTTATTTTAGTTATGACAGCGATGCGAAGGGTGCATTAAAAACACCACGTACAATCACATGCTATGTGAAATAAACATGACACATACAAACCTTCACTTGAAGTCCGCGGCACCTTAAATTTGTTCATGAGACGCCGGAGCTGCTCTCGTACCGTCACAGCCCGCAGCAGACCTTTATAATTGAGGAAGTGTTCCTGACACCACTGGGAGCTCTTCTGGTGCTGCAGGAAAGAGGAAAAGGTTTTGATCAGAGTCAACTTTTCCCCTGACTTTTGCTGAGTGTGCAAGCCTAAAGTGTTGCAATCACCGTCACCGACTGAGCTATATGCTGTACATAATGTATATTTGTACACATGCTTTACCTTAATGAATGCTTCATACACATTCAGCATGGTGAGGTGGTCTCCCTCCGCAACTGCAAATTTCCTGTGCTCTCGGGCCTGCAGGGTGAGATAGCAAAAAAAAAAAGAAAACGGGATAACTGTTATGCTGACAAGGCATTTCTGCCAAATATACAACATGCTCCTTTTGAAAGCCGGTTTTCACTTACAGCAGCTTTCTTCTGATTGGGCGGCACAACAAATATATTCTGAATCTGCATCATTGCCGCAATGGTGACAATCTCTTTGGAGCAGCCGAAGTTTCCTGACTCGAGGAGCATCTTGGCAAACATGGGGCTGAGAGGAAACTCTGCCATCCGCACGCCCATGGGATCAGTCAAACGTCCGTAATGGTCCAGACCTGCCAAAAGACACAAAGCTGGTTAAGATTCTGCATCATGTGCAAGGACACCTTAGCTTGTAGATGCTTCCCGACCAAGATGTTTTTTTGTTCACTAGTGTTGCAGTTGAAGGACTGCTGACAGCCTTGTTTCTTACCTCCCAGAGCGTAGAGCAACTCTAGAGCCTGAACCATAGTCTGAGCTGGAGGAGGCTGCAAAATATATTCAAAATTTTTTTTAAAAATGCATGTTAAGTCCAACAAATACAATATTTACTCTGACAGACAGATGTAAATGAGAATCTGGTGCAGTCGTTACATCTTTTAAAGCACAAACACACAGCGGCTGCATTAATTTTATGGTTTCTGTGCATTTTCCCCCAGAGGCCAGGAGCCATTCTGGCTAATTAAAATGTAAAGTACAATTCCTTTCACAGTGGGTGAACACATCACAGCCACCCTGTCGATGCAAAGAAGCTACTCACAGAAAGGAAGCTGAACCGCAGCACGTTGTCGATGCCTAACGCTTTGAGCTGCAGGATGACAGGGGCCAAATTGGTGCGCTGCATCTCTGGCACAGTAGAGGCAGGCAGTTTCTCAAAGTCCTCCTCTGATGAAAGGAACAGAGGCAGTAAGAAACGCAGGGAGGGGAAAAACAAAGTGACAGAAAAACAGGAGTGAGAGAGTGTGGAGGGAGGACGATCGAACTACAACACTGTGCCACAAATGTTAACAATTCAGGATTCCTATACCACACTTAGTACCATTCTTGTACTCTTGCAGGCTCACACGTACCTGTGTACAGTCTAAAGCACTTCCCAGGTCGGTTTCGTCCGGCTCTCCCAGCCCTCTGACTGGCTGAGGCTTTGGAGATGGGAGTAACCACCAGAGATTCGATGGCAGTGTGAGGATTGTATGCTCGCAGCTTCACAAATGCACAGTCAATGACAAATACAACTCCATTTATAGTGATGGAGGTCTCAGCTATGTTAGTGGCCACCACAACCTGGAAGAATCACAAGACAGGAATAAGTCAAATGTTTTAGAAATTATATAATTTACCAGCTATTGTCTCTTGAGTCAAAATCTGTTATGGCAAGCCATTTTAATCAAACCACACTCCTATCTGTAATTACATTTTAGAGATATATATAAACACAATAATATTCTTACTAGTAGTATTTGTATTTCCAGATATCTAAAACTTTTATTGTACTAGTCAAAACTAAATTTAAGATACCTTTAAAGTCAGCTTTTGTGTGCTATTAATTAGCATCTCTGCCGTCATATATACAGCCCAAAATAGCTATGTAAAAACAAAGGTTTTGTTGAGAGGTGCAACAAATATGGGCTGTGATAGATGGATATCAATGACAACTACTTTTCATCTTCCGTGAATTAAAATAAATCCACAAAAATCAACGTTAAGAAATTTTATATTTTGGTACTTTTTAGGTTAGCTGATTCTAGACCTTTAAATTGCCGCCTACAGTTCAACAGTTCAAGTGGAAAGAAATAAGTCAAAAGAAAATGCAATTCAGTGTGATTATCAGTAAGCTTTTTGGTATTGCTTGGATAGCAAATAGTTGAAAAACTACATAGACTATAACATTATATCTGATTTCTTCTTTCTATAAAAGCATGAAAATTAGGGCTGATCACCTAATCTTAGTCGATTAGTTGATTAATCGTTGATTTGGTCTTAGTCGACTACTTCTTTAGTCTTTAGTCATGTTTTTATTCCTTTTTCTTTTCTTCTCTCCTTACTTTTCGCCCTTGTTTTGAGTATTGTACTGTATATTTACAACGTGGGTCTGAGAGAAACAGCATTTCGATCCTCCATATGTCCTGTACATGTGGCAGAATTGACAATAAAGTTGAGTTTGACTTTTTTCATGCCGAATGAAGAGAAACTTATGAGCACAACTCTGGTAAACACAAGATTTAAATTGCTGCTTTTGTGAAATATTTTGTGGAGAAACTCAGTTTTACAGATCTGTCAACTGAATCAAGTAATCGATTAGTTGATAAAATTGCCAGAGTGTCGACTAAGAATTTCATTGGTCGAGAACCGCCCTAATGAAAACAAATGCAGCAGGTTCACCTTGCGAACAGAGGAGGGCGTCCTCTCAAAGACCTTCATCTGCTCAGCGTAAGGTAGACCAGAGTACATGGGTAAGATTCTCAGGTGTTTCTTCATGCCGTATCGGGACAGAGTCCTGGCCTGGTCCTGCAGAAGGGACACCACCTTCTCCACCTCTTCCTGAGGAAGGAGACACAAGAGGATGATAAGAACAGAGCTAAGACAAAGACGAAAGAGTGGCCACACTACAATATAGCAATAAAGGTTGAGTAGTATTAAAGATATGGCCACTAACCTGCCCGGTAAGAAAAGCCAGGACATCTCCGTCATCCTCTGTCTCGTGGATCTTCAGCACCGTCTCCACTGTGGCCTTCACGTAGTCTGGGACAGGACTGAGAACAAACAAAGCACACTTCAGCAATTAAGTGAAACACCATTTCCTCAAACTGGATTATGTGTGTTGACTACCTGACAGTGTAGAAGACGTCCACCGGAAAAGTGCGTCCCTCCACTGTCAGAATTCCACACGTGTCCTTGTTGGGATCGCCGGACTCGTTCAGGTTGAAGAAGTCGTGGAATTTCTTCAGATGAAGGTGATATTACAGTTAGTAAGGGGAACATTAATCATGACAGGTTATATTTGCCAGTTAATGCAGAGAGCATGATTACATTTAAAAAGGAGGTTAATATTCTTTTTATCATCTGGTATTTTCATTTGCAGCAACAAAGCAAAGCCTCAATTTGGCATCAATTTGCCCCTGAGCAAGGCACCAAACCCCCAACTGCTCTGGGCGCTTGTCAGGAGAAGCCCCCTCACTCTGACATCTCTCCATTGACATGTATATGTACTGTGTGAACAACAGAGTGTAAAACTGAATTTCCCCACTGTGGGACTAATAAAGGAATATCTTTCTTTCTTTCTTTAAAAAGTATGCAACTTACTGCTGCAGTATAACTAACTTGCATGTGTGGATAAAAGTATTTTTAAACAGAAAGTACAGTAGATGTCTGATAGGGCATTTCAGCTGACTTGTTTAATGCTGAGCGCAGTCGTGGCCTGATTGTGTCTTTTCTTTCATCAGTGTAGCGCAGATGTCAGTACAATGTGATCTGACCCCGCATCAACTTTTCCTCTGTCTGTCTTTGTTTCTCCTCTGTTCTCGCTAATCAGTCATATCTGTTCATCTTAATCACGCAGTCACCTTGGCATCCAGAGTGGCAGAGGCCACAATCAGACGCAGGTCTCGCCGCTTCTTCTGAATCTACAGAAGAATCAGGAGCACACACAGGAGAAGAGCCAGAAGTCACAACGTTCAAGGATTATTTTCATGCAAGTAAAAGGATAAATTGTTTCACTGACAGAATCTGCTGGAATTACCTTCTTTAGTAGACCAATGGCTATGTCTGTATACAGGGTCCTTTCATGTGCTTCATCTAGCATCAACACACTGAGGACAGCAAAACATAAGCATACATACATAGTGAATCCAAACCAGGTTTTATGCCAAAAACATGTTTACATGTCCAATAGTAATTGGCCTTTTTCACAGAAGACATTTTGACATGTTACAGCAGGAAAAGCTTAAAGGGTATTGTCTGTATTTTTCCCTCTGGACCCTATTTTCCCATTAATTGTGTCTAACAGACTAACAGTGACAGCAATTCCTGAAAATGGTGCAGTATTGAGAGAGAGCGTTGTAATCGGCAGCTGCTCACAGGCTGCAATATGGTGCTATCAGGGCAAGCTGGCACTTGCATCTACTAAAAGTGCTTGTTTTTGCCATGACAAGCTCAGATTTTTTTATTACAAGTGTTTGATATAATGAGAGAGTCTCGCTCTGAAATCTAGTGAGGTGACGTGTTGACGGAAGACAATGGTGGAATAGTGGAATACATCCATGGTGGAAACACTGCGATTACCAGTCGGGCAGTTTGTTGTGTTGGAGGACAGAAAGCGTAGCTTAGTGTTATCTAAATTATTTTAAATATCGTGGCTGAATATATAGATGATTTCAGTGTGGATGAGGTCTTTGAATTTGATGGCCGCCCATATTTATTTGAGCCAGAGTATATGGATATTCAGATTTCACACTTCTTCAGACTTCTCTTCAGAAAATAACTTAGGTATTTTTCAACCTGGACCATGTTTTCCCATGTCTGTGTGTCTAAGTGACTAATAGGGACAACAATTTCTGAAACTGGCCCATTATTGAGGGAGAACACAGCAGCCGCTAAACAAGCTGGAATGTAATCATTTGGAGCAACCTGGCACCATTGTTTACATCCATTAAAAGTGCCTGTTTTTGCTATTGACAGGCTCAGATTGTTATTATAAGAGTCTGACAGCATTATGGAAAGGACGCTACAGAGAAATTAAAGAGTTTTCTTACCTTTTGCTTGCTGTTGGGGGCGGCAGTAGCTCAGTCTGTAGGGAGTTGGCTTGGGAACCAGAGGGTCACAGGTTCAAGTCCCGACATGGACCAAGAACTGAGTGTGAACTGCTTGCTGGAGAGGTGCCAGTTTACCTCTTGGGCACTGCCGAGGTGCCCCTGAGCAAGGCACCAAACCCCCAACTGCTCGGGGCGCTTGTCAGGAGCAGCCCCCTCACTCTGACATCTCTCCATTACTGCATGTATATGGGTCCTGTTTGTGCATGTGTGTGTTTCGGGTCTCCATGACTGTGTATAAGTTAACAGAGTGTAAAAATTGAATTTCCCCTAGTGGGACTAATAAAGGAATATCTTCTTCTTCTTCTTCTTCTGTTATTGTGTCATGTGACTTGTTACAGTGGAAATGTGTGTGAGAGTAGACAAGAGTGCCACCAGTATTGTCAGAGTTTGTTGTCTTGGAGCACAGAAAGCAGAGCTTATCTAAAAGATTTCATAGTCATGGCAGAATATTTACTGTAGAGGATTTCAGCAATGTAGACGCATTGCAAGATTTAATAGTGAGGCTTCTCTAAGTGAGACAAACAATAAGAAACAGAAAGCAAAAGGTAAGAAAAATGCTTCATATCTCTGTAGGGTCCTTTCCATAATGCTGTCAGACACTTATTGTATTATAACAATCTGAGCCTGTCGGTGGTGAAAACAAGCTATTTTAGTGGATGTAAACTGACGATACCAGGTCGGCCTCAATGATTACATTATAGTTTGTTTAGCGCTCTCGCTCAGTACTGGACCAGTTTCAAAAATTATTACCCCCATTGGTCTCTTAGACACAAAAACATACAGGGTCCAGGTGAAAAATACCCAAGTTATCCCTTAAACGCGATTTGGACACAATAACAAACAGAACGGATCAAGTGAAAGGTAAGAAAATGTTTTATTGCTCTGTAGGATCCTTTCCATAACGTTGTCAGACACTTACAACAACAATCTGAGCCTGTTGGTGGTAAAAACAAGCACTTTTAGTGAATCTAACGTTACATTAACCCTGCTCGCTTTCCCTCAAAGCTTGTTTTGAGGCTGCCGGTTACAGCGCTCTCCCTCAATGCAAGACCAATTTCAGAGAGTGTTGTCCCCATTAGTCATTTAGACACAAAAACAGGAAAATGGTGTCCCGTTGAGAAACAGCAAAATTACCCTTTAATTCCATTTATCTGCTTCAGTTTTAGGGTTGTGGTATTGTTCGTGCTGGATCACATCTTACTGGGACACTTGAATAGAACAGAGCCATCGTTCCTGTTATTTGTAACATCCCTGCCTATATAATATGTTAATTACAATCACATACCTGTATTTTTTCAAAAGAGGATCAGCCATCATCTCCCGCACCAGCATGCCGTCTGTAAGAAACTGCAGCACATAGGCACAAATAAGTCCTGAAAGGAAACCAAACAAGGGACAGCTTGTGATAAAGGCTTAAAAACAATGGGCAGGGAATACCTTGATCCTCGTGGCGTGGGGATCAGAGCAGTCATCAAATCGGATGGTGTAGCCCACCTCGTGTCCCACAAGGGCCCCCCGTTCCTCTGCCACACGGTTAGCTACCTATCAGCACAAAATAGGGGAAAAACAGACACGTGTCCTTCAGCGTAAGCTAAATTTCTTTCAGTGAAATGACGGAGGACATCAGTAGAGGTCTTACAGAGATAGCAGCCACACGCCGAGGCTGTGTCACTCCGATCACCTTCCCCTCTGTGGCCCAGCCAGCCTCCAGCAGGTACTGAAAGGAGTCACATGAAAAGAGAAGAATGAGATAGAGACACTGGTGTTGCAGACTTTGCACAAATTATCTGATGTGGTCCAAATGCTGCTAAAAAAAGAGGCTGCTAAGCATCAAGACAAGGTCATGTAAAACCAGTGTGGGAGATAAACCACATGAAGGTTATCAGTCCACCGTGGCAATGCTAGATTTATGTGACTTTGGGGGTATTTTGTCCCTTTCAGTTTTTTAAAGCAGCACCAAAATGTTGCATGGATTAAATCATACTAACCTGAGGTAACTGCGTAGTCTTCCCACATCCTGTCTCACCAACTATGATGACAGTCTGGAAGCTCTCCACCAAGTATAAGATGTTGTTTCTGTGCTGAATAGGACACAATCAACAAAAAGTTCACATTCAACCCACTGCTGACACTAATGTTACAGCCACGCGTGTTCAAGAGGCGACGTGAAACCTTGAAAACGGGGAGTTTCTGCCGTTGTTTCTCTATGGAGAGGGCTGTGTGCGGGTTGAAGATGATGGGGGAGCCGGTGGTCTCCGTGTTGAGCTCCCGCTCCTCTGAGATCCCAGGAGCCTCAGAGCCTGGAGCAGACCAGATGGAGGAGGTGAAGATTAGATGTTTTATTTAAACGGAAGCAAGCTGAGGATTTGAGAGAATGACAGCCGGGGTTTATAGCGCTTAAAATGAAGGAGCGATGGGCGACTAAAGCTCTTTACTAGTGCAATTTTAACCGCGTGTGACCACGTAGCTGTCGTACTTTCTGCTCCACAGCCTGCGCGTTTTATTTTGGCAGGTTCGACTTTGATTCCGCAGAGATAATGTTAACGTTAAACATTACCGGGACTGCAGACATCACGCAGCTGTTGTGAACGCGGTTAAAGTCAAACCGAGCCGGACTGACCTTTACTACCGGTTGTACGTTAATAAATATAACCCCCCAAAATGCATTAATGTCTAAATTATTCGTTTTGTCCGTACTTACCCGGCTTCCAAAATTTCATCGTGGAGAGGGGAGCCGCCATCTTGGCTTTACGTCACTTTTTTTCCTTCTTTTTTTTTTAAATCTGGCTTTACGTCTGTTTACGTCGTCACATATTTTCTTCTTCCGCGTAGCTACGTCACGATCTGGGCTTTACATTTATGAATGATGTCACTGTGTTGTTATGTTTTTACTCAAGTAACTATTATTTATTTACTCCAGGCATGTTTAATGTTACTTTATTTCACTTTATTTTATATGGGTTTATTTTTATTTATCCCTTCTCGTCATCTATATGTATTATTAACCTCAGTTTAATCGTTTATTGTGTTGTTCACAGATTTAAAGTCAAAATTATCACAGACCAAAAAAAAAAAAAAAGAAAACAAAATGATTTCAATGTGTTTGAAAACAACATCAAGCTGAAATCCATTGTTTTCCAGCAGGTGCCAACAAAGTCCAAGTACAAGTAGCCTAATAATAATAATATTGATAATACTATAATTAACACATTGAATACTGATCGATGTAACTGAACTGATTCATATGTGGAAAACTAAAACTAAAGCAATGTATAAAAGTAGAGCTCATTTTCGGCAGGAAAGTAAAGAATACAGATTTAAACAATCAGTTTATAATCAGTGTTATATGATACAAAGTCAAAATCTGGACTGTTATGCACAATTGTGCATTTTGCGATAAAAGCAACACACTTGGCACAGATGTAGGTTTATATATGTTATGAAAAGATCGAGATATCGGGGAGCTGCAAATTTGGCCCCTAAGGCCATGGCATTTTTCAAAATGGCTGCCAAATAGACTCTTAATATTCTCAAATGACTCTTAACGATTTCCAAGTTGCGACCAATGCAAAGCTGAAGATCACCATGGACCCAGGTTAAAATCTTTTTTTAAAAAAATCACTCTTGAAAAACAAAAAGTGGAAAGACATGTCTCTAATCTTTAATATTTGATCTGAAAATCATCAAGAGTCATGATATCTGTTTTTCTCACTGTTTATTTACTTTGGAATATTTATCGCCTATTTGGCAGACATTTTGAAAAATAGCTCCCATGGGCTGAATTTATGATGCCTTCAAATGGGGTTGTGTTTACAGTGTGTATAAGCTGGGAAGTCGTGTACTATATATGTGTTGTGTTCAAGTGGTTAAGATGTGAAGAACACCACTGCTAAGCAATGACAATGTTAACACAGTGAATCTAGATGCCACAGAGGCTAACAATTTAGCAATCCAGCAAGTGGGTAACATAACGAAGGAAATGCAAAGGCGTAATGACAGAGGAGAAAGATGAGGTTGTTGAGAATATCAGCATTTTCCTCAGACATATTATAAAATTACCAGGAAAAACAATATATGATTAAAATTACAATAAACTGTACAATATTAACTTATTATGCACCAATAAATGAGCTTCCACGGGCTCCACCATTTCTCACAACGTCAACAAATGCGTCAACCGTCATGAACGCTGAGCTTTCAGTAACTTTCCACTTACAAGGTCGTGAATACGACATGGGGGGGGGGGGGGGGGGGGGGGGCATTTGAAGGCACCATTACAGTGCCCTGATATGTAGATCTGTATATGTAGATCTTTTTGTCATATGCCTACATCTGTGCCAAATCTGTTGCTTTTATTGCAAAATGAACAATAGTTACGAATATTTTAGCTTAGCTGCTCCACTATATAGACCTTTTCCCCTATGCCTTTTCCTTCCTATTTCCTGTTGAAGTAGCTGACAGGAAGTACACCAGAGCTGTTGCCCTAGCAACAAAATATGAGCGAGTCAAGGTTTCACTTCTCACAACCAGTGGTGGAAAATAACATTACTCAGGCTACAATAGGGACTTATCAGTAAGTACAATTTTGAGGTACGTGTACTTTACTTCCATTTTATGCTAGTTATTACTAGCTACTTTGAAGATCAGGGTTTTACTCACAGATCATATGGTCATCTTACAAAATATGATGCAACCTACAGTAAATGTAGTAGCAACATTTAAAAGCTGTTTACACAGCAATACACTAGTAATAATGATCCAACTCTTGACCAGTGGTGTAAAGTAACTAAGTAGCCAACATTTACTCAAGTACAATTTGGAGGTACTTGTGCTTTACTTGAGTATTTCCATTTTATATTAAATATTGTACTTTTTACTCTGCTATAAATGGGATGATTTACTTGATTATTATTGTGATGATGATGGTGATTATTATTATTATCATTATATATTAAGTTATACCTTTACCAGCTCCAACATCAAAATTATATGTGCATCAGTCTATCAAATTATAGATTATTATACAATATCCATTATTCTGAAATGAGCCATTCTGCATAATTAGTACTTCTACTTTTGGTACGTTAAGTATATTTGATGCTGATACTATTTCTACACAGTGGTAGTATTGCTTCTTTTACTTGAATAAACGATGTGAGTACTTTTCCCACTACTACTGTTGACAGCTACTAGCCAATGAGTACTGTAGGCCTGCTTTTACTTTTGATACTTTAAGTACATTTTGCTGCTAATCTATTGTAAAATAAGAAATGCAGCCCTCCAGCTTGTTTTATGTTCATTGTATGGTATTGCTACTGAACTAAAGATCTTAACACTGTAGTTCTGTTTTAATTATATATCCCAGTATCACAAATTTGCTTCAAGAGGCTTTACAGGCTGTACAACATAGGACACCCTCTGTGCTTTAATGACATCGGATAAGGAAAAAAATAACCGCCTAAAAAAATGGAAGAAACCTCAGAGAGCAACTGAAGAGGGATCCCCTTTCAGGATGGACAGACATGCAATAGATGTCATGTGTACAGTTTAACAACATAACAGACAACCTGAGCCACACGACCTCCTCACCATGCAACCTAGAAAAAGAGGACAGACAACACAAACACATAAGAAGCAACCTCAAGCACAACAAGGGTTATTAAGAGGCAGTGGCTTAAAGTCAATATTATTTTTGTTGACAGGACTAAATAATACATTTATGCCAAGCCACCTTAATATTGTATCTTATTGTTTTGATTTATGAGTTTTTTTTGTTGTCACTTCTACCATTTGGTTTTGTTTGGCAGGCAGAAATGTTTCCATATTATGATGACAGTAAAAGATCATTTCAGTACAAAAATTTGCATCTTGGTAACACTAGCTCTCAGGTCCAAAGCGAAAGCCCAAACGAGTCTTTCACCAATCGCTGAATTAATCATAAGACAAAAACAAACTCTAAAATATCTTCTACGCTTCCAACAAAAAACACAGATACCATGTATTTGAAAATGGAGGCCAAACAAAGCCCATGTTTAATGATTCCCAAAAGATTTGATCAGAAAATACAATCCTTTCAAACGCCTGCTGCATCTCTAAGAGAACAGCATCATTACAATAACTTTGCAAGACCTGCTTTTAATAGATGAACTTTTATGAATTTAAAAGTTCTTCACTATAAAATACTGAGATATATGTTACATCAAATAAGATATAACACAAGTACAATTAAATTTGTGTAATACATGATGGATTTGACAAAAGGGACATTGTACATAATTTACAGAAAAGTTTAAATTAATTTCAAAATAACAGGTAAGACTTTGATCTCGAAGCTACATGAGAATAAAGTAATAAATTTAAATTATTTCTACCCTCCTAACTAATGCCATTAATAAATGACATCTAGATGTACGAACAGCAAGTCATGGCAGTGCACAGACCAGTTTTTATCTTGAATCTGTGGACATTTGCATCTGAAAACGACATGCACGCTTCCTCCCTCTTTGCTTTGAGGATATCATTTGGATGGACAGATAACTTGGGTGGTTATTAGACCCCGTCGTTGATTCGACAGGCAGATATACTGTCATCGGGATTGGATATCAGCTGATATGTGTATCTTACCAACCAGCATTTGCTTTTGATGTTAAAATTAGCACAAGTGATATTCCAGCTGTGGTTGGCTACGACCTTTCACATTTGTTGGACACCAAACCCTTTAGAAGAAATTACAATTGACAGATTTTATTAAAAAATGCTATGTTTATATCCAGTGAGCAAAAAAACAAAAACAAAACACATGGAAGCGCTGAGTCACTGCTCAATACGTTAAAAACATGACACATATTATAGCTGATAACCTTAATAATAATGTGATTTATTGCCATGCCACTTTTTAATTAACTATTTTACTAATTTTAATAATTTATCAGAGTATTTTCTTAAAAAGGCAAACATAATTTTGGAGTGAAATTGCAGAGTGATGATTTAACAGTGAAGCCACATGAACAGTCCTTTACTGGTAGTTTTATACATCCCATATAGTGCGTTTTGTCCCTAAATTAAAAAGG
Source organism: Pterois miles (assembly GCA_947000775.1). Taxonomy (NCBI): domain Eukaryota; kingdom Metazoa; phylum Chordata; class Actinopteri; order Perciformes; family Scorpaenidae; genus Pterois; species Pterois miles. Next base: position 3,540,119 of record CAMQGK010000368.1, read on the forward strand.
CAACACTTCACACCCATGGACTGACTGAACCCTAACAACTATATGGTGACACTGTCATCAGGTGGTATGACTACACATACTGGTTGTTATCTTAACAGTCTAAAATCTGGATTCATGTCACTCTTCTGAAACAGAAGGTGGGTCCCGGGGTAAACCAACAAATGCTAAAGAATCCCTATTCTGATTTACATCCTGCAACCAGTCTCAACTATTAGTGTTTTACGTGATGACGATGATGTGAGGGAGGAAATATAAACATGGGAAGTGTAATGACGGGTGCCCCCAAAATAGAGAGATGTACATTGTTTGAGCATTGTTCATCACGGTGGTCTTGCATGATCTTGTTAATCAAACTTTCCATGATGAGCTGCACACTGAAAAGTCATACTGTATGTAGGAGTGCTGACACCCCTCGAGCCATGGAGTTCCTCTGTCTTGACAATTTGCTTCAACAGAAATGTTCGTATTTAGTGTCCTATGGATTCCTCTCAGTCAAAATGTAGAGCTGTGTAAAAGATTATCCACACCACCTGGTAGAGAGAAAAAAAACACAGATGAGATACTGATGATCAAAGCATATGCTTCACAAACAGATTGATGCATTTTATAGCACTACGCACAGTGAACTCATTATAACCCAAATAATAAAAGGCTGAATAAAAACTTAAAGGGTGTTTTGAAGTGGGATTGTATGAACTACCCATCCATAATCAGTGTGTTACCTACAGTAGATGACGGTCAGCACATCTCTGCTTGGAAAAACAGACAGAAGTACAGACTCGAGGAGTAAGCAATACAGTGCTTTGGATGGGGCTGGCAGCAAAAACATGTTTTAATCACCTAAAAGAAATCAATATCAGTTTAAGTGTTTACTATATTTAGAATATTTTCACTGCTTTACCTTCATCAGACAGCCCTTTCTAAGATAAGATAAGATATTCCTTTATTAGTCCCACAGTGGAGAAATTTACAATGTTCTTTAATTCTCTAACAGAAACTGAAGCCGCTGTATCCATCTATGCTCTCGCCAAAGCCTCCAGACTCAATTGAAAAAAAAAAAAAAAACTGTAATTTTACCTCTACCCATGTTTTTTTGCTGATCGAAGCAGCGGTATACTGGCAAGAACACGGGTAGAGGTAAAATTACAGGGTTTTTTTTTCCCCAATGGAGTCTGGTTGCTCTTGCAAGAGCATAGATAACAACTTCAGTCTCCCATTGGAAACATAGCTTGTATAGCTGTCTCAAGGCAAGGTAAGCTGGCAAAAATATTTTAAATATGGCATGAACTGATATTGAATTCTTTAGGTGAGCCTTTCTTTTAGGTAGCTAAAATATGTTTTGCTGCTCGCCCCATCCATTCTGTTTTGCTTCTAACTCCGACTGAAACCATCAAAATCCTGGTCAGGAAGAAAATGTACAGACTAAACATTAAGTCTTATTTAATTTAAAACTGAAGTAACACCCAAGATGTCAGTGATGCTACTCAACTGAATCTGACATCCAACATGAATTGACGGTTATCATATAGTATATTCTTCTTTGCACTGTCCACTTTCAGAGCCCAGAGAAACAACTGGGTCATATTTTGAACCTCTATTTTTAAAAAAGCCTAAATGAATATACCATAATTTGTAAAAGGGGAAAAAAGATCTATATTATTTAATTATTTCATGAATATTAGCATTCCCACCAGAAACAGAGCAAAAGACGTCATGAAGCCTTCTTTGGTGAGTTCCCACGTGCCACCGTACTCTTCCTCATCAATCTGCTGAAAGCTGCTGAAGTATACATACAGGACGCCAGCGTTGATGATGCAGAATCTAACAAGGCAAACACATGAACATATGACTTTCAGTCTTTTCTTTGGTACAATCAGACATGAAGAGACAACAAGTTGAAGATACAGACACAGAATACTTACATGGCTATTCCCAGGAATCCTTTCAACGGTGCAACACCCCATATCACACCAAGGATTACTGCAATAATTTGCCGAAGCCAGTAAATCACATCTAAAAACTCGTCCTGTAAAAGAAAATACAGATTAAAAATATATATATATATATTTAAAAGATGTAATGCCAGTACTGCCTCTGTATATAATCCCCTTGATTTCATGTTAATTTTATGATCTTTCCTATCTAGGAAATTATTGGTTTGTGCATGTGTGAGTGAGAAGGAAATGTATGTCCACATCTTCATCATCATCATGTGGTCCAGCTCTAGTTCCTTCAACAGAAAAACACCTGTTCATAACATCAATGCATAATCTAATGTTTTCGCTAAAACAGTAAGCTGTATCGCAAGTCTTGTGTCAGAGTCTGTTTCTCCTTCTAAAAGTGTCGTCCATGGTGGTACTGACCTGGTGTGGGTTTGGGCTTTGTTTAGGTTAACTTAGGTTAAGGTTAGGTGCTGCTGAGGTGACTGGTGGGGGTTCAGATAAGGTAAGGGGAAACAGCACGAATGACTTAATCAACTAAAAAAGGCTGCAACTAACAATTATTCCTTCTTTCTCAATTAATCAGCTGATTATTTTCTTGATTAATTGTTTGTTCAATAGAATGGTGAAAAATGTGGTGCTCAAAGCCCAAGTTGATGTCCTCAGATGTCTTGTTTTGTCCACAACTCAAATATATTCAGTTTACTGTCATAGAGGAGCAAAGAAACCACAAAATATTCACATTTAAGAAGCTGGAAACAGAAAATGTTCACTTTTGAAACTAAAACTTAAATATTAAAACCGATTAATCAATTATCAACACAGTTGTGATTGATTCAATAATTGACAAATAACCAATTTATTGTTTGTCTTTTTTCAGGGAATGTCAAGCAATCTCTGGTCCCAGTCCCTTAAATGTAAGGATTTTTCACATTTTTTTTTTTTTTTACATTTTACAATCTTAATAGCAAATCAATTGACCAAAAAACACTGATAAATAATTACATGAATAGTTAACTGGTTGTAATCCCAGACGACTTAAAAACAAACTAGTGTGAGTGAATATGACTGAAAGGCATTTTATTTACTTCCCTTGAACTAAAATGAGTGCGAAGTTATAAAACCCAGCATCATTTACAGTCCGTGTCGTCAATCTCCTAGTTTTATTTTGATCGAAGCCCAAACAATTATCACAAATAACGGTATTCCTCTCGACCTGACAGCTAACACTGCCAAACCACATTAATCCTTAGCATGGCAGCTAGCTCCAGCTAGCCGTCTTTCTGAACACATGATAACAAATTAGCAGCCAATGCTCCTAATTTGTAACTTTACGGCAGCTGATGGCGACAACATAACGGCTGGGCTGCGTTTTAAAAGGGCGACAGACTGACCTTCTCCTCCCACACAGCAGTACTGTTGAAGGCTTTGCTCCATGTGGGCTGTTTTACACCCCCATTCAGCAGATGACTTTCTTCTTTCCGCTTTAAATTGCTCGTCATTCTTTGCTGTTTCCTTCGGCTACAGACGTCGAAAAGTTGCAGTCCCAACCTGATGACACTTCAAGCTAGATTTACGTCTCTAGCGCAGACTAGGGGAAGAAAATACTGTGAAATATTATAAGGTATTAAGGGAATGAACGCTCCGCTGATCTGACAGATTTCAGTCTCCAACCCAAAAAAGCCCATCTGAGCATGCGCATTACTGTTTGACCCCAGCCACCAGCAGCCAATGAGAGAGTGCGACGTTTCTGCGCCGCTGGGGCCAGAAAGTGATTAAAAACTACAGCGACCCCCAGTGGTCAATATCTGTATAACAATTTACATTTCATTTGTAAATAAAATTTTAAATTAGTAATTGTTTTTGGTAAATTCTGTACACAATGCTACAATAAATATCGCAATATACGTAGAGAAAAATATAATAAAATGACAATAGGAAATATGCACAAATGTGCACGTCAAACATATACAATATATAGTATAACCACAGTGTAAATAAGTAAATAAAAATGCTGAGAAGTGGGATATATTAAGTGTGTTAAATATAATGCAAAAATAGGCTCAAAGCATTACCACAAACGTCACATTAAAATAGGGCTGCAACACATGATTATTTTCATTATCATTATTATATTATGTTGTATATTTATAGTTAATAAAGTTTTCATTTGATCACCAAAATATCTTGTCTTTTTAAACTAAAAACTGACAGATGTTTCATTTATAATAAAGGAAGACAACAAAAACCAGAGTAGGCTACCTGCATGGGACCAAATCACTTTAGCATTTATATCTTAAAACAATGATTGAAAACAGTTAATTGATTATCAATCTTGTTTCTCTAATCTTTGCCTCCTCAGGCTTCTAGAACATATTCACATGAAATAATACTTAACTTTAATGGACCACCAGCCAAAAACTTTGAGAATCACATTCTGTTAGAGGCTACAAATACGCACAAAATACACTGCGCAAAATATTTAGGGAAATGCTTAAATCCCACTTCAGAGCTTGATGAGCAAATTATTCAAGTTGAAAATCTTGATTGATGTACTGTATATTGTATAATTTGTTGACAGCAAAATGGCGTCAATGGAAATCAAAATCATCAACCCATTGAGGGCTGGACTCAAAATCACACCGAAAAGAAAAGTAAAATTGAAATCACAGGATGATCCAACTAGTGTGAATTTCATCACGATAACTCATAATGTGACTCAGGAGTGTGTTTGGCCCCCGCCTGCCTGTATGCACTCCCAACAACGTCTGGGCGTGCTCCTGATGAGTCGGTGGACAGTGTCCTGGGGGATCTCCTCACAGTGCTGGGCTGTGAGTACAGGTCCCACTAGAGGACTACGGCCCTCATGCCACCCTCATGGAGTCTGTTTCTCACAGTCTGGTCAGAAACATGCTCACCAGTAGCCTGCTGGAGGTCATTTTGTAGGGCTCTGGCAGAGCTCCTCCTGTTCCTCCTCACACAAAGGAGCAGATACTGGTCCTGCTGTTGGGTTGATGCCCTTCTACTGTCCTGTCCAGCCCTCCTCATGTAACAGCTGGTCTCCTGGTATCTCCTCCATGCTCTTGAGAATCTACTAGGAGACACAGCAAACCTTTTTGCGATCGCACATATGGATGTGTCATCCTGGAGGTGCGGGACTACCTGTGCAACCTGTTTGGGCTGCAGGTACCGCCTGATGCTACAAGTAGTGACAAGGACACTAGCAGAACACAAAACTAGAGAAGAATCAGTCAAGAAGAATAAGGAGAAAGCAATCGTCTGTGGCCACCACATGTAAAACCATCCCCTTTTTGGGGGTTGTCTTGCTGTTGTCTCTCTATTGCACCTGTTGTCACTTTCATTTGCACCAAAGCAGGTGAAAGTGATTCACAATCACTTGTGTTTCCTAAATTGACAGATTGATATCCCTGAAGATTAACTGACTTGGTGCTATACTGTGATCAGTGAGTGTTCCCTTAATATTTTTGAGCGGAGTATATTTGATATTCTGACATACAGTTTTCCTCAAATAGTAGCATTTACAATAAGAAGAAGAAGAAGATCTACCTTTATTAGTCCCACAATGGGGAAATTCAATTTACACTTTGTTAAACTCATACATGGTACATGCAGACCTGAAACACACATACATGCATTGATGGAGAGATGTCAGAGTGAGGGGGCTGCTCTTGACAAGCGCCCCGAGCAGTTGGGGGTTTGGTGCCTTGCTCAGGGGCACCTCGGCAGTGCCCAAGAGGTAAACTGGCACCTCTCCAGCTACCAGTTCACACTCAGTTTTTGGTCCATGTCGGGACTTGAACCGGTGACCCTCCGGTTCCCAAGCCAACTCCCTACAGACTGAGCTACTGCCGCCCCCAAAGACATCCTCCCCAGCCGTGTCAGGGATTTAACCCAAGCTGGTTTGTCTAACTTCAATATAGATTTTCTTTATGAAATTAACTATCCATGCAGCATGTTTCTTTTAAACAAAAACACTGAGCAAATGTATGAAACAATGACACTGAATGTTGCTATTACTGACAATGCACGCTCACTTTTATTTCTGTCGTTCTCTCTGGTGTCCAGCAGAGGGCTTCGTTTATGAAAGTGAGCTTGACTCCAGTTAGTAAAAGTCTTATCCAACTACATCCTCTCCTGACCAGCATTATGATGGAGCTCACCACAGCTGCTATATTACCTAATAAACTTTTGGAAAATTAAACTAATATTAAGTTACATGGAAATGAATTAGATAGAAACAAATATTCTGTGCATTGTGGTGGAACAGAATAAAACATCAACGCTTTAAATATTTTGTCATGATATCTGGAAATATGCTGGAAACTGTGCAGTTATGAATACATTATTAAACCCCTGGATAGATTTGGTGTATTTCAGTTTCTCTTTTGAGTCTTAAATGGAACCATTAAGCATCTTGAATGAGTCATTCAGATGTTCAGGATGTGTCATCATCTTTAATTTTAGTCTAATTGCATGCATAATAAACAGCTTAATGTAAAATCAATAATAGTCTTCTAGGATGTGTTTGCAAAACTCAGAAGGCTGGTAAGTTTACAGTTACAGCGACTCTGCTGCTGTAACTAATAAATGGAAAGCTTTATCTGCTGTGATATTAAAATTCCCGTGAGAAGCAGTGGAAAGTAACCACAAGCGCTTGAATATCCTTTTCATCTACATATCCTTTTCATAGAAGGCCTGTGGTTGCTTCTCAGATGATACTTTCACTTTAGACGTTTGTGAAATATTGTGCTCTTCTTTTGGAAGAACCATTGTTTGGTCCAATTTGAGAGCATCACTGAGTTCTGTGATATTTTGGGGCATTTACCGTAGGCAGAGAAGGGATTTCTTCCAGTTGCAAGCAGAAAGAAAATATTCTAAAGAGGTCAAAGTCAGCAACACATTGTGAGAGCTGTATTTTGTTGTACACTGCCGCTAGTTTGTTTGGTACTTTTTATATTTAGTTAAGCAGATTTCACAAAATAACAGTAGGCTTCTTGTACTATTAAGTCAAGTAACAGTAATATATATTATATTTTTTGCTGCCATCTATAAGCAAATTTAATGTGTCTGTAAGGATGTGGGCTAACACCAATCGAGCAAAACAGGCAACTGCCCTGGGGTCCCAAAAAATTCACTCTGTGCAACTTCATAAGATAATTTGAACCACTAAAATATAATGTCAACTGGATACTGAAGGGGGTGAATCAGCTGTACCTGCACCCCTCCTTTAAAAAAAAAGGTGATGTTTAATATAACTATTGTTGTTATTGTGTATTTAATACTTCAGGCCTACTCATGAAGAACAATTGAATATATTTAAGTGTCCCAGTTTGACAATAGTGCCTGGAGAAATACGGTTTTGGGTCAGTGTGTGTTTGACGTAGAGTCACCATCCTGTGTTTAATGCTTCTTTCTGTTTTCTTATGTACAGTATAGAAGAGCTCTTAAGCTCTTAAGAATAGTAGGCTACCATATGAGGAGCTAAAACATTTGGATGACAATTATTCAAATTATGCAAAAATTAACTGATCGGAAAGTGTCCCACTTTACCAGTATTCAGCCTTACCAAAAAGACATTTACTCAAGTGTGCGATTATACTTCTTTTAAACTTAAAATAAGAGAGAATACTTTCAATATACTTTTTATGTACTTATCAGAGATAAACTTTTTTTTATTGCTTTTTGTATCCAAAAGTATACATAAGAATACTTTATATGGTTTATACTGATAAGTATACAGAAATGTCTGAGTACACTTGGCTTATAGGCCTAGTTTACTTAATCTTTTGATTGAGATATACTTAAGAAAAGTATAATTAAGTATTCTTGCCTTATAGAGTAGCCTATTAAAGTGTGTGAGCTATAAGTAGGCTACTGATGTTTTGCTATCTGTCTATAATACTTGACGGGTACTTGGAGGCAAAACAGCAAAGATCATTACATACTGAATACATGAATGAGCAGTCATGTTTATTTTTGTATAATTTTGTATACAAGTAGGCTATAGGTTTATGAGCTTTCTCTATGTATAGCAGTTGTTTGGGTAAGGCTTGGGGCAGCCATTGTGGCAGGTCAAAGAAATGACAGAAAATAGAAATATGGACTATATGTAGACTACATGGCTTATATTGAGCTAGCTTGCAATGCTAATGCTAATGCTGATGCGAATCGCAAATAGCTGTAGTCAGTGTCTATATAGATAGAGAATTGTAAAGACAGAGTCAGTGGACTATAAGGACTATATCATGCAACCTTAAAGCAGCAGGAGGTAGAAATGGAGCAAATATGATAAAAAAAAAAAAACTTGTATTTGTAAAACTGTCACTATATCCTGACAGTAGTACATGACACAGGTATATTAAAACAAATAATGTGCCTCTGTGTCCTCTGGTGCTACTAATGACATATGCAAGAATTCACAGACTGGAGGAAAACAACCAATCAGAGCTGATCTGGAGTCAGCCGTCCAGCTGCCGTCTAAGAGAGCCAGCAGTCAATCACTCGCAAACTCTGATCAAACTAGGCAGCGCTGATCAAACATGAATCAATATTCTGTTACTGTAATGACTATTTCTCACCTCAGATGTTATCAGAAACATGTTGTAGTTACTGTTTAGCTGTAAAATGGGAAAGTTTGTGACCTGGTAGCCATGTTGAGACCAGTTGAGGAAATACTAAGCACCGCCCACCAACCGCAGCACAGCCAATAGGAACGCTGAACAGGAACGCTCTCTCTGTGAAATGACCTGTGATTGGCTAGTGGGCTAGATTATTTGAAAACAGAGCCATGAGGAGGTGCAGAAATCTAGTTTTCTCTCAGAACACTTGAATTACAATGTGCTGAATGTTTTGTTTTTTTTGCCTAATGATGCCAAAAAAATATACACGCTATCCCAACTTTAATCCCTGACTACTTTCAATTTAGGAATCACTTTTTGAAACAAGATTTTTTCATAGTGGCAGATGACCTGAAAATCTGACCTGCCACAGCCAGCGTTTACCCCGTATTTGGCAGCTGTTTATTTTCATTTTCTGCTTGTTGGTGAAAGCGGAATAACTTTTGATTTAGCCTCATGTTAGTACTATCTCTTTAAGAAAGGTCACCTGGGACAGGGACAGGTGTGAGTTGCTGTAACAGCAACATCCCGTTTGAACCGGGACGGATGGGAGCTTTGTGGTCCCCCTCTTTTGACCACGACCCCCGTGTTTTGCTGGGTCAAAGTCAGGACGGGATGTCTGACTCACTTCTGCTATGTGCACGGCGGAGCTCGAGCTCTCACGCCAACTCCACCGTCAGTGACGTCTGCGTCACGTGTCCGTCTCTTCCCTCGGTACGTCCGTCGTATTTTCCTCCCCTCCACCGCCTGCTTTAACGCCGAGACACACTCGAAATAAACAAGCGCAAAAAAAGGGCTGCCGCTGTAAGGACCGGTCCGGCTCCGGTGTCACGTTTATCCCCAGCGTGTGGACAGAGGGGGCTTACACCTACAAGTTACCATCAGTGAACCTCCCGTCAGTCTGTGGCTCCACTGTGAGCCCGGATCATTGTAAACTTCCTGCGCTGCATACACTGAGCTCTGACAAAGCCAGGTGAGTGTGCTTTTATCATACACATTTACACAAGTGTTTCCCAAACTTGTGCGAGCTGTTGTGAAGCCTTACCTCACCTTTGCGGGCTGCGCGTCGGCTCAGCGGTGCTGGCCAGCTGCATGTCGCCTGCTTTAAAATGGCGACAGCCAACGGGGGAGAGAGAGTAGTTTTTGGGCTGGGGGCTCGCCTTTTCCTCCTCTCTGAATTGGTTACGATGTTTAAAACCTATAACGCAGCCGAGCCCATTAAGTTGGGACTCACTCCGCCGAACTTGAGCGGAAGATGAACACGCATCATTTTTGGAAATGTTTGCGCTCAGCGACCAACGTTACTGTCCAAACGCTCTGTGTTGCTGCTATTTCACTAAATACCGCTATGCTCTCACACTTATAGAAATATTGTTTTTATTTTGCGATCAAGTAGACTTTTATGGCAACCAGACGTGAAGCATTTTGTGCAGAATGCCCCCGTTTCTTCAGTCTGTGCTATGATTGAAGAAGTTAGAAACCACTTTGACCTCCCATCACTTATGACTAATAATGTTTTTGCTCTGTGAAAATAGTGAAAGTAGCCTTATTAACGACGGTGATCTTACGTTATTAGGGGTATATTTCTATTTTATTGTCAGATAAAATGTTAGTTATTTAAAATCAAGGTTGACACACTTTACAGAAACAGTAAATAAGCACTATATGGTAAGTTGATGCTTTATTCCATGTAGCCAAACAGTCTGCCGGACATTTATCATGTCAGGGCTGTCATGACTGTGTGTGACTCCAGGGATTAGAGCAAAGCTTTCCCAGACAGCTAGTTTGTGTCTGATGTCCACGTGAGTCCCAAGCATAGACCAGCAGCTTAATCCACCTATCTATTTATCACCCACAGTGGTTCACCTTTTACTCTTAGGACAGGCATGTTTCCATACTATTGTTGGTGAGAATTTGGCTAGTTTTTCATATTAGGACTTTCATAGTGTTGCTGTGGTGATGCTGTACATCTCATTGAATAGCCCCCCCCCTTCTCTCTCTTTCTCCTCCCTTTCTGTGCCTCAGTCTAGGTTTGCAGCGGACACAGGTTGAGCTACTTTCTATGAAAGGATTAATCAGTGCATCACTTCCTGAAACCTTATTTTGGCCTTTTGTTCATGTCACATCTTTTTTTGCTTTTCTAATGATCAGCTTGACATTTTAATGAAACTGAGCATTTCTTTGTGTGTGCCAGTCCTTCTGGAATGACTTTTCATCTCTGTGTTGACCCATGTAATGACAATGTCCTATCAGATCTCAGACTCAAGAGCCTTTTTTTTTTTTTTTAAACAATCTTGCGAGGAGAGCAGTGCGATCCACTCACACATCCCAGAGCAAGTGGGTTTGGGTCAGCAGCAGTAGCAGCCTTCTTGCTCTGCTTGGCTGGTTAACAGCTTGTGATGTCAGCCATTTTAGGTTGGACAGCACAGAGCATGGTGCTCCGCCATTTTTCTCTCCCTCCCCTCTCTCAGCAACTCAGTTTTAAACGCAGGCACTGGCAGTGGCCACAGCAATGCAGCCGTCTGCAAACCCACGCAGCCGTCCACTCCCTGACCCGAGAGCAGCCCAAGTGGGACTCATGAGCAGATGGAGTGACACTGTAGGAACACCGTCACTGAGGTTTCCTCATGTTGCTGCCAGTATTGTGTAAAGACTGAAATGGTAGTGGACAGAAGTTCAGACGCACAGATTGATGAGCCGTGTTTGTCGGCTCTAGTGAAACCCTAGAGTTGATCGACAGGAGGAGGATAGTTTGAGCCATGTCTGTTCAAGGTGGGAGTGAATTCAGTGGCAAGATGTGTGTTTTGGGACATGGCGAAGGATTTCTGTTTCTGAGAAAAAAGCAAAGGGTTTTTGTTTGGGAATAGAGACTAGTAGACGGCAAAAGGTTTGGTGCAGACTTGATAATTAGCTGAGATACGCTTGGGGATAGAGGTGGTCCCTCTATGAAAGACAAAGCATCTGCCAGATTTTCTGTCCATGCCTTACGTTGCCTACAGTGAATACAGGAGCGCTGCAGGCCGAACGCAAGAGCCACAGAGAGCAGAGGGCAGCAGCCCATGCAGATGTCTGGACAGTTAACAGGAAGAGACGCCATCAGCTCTGGCCAATAGCGTGCTTTGGCGACGGCGACCACACCTAGCTGGGAGACATCAACACCGCGTGAGGGAGGCACTGAAATAGGAGCAGGGCAGGGACTCTCCAAATACCACTCACAGGGGCGTGTGGAACAAACAAGCCGCTCTAGAGCCAGCAACTGGATGGCACAGGAGATGTGCGTGTAGGTCTGAGTAACCATGTGTGTTTACCCACACGCATGTGCTTTAGAGAAATGAGCTGGTGGGAGAGAGACAGAGAGGGGGTAGGAGGTGGTTGCCATGGGGACAGTAACACACCAGTGGCGCTGCCGACCTGTCTCCCTGGGCCAAACTTGCTCGGAGAGGGAGGAGAAGAAGGAACGGTGGGAGGGAGGGAGGGTGCAGAGACGGTTGGAGAGGGAGGGGGAGTGAGGAGACGAGTGTGGAAACAAGAAATGGAGCAAACAAGGAAAAGGCTGTTAGCATTTGTTACACATGTAGATATCAACATCACACCTGTATTCTCAGCTAGGTGAGGAGTAGTTCAGTTAGCAGCAGCTACGAGTGAGTGCTATTATTGGCCTGCACTCAGAGGACGTAGCCCAGGCCGAGACGAGAGTCAGGCTAGGAGATGAAAAGAGGTCATGCTGCGCTGAGCCATTGATGAGGTGTAGATATGAACCAGGAGGACATTGTCTTTGTGTCATTGTACTGAGAGACCCCTGACTCTTCACACAGGAAAAAATGGCAGCCTCACAACCTCAGTAAACAAGCCACACACACACACACACACACACACACACACACACACACACACACACACACACACACACACACACACACACACACACACACACACACACACACACACACACAGGCATGCAGGCTGCCACCCCCGCACGCCACATACACACAAACATTAGCACACATACTCCCCCCACCACAGCCCACCTCATCTCTCCACTCTCACAGTAAACCCACACATGCAAACCCTGACACATATAACGGGACTCAAACCCACCGTAACCACACGGTCAGTCAACATATGTACAGCATTCAAATTAAAGTTGCTGGCCGATGCGGTCACACCGGTGAGTCAACAGAACTCGTCTGGCATTGCTGAGACATGAGCTGCCCATATTTCGACTCGCCGATAATACCTCGGCTCGCTTTCTGCATTGTTTCACTTCACCTGCGCGAGGCCTGTGGGTCTCTGAGGCCCGGCTTTTGTCTGCAGATGTGTCCACATCTTTGTGGTTTTTGATTTTTCTCACATGCCATCAGCGTGTGAGGTGAACTTAGTCGCCATTGTGTCCTGCAGTCTGTCGATATGTGCAATTGGGATTAGTTGGAGTAATAATTTTGCATGATGAGACCCTGAAATGTATGAATCATACTGAATCTGAACTTCAGGTTATGTCCACTGGCTGAAGAGCTCGGGTTGGAACATTCCAGGCTTTGCAGTGCAGTGAGGAGAGAGGGAGGAGGGAGGAGGAGGGACTGTGTGATTGTAGTTTGGAGCAAGAAGGGGGCGTTGAAGAGCGGGGGTTAGCAGGGTGGGGTGGTGTTGGCTGGTCGGAGGGGGGTATCAGGGAGGAAAATTCCTCACTGAAACACCTCAGTGCTTCCTCCACGACAGTTAACACCCCTCCTTCCCTCGCCTCCTCACCCCAAACCAGCTGCCCATCCCCCACCATCCTCTCTCCCTCTCCTCTCCTCTCGCTTTCCCACCCAACAGAACCACGTGATGGATGGCTGAGACTGCCCACCCATAAGCCTTTGTGTTGGTCATGTGACCAGCCTGCCTTGGCAGAGTGGTGCCCCCTGATGCAGAACTGAATGGCAGGGGAGTAGGAGGGGTGCACGGCAGCCCCGGCTAAGGGCAGCCACTCTCTCTGGGGGTGCACGGGGGAACAAGGGGCATCACGTTCCCTCCACAGTAGCAAACTTCATTTGCCTGTTAACCCCTCACACTCAGAGTCTAACAGCAGTGACAAAGATAACCAATTTTATGTCCAATCAAGTTTCCATCGTAGGCTCGATAAAGTATCTCATTAGTGGTTGATTATTCATGGTTTTGGTTTCTTGAAATTACGAGAAGTTGGTAAGATATAAAATAAGCTTCACATGAAGTTACTAAAGAGGTTGTGGGCATTTAAATGCAGGAAGGTGAACTCTGTATACCTTTGCTGACTTAGTGTGTGAAAGGGCATCTGTCACACCCCAGTCCTGTGAGGGCTAACTGGGTTTTGAGCTAACGTACCATGACCTTTATGTTGCAAAGCAAGGCTGCATGTGTGTGTAGACAGACAGAGAGCATTTACTGTTTAAGACTAGTGGCTGGCAAATTGTATGATGACACTGATTTAGAGTATGCTGCTCATGTGATGGTGAGATGTTGTCTTGCAGCAGCGTTGTCCACAATAAGGTTAGTCTGAAAGTAGTCCCGGACAAGTTTAACATTTTCATGGGACTGCTCTGTTTGTGCATCATAAAGCCAAGATTATTTTAGATCCAGGCCGCCAACCAGAAAAGCTTCATTTGGTTTGGATTTGTTAGTGAAGTTTGCGTAGGGAGGGGCAGGAAAGGTTTTAGGGTTTTCCTGTTGAACTTCTCTGAGCCGTCGAACTTTTGTGAGCATTCGCTGCTCTGTGCGTGAGGTGTCATGTCGGTGCAGAGTGATTGGGAGAGTAATTGCCCTAGAGCTGTCCTCCAATACTGCATCACACTCAGAGGGAGGAGGGAACTCCTCCACAGGAAGCTACGCCATTTTGTGTTGGAGACAAAGGAGTGATGTGAAAATTTTAAGATTGCTGACAAAGGTCTGCATATTTTTCTATCGGTGCTAGTGTTGGGTGCCATTTTTCCAAGCACCTTCCAAGCATCTGCTGAACCACCCACTTGCACGGTTGTAAAACAGACCTTATCTTAAGCAACACATTCACAAGTGATTATTTCTGTGGCAGCTTTTTTTTTTTTTAATATAAAGGTGTCCAGTGAAGCTACAGAGGCTCTTACAGAAAAACTACAGAATGTGCTCTCTCTGTGGGGGTGTGTCAGAACGAGGGGAAGTGAGACAGAGTTGTGTGGGGGAGGGGAAAGACGGGGGTAGGACAGGAGCTCTCCCAAAAAGCCTTTAGTAAAGGAGCAGACTGAGCTTGTTTGAATGCCCTCATAAAAGAGATAGCATTGAGTTTCAAGGGACGGGGGAGCTGAGGAGACTTGATTTTAAAGGCTTCTCCTGAATCTTTTCACAAGATCTTATTACCTGTGCTGTTGATGTTTTACCTGGAAACATCCAGCCGTGCATGATTTTCTTCCAGCTGAGAGGAAACTGGCTCATACTGAGTAGCGTAAGATATCCCATCTCATTTCTTCTCCTTGCAATCTGTACTTGAAATTTAACATTTTACACCACAAAGCAAACCATGACTTGGAACTAAAACGCATTACTCTCATTTCTCTAGGTTTTCCCTTTAAATTTGCAGTGAGAACTACAAGTGGGCCTACGGACATGTCCCGCTGTCCTCCTTCCCCCATGCCTGGTCTATAGTCAACCAGAAACGACGCACATTCTCACTCACACTCCATTCCCAACCATTTGCCTCGCCATCCTGTGGTCCCGCCATGGCCAGCAAGAGGAAGTCTACGACTCCTTGTATGATCCCCAGCAAGGTCATACGCCCAGCAGATGAGGCTGAACCAGACTCTCCGGGTCTTCTCCATCAATCCAGGATTTCTGGAGGGGGCCGACATAGCCCGCTTGACCCAAGAGAGTCTTCCAAACCAGAGGCGGGGGACGCCGTCAAAGATGGCGCTGGCACTTACACCTGTAAGCCTTGTAACTTTGAAACCCACGACCTTAACTTGTTCCTGGATCACGTGTACTCCGGGCACCCAGACTTCCGAGCGGACCCCAGCTTCTTTTGCGTGAGCTGTGGGATTTCAGCGGCCAAGTTCGAGGGGCTAGCACTGCATAATGCTAGAGTTCACCCCAGCACATTGAACACGACTCTGAGACTGAGGAAGAGGGACAGGAGAGTAGTGGTGGAGCAGAATCTGATAACTGGGGCAGAGACGGGGAAGGATAGCGAGATCTCCATCACCAAAACGCCAATTATGAGGATGCTGAAGGGCAAATCGGAGTCTAAACGTATAGTGGTGTCTCACCCGGTCTCAGATGAGCCTTCTTCAGACCCACACTCGATCTCTGCGTCCAGAGAGACGGAGAGAAAAGAGCCGGCTACAGTGACTGTCACCCATGTTCCCACAATTGTCCACAATGGAACGACCAAGGTCACTCTGCCCTCCGCAATCCAGATAGTCAATGGCTCTGGAGCATTACCGATGCTCAAGACTCCCATCACACAGGTAGGTGGTTGCTCATTCTGTCTCATTTTGATAAAGTCTGTTTAGATTTGACTTGGATTCATCAATTAAGGTTATTTTATCTGGATTCCTTTAAATCTGTTTCCTATAGGTGGTCTCAGTGGTTCAAAACAGAAGCCTTCATCAATCTGCACCAGTCACAACCTCCTCAAATATTTCCTCTGCTTCATATTCAACCTCCAAAAATCTCCCCAAGGTAATTGTTTTCATTTATTTTTTTTGTGTCAGACTGTTATGAAGTTAATTAGAGATCCAATAACGTTTCCACATTTTCCTCTCCCAGGTGATGATCCCTCTGAGCAGCATCCCTACCTACAGTGCCTCCATGGACTCCTCTTCCTTCCTGAAGACCTCCTTCAGTAAGTTCCCCTACCCCACAAAGGCGGAGCTCTGCTACTTGACAGTGGTCACAAAGTTCCCCGAAGAGCAGATCAAGATCTGGTTCACAGCCCAGAGACTCAAACAAGGCATCAGCTGGTCTCCTGAGGAGATCGAGGAGGCCAGGAGGAAGATGTTCAACACCATCATTCAGACTGCACCTTCCAGCTCACAGAACCAGACCCAGAGTCACCATAACCCGGCCCAACACACCATCACAGTCCTGCCTGCCTCGCTGGGGGCCACTGGGATCCCTCACATCCTGCAGGGCTCTCTTGTCAGCCAAGGAGGGGTGATAGTCACACAGCCTGTAATGGCAAACGGTATCCAGGTCAGCAGTGCTCCTGTGGCCCTGGCTGTCACACCTAAGCCTCAGGCAGCAGCCCGCCCCATGATGCAGGCTCGACCTGCTGCAGCCCTGGTGGCAGACAAAGGCATCAGCATGGTGGTGGGGACGGTGGGCAGCAGCAGCACTGGGAGTAACACTATTAGCAGCAGCAATAGCACCAGTAGGAGTGGGAGAGGGGGCACTAGCAGTATTATTACAAGCAGTCAAGCTAGTGTCATCAACCTTAGTGTAGGAAGCAGTAATCTTAAGGTTAGCAATGTCAACGGTAAACACAGCAGCGCTAATGCAGACTGCAGTAATGCCACCAGCCACTTAAATGTAAAGGACACTGATAGCAGGAAAGCCAATAACACCAACATTGTGAAGAGTGACAACAAAGTGACCACAGAAAGTAAAAACACCCCAGACAGCAAATCTAATAACAGCAAAACAGGCAGCGACGGACCGAAGAGAAAAGACACCAGCTGCAGCAGCAACAAAAAGAACACAACAACAAGCACAGATGACGTCGACCGTACCGCCAATGACTCCCCACCCATTAAAATGGAGGAGGCGTCCTCCCCTGCCTCAAAGTCTTCTTCCTCCTCTCCTGCAGCTCCTTCAGGTAGCACACCTGGCTCTCAGACACCTGTCAACGCATTCCTAGACCCCAGTTTTTACAAGGGCAAGAAGTCTCAGGAGCAGCTCAGCGCTCTGAAGGACAGCTTTCAGGCCAGCCAGTTTCCTGACCAGGAGGAGGTAGACCGCCTCATTGGCCTGACTGGGCTCACGGTACGAGAAGTTCGCAAGTGGTTCAGTGACCGCCGCTACCACTATCGTAACCTCAAAGGTTCACGCGCCAGCACAGGGGGGCAGAGTAAATCTGGCACAGCAGCGGGAGCAGGGAGCAGTTCAAGTACACCAGGGAGCGGCACCGCCGGCAGTGCCAACCCCGTGGACCTGTCTGAAAGTAGCAGCAACTCCGGTGCAAAGACACCACAGCACAGCTCCGCACCGCTGAGCCCGACGGCATCACATACTCCAACCTCTCCTACCACACCTTCTCGCCGACTCCCCAGAGCTCCCTCTCCTGATTTCACCGCTATCCGCTACAAGGAGAGAGAACCTCACCAGGTGTGTAATAAGCTCCGGGCATAAAAAAATAAAATGTTGTTTAGGCTGTTCAGGTTGGCAAAATGAAAATGAAAGCAATAATTAATAAAAAAAGTAATAATCAACTACAACTAAAATAACTAAAAAAGTGACAATTTAAAAAAAGAAAGAAAAATTATCAACTTATAATATGCACAAAATTATATTCAGGATAATCAACAGCGATCAAAAATAAGTAGCAGCAAAAAATACAGCGACCCACCCTCCCTTCCCTCTCTTAATACATTGCGATCTTGCATAATAATAAAGGACTACAGTATATCACAACACTAACAAATACCAAAACCAGAAATATAAACCATCACAAACCTTATTAATATTACTACAAATATCACTCTTTTCTGAATTTGTTCATGGCTCCTACAAACTGTTTATACTATAAAAGGCCTTTAAATAGTAGAAAATGCCCATTTTTATCATCAGATGTCTTGTGAAGAAAAAGCAACACATCACATTGGAGAAGCTGGAACCAGTAAATGTTTGTAATTTTTGATTTACTTGAATGAATGAAAATGATTTAATTTTCTTGTTGATTCTGCCCTGGTCTTTCAGGTCTTTGACTTTGTCCTTTTCTGTCTTGTGTTCAGTTAAAGGCTCTAGAGGCCAGTTTTGAACAGGACCCTGAACCAGCAGGAGAGGAAGTGGACAGACTGCGATCTGAGACCAAGATGACCAGGAGGGAGATCCATGGCTGGTTCGCCGAAAGGAGGAAGAGAGTGGCAGCTGAGAAAAAGAGAGAGGAGGCGGAGCGAGCGATGAGAGAGGAAGAGGGGGAGATGGAGGTCGATGGGGAGGAGAGGCAGAAAGAGGACAGCTCAGGAGAACTGAAAGTCAACCCTATTAAAATCAACCTGAAGATGCTCAAGGTGACAGAGGCCAATGGCAAAGCAGAGGGTGAAGGGTTGGATAGCCTGCCGCCTGCATCCTCCCCAGGACCCGCTCCATCCTCCACCCACAAAGCATCCCAATCCTCCACACCAACACCCAAACCATCCCACTCCCCTAAACCCAACAGCATCCGAGGTAAGAAGACAGCAGAGCAGCTGCAGATGCTCAAACAAGTCTACGCCCGCACCCAGTGGCCCAGCGCTGCTCAGTACGATGAAATGATCTCAGCCACGGGACTGTCCAGACCCGAGGTGGTGCGCTGGTTTGGGGACTGCCGCTACGTGCAGAAGAACGGCCAGCTGAAGTGGCTGGAGGCTTACCAGACTATGGCTCTGGAAGAGGACCTCCAGAAGGGGAACACACAGATTCTCCAGGCCCACCACGACGCCCACGGCAGCCTGGAGGAGTCACAGGTATAGACAACAACAAATAGTGTTTACACATTTTCTTTAGAGCCGTTCAATGGGTCTGACAGCTGAAACCTGAGAAGCTTTGCTGCTGTGATAAAATATGACATGACACATTTTCACGGTAGCTAACTGCTCTGTAAGAGAAAATGCACTCATATCCATGGAAACAAGTCGCTCCACAAAGTGTCAGATGTTGACACTGTACTTTCTTTAGACTTTGAGAGATGCACTTTCTTAACTTCAAAACCAGTTCAGTTATTATATGAGTTACACAAACTCCACTTACACAAGATATTTTGGGGACATTAATGCAAATGATTGTGGTAGAAAGACTTTCACTTCCTAATTTTCCATAAGAGTTTTTTTTTTTTTTACATTTAAAAAAAAATATTTTAAACAAATAATTTATCAAAACTGGTAGCTTTTTATTTATAGTAAACCAAATGTGTGTGTGAGGCACATTTAATTTTTTAAAGCAAATATCTGCACTTCATATTCTCTCACAATTATGCTGTTGTAACACTGTTTTTAGCATTTACCATCTTCCTGTTATTGCCACTTTTCAAAAAAAGTTACATAAGCTTACTTTCATGAGGCCAAATGTGGAGCTGTGCGCTAACACTGTTTATTATTTATTTGCAGTTGCAGGAACTGGCTCAGGCTTGTGGTTTAACAACGGACTTGGTGCGACATTGGTTCTCCACCAAGGCATCTTTGCCCCGGTTGGAACAAACTGCTGCCACTCATTCGCCAGAACCGAGACCTGGCTCACCAGACGCAGCAGCTGAGCCACAAACAACAGGATCCTCCCCCCTGGAGCCGCAGCCAGGAGGAGGGACGGAGGAGAAAATGGAGCAGTCGGTGTGTGGCGTCGCAACAGAAGCAGAGGAGGCCAACCCTGACAAGACTGTGAATCCTACTAAAGGTAATCCTTAGTGTGGTACCATAATGAAGTCAATTATTTTCTCGATTCTCAGTACATCAAGCTCAAAATATTCAGTTTTCTGTCATATATGACAAAGCAGCAAATCGTCACATTTGGGAAACTGGAACTAGGAAACGTTTGACATTTTTGCTTGAAAAAATTACTGAAACTATGAGTCAATTATTAGAATAAGTGCATATTAAATTTCTTTCAATCTTGTGTCAATTAATCAGCGATAAAGTAAAATAAAATATGGTCAACAATTTAGACTTTAGTATGAGTTGTCCAGAATTAATTAGGTTTGATTGTGATGAGGAAAACAGGTTGTTAAATGGTAATAAACAGAGATGACTCATAACCATAACATGCAATTGTCTCTCAGGTGAAACATGAAAACACACAATGATCATAATTATGAGTAACGAGGCATGCTGTGACAGGCATGTGGCGTCTGCCACCAGTGCACTGTGTATAATCACGAGGAAGATTTATACTTGTTATTCTCTGGAGCATGTTGTCAGGGTGATGGATTTTTAATTTCTTTTTTTTTTTTTTTTTTTTTTAATCACTACAGGAACCGATTGAAGAGGCGCTTTGTCTGAGGATGGAGTTCACAACGCAGGTGGTCTGTGTTGGGAGTCTGAGGGAAAAGGCGGCAGATGCGGTTGTAACAGGATCACTGGATGCAAACCATCCTCACCCATCCCTGTCTGTCACACCCTTAGAGGTAGGCATGACCTCCCCCACCATGTGAGATGGACGCTAAAGCCATTAACCCCCCACCATCCATCCATCCACCCAGTTCTTGCCCTCCTGTCCGCCTTTTTCCCCTCAAAATGAAGTTTCAGTAGAGACTGAAGTGCAGGAGTGGATGTGGTGGAGGGAGGGGCCGGGCTTGTTCCGCCTGCCTGCTGTGATGGGAGAAAAGAAGAAAAAAAGGGTAGATTTGGAGGAAGAAGAGGAGGGAAAATGGAGAAGTGTGGTGGGACCTCAGCAGATGTTGATCAGGGATGTTGGGGGGGGTTGGGTTTTTGGACTGTTCTCGACCAAATCAACCCTCAGATGAGGATCGACGGAGTGCTGACAGACTGTTCATAGTCTGTTTGGCGGTACGAAAAACTGCACAGCTCTTTGCTACAGGGTGCTTGCCTTAAAAGGCCTTAAAAGTAAATCAAATGACTCTTCTTTTTCCAATGTGCCATCTTCATACTCCCTTTTTCCACCAACTTGCACTCATACACTTTGACTTCAAGTTTGCAGCTTACTTTAAATGTGCTAGCTAGGCTGTTCGTAATGAAACACAGCACTGATGTTCATTTGATTATTACTTTTTCTTTGTACTCACTTTTCATTTCCTCTCTGTACATATTTGGTTAAATAGGATGAGTTTGGGAGGGAACAGGGACGTCTGGACTTCTGACATCCAAAGAGGGCAAGCACCCTGTTGTGTACACAACATAGTAGACTATATGGAATCTGGTTTGTGTCGTAGCATCAAGTGCTTCTTTACGTCACCGACGTGTATGTCCGTTTGTTTTTATGGATCTTTCCTATGAAATAAATTTGACTGTAGAAGAACTGTGAACTTTTACCAGAGTTCCCATACTTAATGCTTGATGTATAATTTTTACAGATGGTATTTGCAGAATAAACAGAATGTAATAAATCTGCAGCCTCAAGAGTCTTCCTCATGGTGTGAAATAAGTTAATAGTTAAAGCTTCTGCCAAACCATGACCATAAATAAAATAATGCTTTTGTCATGCAGGAACCAACAAAAAGCCTCTTGTTTGAAGGCTGCAACTAATGATGAATGTCAATCTGCTGATTTTCCTTCATTAATACTTTATGAAATATCAGAAAACACAGTGGCTTGGGGGAGTTTAGGCGCTGACAATGACAATGTAAGCGTACAATTGGAACACTTTGTCGTAACATTGCACCTTGACCTTTGACCCTCTTGCTCATATACCAGCTGTGCAGAGGATTGGTGGGTCAGGAAAGCAAGCTGGCTTGCACACTGCAAAATGTGACCGGATGTAGTAGGACATCCTGGTATTTTTGGCATAGTGCATTTGACATATTAAGACAAACTAAATCTGTTTCTAGCATACCAGATAGTGTAGTAGTATGGGTATTAGAACACACCGAATGAATTGCAGCATCCCCACTTCACATTGCTCATAAATTCATGTCGTCCCTCTAATAACAAAATGCCCCCTAGAACATAAGGAAATAGTGACACTTTCTCGAAGTCCAAGACTTAGTGACCTCTTTAAAATAGCTTATTTTGTCCAACCAACAGTTAAAAAAAAAAAAATACAGGCGAGACCACGAAAAAAAGCATATCGGTCAAAATTAAGAAGCTGGAACTAAGGAACATTGACGTTTTTACGTGAAAATTGACTTAACAGATTATCAAAATGGCTGCTGATTAATTTTCTTATCCTCTCAGTGCTGCAACAGTTTAGTCAGCCTGCTCTCAGGCAGCTGTTAACACATCTAAGACTGAAAGGCTGTGCTCTCTTCCTGTAGTGCAGCATTTGAAACTGATGAAACCAGTTCTTGCTGTTGCAATTACATTGAGCTGAAAGCAAATGCTCCTTATTGAATCCCATTCAATTACATTTTAACTCAAAGGAAATAAGACAAAGTAGTATAAAGTATTAAGTATTTTATTTACTTTTCAGGCTTGAATATGTTTCATATGAAAGGCAAAATTAAAATGAATACTTTTTCCTCTCCATAGTTTAGGCACATTACAGAAAGGCGATTGTAAATGAGAACGTCGGTAACAAAACGGACATTGGAGGAGAAAAAAAGCTAAACAAATGGCACTAATGGGCCCTGCACACCCACACAGATGCTCTTCAGGCTGATCTGGACCTTTAACAGGTTGGTGGGAGATTGCATTGTCCCGTCATAACTGGCACAACTAAATGAACAGCAGACTCACATGGTCTACACATGTCAGTCAAAATGAATGACAGCACCTGTGTTGTGTTAAGCCCAGCAGGGAAGGTGAATGATGTGGCTTTAATGTGATGTGTACATAGACGGAGGCACACGGACATCAGCAGACAGGTCAGCAATAAGAGCAATGCAGCATTGGAGGGAGAGCTCTCCATAAAGACCATCCATCGACCATGGGAGGAGAAATAAAAGTGTGATAAGGGGGAGCCTTTGGATTAATATTACGGTGCAAACAACAAAATCTAGTCGAGACCTCAAGTATTCACTCCTGTCCCTGCTTTTACTTTAACTCATACCATATGGCTTCGGTGTGTCTCAGTGGTCAAACACTGAGTGAGAATACTGAGTTTACATCATATAGTCATCACATACAAGCAGAGAGTTTCTGATACGAACCTGGAAACATTACACCATTAGTTATATACGAACACCCCCGCCCCCGTATCTCCAGGCACCTCTGACATCCTTCAGCCACCACAGAGACACAGCTACATATGACGCTGAGACTCGGCCTGCTCCTCCCTAACACTCTCCCACACCACAAACGCAGGAAGTAAGTAACCCCCTGCACACTTAAGTGCACCAGCATTTAACTCTAAAGGAGTCTTGCCGAGTTAGATTTGTGAATATGAGCCAGAATGAGAATCTAAAGCTGTGAATTGTGGCGCGTAGCCTTTCACATTCACTTTGAGCCGTCAGCCAGTTGTTTACACAAGGTCTGCAACTTTGCACATTTCATCACAAAAGAATTTACGGGCAGTGACAATTTAACTGTATATCATGACAGTGTAACTTGAATATCTTCGCAGGTTTCTGGGAAGCAGCTTGGTGCTGTGACAAAACTCCCCCGAACACCATGGCAGCATGAACACAAAAGGTCCCTTATGTCGTTGTGGTGCAGCAAAATGTACAAGTAGTATATCGCATGTTTTCTTTACACCTTACACCGGCAATGCAAACCTTGTCAACCTAGTCAACAATACTGATTTTCCTTTCAAACGTGTAGAACTCTTACCGTACAAATGCCAACAATAAAATAAAAAATAAGATGGCTGCAGAAAAACACCTTTGCTTAGGATGTCAAAACCACTTCTTAGAGACATCTGTTGGAACTAAAACTTACTAAACTAGAACAGTGACTGTTTATTTTCACGGTAGTCATGAAGCTGTGTCAGTTATGGGAATAGTTATGCTCAACTAATTAAAAACAAAGAAAAAAGGGACCATTCATTGCATTAAGACTTGAAATGTCAGTAAATATAACCATATTTCCATAAATATTCCACCATAAATCACGGAAACACAAGGCTGCAAAGTTAATCGCGTAATCATATTACAATCTTAAATAAAACGGAGAAATGCGAAACATTTACAATGTGAATAAAAATGTTGAATACATAATAGAGTGCAGCAGGGATGAAGTACTTTTGTAGGACAACCAGGAAGTTAGCATCACCCTGGGTTCCCTCGACAAAAAGCCAATGAGATTTCCCCGCTGGGTTTTGGATTACCTTCATAAACGAGCTCTGTTTATTTCAGGTTTCTAACTAAAAACCTGCTGACTTCCAGATGTAAATGCTAACTCATTTCCAGGTTTTAGGACTTATTCCTGTCACTCTCTATTGCGTTCCTCAAGTCACTTTTTTAATCTGTAAATGTATCACATTATCCAGCGTAGTTATCAGTATCATTGTTTTAGCCGTGACCCTGCAGCCCTATGAACTATCCCTTGATTGACAACTGTGCTGCCATTAAAATGAAGCATAAACATGTTGCGAGATGGTACAAGCAAAAAAAAAAAAAAAAAAAAAAAAAAAGGAGAAAAAAATTCACAATTATGAACACAATTATCATTCACACTCAGACTACAACGTCTTCTTCTACCACAACATGTATCCCTGGTCCTGCTTCATCACAGCGTGGTGTTAGATACCCTACAGACATGATCGATGTGGTGTAAATAAGACTGTCGAGGGAGACAGAGGTTTGAGTGTGTCTGACTGGCTTGTAGAGGCGCCTGCAATGCAGGGAAATGGAATGATGTGCAGTTACTTGGAATGTAAGTTAGAAAAAAAAAAAAAAAAAAAAAAAGCATGTGTGTTTGTGTGTGCAAACATAACATGATGGTCTCTCACTGCTTCCTACACAAACATGCTATGACTTCTTCCTGATGCCTTCAAAGCAAAAATAAACGAAATAGTCCTCCAGGTTTAGGGTGTTATTGGAGGCGCATAATTTCCTCCACAAAGCAGAGAGGAGACATTAAAATAGCCATAGAGAGCCCTCGTGTTTTTACACATATACATTAAAAAAAATGAAGTCACATTATGAAGTTTAAAGGTTTAAATAATTATAATAATTAAAAACATGGAGACAGGAGCTCTTTGAGAGCAGGTCAGCTGCTGCTGTTCTCCGGCCAACAGCACAGCAGGAATAAATACATATATTCATATATGCCTAATAGAGAATAGCAAAGAAACTTAACCGGGAAACAGTTTCAAACTGATAGCTTTTCTCTCTCCTCTTAGCCTCCAAACTAAGCAGATGTTGCACAGACCTAAAACACAAGAGAGGACAGCCCGCCCCGCAAACAACCAGTGCAGAGCTGGAAGTTTTTCAGCCTTGTTTTTGTTCTCCTGTGAATGTCCATTTCTTCTTCCTGTCCGCAGCGGTCAGCTTCCTCTCAGCGGCCCTCCCTCTCCTCTTGTGTCCGAGTCCCTCCTTCTCATCAGGCGAGTGGTGAGGAGGCTGGGTGGCAGGGGAGAGAGAGGGAGAGGGGGGTGTTGGAGAATGGAGGGAGGGAGAGCTGCCTGAAATGTAGGCCAAAGCGGTGGTGGGCGTTTCCATGGAAACAGTGTTCACAGCAGTCAGTGACATCATCAGTACGGGGAGAGGCGACTGGGTACGAAGGGGTGGTGGTGGTGGTGGGGTGCAACAGGAATGCATCCTGATTGGCTTGGACTTAGACACGGTTCTCTCCACCCACTCTGGTCCTCCGCAACACCCTGAGGTAAAAACAAAGACAGGAGGATGTCTGGAATCTTCTACTGCTACAAAACTCACCGCACAGGCGCGAAAAAAAAAAAGCCCAAAACACCACACATTTACCTTGTTTGTCTGTTCTGTGGGTCCATGTGGTCCAACAGTGCCTCCTGGGACACTCTGAAGTCTTCTAGAGGGGACTGGTAGCGGGATTCAAAAGAGCCCTCTCTCACCCTATAGGCCATGGCCTGCGCCTGCGCCGGCGACTGGGACACCGGAGACATGTTGGAGGAAGTCGAAGACACAGAGCTCAAATCCCCCAAACGTTCCCGCCCTGATTGGGCAGAAGCCGACGCTGACGTGGCCCCGACTGCAAGGAACGGGCTCAGAACCTCGCCATTTTCATCCTGAGAGAACGAGGAGGAGAGAGATGATTCACGTACCCATGTGTCAACTCCACAGGCCTCTGTCGTGGGGTGACTGTTGCTCAGAGGGTAGAGCAGGTTGTCCAACAGTCAAATGTCCGCTCACATGTCGAGATGTCCTTGAGCAATACACTTAACCCTGAAATTGCTCCCGTCATGAGATGGGCAAAGTTGGCACCTTGCATGGCATCAGCCTCTGCCATAAGTGTATGAATGAATAGTTGAATGCTGACATGTAGTGTAAAGGCACCCAGCTGAGACACCAGTGGCCAAGATGTGATGTGCCTGTGCTCTAATTACAACATAAATGGAAGGAGTCAACCATTCACCTGACTGACTTCACACTTGGTGGGTGTGTTGCTGAGGACTCAAGGAAGTGCAGTGTTGAGCATGAGTTCTTGAGATCTATGGGACATATTTATTTGTAGTGCAGTGTAGTACACACTGTGTAGTGTCTTGAGAGAGGACCCATATTAACTGTCACACTGCCGAGCGTCATGTTGGGTTCAGCTCACTCTCTGTCAATGTTTGAACTTTTGAACACAAATGATGCATATAATCTAGCGCTGCTCTGGGATGCCACTGTGTCACCGGCAGGTGTGTTGCTCAGGACTCAAGGAAGCACAGTGTTGAGTGTGAAGTTGTTTGGATGAGCGATTCTTGAGAAAGCTGAGCAGTCGACCTGTTCTGAGCAGGTACATTTTAAATGGCCACTGCACTGGTTTAGTTTAGGTCAGTGAGAACCACAACAGTTCTAACTTGTCAGCTTGGCTTATGCTTATGGTTTAACCATCCTTTTTGGTGCTTGTGTTTTTTTTTAAGATTATTTTTGGCCAGTTTATTAGATAGGTACAGTGATAGTTGTGAAAGATGAAGAGAGAAGGTATGACATGCAGCAAAGTCGGTAAGGAGTAAGCCTTGGTACAAGGGGCGCCACCTCCAGCAGGTAAGCTACCGGGTGCCCCACTTTTGTTGATGGCGAAACATCACAGAGAAGGATTAAGAAAGCCTGAATAAAGAACAGCTGCTCACCCTGCCACTGATGATATCCATGTGGACTAACAGAGAAGCCAACTCCAGGTCCTCGTTGAAGCTGTTCTTCAGAGGTACTGACCGGTAACCTGGTGTCACACAGAGAGACTTCTATCAGAGCACTGATTCGTAACAGGACTTTAGGACATATCAGAGGGCACATTAAAGTTATGTGTACCTGTCTTAAGGCTGTGAATGGGGAATGTGGCCTGAGCCAGGAAGTTTTGGTCATTGAACATGTCAATCTCATAAACCACAAAGCGCAGGAAGGCAAAGGCAGAGTTGCATACTGCGAACTGGAATGGCTTTCGGGGCCACGTGGGGTTCAGACCGTTATCAGCTGGAGACGACAAAAAACAGACAGGACAGAGAGAAATGAGAAATGTATCCACCACTAGTGTCGTAAATGTAATAGCGTTACTCTTCCCCCAGTAATTCTGTTACAGTTACTACTTAATTTCAGTGTATCTAAACTAAAATACACTGACATAAAACCTCAGTCTGTTAAGGAAATTATTTTTCCTCTTCCTAGCTCATTGCTCCTTCTGCTGGAGGAACCAGAGTACAGAAGAGACAGCAGAGGAAAATATATAAATTTTTAATTTTTTGCTATATAAAAACTAAACATATCACTGTAAAAGTTTCAGAATCCGCTGTCGATAGCAGCAACATCCACAAGCTATCTGTTAACAGCCTAAGAAAACATTCCCATATTCAAACTGATATGATGTAAAATAACCTCATCCCATTATGGATACTGGTGAGAATGCCTAATTTCTTTTACTTTATTACAAGTACAAAACAAAGAAAGGCTGCATCGTGGCAGAAATGTTGTCAATGTCTATGATATTTACAATGTTTAAAAAGTATGATTAATCAGTGAGCCAAGTATTCACATTACTTATTATTGTGTACAGCAATATCACAATTTTAACAAAGTAGAAGTACAAATACATGCCATAGTACTGTATGTGACAAAGTAAACCTACATTATAAAGCAACAAAATAATAAACATTGTCTTGCAATGTTTGTTCTTGGACTAAAACCTGATGACAGCCGTGTCACAACTATGTTTTCTCTTTGTATTCCCACACACAGCTTAGTTGCTTGTACAACATCCTGTTTTTCTAGGTCCAGACAGGATATTACACATGGGTGATGTATCCAGTAAACAGTAACTACCATGCCTTCACTTTTGGCAGAGTATCAGTCTACTGGCAGACACACCCATGGTTAAAATTAGAGCGAGACTCACCTTCTGAGTCTGTTTTTTGCTTGGCACTGTCATATTCTGCGCCGCACACCTCGATCTCGATCAGAGGACAAACTATTCCACGTCCGTGCTTGGGCAGGTGCCGGGCGCCCAAAACCTTCAGAAGAGAGGAAGAGGATTATTAGGTATAATTTTTGTGCTTTGGGGGATGTCAGAAAGAAACATATTGCCAAGGAGTAGGGTGATCCCTGTTTTTTTAGCCTTCATTTGTTTACATTTTTGCAAATTATTGTGCGAACACCAACATGCCGAGGTAGTTACTGACAGATAAGGTTTATAATGTGTTCATGGATATACAGACAACCATCACTGGATTACTTTGGTACTGAAAAGAAAAATAAAATTAAATCAAAATAAAAGATTTTCAGGCAAGTTTTGGAGTTACAAGTGGAAGTTTTTCTATGATTTTTAAGCAGATTTTTCAACTAATTTGCAATCAACATCAGAGATAATGATATCCTTGGAAAGTGTCACACAGTCTAAAAATATATGTACTATTATATCTGTGTATTCAGTAGGGATGGGAATCACCAGAGGCCCAATGATATGATCTTATTGCAATTTTAAACATTTTGCATTATAAGGAGTATAACAGTAAGATATATTGCATAATAATACCTTTTTTTTCTGCAAATTAAGCAGTTTGTCAACATCTATTTTTTCTAATAAGATACAGTTTTCACTCTCACTGTTCAAACATCTTGAGGTCGGAGGACAAGGGAAATCTTTTGAAAATGGCCATGTCAATTTTTCCTTGCCAAAATTTAACATAACTTTGGAGCATTATTTAGCATTCTTCCCGACAAGCTAACATGACATGTTTGGACTCCATAGATTTTCTAGTTTCATATGATACCAGTATCTTCACTCTAGCTCTAAAACTGAGCGTACTACAACATCTGAAAGACAGAACAGCTTTTATACAATAAAAGATCTGTGTATCTATACAATATTGCCATGCAAAATATCGCGATACTATGCTGTATTGATTCCTCCACCCCTAACATTCAGATTTTTTATCAAGACGAGTTTGACACAAAGGAGCTAAGGTTTTTAAAGTGCCTGATTTAGCCTCCACGAGTTGCGTCATGGCTGCAGCTGCAGGAGCTGACCATGTTGAAGGGTCAAATTAGTGGTCAATATACAATAACCACCTGACGTTGTTTTTAGAACACCGGCATGCACCTGTCTCTTTCACCTCATGCACCATTTTTGCCTCATGTCTCTTTGCACCCCCTCTTCAAAGGTTTTCTTACAATTTGTACACCACTGCACAATGGCATCACACATGCATACACACAGTCCAATCCTCTCCTTACTGTACCTCTATCTCTAGAGTGACTTGTTCGAGGCCTCGCAGGGTGTGTCTGTCGAAAGGATCAAAGTTGTCGTCCCTCATGATGGGCGGCTGAAGTACGTAACCACTCCTTCCGTTCAGCATGAACAGAGCCTGGTTCATCTGCATGGGCTTGTCTGCACGTGAGGAAGGGAGGAGGAATGTAAACAACACTTGGTTGAAACAGAGTATATGTCTGGACCGTATATGGTCAGTGAATTTGTGCCAAATTGTTACACAAATAGTGGTCATGCCTATAATGTTAAATCCAATAAATCTTTCTTAATGTACTGCATTAGCCAGTGGTGTAGTGGTGGTCAATAAGGTGGGTGAACTACAAGGAGATGAGTAGGTTACAGAGGAGGAAGTCTCTCTTATACTGTATATTCCAAAGGATGTTTGGCTAAGTGGGTATACTGTAAAGTGCCATACTCCATAAACCCATGTATACCCTCCATTACACCACTGGCAGTAGCATATGACAACACTGTAAAGCGATGCATAAAAAATTACAAACAAAAATCAAGAAATGTAAATTTAGTTGCAGCTGCATTTTTTCCAACTTATATCTTAACGCTTGATTGAAAGACAAATTAAAATGAAGCAAATGATATTCAGTAATAGTAAATGGTTATGTGAAAAGGTATTAGCATGACATACAGTATGCAAGGTTAAAAGTATTTCAGATTTGTATTAAAGCATTCATCATTTAAGTGGCGCATAATAATATATCCAGTACATAAATCGCGAACGTTTATCACAGTGATAACCTGCTGTCATCACTGACATCCTGATGTTAAATCATAATTGGAGGAAAAAACATTGTAGCTGTCTGTGGTCACACAGAGCTACGACAGTACATCATATACAGAGACTGGACCAAACTGTGTATAAATGTATGTGTATAAACCACAGACCATCTATGGTAGAAACAACAACGTTGCCGCCATTTTTATGCCTAAATGGAGGCATGGATCTGAACTCCATTCAGAAAGCAGGCATTTTAAAAGTTGTTCGCTTGTCGTCTTGCAGACAGACGTGACAAAGCATGAATTCGATCTTTTTCTGAATCATCATTGTGAATATTTTATTTTTGGTTCATACCACAGTAGTGACATGTGTCTTGCTAGATACAGTCAGTGCAATGGCACTGTATGTGACTACAGCTCGCTGCCAGGTCATATTATGAAAACGGACACGACAGCGTTTGGTTTTCTGACATATGTGGGACTTTCACAACAGGTATAAAGCAGCAGTGGTTATTTCTTTCATAGTTGATGGCAGAAATGAAGTAAAGTGAGGTGAAAATTCCCTTTGCGCTAAGTATGAATGGACCATAACACAATACGAAGCTACAACATAGCGTAACTTTAACAAGCATAGACAATAGTATATGCACAACAACAGCATATACACCCTGAAAACAAAAAAAAAAAATGTTCTCTGCCTTTTCATTTTGAAAATGCAACGACCAATGGGGAAACTCCAACACTCGGCCAACCAATCCTGTAACTAATTAACTAACCAACTCACTCACTCACTCACTCACTCACTGGGCTGGCCCTCTGCGGTCCAACCAAAAAGGAGACAGGAGGTATAAGAAAACAAAGATATTTGGTGCTATTTCATCTGTTCTGACAAGAAGGTAGATACCTGCTGTCTGGAAGTTGAGTGCTACCAGCTGGGACCCACAGAGCCACATGGGCAGAGGGTCGTAGTTCGATGAGTCTAGTCTCTGGCCTCTTGGGTAGATCCTGGACAGCTGCAGTCGATTGTACTGCAGGAACTTCTTCCCTTTGATCTTGTTGACGTACTTCTCTGCCTTGGTCTCAGGGAAAGATGACATGTCTCGGAAACAGGCCCGCTCCGTGCCAATCTCTACAGAAGGCACAGAAAGAAGACAGACCTGACCTACCTGTACTGATATTGGACATGTACCTCGGTCTATCACTGTCAGGTAATTTCCCCTGCAGCATTTTACCCAAAGCTGAACATTTTTCAACTATTGGCAACCAGAAAAAACACAAAACATGTAACGCTCAGTGCAGAATAGGTACCCAGTGCCTCGCCGTGCAGCTGCCATTTGTAGCATAGCATAAATACACTGGGCTCCCACTGCTAAGAATTCAAAAAATGTAAACAACCTGCGGTTGGCTTGTCAATAGCATAGTATTGCAATATTGTGGTTATTGCAACAGCCCTATCTCTACTGTCATCGGTATGACATCAAGCACATCTCTGTTCCTGTGTGTATTAAACTGCATGTTCAAAAGTGTGCAGAAATCCTTACTGTCTTCATCGAACGGCACAGGTCTACAGTAGATGACCAGGTCGGATAACTCCAGTGCAATCTTCTTCCTCCTCTCCATCATCTTCCCCTCCTCCAGCTGGTGACAGAGACACACACTTTAAATAAAGCTGCTCCAACAGTAAAACACATCACTTTACATCACTGACGCCAACACTAGCCTGAAGCTGTTTCTTCCCCTCCACAACTACTACTGCTGCTGAGGTGGTTCAACAAAGCAAAACAAGACAGATTCCAGGTGTGAAATGTGTACCTGTGTGTGTCTGCAGAATGGCATTCCTGACAAACACCATATGTGCTCACTGCTTAGTCAGTGGTTCCTAAATACAGGTTATGGGCATTACAGGACTAACACAAGTCATGACTGGCTGTTTGAATCCACAATGTGGCATAAGCATGGTATGAGTCCTAACCTGCGCTTTCTGTCAGCCATGCGATATATAGACTTACCTTGGCCTCTGAGGTCATTGTGACTTCACGGATCTTGAACACCCATTCCTTGAGTTCCTCTTGGCTGCTAGCAGCGACGTCCAGCACCGGGCCTGCCCACATGGAGGTGTTTGGCACCAGGGAGAAGACGTGAGGCCTGCTGCCCTTCCCATCCGGGCGCACAACTGAAAATAAAATGAAGAGAAAAGTTATAAAAAAGTTAAACTCAGACCAGACCATGTCACCATCCAAAATGTTTCTGTGGAGTTTCCAGTACATAAGTGTTTGCTATCCAGTTGCAGGAAAATACAATTTTTGCAGGAATCGACAAATGTCAAAAGCTTTTGATACCAAATGACAGCATGGCTTTTTCTACGGAGTTCCTCATTAATGTGGTAAAAAATGGTTAGATTTAGCAACAAATCTTTGTAACAAATGATATCAATGCCAAAAATTGCAGCAAAAATATATGGAGACATAACAGAACATGGGAATAAACCATCACAAACTTATGTCACTGTGTTCTATGCTCTTACATCCTTTCACAATTTATTTTAATTAACTGATTTTAACCACTTCTATGTGGCATCTACTGTTGACTTCTTATCTACCCCTGAATCACAGAATGGAAAGGGGTTAAACATTTTAGTCAGCTGTAATCTGATTGGACTTGCTGAGATGCTCAATCTCAAATAAATTGAACTTGAGCACAGCAACATAAACAGCAGCGCTCTCTCACAGTTCCTCAGCGTTATCACTTTCTCCGTAGAAAAACAATGGCTTCAACTGCTGCGATTTTGCCAATGGTCATGTGAAGGAAGCCTTGGAACAAAGTGTTCAAGTAGATATAGATTAGAGGTAAGATCTTTAGCCCAAGCCCGAGCCCGACCCGGCCCGACCAAAATGTCAATTATTATGTTCGGGTCGGGACGGGCCGGGCTTCTATCTCACTAACTTTTTTTAATAAATATATATTATGTATACTAAAACGATGTATGGATATATAACTAAGGAATATGTGTTATAAAAGAAATAATTTGGATAAAACAGAGAAGGTGCTGTATGGTAAGATATAAATGTTTATTGAATATGCATCCTACAGTCTTGTTTAACTGGGAGAATTCGTTACAAAAGACAGGCTTTAATTTGTTATCATTATGCACCGGCATCGTCACAAATGTGATCACACAAATCGCAACCAGTCCCTTTTCCCGGAGCAGAGCTCTGTCCGGGTCTGACTGACGCGTCCCCTCCCTTTCCTCCTCCTCCTGAGTCCTCACAAGTAAAATATAAAATTTCGGGTTTGTTTCGGGCTCGGGCCTGCAAATCAAGTTAATTGATCGGGCTCGGGCCGGGTCGGGCTTTAATACCCGCAGGCCTGGGTCGGGTCGGGCTGGATTTTTTAGGCCCGATCTTACCTCTAATATAGATAGATCCCCTCCCACACTACCACTAGATGGAGCCAGAGAGAGGCAGAGAAGGATGGGCTCAGGTATTAACTGTGGTTAGCAGAGGCCACAACAATGCATGTGCCAACACTAATGGGTGTGTATTGACTGAACTGGAGGATGTCAATAAAATACCAGATGCAGAGCTGTGAGGAAAGCAAGAGTAACAATAGAATGAAATAGGGAAAAATTAATAATAGAAGAGGCTGATAATGGACAAAAATGACTAGAAAGAAAGTGGTGACTATGTCAATTAAAAAAAACAGAGGGCAGAAATTATGTGCATGCTCATGACAGGCAGAAAAGGAGGTTGCCCTGCGGCAAGGTGACTGCCTGCTCTGCAGCCCTGCAGCACCGAGTCGAACAGGAAATGGAGGGGCCACTCACCAATCTGACAGGAAGACACGTCCACAATTCCTCTCAGCAGATCTCCCAGGGGGCTGTTTTCTGTTATCTCCTGCTTGACAGAGACAACAAGGATTAGAAAAAAAGTTTTGAAACCATAATCCACAGTACAAATACTTATATCACCCAAGCTTCCTGTGGAGGATGCAGATGCACTAATTTAAACACACTCTCAGTTTGTGGATTTCATCCTCACCGTTCTATCAGGCTCCGCCGCTGATGGACTGATCTCCTCCACGTAATTAGCAGGAAACCACAGCTGCTTTTTCCCTCCACAGTCACCCTTCCACCTGAGAGAAAAAACAAAGATAATATTTATAAACACACTGGCCTTAAAATTTGGAAAAGTTGATTCCCCTATGCATCTCAAATTTTTTTAGACTAAAAACAAACAGATTTTTTAATGCCAGAACTGATAGATTTGTTTCATTTGAGTCTATGTGGAAGTAGAAGCAAGTTACCACTTTTACTGGTGTTAGGTGGAGTAAGGTGACGTCATATCTGTCACCAAAACAAGAGGTCTGCAAGGATACGCACTGCATCGTCACATTTTAAATCCAACGTGGTAAACACTACACATACAGCATAGGAACATACAGTCAAGCCAACCGTCACTTGCATCTCCGTGTTTAAATCAGCCGACGCTACAACTGTAGAGCACCATATACTGACATTTATGTTAAATACATTCAAATAGTTCCAGTGGAGCTGACCATGGATGTACGACGAGAACAGAGCTGGCAGTAAGAGCTAACAACGAACTTGGAGAAGTTAGCATGTATATATGTGAAGTATATATGTGACGACGTCCAGTTTTCAAAATAAGGTGTTAACAAAGGGAACTGTATATACAAAATATGTATATAGAAATAAGATTGACTGGGTTATATTCACCAGAATAGAAAATACCACTAAATTGTGAGGCAAATGTCTTTATTCTTTGATTTTTGGGTTGCTGGAAAAAAAAATGTAATAAATAATACCTGACAGTGACTGATATAATTGACTGCAGGACATCTCTGACTACTTACATGCTGAAAATCAAACTTTTTTAATTTATCAATTTAGATATTTTCCAAAATTAAAGTGTATGCTAAGTGTGTCCCATGGGCTAGTGTTGAAAAAAATGAACAAAAATCGCAATAAATCGTAAAATAAAATTGCAATACTTGGAGATAGGTGAATTGTCCCCGCTGCAACCCCTCTTCACTCTCTCTACCTGCACAAATATGATTTGTCTAAATGGAAAATTAAGAACTACTTTGTGAATAAATACAAGTCACTCACCATCCTCCTTCCTGTTTGTCCACATTAGAGATAACTGCGTTCTTAATGAAGGAAAGCTCATCGTCTCTCTGGGCTTTATACTCGTACATGGCTCTCACTGTGCACTGAAAAGAAAAGACAAAGGTTGTGTCACTCGTGTTCACCGTCTTCACTATATGCAGGCCCAGTGTTGGAGAACTCCACCACACATGATCTTCTTCGTACTGAAAAATCACCTTAAATGTTGGCATTTGGTTGGCTTCCACATAAAAGCCTGGATTCCTGCCCTCGTACAGTGACCCGTAGTCTGGCTCCTATTGGACAACAGATTCTGTGTTAATAAGCACTTTCATTAGGCTGCAGGGGACATTTCATAGTCACATTTTTTCAGATTAGATATTATTTAACAGAGACAACATTATATACATATTTTGGGAAGCGTGCCATTGATTGTATACTCACAGCAGTGCCTATCTTCTCCAGTGTGTCCTCATTGATGGGATAGCGCAGTTTCATTTTGCGGTACAGAGGATGCTTCTCATAGTAGCTGATGAGATCTACTAAGCTGTCAAACTCTGAGGTGCCCAGCACCACAGTCTGACCTTCCTGCTGCACACGACAGTGCTTTATCTTTCCCTCAGCTCTGTGAAGAAACCAGAGACATAATGTCAATTGACTTTGCATTAATGTGAACCTTAGTTTAGAAAATTAACTGTGAATGTTTTTCTTTGCTTTAGGATTTATAGCATTTGCCTTTCTCTTCAGAAGGCATGGGATGATTTGCAAATTTCATGTCACAATTATCCTACATTTTAGTGAACATCTTTTTTTCAAACAATCTTAAGACTGCGAAGTACAATGAAGTAGTACAAAGTAAGTTAGGAGAAGTTGAAAATGAATCACATTTTCTTTTGTATTGTCCATACTATGACAGTAAATAAATGTTTTGGTGCTCGGATGATGACATAATGGAATGGGTATTTAATTTTCATGCTTTTAGGTTGGCTAATCTCATTTCTGTAGCTTGGAAAAAAAATTAGGATGTTTTATCTGTTTAGTATTGTTTGTAATTTATATTGATACTCTGGTTTCTGCCTTTGTTTTTTCTATATTTTCTAAATAATGTCTTATAGGCTGGTTTGTGCTGGGCATATTATTTAA
The DNA here is from genome assembly GCA_947000775.1 of Pterois miles. Taxonomy (NCBI): domain Eukaryota; kingdom Metazoa; phylum Chordata; class Actinopteri; order Perciformes; family Scorpaenidae; genus Pterois; species Pterois miles. The sequence goes on from CAMQGK010000368.1 coordinate 3,577,302, forward strand.
GCATGACACAATAATCAAATCAAATCAATCAAACAAGGTGATCATTAAAAAAAACAGTAATCTATTTTGTGGATGGATGATGGAAATTCACCATGATCAACGTGTTTTGTTGGGCGATGCCTGATAAAATCCTATATTGTACCGTTACTACTATTCAGTCATCCTTGTACATGCATAGAAAGTTAAAAGTAAATGACACAGGATATAAATAAGCATCACTTTATCAGGGAATACGACAATGGGAAGTTACCTGAAGGAAATGGCAAATGAGTTGGCTTCCGACCTCTTCCTCACAAGGAAAGCCCCATCTCGAGGCACCCTCATCAGCATGTTTTCCGCATGGCTCCTAGAGAGGTTGGCATGGTACCACCTGGAAAAAACAACAAAACACAGATTGACAGCGGTTTCACTTCATATCTCTACTGTACATGAGGGCCTCAGCTACCAGTTTACAATGCAGTCTGTAGTTAGAACATGTTTTTTAGAGCTGAAACAATAATGGGGACATCCTACATTACTGAAGTCCTCACTGCTTCATAATATCAGATTCTTTCCAATCTGTGTGAATGCTGCTGGAGACTTACTCTTTGCTCTCATGAGCGTTGGTCTGAGGCACCGGCTCAGTCAGCTTCATCTCAAACTCATTGCAGCGCAGCGCCACTTGCTGGTAGTGGTTGATCAGGGCAAAGAGCGTGTCGAACACCAGGTTGTCAGTCAGGTAGAACTTGGGGCTGCCTGCCTCCTGGCGAGAGTGGATACGACAGTGCTGCACCCGCCCTGAACGCCTGGTGCACAGATTTTAAAACCGGATTTCAGTTTGTTTATAGGTCGCCATGACTACCAAGACTTACCACGAGTACCAAGAACTTTATTTCTGACAAACATCGCCCTTGTTAACCTTGAAAACACAGCCCTCTGTGTCTGCGCACTGTTTCCATACATGGTGTGCCAATCACATACACGCAGATTGATTAGCTTTGAGGTTAACTGCACTCATATAGACAAGCCATTTCATTAGCAGACAGAGGTGAATGATCACACCTCAGGCCGTGACAACAGCCCCATTCAATCAATGATGGAGAAATTGACACTGATTGATCCGCCAGTGTGTCATTGTTATTTGCAAGAGGGGTTAACCCTACAAAACACACAGGAGAGTTTCCCCACTAACACATACAGTATGCCATAGATAATGCTCCACAGTGGTAGAAGTACTCAGATCTTTAAACTCAGCAAAAATAGTAATAACACAGTGTGACAATACTGTTTTACTTAAGTAAAAGTACAAGTTTTAGCATGAACATATAGTTACGTACCAAAAGTTACTGTAAAGTACTCATTATTATCAAAATAATATATATCACTGGATTGTAGTTATTGATGCATTAATGTGTTCATCACTAATGTTGCAGCTGAAAAAGGTGGAGCTACTTTTAACTGCTTTATATACTGCTGGGTAGCTTAACCTATAATAACATATCATTACTAGTTGACTATATATTAATACTCCATATCTGTAAAATAATTAGTAACTAATATTGCTGAATAAATGTGGTGGAGTAAAAAGTACAACAAGAAGTACAACAAGAAACGTAAAATGGAAATACTCGGGTAACATACAAGTTCCCCAAAATTGTACTCAGTTACTTGAGTAAATGTACTTACATTCCACCACTGAGGCTCTATATTGGCAACAATTCAATTCATTCAATTATCCTGACAAAATAACATGTTACGATGATATACTGTACACGTCCGTTGTTAATAAGAAACAGCAAATGCCAATTAAATACAAACTGTAAATATCAATATTTTTTCCAATAATTATCATCATACAGTTAAATGCAGTAAACAGCGTTCAAAGTCCATTTCCTATCATTGTCAATCTATCTCTAATTGTCTATGCAGTTCATTACTGTCAAACAAATGCTGTTCCAAATCTGTGTAAAATGTGTAGAAAGTTTGCGGATAAAATCATACCAGAAAGACAGTGTGTAGTCTCCAACGAAGGTTTCGCTCTCTCGGACCAGGAAGGAGCCGTCGGGAGCTCCGGTCTCCAGGCAGTACTCTGACAGTAACCTCTCCGCTATCTGCCGCCCATCCCGCCCTGCGCCCAGCTTCCCATGAAACCATTTCTCTGTCACGTGCTGGTCCATACCATTGGACACCTGGAAGATGAAAGACGAGAGGGAGATGATAGTCAACGGACACATATTTCAGAAGTGTGTGTCCATCTTTATTTAGCAGCATCGGCCTAAGGTTGTTCCTTTACTTGCTGCCTCCTTTCACACTTTCCTTCTGGATCTGATCCTAGAACAGGCTTTTGAATATGCAAAACAAAACTGCCCACAACCCTAAGAGAAAACACTGTAATCCCCAATGTATGTACACTAAGTGCGATGTCTGCTGCTGTACAGATCCTGTTACAAGTACAGATTCAAAACCAGGTCAGGTGATTCTTATCTCTATGTGTATCAGCAGCAGATCAGACCTACTAACCTCTCTGTGCTCCTCCTCGTCATCATTACCCTGGTTACTGGAGGTCTCCTCAGAGTAGTAGATCTTACTGCTGGTCAGGACAAAGAAATGAGGGTACCACTCCTAGGGGGGAAAGAGAGAGAGAGAGGATGAACAGTTAGATGAAATATTAAGAGGATCCACATGTCACACAGAAAAGTGGCCCAAATAGGCAAGAAGCTGAAGTTCATTAGTCAAAGCCTAGTCCTAAAAACAAGTAGGAACCCAACATACAATTTGTTTTTTATTTGAAGACGGCAAAATTACACAAGCAAAATATGATGACATGACAATATAACCTCAAAAAGAGGAAAAAAATAAAGAAAACACAAAAGGAACAAAAGACAAAATATATGACTAGGGACAAAAATAACATTAATAGGATCCCTTCAGTAATTCAAATAACTATGTTGACAGTCTCGATACATTGAAATATATATTACAGGTAGAGCATATTTAATATTTTATATCGTCCCACTCTTCACTAGAACATTATATACCAGCATAAAATGAATGTTAAACAGAAAAAGAGCCTTAATCTGTAAGATGATGACATGTTTTTGCTATTATTATAGCTAAAACAATACACTTAAAATAGGGCCAACACACAGAACAGGCTTGGTAAATAAGCTGCTTCAGTGCATCGTGCTGATGCAGCATGTGATGAACATGCTTACATGATTAATGGGGTCTTCCAGGTACAGGATGCCATTTTTGATGGAGTTGCTGATATCGTTCTCCGAGTAGGGAGTGGAGGTGGACACCTCCTCATAGGCACTGCCTTCTGCAAGCTTCTTATGCTGCAGCAGGTGAAGGGAGGGGAGAAAAGCAAGGAAAAAAATCTGTAAATTATACTATCACAACGCATAAAGCATCTATTCATACTTTTTTCTGCAGAAATTGGCAAAAAAAAAAAAAAAAAAAAAAAAAAATAGATGAAATGATTTCTCATGACTAGAGGTCGACTGATGTGGGTTTTTTTTTTTTTTTTCATCGCTGATACTGATTCTTTTACAGAATCACAACAGCCAATATTCGATATGATGCCAATTTTTTATTTTTTTTTGCCAATATCTTTGGCTAGTTTTCTTTTTGCCTCCATCTGATAAAATATAACAGCTTAATAATAACAAATACTACAAATACTTAAGTATACATATATTGAATAACACTTCTGGTCTGTCTCTCCAATCTACATGTTGTGTCTGCACGGTTTAGGACATTGTTCTTCTCAGGCACTCTTTTAAAGGGTTAGGGTTACTGGGCCACTGGGCTACATCTACTGAGGTCTGCCAGTATAATGGCAATTTGACTGACGCAAGGGGCAGACTCACACATGTATTCTATAGCCAAAACACTAGGAAGCCCGCAGATGTGCCTGCTTGCGAATCAGCTTAATATGCTCAGGCATCGGCTGATGCCGATTATGAACAAAGATGTCAAAAAAAAAATCAGCCAGATTGTTGTCTGCTCATGATTCCAGGTGGCTCCTGACCTTGATGAGGATCTTCCTCTTGAGCTGGTTGGGTGAGGGCAGGCCATCTGCCGCGATATCCACCGCCTTGGTCAGCAGCATGTCTCCAAACACCTTCTTAAAGTAAGTGGCCATATTCCTCTGCTGCACAATACTACAGTGGTCCTCAATGGACAAGATGATGGGATAGCTGGAGGAGGACCACAGATCAGAAATTAAGAGTTGCAACTTCTCAGTGTTGTGAGTGAGAGGATCTAAACACAGATAAAGCAATCTGTATTTAGATATATTCACACACAAGAATAACACATGATGTCAGAGCAGCCTGTCCACATTGTTTACTCTGATATTTCTGTTTGAGTGTGTGCCATTTCTTTATCTTTGTCATCTCTTATCCTTTCATTGTGTCACCGCCACAGACGGCTCAAAGAAGACAGCGAGTGGGTTGTGCTCGCGGAAACTCACTCGGAAGTGACGAAGGCGTGCTCTTTGATGGTGGTCAAGACATCGCAAAACTTGATTTTCGTTGTGAGGGTGTGTCCGTGGTAGATGACTGGCATTCCATCTGGACCATCCCAGCAGTCCACTGAAAATAAACACACCCATCATTCATCTACTATGCTACATATAACAGAGTACACATGAATGTAGATATATTATATAATTCCCGATGAGTTTTAAGACATTTTAACTTAAAGATGTACATGTTTACTTTAGATTTGTTTACTTTTGTATGAGGCAAGACGGCCCTTTAAATCCACTATAAGCCAGTCCTATTCATAGAAACTTGCTTGACAAGGGTTTTGTGTAAAGACCATATACAGCGCTGTTATATAACACCTAGACTGTGGGTTAAGGGTGTGGCGGCTACATTAAAATTACAACTGTATGGGATAAGAAGCGGGTGTAAGACGGTTAATTGCGAGGTTGAAAGTCAAGCGGTGGTGATTTACTGTACGTGGGTAAACACACTGTAGTGTGTGTGAGTATGAGCGTTTACCCACGTTCAATACAGCGGCAGCCCATCCTCAGACAGCGAGCATACGCCTCCAGGGACGATTCGCTGGAAAACTGGTCTCCCGTCAGGTAGCTAAAAATAAGCACAACGTCAAAGTATGCAAACAAAAACACAAGCGCATCTAACCAGTCTGACAAAAGGCATCACATGCCAGGGATTGCACACACATGCACACGCACACACACTCTACAGTGGTAACCCAAACACACTGATGCCACTATTTCAAAAAGCCTCTCTTTCTTTTGTTGACTGGAGTAAACACTTCTTACTCATTCAGTTGGTCAATTCAAACCTAATCAAAGCAACATGGGAAGTTTTCATTCCTCTGCTCCGGGGAGTATTGTTTCACATCTAGTACAGAAGGTTATCATTTGAAGTGCCTTTCACACACTTTTCAATGAGAGGAAAAATACATTTCCCGGCAAAATACACGCCTGGGTCTCATTCTGGAACATGATTGTTAAATAATACTCTTTTATCTGATGTATGAAGTCAGTTTAAAAGCCCTCTTTGGTTAGAGGTTTGCAGAGAGGAAGAAAGGCCAGACTTCAGTGTTCCCAAGGCCTAATTACAACTGGTTGAACTTGACAGAGGCTTGACATGATGAAATGTATGCATGAAAGCTTTGGGCTCCATCCTTACGTGTTGTGCGAAGAGGAGATCCAGTAGTGGGACAGGGGGTTGTTCATATTGTCAGGACACACCTGATCCAGGGAGGAATCCCAGACAGTGTTCTCTTTGGAGAAGAGGTACGTCAGGTACTATACAGAAGAGAGGAGAGCAGTGAGAACAAGGCTGAATTCAAATGTACGGACTTTCACTCACTTGTGGACTTAATTGATGTGTTTATGGGAAATCTACGAGTGACCAGGGCTGTAGAGATCCACAATTCATCAAGTCTGCAAAAGGCTCGTGCAAACTCTCTTCAGTCCGCTTGGAGTTTGCAGACTTATAAATTTCCTATTTTACAATACTCTTTTATAGTTACTTACAGGGTCTGAAATTAGCACCTGCCACCCACCAAATGCGGGTAAATTGTTGGCAGTGGTGGATAAAATTGTCAGGTTATGCACCAGCTTGGCAGCTGGTTCCTAGTTTGATTCGTTGGCATCTCATGCTTCTGTAAGACTTCCGCATGCACAGTGATGCAATGATATACGCACGCTGTGTCATTTTTCAGTTTGTTTGGGACTGGAGCCATGGTGAAGAGAAAAAAAAAAAAAAAACATTCAACAAAACCTGAGGGGAAACACCCATTTTTTTCCCTGATAACGCTACACCGTTACTAAGAAATTGTGTTAAAAAAAGGAGTAGAGTTTGTAATGTTACCTACTTAGCAGTCGGTGGGCAGCACAGTCCTGCTTGGCTAAATACCTGAGATTAACCGAGGTTCCATTGAGTTACATTATGATGTGTTCTCGCTCCATTCAGTAAAAATTAGTATTGGGTGAATGTAAATTGTAACGCTAAGATGATGTGTCAAATGTAATCGAGTAAAATATAGTTTTTTGTGAGAAACTTGAATAAATCCAGTTGTTTGAAGGAGACGTTTTGATAGCAACATAAAATAGACAATAGAGAGGAAATTGTGACCTGGTTAACTTCTCTAAGCAGCTTAGAATATATAATTAGAACTACTGATGCCAAGATAAACATTAAAAAGCAAATATTTAAATAAGCACAATCATTTGAATTGTGTGTTTTTATGCAAATAACTACTATACATGACAATAACAAAGTACAGTACAGTACTGTGGACAGTATCCTCCCACCTCCCAAAAATGTATATATATAATATATAAAAATGAGGCTCCCCCAGAAGCTATGGTGTAATTCAAACACTGTAACTTACCGTGTATCTAAAATATTGAACATTGAATGACATCACATCTAAAATGGTATTCCTTAACTTAGCACATAGATTTCACATGTGGACGATTAATTTCAGACCCTGATTACCGTACGTTTATTTTAAGCCCTATATTTTAACTAGTGGTATTTTTTATCTCAATTCTCAATTTGCTTTTACCTTTGTGTGATTTCCCTTTTTATATACACAGTTATGAGCACGGTTGAAGGAACCTGACCCAAGATTTTCATTGCCAAAGCCTGCTTTTCTGTTGTTGCTCATATGATAAATAAAGAAATTTGAAACTTGAATTTGACTTCAGACTTCACTCTTAAGACTACCCCTACTCTTAGCAATATAATGCATACTGTGATCCTGTGCCAGGATCTGATCCAACCTTGGACAGATCTGTCTGCACCAGACCTAATCTAAATAAACCATTTTGGATCATATTTACGAGTGATGGAGTGTGTTAATTACTGGCATCACAAAACCTAAGGAAGCAAAAACTCATTTCATTTCACTCATTTCAATGCATGACCCCACCTGAACTATGAGCAGATATCGCAGTGCAGCATACAAATGTAATACTACACATGCATGTAGTATAGGGCTGGGCAATATCACAATATATCCTGAAAAAATATAAAAATGTCTATCCTATATGTTTTCTCTATATTGTTTACATCATGATACAGGCAAGGACTATATTTATTTATTTTTTTTCTCTACAATTTCACTTAAAAATGCAATCGTTTAATTTGTTAAAATGAGAAAATACTCTATTTGTATTTAACTCACACAGGAGTATACAAAAATAGACTTAATGGTATTATCTCATACAGACTACTTATTTACTGAGTCATAAGAAAACATGATATATAGTGATATACTGTATATCATTATCCAAATATGAAATTACCTATAACCGGATATAAGATTTTTGTGCCGAAAACCACTAGAAACATACCATTTCTAAATGCTTTGAAAAGCAGCTGTCTGATGGGTATTTTAACAAGTGAACACAGTACAAGTGAGTCTCCAGCAGCCTCAGCCAAGCAGAAGTTAGTAGCAAATGAGATTTGATGTTTTACACATATAGGACTGGATATTTGTATAAATAAATGGTGGCATTTGCTGTCTTCATCAGGGCACAAAAATCCAGAATCTGTTAAGTACTTCACTCTGCACTCTGGCCTTTAATAGACTTCTCAGAGTGGGTCAACAATAACAGATATTCCTCTTATAAACTGTTTAAAGTGTTATTCTTAGAATGACCAGCGCCTGTATCTCCTATCGAATACAATATAACCTATGGTGCGGAAAGACAGTCCCAAGTCCCGTAGGCTGGCTTGCACCAGCTTCCTCTTTTCTTTAGTCAACCATAGCTTTAGGGTGACCACAAAACACATCCCCTCGCTTTCTGCAGAACTCTTACGCGACACCACAGTCAATAACCTTTTCCATCTGTGTGGGACGAGGTGCTTGAGGCCGACATCATGGCTGTCCATGTCAATTTCTAAGCATCTCCCACCCACGTCAACGACACAGGACGGTATTTGAAAACATAACTCACAACAACACTTTTTTTTCTCCATTGGTGAGCAAAGACCCAGAAATTAGCATGAAGAAAAATCGAGAAAAAGTTGGGAAAAGAAAATGAGGAGAAGAGTGTGTGTGTACCTCGTCTTGATGGAAATAAGGCTGCTCCACTTCTCTCAGGGGGTCTTTCAGGTAGCTGAACATAAACTCCTGAACTTTGTTGTTGTCTGTGGCCCACACTTCCTAGATTCACATATAAACACAGGCGTATTAGAGTAGGGCTACAACTAACGATTATTTTCAATTAATTTGTCAATTACTTTCTCAATTAATCGATTAGCTGTTTGTTCGATAAAATGTCAGAAAATGGTGAAAAATGTGGATCAGTGATTCCCAAAGCCCAAGATGACATCAAATCAATCAAATCAAATGTCTTGTTTTGTCCGCTACTCAAGAGAAACAAACCTGCAATGAACTAGATATTAGCCAGACATATTACCTTTTGAGACTCCAGGAGGAAGTCCTTGAAGTCGTCGAGGGAGATCCTCTGTTCTGGTCTGTCAATGAACCTGGCAGAGAAATGGTTCGCGTCGGTAAACACAAGTGTGACGCTGCAGAGAGATTCACTGTGAATGCTTTTAATGTGGACCTACCTCTGTATAAACGGGATCTCCATCTGAAAGAATGGGCAGGAAGGGAAAACTTCAGTTAATTAATGTAAGTGGTGTCCTTTCAGTGTGTATAGTATTAGTCATGTAGATGGGCACAGACATCCTGTAGGGGGCTGGGTGGTTAGACGTGGGGGGCATTGAGGTCATCCATTTAATCTGACCCCAGCCAGCCTGCCTGCCTGCCTCCTCATCCATGTGAGTGTGTCCTAATGGCCTCCACCAGAGGGGTTTTGTGGGTTTTTAACTGGTCCATATTGATCTAGCAGCCATTTGAGAACAGACAGATGGGGGAGGAAGGGTGCCTTGGCAGGGCATCAGATGGGGGGGATGAAAGTGCTGGAACAGAACTATCTGTGGATACATAAAATGATTGCACTTACGTTTTTCTGAGCGTCAAACATGAGGCTGCGATAGAGGTGGGCAAACTGGCTGAAGGACACATCGCCGTTCCTCAACTCTGAGTCCTAAAAAAACAAGTGGAGTAGGCAAAAAGGCTGTTAGTGACAAATCATAAATCTTTGGCTTCTAACAACATCATATTGCAAGGGAAGTGGGCAGGGAGACTGTGATAAGTAGAAGGAGGTTACCGGAAGTTTCTCTCGGAGGAACCTCATGTTGGGCACCCTGTAGTTGACTTGGCTCAGCATGCTCTTCAGATCCTTACAGGATATCCTAAACACATTACACAAATCAACGGGTTTTGTTGAGAAATCCAACACAAACATGAATAAACACCATAGATCCTGTTGTGGTGCGGTCATATCGTTTTGAAATCTACATACAAACTGAAGCCTTGCAAACACACGCCCCTTATGCTCTGAGCCCAGTCTTTTTGGCTTCATTTTTTACAACACAGCCTGGAATTTTTGGCCAGAGGAGACAATACCCGTACAGCGTAACAAAGGCTTGCTCTTTGGCCAGGGATGTAACAGACAAACATTGCTGTACATCTCCTCCATCCTCTGCAGTCTGTTTCCTGCTGCAGGAAGAGGTGCTGGTGTGCGACTGAGAGGTTAGTTCCTTCACTACACCTCAACAAAGCTCTCTAACAGACACCTACCAGCCGGGTGTAGCTATTCTAAGATGTTACAGCAGGGAAAGGACGCACAACTGGTACACCAAACAATTGAGTTATATCTAATTACAGCTATTTCCTGCCAGTATGATCTGATTAACTCTGTTCAAATCTTTTTAACTGAGCTGACTTACCTGTCTTCTCTGTTGCGATCAACGGCGTAGAACTGCTTACGTAACCATCTAAAAAAAAAAAAACAAAGTGATTGAGATTTTATGTATTTAACACACTAAAGTACATAAAATCATATGCTGTCTGTCCACAGCATGTTATAATAGATTCAGGTTTGGCTGTGATGTGTTGCTACATGTGTACCGGTTACCTCTCTATCTGGAGCGGTGTCGGAGACTTCAGCGTGTCGGCCACAAGCCAGTTTAACCCCTTCACCCACATGGCCATCTCCTCATCGGATGTTGCTGAGGAAAAAATCAACACGACTGACTCATTACAAATATTTTCTTTGCCTTTTATTCCCATTAGAGGTGGTTTTTTTTTTTTGGTTTTGTTTTTCCTTCTTTGAATCAGTGGTCTACAGGATACATGGTGTCGTATAGGGCTGATCATTTTGATTATCGATTAATCTGATGATTCTATTCTTGATTAATCGTTTACAATTGCCAAGGTGTGGTGATGTCTTCAAATAACCTGTTTTGTCAAACAGTCTAAAAGATGCATGGAATAATCGTTGCAGCTCTAGAGTTGTATGCTGTGCAAACTGTAAAGCCCTTTGAGGCAAAGTTGTGATTTGGGATTTTGGACTATACAAATAAAATTAAAACAATATGTCATACTTCATCAAACTTTTGAACAACACAAGCTTTTGTTTTGGTAGTGTGATAAAGGATGTATTTTAGGGATGCACAGATCCGACTTTTTCCAGTCCCAATACTTATACCGAGCACAGGTACTGATTTGATACCACTGTTGAATTACTAAGCTGTTTGCCTCACTGTGTGGAAGTGACTGGGATCATTCTTGACTGGGATCAAACCCTTTTAATGCAGCAACAGATTGGTCAAATCTTAAATAGGAATTAAAATTAAAATGTAGAATATAAATATTGAATTGAATAGATCTGCCCCACTGTCACCGATACATAAGTATCAGATCAAGAGGGTTGTAAACAAAACAGATCAATCATACTAAGGGTAAACTGGTGGACGTTTTAAGGTCACGACCATATTAACAGAGAGGAAGGTTGTGTGAAATACTAATGTAAACTGTTGTATCTGAAGGTACAATGTGAGCCTGTGTTGCGCGTACCTGCCAGGCTGAGTGATTTAAGGCGAAACTCGGTGCCATACAGGATGACAAAGCAGTGAGCCTGCTCCAGCCTCGTTGCGGAGTCCTCGACATAACGCTCAAAGTCCCGCGACTTCTGTCCAGGACGGATCTCCTTGATCTCTCGAATGTCAACTGGAGAGGCAGACACACAGACACACACTGGGTTAAAATCAAAATCATGATAATGGGAATCATTTTCTAATATCACTATATGTCCCAATATGCAAAATCCCATGTAAAGTAATCAAAATTATGTTCAACACACTGACCAATTATGCATTACATCATCAGATAAAACTCTTCATGTGTGTAAAACAAAAACATTTTTCTCACAATTTGCTTGGAAATATTAAGTTGAATATTCTTGTGTGTGTGTGTGTGTGTGTGTGTGTGTGTGTGTGTGTGTGTGTGTGTGTGTACAGTACATCAAACACACACTCACGTGCACACACAACATAATCATATCTTCTCAAAAACACTCAAAGTCCAAAAATAATAATGTTGAATTTGCTTCAAACTATTAGGCAAAGTGTTTAATAATTTAATTCATCTAGAGCTGCAAAGATGAATTAATTAGTTGTCAGCTATTCAATTAATTACCTACTATTTTGATAATCAATTCATTGGTTTGAGCATTTTTAAGAAAAAAGTCTCGATTCTCTGATTCCAGCATGAGTAGTTCCAGCCCCCCGACCACATAAAACAGAGAAGCTGTTGCCACGACCTAAACCACATATAGGTACACTTCAGCTGAAGATATACAGTACACAGATATCATAGGTATTAAGATGAGGAAGATGATTAAGTTACTGACCCTAAATTAACCTTCATTTGCCTTCCACCAGTGAAATCAATCAAAACCACCAATTACTAATCTCAAACTGCCAGACCGAGAGCCAATAGCACAAACTAGTTTGTGGTCTGGACAAAAGACATTATAAACACACCACAGGCATACTGCATTTGAATAACTATGTGACTTTAAATTATTAAAACAATTACAAGCATTCTTACAAGAGGAAATATAAAAGTGATGTGCCACTAAACAACCCTGTCTACCAAGACCAAATCTAGCCTGTATACACTGATATACGGTATATCTTCTTATTTCCTTCTTGACTCCATTAGTGGGCACTCAGACACTTTACGAGAGCGTAGGTTGTAAAGTAGCTCAACAGGTTCCTATCAGCGTTGTATTAGTTGCAGTTTAAAAAAACCTACAGCAGGGACTCTCCTGCTAAACACACACACACACAACACACCACACACAACAAACACACACACTTCTTTCAGCTCCTGCTCCTCTTCCTGCCCCCGAACCACACATCCTGTGCTTTTGTCGCCTACACACCACATCTGTGCTCTCGTATAGGTGAACATGTTCTTTTCTCAAGCATTTAAAAGAAAAAGAAGAAGAAAAAAAAGTAAGTCTTCTTCTCATGCAGTATTTGGCTGAGCTGAGCTCTCTAATCATACATCATACCTAAGTTTACTTCACCCGCCAGACGGGCCAGCAGGCTTCTGCTGAGAGCAAGGCGACTCTATTGGACAACACTTTTAGTCATTTGAGTCAAAATATTTGGAGCTGGCTTCAGACATATGCAGGAAATAAAGAGATACCCAGAGGTGTAAGCTTACTAAAGGAGATGAGAGGAGGTATCCTGCAACACACTCCCACACTTCCTCCAGCGCTCCGTACGTCCGTACACACTATTTCTACCACTCCTCACCAGGGCTGGATTTCACTTCAAACTGTTCAGTACTACTGGCCACCTGGCTACCTGAGCTTCTATTGCAAAATTACACTCTCTGATACCTTACTTTTGAGACACAAGCAGAACTTTGCCATAGAAAATACAGTCTTGTGCTTAACCAGTGAGCCAACTGTTCTAGCTGCCAATATTGATATAACTCATTTAATTCTTTCATCCAGGAAAAATGTGAAATATTTACAGGTTCCAGTCTCTGAAGTGTGAAGATTTGCTGCTTTTCTGTATTTTATAGCACTGTAAATGACCATTTGGGATTTAGACTATTGGACAAAACAAAAAAACTGTAAGATGTCACCTTGTGCTGCGATGGGGATTTTTCACCATTTTCTGTAATAATAATAATAAAAAAAATCAAAAGTTTAATTGATAATAGAGCTACAACGATTCATCCATTGGTTGTCAACTATTTAAATTAACCAACAACTATTAAATTAACCACCAACTATACTCTAGCTTTAATCGGTCTGAGTAATTTTTTAAGAAGAAAAAGTCAAATTTCTCTAATTTCAGCTGCTTAAATGTGAATATGTTCTGGTTTCTTTCCTCCTCTATGACAGTAAATTGAATATCTCTGCGATGTGGACAAAACAAGACATCTGTGGACGTCATCTTTGGCTTTCTGACAGACATTTTTCACTATTTTCTGACGTTTTATAGACCAAACAACTATCAAGAAAATAATCAACAGATTACTTGATAATGAAAATAATCATTAGTTGCAGCTCTAAAACTGGCTAAACCTTGATTCGAATACTAACTATCTGATCAATGAATATGTTTACGACAAGATTACAAAACTGAAGGTGCATTTGATGCCAACTTTGGGACATTTTATACAGTTTGTGCAACAGACAGACAAAAAAAGAGGTTTGATTACTCAATACACAGCACTGCCGTTCACTCAGTTCAATCTAATACCCATCAACATGTGCGCATTAGTTAGACATATTACAACAGCGCACGTTAGCTGTGTGCTGCAGGGGAAAGAAAACCAGGACTGCACAATATGGACTAATAATAAAGTAATTATTTTGCTGGCTATTGCAACTGTGATATGAATTACATTTAGAGCTGCAAGGATGAGAAGATTAATCATTTAGTCCAGGGGTCGGGACACCATGAACACCATATATTTTTAAATGTAATTCCGTGACAGCCATACAATATGTTTAAAACTAAATACAAGTAAATTTGTGCATTTTATGTAATACCAACACTTTTAAAGTACAATAAGTCTCTTAATTATTTTTAATAACAAGCAAAGCAAAGTAAAATACTGCAGCCCCACTTAAACAAAGTGTCTCAGCCTCATCTGCGTTGCCTACGCGATAGATAGATAGAAGACAGACAGACAGACAGACACAACGACATGTATGTTTGCCACTTTCTCACTGAAATTAGTGGTTTGACACTGTGTTTTTGAATGCAGATGGACCCTCCATCAATCGGCGTTTGTCCCCTTTGACAACGCGTATATAGAGTGCAACAGAATTCAAGGAAGTAAACAATGGAGAGCAAGCGAGTCCTGCGGTGACCAGTGTTCTTTTCAACCTGATGTTGAAGTGGTAAGCAAAGCAGACGCATATATGAGCCGGACTTCCTCTGATCGCTGCCTCATAGCGAACCGGCTTTCTAGTCATAGAAAGCCGGTGCGCTATGACGATAAGCGCTCTGTCGATAAACAGTGACCGTCGCCGAGATGCGAGCCAGACGCAGCCATCAAAAGAGCCACGTCTGGCTGGCGATAGTCGATAGAAAGAAAATTAATACACTAATCAGTTAATCCTTTTTCATGCAAAAATTACACACTTCTGCTGGTTAAAGCCTCTTAAATGTGATGATTTGCAGCTTTTAAGTCATATCTGAGTGTAAACTGAAGATTTGGGGGTTTTGGAGTGTTGGTCAGACAAAATAAGCTGTTTGAAGAGTCTTACTGTCACTATTTTCTGACATTTTACAGACAAAACAGTGAATCTGGAAAACAGATTAATCAATAAAAGAAAATAATCATTAGTCGCAGACATAATTTCATTACGTTTGACCATACAATGAATAAAAAACTACATATGCATATTTTTAACATAAGACTGCAGCAGTTGAAGTAGTTTGTAAATTTTCGAGCTACTGCGCAGCCCAGAGCGTGACGATGTTTCAGTGTGCACTGACACGTCAGCTGATCCATATCAGCTCCTTTGATATCACGTCGTGTAAAGTTAAGCAGAGGACTTTCCCCCTGACAAATAACTGTCATGCAGCTACACGGATTCTGTTCCCCTTTCCAACACAATATAAATGGAGCAAGTCAACTGTGGAACTGCGCCTCTTTTCCACTGACAACCTTTACAACCACATTTTCATGCAGACATAAAATCTAAAAAGCAGATTCTGACTGTGCAACCGTGTGTCGCTGCCTGCAGGCTAATGTTCCGCTAATTTGTTGATGTATTTTTCCACAAATAAACTGGACTGACAGCCGAGTGTGTTACTGTAAAAAGGAGCAGTGTGTCAGCTAGAAGTGACACTAGACGTCTGAGGCGAGACGGCGTGTGTGTTTTGCAGGAAGTATGGAAAAAGCAGGTCAGAGCGATGACAAGTGTGACAGACGCGTGCAGGTAATTCCATCCACATTACTGTCAGAGCAACAAGAATTACCTGATTATTATGAGGTTCAGATTCATTTCTAAACAGATTTCCAGGATGCATCTGATGACAGTGAACTTTCTAATTACTGACACTTGTGCTCATTCACACTCCACTGCGACACCCGCAACAAATCAGTTTACAAAGATCCTCTCTAAACTTGAATACACCTCCCATTCCCGTCTCAGTGCACCATTCAAATTAAGGCTGCAACCAACAATTAATTTCATTAGAGATTTCATTATAGTCTCAATTAATCTAGTCTATAAACTGATAGCCTGGCGACAGCTTCAAATGTTTTGTTTTGTCCAGTGAACAGTGGAAAAAAACATAGAAAAACAGCAAATACTCACAATTAAGAACTTATAATTAAAGTTGCTTGAAAAATGAAGCTATCGATACAAAAAAAAACCAGTTAATCAACTAATTGTTTCAGGTCTAATTTGCTAACTATGAAGCTATAAATCATCAAAACTAGAGCTGCAATGATTACTCAATTAGCTGTCAACAATTAAGTTAATTGACAACTATTTTGATAAACAATTAGTCAATTTGAGTAATTTTAAAGGAAAAAAAAAGTCAACTCTGATTCCAGCTTCTTAAATGTGATTATTTTCTTTACTCCTCTATGACAGTAAACTAAATATCTTTGAGATGTGGAACAAAACAAGACGTGAGAATGTCATCTTGGATCAGTAGAAACACTGATTTGCCATTTTATAGACCAAACAACTAATCGATTAATCAAGAAAATAAAGGTAACACTTAGGTGATAATTAGCAAGTAAGCTATTTGAAACTTCCCTTGAATTATGCCAAACTACCCCTATATTTACCTAAAAAATTATGGAAAATTACTTTACTAATAACATTTTTTAATAATTATATTGTGCTGCTTCCCAAATAAATGGTTATTTATTTTATATATTTCCCGGACAAGAATAAAATTGATTTGCTTTATTTCCATGTCTGCTGATAAATAGGTAATTAGCAAATAACTTATCTGAAATTTCCTTAAAAACTCCCTGAATCATGACATTATCTACCATGTTACATTTGTGCAGACTTCTATTACTTTTGGTTTTCCACCTCCAATGACGAGCAGCCGCTTCTCAAGACTGAGAGCTTAAATACCGAGTGGAACATTTTACAGAAGAAAAAAAAATCAACTTGCTCTCAGGTGAACAAACCGTCATGCCGACACGGTTTTCAGCTTACCTCAGTTTACCTGGTTTGTAATTTCTGTGCTGCAGTTTCTTCAAATCGGCCGACATATGCAATGTAGGGCTGGGCAATATATTGACATTGTGATTTGAGGCTACATATTGTCGCAGATTTTGGAAATTGAAATATTATAATTATGGAATAAGTGTTGCTTTTCCTGGTTTTAAAAAGGCTACATTATAGTAAAGTGATGTAATATTTGCCTTTACTCACTTCATAATTACATCCACATTGCTGATGATTATCAAAAATCTCATTGTCTAAATATTGTGTAAACGTACCAGCGATCAACTATACAATATCATCATCGACGTATTTGGTAAAAAAAACATTAGGATATTTGATTTTCTCCATATCGCCCAACTCTAATACAGTGATACAGATATAAAAGTGAAGGAAGCCAATATTGGTTGAAATATTGATTAGGCTGATTTATCGGTCTAGCTCCAGTGATCGTATATTTTCTTGAAATTCAATTGACCAAAGGTGCTTAAAGCCACATCCTTACACTGATGTAAAACTCCTGTGAACACCAATATCATCATAAAGCAGTCCTGCTCTATGGCTTACATCACTGCCAAATACAACCAGAGATAACAAAGGGACAGCTAACTTGGTGCCGACATATCCAGCGCTGCTAATCAGCTCCTGCAGCCTTTGTTAGACATGAAAACCTGCATCCTAAAATCCTTCTCAAAGCTTGTACACATGAGGATCTGACACGGTGCTGGGCTCCAAGAAGTAAGATGGGAGGTTTCACTTAAGTTAAATCCTAGCTTGAGAGTGTAAAAAATAAATAAATAAATAAATAAAAAAAAACACGTGGAAGCTCATTCATAAAAAACTGGTAAAGTATAATGAAGGCCGTCAGTTAACGGTTTACTCTGCCAGGACTATCAAGTGTCAAAATGATGCGTCACAATCAAACATGATTCTGATTCATGCTTAAGCTGCCTTGTTATCAGTAATATACTCAGAAAAACAGAAGTTATCAAGATGATGCTCTGGAGATTTACTAAGTGTACGATATGTGATGTTGAGCAACAGTCTTACCAAAACAAACCATTATGTTATAACAGGCCCTGTCTACACTTCTAACCAGCCTGTTACCGCCATTTCTTCGGCAAGACCACATCCTGCTTTGTGGAGCCAGGCCTACATCTTTGTCATCTATATTCTATCACATTAAGATAAGTGGATTGATGGGGAAAGTAAGATTCATTTGCAGGAAAAAAGAATTTTTATAGAAAAGATCACTAAAAAAGAAATCAATCTTTGAGGGGAAAAAAACATGCAAAACTCACTTCAATCAACAGAAAAAAGGCACGCTTCTCAGCACTTTATATTTAGCTGCAAACTAGAGTGCTGTTTCCACAGTTTAGTGGACATCAGTCTCTCACTGCCATTGATAAGGGGTAAATACAGCGGGCCAAAATGTTCCCAAATGATCACATACTTCCAGTAAAACCCCTCATATTCTATTTCTGTACATTAATGAGCCGCCTAGTCCGATTTCACCACTCCAGGAGTATCAAATGGCAGCTATGAGCTCATGTGTGAGCAGAGAAGATGAAACTGTTGTGTAAAAAAAAAAAAAAAAAAAAAAAAAAAACTAAACTAAGCGTACCATCTTTTTTGTGTGCTTTTTTGCTGCATCCGGAGCAGAGTGCAGCTGTGCACAAGGCATCCTGCTACCCGAGAGACAGACAACTTAACGACTCGCTGAGGGCCTGCGTGTCCTCAGTTAGACGTGCTGTTTTGTTGAAGATTAACCTTAATTTCAGCTTCCTGGTAAATTACAGTACACTTGTTCCAGGAATGTACTTTCTTCTTGTTGTCGACCCTGGATTAGTACCTGGGATGTGATTTATCTACTGACGGACGGCTGTTCCTTGCAGACTTGCACCTGCTCTGACAAAATATTTTGTAATGCTATATGACTTGGAGTTGCTTGAGAGGCAGGAATGTGATTAGGAATTTAACTAAATTAAGGAAGATGTCCTTTCATTTGAAATCAGTGGGAGTATCATACAATTAGCTATTTTTATAAATAGACTGGATATGGCCAGACTTTCTATAGGTGGTCAGATGCACCTCACCAATTGTTTCATTAATATCCACCAAGACTTCCACCTGCTCTGTCAAAATATTTTATAATGCTACAAAAAAAAAAGATGCAATATTGATATCAAGAAACGCTACTGGGATTTTTCTTTTTTTGGGAATATTGCTAAACAGCATGTTGTCTTTTCTTGTCTTCAGGGCAAAATTAATAATGTTTCATCTGTGTAAAATGAACAATTAACCTGTTTTGCTTTAATTTCCACATTACCAAACCCTGGTTCTCCAGATTTCCTTGCATGTAAATACCCTCTGATTTCCAGTATTAATGTATTTAGTCAATAATCTCTTGATATTTACTTTCATCTTGCCCTATAACTTACAGTTTTTTTGTATTTAAAGGATTTTGGAAGTGATGCACACATTTACCATTTGTTCACAACGCCACCATGTCATTTGCACTTTCCAAGTATTTTGTGAGCACGTCACAATATTTTGTAGTTTCATATTTCTCAGTGTATGTAAACCATCCAGTTCTGGCATGAATACCTTCACATTTACAACCAGCATTCAGGACGTTTACCTACTACCCATTTGTGTGTATGTTTGTGTCTGCACGTTACTCACTTTCTCCCTCTATTTTATCTGTGCCACGGGTCCAGATAACAGTCCTGGTCTCCAGTTTGACTTGAAATGTCCGTCTCTCTGGCCGCTGGGACTTCTTAGAATAAAACAGTGTCAGTACTGTCCCCAGCTCCAGGTCTCGGTACAGGTTGTTCATCTCTGTGTCGTTGTCCATCCACGGAACAGGTCCATTGGAAAAGAAAGCCGAGGTCCCAGCCATGTTCACTTCCCCTGTTTGTTGTCCGTTTCCTCTCAGAACAATCTGCTCAGTTCAGGCCTAGACAGGGATACCTACAGGAGGAGAAGAAGGGGGGCATGAAGCAACAGTTCACTGGGGACTTAGTGTGTCTTTACTGCACACACATTATACAGCAGTGAGGAGCTGATGCGGTCAGGAGTCATATTTTACATAATACTGGAAACTTTACCGTACGTATGCATTACATGATTATATTCCTGCAGATATGCCATCAAGTGTCTGAGAGGAAATGTGTTTAATTTGCGATTAATCCCATCTTCCTGTTTAAACACACATTTTGTATAAATTTTATTTTTAATTACTTTGGAAAAAATACTACCCATATTCTCATTTTGTGAAATTGAGTAGTATGAGTGTTAAGCCTGAAACAAGCCCATGTATAAAATCCTATTCAACCCAAATAATTATATTACAGATGCATTTCCAACACAAAAGTGTGTTGAAAAAAAAGTGTACAGTAGTGACATTTTAAACAAACTCCTTAATGTTACCAGGGACAAAACATTGTATTTAATGACACATAAAGAATTAAACAATGCATTGCAAAATGTTAAATTTGCATGTGGACATATAAATTTACATAATTTGTTTTACACAAATATGGACTGATACATATGAAACATATGACACAAATCCCCCAGAAAAAGGTACATAATGTGGTACTTAAACTGCATAATATACTGTGTAATATCAGATGCTGTATTAAATCTTCTTTTATGTACATAACCGTGTAAAAATAGATTAAGTAGTTGGTGTGCAACATGTCAACATCTCATATGGCGGTATTGATTTTTCTATATGGGTAATGTTACTCTCAGTATTGAGTAACACCGAACACTGTTAAATCCCAACAGGAGCAGTACTGTGATTGATCACCAACACTGATGTAATAAATGACAGCTGCAACCTTAACTCGTCTGGCAGTGAAGGAGAAAACGTGTTGATTAAGCTAATCACACCTGATAAGTTTCTCTCCAACGTGATGCTACCTTCAATCTAGCAGCGGGGAGGTTTCATCTCCTTTCTGAAGCTGCCAACAGGCCTGTGACCTGCTGCGGTCCGTCCCACAGGAAAACAAAGTTTCCTTTGGATACAAGAGGCATCACATTATTGGGAATACAACTGGTGGCGAATGGCAGCGGAGTGGGATAACAAGAAACGTCTGGCTATTTTCACAGCGTGGAGACGGGGCCGGTGTGTGCTAGCATTTCGCTGGGCCAGAAGGAAGAGTCCTAGCTTGTTTTAACCCTTCAAAAACAGCCAGGTAGATGTAGCTGCTCTGCCCTTTTCTCTCCCTCTGTATTCGCCTTACCGTGGGGTGAAAAATCAAGTGGAAAACAACACGTCGCAGGGGCTGCTGAGCTGTACCTACCGCCGCAATCTCGGCCCGACCGCACATCTCCAACGGCTGAGGCTGCTCCTCTCTCCTCTCGCGCTCCCGTCGTGTTCTCCTTTAACCCCCCGCACCCCGGTTTTCCGTGATTAAATCATCGCTGGGGCCTGGAAAAGCGCTGCGGTCCCGACGACAACAATCCCCGTTCCCTCCTCTACCCTCCGGCCGTCCATAGAGAGGGGCAGGCAGACAGCGAGGACCGTGGTGAGACTACGCAAGTTTGTCTGCTCTCAGATCCAGCTAGAGCAGGCCCTTCCCCCCCAGCCGACCACCAGCGCTATCAAGCACACACAGTCAAAAAATAGGCTTCCGCTGCGGCCTTTCACAATAAAGGTCGTGTCAAGAAATTCGTTACACTCACGGTTGCGCTGTTATTTAGGAGACGGAGGAAGGGCATTGGTGGAAGGTAACCAAGTGCTGAGGTACTTGACTTGAGTATTTCCATTTTCCAAAACTTAAAGCTTCAGTACGCGGAATATGTTTGGGCTAAAATTTCATATTAACCATTCAGCATATTGTAATTCAAGTGGTTTGAGAGAAAACTTCTGCACCTCCTCATGGCTGTTTTCAGGCTTTAAAATATCTAGAAACTTTGACCAATCACAGGTCATTTCAGAGAGAGAGTTCCTATTGGCTCTGCTCCAGCTGGTGGGCGGTGCTTGGTATTTCCTCAACTGATCTCAATATAGTTGCCGGATCACAAACTTTCACATTTTACAGCTAAACAGTAACTACAAGATGTTTCTGAAAACATTTGAGGAGAGGAATAGTTATTAGAGTAACAGACTATAAACAAATATTTATATTTGATCAGCACTGCCTAGTTTCAGCATTTGATCAGAGTTTGTGTGTGATTGACAGCTGCTCAGAGATGGCAGGCGGCAGCTCAGCTCTGATTGGTTGTTTTCCTCTGGTCTGTGAAATCTTGCAGATGCCATTAGGAGCACCGGAGGACCCAGAGGAGTATGATGTCAAATTACCTGTCTCATGCACTACTGTCAAGATGTAGTGACAGTTTTATAAAGATAACTTTTTAAATCATATTTGCTCCATTTCTACCCACTGCAAGTTAATCCACTACATTTCAGAGGTAAATATTGTATACTTACTTTTTACAACACTGTACAAAACATATCAGCTAGTGTGTAGTTACATTTCAGCTGAATATTTTCTATTAAAAAAAACTATTGATAAGCTTTAAAAAAAAATCAACGCATTGTTAAAATGAAACCAGTGGTTCTCAACCTTTTTGTACACCTCTTTCAAAAAGTGTCTAGTTGTTATGTTTCAGATGTATATGAATTGTTAGTTCCACCAAAGAGATATTTCCTGTCTAAACTTTTCAGATATTTTCAATTAAATAATTACATGAGGCTTAAACAGATAACAAAGAACAAGTAAGCTTACTTTTGATACTTTATTTATATTTTGCTGATGATAATTATGTACTTTTAGTTAACTAAGAATTTGAATGGCATACTTTTAATGCTATACTTGTAATGTTAACTGTTGTATTGATACTTTTACTTAAATCTGAGTAATAGCTTAGTTTATAGGGCCAGTTTATAGCCTGTCTGTCATGTAATTATTATGTTTTATTTTGTCGATTAGATCTGAGTAAAATAAATGTTTAATGCTGTAAAAAAAAAAAAAAAAAAGTGAAACACAGCTTTTTTCTATTATAATGTTTTGTGGACATGGCTATAAGCTTCAGACCTATATATATATGCATATATATATGTGTATATATATATATATGTATGTATGTATATATATATATATATATATATATATATATATATATATATATATATATATATATATATATATATATGCATATATATATATATATATTTTAAGTCCGATACAGACAAGTTTTGCATTTATTTGGAAACAATTACCATACTTCCGGTAATGTTGCGTATCTCCCGTTAGCTTGACGCAGCTCATGCCTCCGGGAGGAGCGCCTGTTATCGGCCTCTTAAAGAAGCAGACCTGCTGGTGCTGTACTTCATAATTAGCTGTCCACTCAACACATCTGAACGTCAAGTTCACAGGTAACTTTGTAATTATTCCTCCTGTAAATAGTAAAGCACACAATTACAAAATCCAAGTTTCCTATAATAGCCCAAGTTTTATTCTTATAATTATCAAAATTGATGCACATTTCATCTTCCTACAAAACAATGGCATTGTCTTTGATCATGTATCTAAGTGGGGATGAAAAAAAAAGTAAATAATATTGAGAAATAAAATGAATAAAGACACATATCGAGAATTAGACTACGGCCTCTGACCCGACTGATCACTGTTGATTACATCTCTAACAGGATTATTTTTGTACATTCAAGAGATCAGCTTCTACATAGATGTTTTAAAATAAGACAATGCAAGGACAAAAAGGACAAGGTCAATGTTTTATTCTGAAAACTACAAAGCTCAAAACAATAAGCATTCAACCAATCCAGAGTTGTGTGATAAATGATCAAATAGCAAGAATTATTAATGACAAAAGTTAGAATATCCATTCACATTTGTAAATGAAGGAGGACACTTTCTGTTTAATCACAGCAATACAAAAAGCACACTACAATGATAGACTTCTGTGATCTTTTTTTGGCAAAATCCAAGTCCCTCTTAGAAAACATCTCTGTCTGAAGGAACAGTCTCTTTTAGCTCCAGCACAAAGAGCACAACGCTGTACTTCAGCTGTTTCAAGTAACCGAGAGGAATGTTACCATTGTAAAACTGTGGAAACAGACACACACACACAGACACACACAGACACACAGCACACACACACACACACACACAGAAGTTGCATATGAGCAATGAAGAGCTTTTGTTGACAATGCATACAGTACACATTTTATAAAACACTGAATCATAGTTACTGAAAAATGATAAAATATATACATCCCTGAAATAAACAATAAATTCAAACTGAATGGAAAGAAAATGACATTCTGTGTGTTAATAATTATATGAGCATAAGGTTTCTATTCTTCGCATGGTATTCACATCAGTCGGTCATTTTATTGTACCAGTCTTTCACACTATTCCACAGAATACAATTCATCCTGTTGTCTCTCATGTTGTCTCTCACAGTCTCCCATAAAAACATTTATTAATTCATTATTCTATGAGAATATAGAATGTCTCAATAAATCTGATGGCTTACAAATTTCAGTACAGTCGTGTCTGACAAAAGATAATACTAATGTGTTCATAGGTGTTTGATCATGGGCAGATAGCTGCAGCTACATACACACTACTGACATTTTATTTAAGAGAGATGCCCTTTGGCAGCTTGGTCAAATGGTTCAAGAATTATTTTCCTATATTCACAATCAATCCATATATATATACAGCACAATTATTAAACAGTGGTCACAGCTCCAACAAAGCTTCACAGCCCTGCAGTGACCACACAGTGGAGTCATTTGACATCAACTAAAAACCATCTCTACAATCAAAGGCATGTTTAGAAAAGGTGAAACATTAAGTGCGTTTAAAACTCATAGTCCTTTTCGGCCATGTCAATTGCCCAGGCAAACTTCTCCCTCTGGGTTTTGTTGTAGATTTTCTCGATGGGAACGCCCCACTTCTTGCACCTGGGGAGGAGGGAAGATGGACCAGTTAAGTTAGCATATCCACTCACTGGCTGAAACACTGCCCACTGTTCACCATGTAGGAAATTTCACCAAGAAGTGACTGTGAGTCAGTTGTCATCAGAAAATGTAAAACTATTTGGCTCGTGTGCATTGCATTAACTAGTGTGGTGCCCTTCCTGAATGGTGCGATTGCTTGGCCCCCAGAAGTGCTGTTAACAGCGCTGCCGACAACAGCGGTATGGCCTCTTGCGTCTGCTACGAGGCAGTGGCAGTCCCCAAGGAATACAATTTATGGCGGTACTTCGACACCAAACACAGAGCTAAGTATGTCACACCACTGTCATCTATCACACATGATCTCAACAGATTAGCTGCTGGAACACAAACACTTTATAGCAGGAAAAGCACAGGTGGAACAAACTTTGTTAACAATGGCGCAGTTCCATGAAGTGTCCCAGTAAGCCATGCCAGTGAGCCAGCATGCAAAGTACCAGGACCTTGAAACTGGCTCTCCTAAATAGAATGCATTTGTTCAAAATGTTATTGATTACACCTGTGCTCATTTTGTTATGACATATTAAAATGTCTGCTGTAAAAAGGTCCATTGCGCACGCTGGCTCTCCGTCACGGCTTACTGGGACAATTTAATAGGACAAAGGCATTGTTAATGTAATTAGTACCACCTGTGTTTTACCTGAGATGACCATGTCAAAATGTCTGCAGGCCTGTTGGAGAGCTTGGCTCAGCCTTGTACGTTTCACTCACAGGTGGGCATTCTGAACGCTTTGGATGGGAAGCACTTGGCCTGAGATTTTCTCAATTCTTAATTCAAGCCTGACAGGACAGACCATCATTCATCACTTTCTCGCCACTGTCCTACAAACCAAACCATTCGAGGGGGAGCAGAGACAACAAATGACATCTTTGTCTTAAAATGCAGTAACATCATAGCTTTACTCTGGTGTTTTGCACCAAGATGCACAGCGAACAAATAGCACTGATTCACTCAGTGTATTTAAAACAAAGGGAACCAATGAGTCCAGCATGACAATTGGTGCCTTCAAATGAAACTTGTGAGCTCATGTTTACAACATGGGATGTCATGTACACAATATGCTTGGAGTATTAACATTTTCCACGGACGTATTACAAAATTCAGAGGAAAAACGTTAACAAACACATCACAACTTGTAAACTCTGAGCTTTCAGAAACTTTCCACTTAAAAAAGTTGTGAGTACAACACGAGGGGGGTGGTTTATATGGACTCTTCTCATGAACACAGTACACCCCATTTAGTATGTACCCAGTTAGTTGCAATCTACAACCACACTACTAGTTGCTACCCAATCCTACACACTGTCTTGTTAAGCGGCTAGCTACCTAGCTTGCTAACAAGAAAACCAGATAATTCCCTGCTTAATTCAGACTAAGGCTGGGACTGTTATTTTGAATTATTTACATAACAAATGTTATAAGGTTTCTCAACAGTCAAGTCAACAGTGCTAGGAAGGGCAACAGATGAACCCACTACACTCTCTGCATGACAGAATAATACGTCATCTCTGCTAGCAATCAACCTGATTCAACTCGGTGTTTTCATCTCTGTTACACATATTCACACATACGACTAGGTTCCCATGCACCACCCTACGAGGGGGGACCCCGTCCCTTACGCCTTACAATCAGGCAAAACACACGGAGCATTCCTGTATCCATTGTGCTTGAGGAGGAGGCTCTCCATAAATAGCTGTGGGGCACGGGTTAGGGAGGGCTGACCACTGTTCCCCTTGGCTGTGGCCTGGCCCTCTATTCAGCCACAGACAGCTCCTCATTGACTTCCCACATGGAGGAAGGAGTGCTGTTTGGGGACGCTCCCTGGCTTTCAGAAACAAACCCCATTGTTCCTCATGCTCACACGCTTTTCTTCCTCTTATTTTCCTTCTGCAGCCGTTAGCTTTTTTGCTTGTGCTGCTCCTTTTCCTACAATGCAAGAGCATTTCCTGCCTTTCTGTCACCAAGGTAGATATGCACCCTGCGCACCCACCCTATCAGAGAAAGCTGGCCTATTAAACAGCAGGCGGCTTACTCATTTAATGTCACAGTTATTTTTACTGTAGTAACACCTCAGATCAAATAACAGTTAGTCGTTACTAGAAGAAGAAGATAGAAGATAGTCCTTTATTAGTCCCGCTAGGGGAAATTCAATTTTTTTCACTCTGTTAACTAATACACACACATGCACAAACAGGTCCATATACATGCAACAATTGGAGAGGTGTCAGAGTGAGGGGGCTGCTCCTGACAAGCGCCCCGAGCAGTTGGGGGTTTGGTGCCTTGCTCAGGGGCACCTCGGCAGTGCCCAAGAGGTAAACTGGCACCTCTCCAGCTACCAGTTCACACTCAGTTTTTGGTCCATGTCGGGACTTGAACCGGTGACCCTCCGGTTCCCAAGCCAACTCCCTACAGACTGAGCTACTGCCGCCCCCAACAAAACAGATGTAAACAGCTTCTGCTGTGCCACATAAATACCATGCGACAGAGATGCGTGGATCCAGGTAGTTGAGCTTGGAGGTGCCCAGAGCAATCTGCTTGTTCTCCTCTCTGTCTGTGGCCTGAACCTGCAGCTTCATCAGCTGCTCCTCTATCCTCTGGACAGCTTTACGCTTCAACTCCACAGTCCTGAGAAAGACACAAAGACAGAGAGAGGGAGGAATAAACATAGATACAGAAATAAAGAGATAAAGAGAAAGACAGATGTATAGAGGCAGGGATACGAAAACGCAGAGATGAATTACAGAGACGGAGTGAAAAACAGATCATCATGAACTTGATGTTTAATAGTCTGTACAGATGAAACTTAGTAACATTATACCCCACCAGGGGTAAGTAACGTATAGAACTGTGACAGCCTCTCACACTGGTTAGGAGCGGTAAGGTTTTCTTACTTTTTGCTTTTGTCATCATGGGAAGCCTTGTGATCAGCCTTGGCAGCCTTCAGCTGCTTCCTGGCTGCTGACAGTTGATTCTGCTTCTCGTCGATCTGCAATCACAACAAACACGTGCTGAGTGAAGTAGATAATCAGCATCACGTTGAGAGGAAATGTCTTCTTCTTTTCTTTCAACAACAAAAGGATCACAATTTACTTCAGGACATCATGACTTGTGGAGCAAAGGTGGAAAACAGGGGTTTACCTTGGTCTGAAGGTTTTGCATGGACTTCTCAAACGTTTTGGGTGGAGCTCTCTGGTGGTTACAGAGGATGGCCACTGCCCGGTTGGCTCGGTTGTATGACAGGATTTTAGCTGGGAGGCTGTCATCAGCTGGAAACCCAACAAGTACACAACAACGTAAGGGAAGTAATTGAACTGACTCAAATTGTGATTATGCATTTAAAGGCACAATCAGTCTTAGTCCTGTACAGTAAATTTTAGGTACAGTACCTGTTGTTAATGTAATTACAAAATATACATATTATCTGCCTAAGAAGGCTTCCTAAGGTGGTATGTGTACACTGTGCATCTGTGGGGTTCAAAGACCCGTTTCTTCTTCTATAATCTCCAATTTAAATGAACTTTTGCCCTTTCACCTGTCCCCTATACTTTTGCAGCCCCAAAATCATCATCATTGTCTGTCTTCACCTGTCAGTATATACAGTATTTCAGCATACTGGGACTTAAAACGTTGCCAGTGCTACAAGATTACATCTACCGTAAGCTAAGCTAACACTCACAGCTGTCAGTTTAGTTTACTTTTCAAAGTTAAGTTTCAGTTGGTGTCCGTGTGTACCCATGACCACAAGTAAGTGCTAAATTTGTACTGTGATGATATTGGTTACTGTTGGTGACGTACAGTAATGTCTCAAGTTTATTAGCTCTTTATGTAGCAATTACCATTGACTTTGTATCGAGTGGCAGCATTTATCTGCTTCCTATGTGTAGCCTACAGAGTAACATTCCCTTTGTAGTTTATAGTCTTTTGTACCTGTTTAGCACTGTTTATTTCCTGTATTTGTTTAAAGTTGATAGTCCCACTTGAGGGGTTTAGGTAAGTTAAAATTAATGTTTTGTTCCCCTCTCCTTTAGATCCACACTTCTATACAACAGATGTGCATCTAAACCTTCAAAGGATAATTCCTGCCTGCTGCGTCCTGACTAGACACCCGCCCATCACAGACTGCATTTCCTAACCACCAAGAGCCCCATTACAACTCACATTTTGTTATTTATTTCATTTGTGTAGATGATGGGGTGGTTTTATTACATGGAGGTTCTGATTTATTATTTGTCCCGGTCAGGTGCGTTTTATAGTGCATGAGCTTATGTTCCATGTTGAATATTTTATTACAAAGCCTTTTGTTTTATTCCCCTGTGCAAGAGGAGCTAGAGCGGGCAATTTTATTTACATGGAGGTTTTGCTTTATTATCTGTCTATCTGATATAAACTCCAAAGAGAGATCATGTATAATGCATTACTGAAGAGACTCATTGATAGAACCAGAGTCCCATCAATTTTACACTTTAGAGTTCCTGAGATATTAACGTATTGAATGGATTTCATTACTTTTTTTGTGCTGATTTTAATGTGCGCTAATAAACAATATTGCTACCTGGGCTTATCATACACTACTGAAACTTCCTGTGATATCATCAAGTGTTTTACAGCAATGTATACTGGTCCAAAAAGTTTTTTTTTTATTATTTTCCAGACATAGACATTTTGTGCACTTCTCAAACATTTAAAGGCTGTTAATCTTCCATAGACATTAAAGAAAAACATTTCAACACCAGGCATTCCCATAATTTAATCTTGTGTTAACTTATTTTGAGACTTATGCAGCAAATTGTGTCAGATCTTATCAACATTTTCAACTCTTAAAACGTGCAAAAACAGTTATTTTTCATTTGTTTGTTCATGTCAACTGACATTGCAGAATTTCCAATCTAGTATTGTTTCTGAAGGTTCTCAATCATCCAGGTCATGGTATCCGAGTAAGGGTTAAATCAGCTTCTTCAGTTCTGAACTTCGAAAGTGAAGAAGCTTCTTGGATGAGATGTGAAACATCTTAAATCTAAGCCAAGTCCAGTTGCTGCTGACTTAACCCTTACTTTGAAATCTAGTATTTGTTAACTTGCCAGAAAAATTGTGCTAAACTGTATTGAGTGATTATGAGTTTTAGCTGTGTGGGTGTCATTCCAATGAGCTGGGTGTGACTGGTTGAAGCTGTTGTTACTCACGGCAGGCGAGCTCCTTGAGCTGCTGCTGCAGAGTGATGGAGGCGTTGTAGGTACGAAAGACCTTGGCTGTGAGGCCATCCATCAGCTCCTGTAAGTGCTTATTCAGAATAGAAGTCTGCAGGAGACACCGAGAAAGAAAAGGCGGTACAGTTGGGAGAGGCAGAGGAAACAGAGTGACACAAGCATTAAAACTAGAAAATAAAAAGTTTGCTTAGACTGAAGCCCTGGAGGCTTCATGTGTGCTTCTTACATTCAGTCGGTCAAAGAGGTCATCTTCAGGCTGTTTGTTCTCCAGGAACAGCTGGAGGTTTTTAAAGACCTGAGAGGAAATCAGAGCAGATTCATTTAGCAAGGAATCATTCGTATATCTGCCACATGGGGGTGCTATATTATTTCTATTCATGATGACAAATGCAAGTGCTTTATTACAAGTTAATGTGTCTTTTGTATGTACTTGTGTGTGAGTGGGGAAGCAGAGAGGAAGTGTAGCCAAATAAACGATGCCCAGGCGTGTTGAACAATCGTCACACATACACAGTGTGTAGTGTACAGTATTTCTGTGTGCATGTGTTTGTGTCTGTACACTCTGGTAATAGTAGGAAACAGGCCGCCCTCTGAAGCAGTGCTGACGGAAAGCTTTTAATGCCTAATCACCTGTCTGTGCAAACATCCTCCCAAGCGTAGCAACTGACATTATTAACTCTAAATTCACAAATCTGTCAAATGCACACCCAACACCACCCTCATAAAACAGGTCCCTCTTCTCACTGTCCCTTCCCATCCTTACCCTCTTCTCAACAGGGATCTTGTTGTAGTAGCGGATGGAGTCCTTTCCCAAGAAGTCAAACTCCACCACGTACTCCTGGTCGTCCATCTTGGGGTACAGTTTGATGTGCTCCACTCGCAACGAGCAGCAGCCAACTGTGTCCGCTGTCTCACCTTCCTCCTTTTCATTACCTGCCCTCAGAGCAAGCTACAGGGGAAATATGATAACACACTGTGATTATTATCAAGACTTAAGAGTGTAACATTTTAGAGGTAAGGGTTTTGTTACGTACAATACACCAGTATTTCTTTAAGTGGGAGCCCTTGTGGTTAATGGAAATGATAAAATGGGGTCTGTAGTTAAATTAAAACTGTAAAATTCATTTTGAGGGTGCATGGTCGCTTTGATGGGAACATTACTCAGATGCAGTGCTTTTTTCATATGCATCACTACTTAAAGGGACTGTATATAAGTTTTGTATGTACAACGCACTCATCACTCACTCATCGTCAACCGCTTATCCGGGGTCAGGTCGTGGGGTTAAGAGCTTCAGCAGGGGACTCCAAACTTCCCTTTCCTGGTGCCACATTAACTAGGTCTGACTGGGGGATCCTGGGGTGTTCCCAGGCCAGTGTGGAGATATAATCTCTCCACCTAGTCCTGGGTCTTCCCCAGGGCCTCCTCCCAGCTGGTCGGGCCTGGAACACCTCCCTAGGGAGGCGCCCAGGGGGCATCCTTACCAGATTGCCTGAACCACCTCAACAGGCTCCTTTGAGAAAACCCATTTCGGACGCTTGTACCCACGATCTAGTTCTTTCGGTCATTACCATAGGTGAGAGCAGGAACAAAGATCAACATGTATAAATGTTTTTTAATAGTTTTTTTATTTCTAATGTATGGGTTTCTTCTCTCAGCCTGCACACTGCCTTTACTTTGAAGAATGCTGGCCGTTTTTCATATTTTTTTTGTTTCAGTTTTTTTGTATTTTATCATACAGTTTTACTATATTTCTCCTCACCTTGTCTATGAAATACAGTGCAACAGCTCTCTGCCTGATCCTCATCTCTTTTGACTTCCAGTCGTCTCTATACTGGGTACGGATGCGATCCACACACTTCTTCAACCGTCGAGCGGTCTCATATTTCTGCCAGTCTTTCTCCCCCTGCACACACACACAAATTGTTTACTCAGCTAGGAAACAGACAGATGTTAGTTTTCATCAAGATAAAACTGGTGAAATATTTCCATTTACGATTAAGTCAAGGTTTTAGAGCTGAAGCTGAAGCTGTGAGAGCACAGGTACCTTGATCCTGGAGCTAGGATTCAACATGATGTACTTGATGGAGCCTTGGATGTTCTCTGTCCAAGATGCCAGCCAGGTCACCTTGTTGTCATGGCGAACCTCCTTCCATTTTGTCCCTTGGGGAGGTTTAGGTTGCTTGGAGTCTCTACAGAAAAGAGGCAGGTATATACATATGTTTAGCACAGCATTTCCCGCTGTATTCATTGGGGACACTGTGTGTTGATAATAAGTGTTGTATCTACAATCTGGTAGCATCTAGCGGCGAGGTTGCAGATTGCAACCAATTTAAACCTCTCCCGTGTGCCAAGCGTGTAGGAGAACTACAGTGGCCAACGAAAAAATGCCAATGCCCCTCTAGAGCTAATTGTAAAAGTTGTGTAGAATAGCATAGAATAGAGTGTGTAGTGTGTGTGTACATGTGTGAAATGAGTGGTGAAGCAAGAAAGACAGAGCTAGTTTAGCTCTGAGAATATCAAGTGAATGTACAGTGGAAGACGCCGTTTGTGAAGAAATAATTGCTGCAGCTCCTCAAGCTCAGCAGAGGTTTCCTGTGTCTTGTTTTCCGGCGGCTGAATGGAGTGACGGGGGTTAACTCTGGAGCAAGTAACATTATCGACGCCGGCCCAAGCAGGAAAAGTTAACACAGTGGTTTGTCCGATCTGGGCTACTGCAGAAACATGGCAGATCCGCACCCTATACAGATATAAACAGCTTATTCTAAGGTCACGAAAACACATCAGTTCTTATTTTCAGGTGATTATACACTAAAGAAAACCTACTTATTAATCTTCTATTCCATTTCTGCCGATAGATCCCTTAAATGTTACACACTGTTCCTTTAGGGTGCTTTCCTCAAAGGTACAATAAATTACACTAATTACAGACCTGAAATAAACCCACTTCCATAAAATATTGGGCTTTCTTTTCATCCACTACAGCTATGAGACAATAGGGAACAGAGAAATGTCACTGTAAAACAAATCCCATAATGACCACCAGTATATGAGGGTCGACATGTCCTCCTTGGGTCCTGTTATTGTTAGCACACACACAACACACTCTGACAGGAAGACTACCTTTGACACAGTACCTGCATGTGTGAGTGTGTGTCAGCCATACATCTTCCGTACTGTATATACCACATGCAGCACGTAACACTGTTTTGCTTGTGTCTCTGTGATGGCAACTGAATGCTACAAATTAGCCTTTCCGCTCATAATGCCCCTGAGGCATGGAGTGACAGACATAAAAGAAAAGTATTCCCACTGTCTATAAATAAATCACAATATGGCAGTTAGATGAGGCTGAACAGGGGTAGGGAGTGTTGAGAGCAGGATAAAGGATGTGAGGTATACTGTAAGTCTGTAAATGTCCTTTTGACAGACTAATAGCTTCCACAAGCACTGTAAGTTCACAACATACCCTTATAACTCATGCACTAGTCCCACACTGTACTTTCATACAACCTCACCTTCAATGGTCTGACAGCGCCACCTTGTGGTAAAAACTCAGAACTAGATAAACTATCAATCATGATGTTTTGTGTTCTTACTGTGCATCCAAAAGCTTAACTAAAATGGAAAGATCCATGGCATTGAGGGTTGTGACAACAGTAGTGGTGAGATTACCCACTTGCTACAGTTAATAATGATGTCTTCGGGCCTGATGCGTCGCTTCAGCATGCCCATCTTCGGATGATCGCCTCGCCCTCGGAAAAGGCCCGGCGGCTCGATGCGGAAGTTTCCGATCCTCTCCTTGTGGTTGTCCATGATGCAGAAACCGTACTCCTGGAGGAGCCTTTCGTTCTCCTCTTTGATTTTCTACAAATGAAAACATGAAAAGACAAAGACGGATTTCATGATGACTTCAGGGTTGGGAGAACCTGCGTGAAAACAGGCCTACCTGTTTCTCCTCTTTAGACATCTGTTTCCTAGCCTCTGATTGGGCCTTGAAGTACTCATTCATCTCACTGAAGTTGCACTTGTTCAGGTCGTTGATCTTTGACTTCTCCTCTGATGTCATTTCCTGAAATAAAAGAGAAGACATCTGAAGCATGCACAGACTTAAATACTTGAACTTCTTCACCGTCTGTAGACTCTGGCTGGAGACACCTGAATATTTCTCTTCTCCTCACCTTCCTCCAGTCCTTAAAAAAGTTCTTCCTGAAGATGTCTTTAGTGGTGTACTCATGGTCTAACATCTTGGCAAAAAATGTCGCTACCTCCTCAGCAGGCGCATTAAGTTTCATAGGCTTACCTATCAATGCAGAAAAAAATCAGTCTCTTCTCTTCTTGACCAAAAATATATATAAATTATTATTAATATATATTTTTATACAGATGGACTCACCATCATAGTAAAATTTGACTTTGTCAGGCATGGTTTCATATGGAGGAGCAAACACTGGACCCTTGTGCTCAAGGAAGCGCCATTTGGAGCCATCGGTAGATCTTTCCTCCTCCCACCTTATCACCAAAAACAACAAAATACAACCCATGAGAGAAGAGACACATATGGTATCTCTATATCTCAGTAGCTGTTTATATCAGCTAGCTGTCCTTGTTTTGTTATTTCCTGAGGAAAAGAACAATTTGTCCCAAACATTGTCTCACCATTTCCACTTCTCCTCTTCTTCTTTTTTGGCTTTCTTTCCCTCTGTTAACTTTTTGTCTTTTGACTTCTTTTTGGGCTTGATGTCCTACAATGAGTTGAGAGAACAGAATAAATATGAAGAACACAAAAAGAATACACATGTGAGAATGTATTAAACACAAAAAAACGTAATGAACCTCATCCTCCTCATCCTCTTCGTACTCCTGTTTTCTCTTCTTGGCCTTTTTGTCATGCTCTGTCTTGACTTTTTTGGGCTTGTATTCAAATCTGTAATCACAAGTATTGATAATCTAACTGTATCTCAGATTACAGAACATAGGGCATAAAGTACAGATCTGCTATAAATTATACGATACCCACTCTTCATTATCATACTCTCGTTTGGAAGTCTTGTGGTGTTGGGGAGAGGGGTAGAAGCCGTTGTCTTCTTCAGGCTCACTCTTAATGGCAGCAGGGCTGGTATCTCTAAGTCACATATTGAAGACATTCAACTGTATATTAGTAAAGCAATATCTCATTAATCATAACCAAGTAATAGGTAAGCATGAGGTAAACTCTTTCCAGAATGACTTGTGGCCAGCACTGCTTTATAATAATTTTAATTTCACATCAGACATAAAAAAGTGATGATGTTTACCTTACATATCCATTTTCTTTCTCCTTTTTAGGCTTTTCTGCATGGGATGATTTGATCTGTGAGAAACAGAGTAAAACATATCAGCATATCTCTCTGTCTTTTGATAAGTTAAATGTACTTCAGTGACTTTCACACCTTTAAACAAACAGTCTAAACTTGTACTTATAGTCAGAGTTCATGGAAAGCTATAGAAAACAAACATTTTTATTAATGATGATGTTGTAGATGAGAAAACAAAACATAATATTTTGACTAAAGGCCCGTACAACCTTTCATAAAAGGCAGACAAACCTTTTCCTCTCTCCTCTTCTCTTTGTCCTTGTCTTTCTCTTTGTGTTTTTCCCTGTGTTTGTCTGAGCTGCCATTGCTGTGCTTCAGCTTCTCTTTGTCTTTGTCTCTGTGTTTCTTCTCAGAGTGGTCCTTATGTTCACTGCACCACAGAAGCCACAGGGGTCAGAGGTCAAGTGCAAGAGGTCAGACGTTGTCCAGATGTGCAGACACAAAAGATGTCATTGCAAAGCACCAGCAATAAAAGCTTGTAAGAAACAATGACAGTGTCTTGGAAAACTGCCAATAAGAATGGGATATAGAATATTGCATATATTATAGATGAATTAAAAAAAGTATTAAAAAAAAAAAAAAAAAGAAAGGCCAAAGTTGTGACTGTATAGACATCCTGCAGCCCACAGGTATTTTAACCAGACAAAAAGAAAACCAATGTCCCACCAGGGTTCAAATTACAATGCTCTGCAGATGTCATTCATAAAAGTAGATTTCATGGAGTCTTTGTGGCGTATGTTTGCTGATTTAACATGACAGGGTTCTGTTTCTTTCAGTTAAATACGCAGTACCCTGCAAGATGCTTTCATGTTCTTGTTGAAAAGCTTGCCTTTTTTAATGTTACGCGTGACTTTGTCATTATCCCTCTCATTAAAGATTCAGATATGTCAGCTAAAACCACTAACTCATAACAGAATTTATACTGGAGGATATGTACATGTTAGGAGGTAATGGTAACACTGAGTACAAAACAAACATAAACTCAAGGTCTGTGACCCCCTAAAATGAGAGGAAGATGCAGATATCCTACCTGTTACCGTGCTTGATTTTCTCTCGTTCCTTGTCTTTCTTGTGGTCTTTGTGTCTGTGTTCCTTGTCTTTGTGCTTGTCTTTATGCTTGTGAGTGTCTGTGATACAAAGGACAGATCAATTTGTCTCACTGAATTATCAAAAAAAAAAAAAAAAAAAAAACGCATGAAAAATATTTTGCCATATGTGTGAGCCTATCTCCAAGAATCAATTTGGATGTGTTTTGCATTTATTTGAGCAAGTAAGTGTATTAAAGGGGACCTATTATGCTTGACCTACTTTTAGGCGCAAACTTGTATTTGGAGTTGCTATTTGAATGTTTACTTGCTTTAATGTTAAAAAAAAAAAAAAAAAAAAAAAACATAATTTTTTTCATACTGGCTGTGATGCAGCACCTCTTCATCCTCCATATGAAACACTCCCTCCCAAAAAGTTCAGTCTGCTCTGATTGGTCAGCTGGCCCACTGTTGTGATTGGTCAACTGAAGCAAACTCTTTGGACTTTGCTCCAGCTCCACTCTAACTAGCTTTGTTTGAGGTCGAGCCAAACTAGCCACTAGGCAGATATTATGCAAATGTATTACTTGGTGACATCATCATGTTACAGAAGAAAAGGCGGGACTTCAAGCAAGGTGTTTCAGGCAGTTCAGCTATAGTGGTTCCGTGGAGGAAAGTAACTCCCTTTGGCCTGGCCTTTGGGCTTTATAACTTAACAGACCTTTTACATGCACAAACAAACTATATAACGAAAGGAAAGGGGAAAGCGCTATAGTTGCCACCCCTCCCGACTTTCCCGGGAGACTTGCGTTGTTCATTGCCCTCTGCCGATTTTCTGCCGGGGTCACAGTTCTCCCGTATTTCTTCTGATTTATGGCAAATTTCCACACTGTATTTGTTTGTGTTAACTTAGCATGTTTCTGGAACTAAACAGTGTGTATAAATCCTACTGTTTACACCCATATGACGATAGCTACACCAACATCACGGCGAAAGAGAGCAGTCTATGCTCGCGACACAGTGCAGTTTGAGCTAATGTTTAAGCTACGCTCGCCACAGCATAAATCCATAGAAAACTGGAAATTGGTCATTGGAAATAACGTGTTTCAGAGAGCAGTGTTCCTTTGTTGCGTGATGGCTTTGAGGGCCTTCAGTGAGTGAGTAAAATAAGATAAGATAAGATATTCCTTTTTTAGTCCCACAGTGGAGATATTTACAAAGGAGCTAGAAATGGAGAGAACTACGAGAAAGAAATACTCAAGCTGGAGCAAAAATAAATGAAAACAGATGAATATTAGTTAATGTTATAGATTCACATGCCAAGTTCACACCAGAGGGACAAATTGTTCTGTTTTCTATCCTGGGAGTTAAAGGTAAAAACAAAAGTTTAACATGAAAACAATTTTATAGTTATTATTTTCACTCTTTTAAAGTAACCAGAATTCAGGAAACAAAGTCTCTCAAACTCAAATTTTTCTAGACCCCCAGACCCCCCACTTTGGTTTTGAAATCCTCTGTTTTTAAGGTCTCAAGGTTGGCAGGTATGGGAAAATACAAAAGCATATAGGTCCTCTTTAACAGAAGCAGTCAGAGGAAAAATATATATTTTTATATTGCACCCTACTGTTAAAAGACACAAGTAGGCCTCAGTGACAATGCATCACCTAACCCACAATCCTCAGGGTCATCCTCCAGACTAAACCTGAATGGTGATGCTGGAGATACTATTATTATATTTTAATATTCACCACAAGATCTATGTAAAACATTCTCACAACATTCATCGTCTCTAATATCTATAACAATATTTTTTCAGCAGGCTTTCATCCAACTTTTGAGATAGTTCTTTTAAAAAATATGAGGTTGTAGTTGAGAGGAAAAGTTAATTTTCATACTCTCGGTGCAGCTAGTCTAATGATTAGGCTGCAACAATTATTTTACTCGAGCCTTCATATTAAAATGTTTCCTGCTGTGTGGTGAAATCCCTCCCGAGGTAGACCTGCTCTGGCTTCATCATCACCTCGTGGCGCCCTGTTGTCATGGCAGTTTAATAACGGGTAGCCTATTATATCTGCTATATGAAACGGTAACACACATCCCAATTATAAACCAAATCAATTCCCACAGACTGCTTTGCTTTCCATCACATCAGGCAGCAAATTAAGCCTCTAACAAAATGAGTGCTCTCAACTTTGCAGGAGTAACAGATACTCTTGTGTGGAGGCTATAATTTGTGCAAAAATGACTGCTCAGGGCATATGCTTTTAATAATGTAGTGCAACTTTCTTTTCTGTGACTTTTGACTCATGTGTGAGCATTAACTGCTGTCAGTGCAGATAAATGTCTCCATAGCACAGAGATGGAGGCAGCTGGTGGTGAGATAGGGGCAGGGAGAGGCGATAAGCTCCCAGCTCTCGCCTCCATATCACGGCAGACAGTTGGCTTTATGATCGGCGCCCTGGCTGCTCCATACAGAAAAAGAAAATGGCGCAGAGACTAAGTCCTCAGCCCCAATTCTGCCACTTTCGGCTCCAAAATTCGTTGTAATTGCACGTAAATATTATCAAGCTAAAGCATGCAAAATAAACACGAAGCCAGGCCCTTTCGGAAGACCCCGGCAGATTAAAAAACCGAGGGTCGCAAGTGTACATTTGAGACCCTCTTTTTGAACAATAGCCGCAAGAGAGTGGAGGAGAAGGGACTTAGTCTCTGGGACGCCATTTCTGTCCTTTAAAAACTAACAGTAGACACATCACGATTCCGACTGGAAATCAGAGTCAGTATGAATAAAAATCCTCATCAGAGGACCTACCGCTTCCTTTAGATCCAGAATTGACCTGAAAATTGGGAAAAAATTTGATTTTAATGTTTGAATTTTGAAAACGCCGGTAGCTCGGTTATTCAAGTTTCAATTGACATACAAATACATGTATTTCACGGCGATAAAACGCGCCACATAATGTCAAAGTTTTCACTAGAATGACAAAGACAACAGCGTAACGTTCAACTTAGAAGGTTAGCCAACGGTTCTTAACCGTTATTTTCACCATGACGATTAATAAGCGTCAGTTATTACCAAGGAATTAACACAAACTGGCCAAAATAATAACGTGGATTATTGTCCGAGTTACCTGAGAGTCTCCGTGTCCGTGGTCTCCGCTCATGGTCAGGTTGTTTTTGTTTGAGAAGCAGGTGAAGTTATCACAGCAGACACAGCTGTTGAGGATGCGAGGCTCGGGGAACCCTCACTGACAGTGGAATGGAGTCCCAACGT
Source organism: Pterois miles (assembly GCA_947000775.1). Taxonomy (NCBI): domain Eukaryota; kingdom Metazoa; phylum Chordata; class Actinopteri; order Perciformes; family Scorpaenidae; genus Pterois; species Pterois miles. Next base: position 3,617,231 of record CAMQGK010000368.1, read on the forward strand.
TTACCCACTGCGCATGCTCACACCGACCTGAGAAAACACTGCGTGGTCCCACCTGAACCAGCATCAAAATGTAAAGCCAGCTGTGGACCTTGAGCCTGTCAAATTACACTCAATATTATTTTCATGACATTGATACGTGACCTAAAGCATCAAGTCCTGTTAGGGCTTTAACCTCTCTACACCTGTTTACAACCCAGTCCTTAATAACACAGTACTAATGCAGCTCTGGTAGGAACCAGCACGCTGAGACCGACCTTAAAATGATCAGTCGGAAACCAAGTTTCACAGAACAAAAAGCAGTAGAAAATTTAATTCAGTTTTACAACATAATTATACAATCTTGACAAGCTCTGTCATCAGTCTTCACATGATTAATCCAGCATTTAATATAAAAAGCACATTCACACAAACACATACTGTATTGCACACATTCTAGCTACAGTCTCACATAATAGCATGGAAACAATACAAACAAAACAATAGCATAATTCTTTTTAAAACAATCTGTACATGGTTTCTTCCTTCCTCCATTGAAAATTCATGATCTTGGACAGAGAAACCAATATCGACTGATTCACAGCGGGGGAAACAAAAACATTTACAGTACAGTTCACAGGTTGCCACAACTGCTGATGTGCCTATTTAGACTTCCTTCGTTTGGCCTGGGTGGGGCTCGCTCCAGTTTCTGTTGAAAAGAGAATAATACATGTGTATCAGGGAAAACATAGGACTGCCACGTGTATGGCTTAGGTCAGTGAATCTCAAAGTGGGGTCTCCTTGGACCTCCAGGGGTCCTTGGCACCTAGTCAGTGGGTCCGCAGAGTAATTAATATAGATTATAAAACTGTGCTGTATAGTCAAAACGTGCCTATCTACAGATGGGGACCATTTGCACCAATAAAACAAAAAGCATTTCTCCCACCTGCGCTATCTTTGGGCCAATAAAAACTCTGGTAGTATTGTGACACACAGCAATAACTTCATTATTTTGAAGTTGAAGCACTTAAACTGGTAATTTTAACGATCTGGACTTATTAGGAATATGCCAGTCTTACTATACTGTTCATTTTCTTAAAGCTTTTAAAATCAATTGTTTGAGAAATAGGCGGCAGGGGGGCGGCAGTAGCTCAGTCAGTCTCAGTCACCAAGTCTCAGACTTGGGTTAGGACGCGGAGGTCACCGGTTCAAGTCCCCCATGGACCAAGACCAACTGGTTGCTGGAGAGGTGCCAGTTTACCTCTTGGGCACTGCCGAGGTGCCCCTGAGCAAGGCACCAAACCCCCAACTGCTCTGGGCGCTTGTCAGGAGCAGCCCCCTCACTCTGACCTCTCTCCATTGACATGTATATGTACTGTGTGAACAACAGAGTGTAAAACTGAATTTCCCCACTGTGGGACTAATAAAGGAATATCTTTGTTTCTTTCTTTCTTTCTATACATGCAATCAACTTGAGCCCTAATGTAATTTGAATAAAATCACCTTCTGTTTTAAAAGGTATATGAGTGATATTAACATTCAATAACATTGCAAATTTCAAATTGAAATGTGTTTCCCTTTATCACTATGAATCAGGTCTGAAGTATTAGTAAAATTAATAAAAGTTTGATAACACAAATAGTTCCAATGGCATCTCAGAGTATAAAGGTAGTAAGTATATGTGATTAACAGTGTACGATTAATAGGGGCCCTTGGAAAATTTTCTCCCCTTTAAGCGGTCCTTGGCTCCAAAAACTTTGAGAACCCCTGGCTTAAACATAATGACAGATATTCTGTCTTTTAAAGCTACTTGTGTGTTTACCTTTTACAGCAGCACTGGTTCCAGGTCTAGCTGATCTCTTCCTAATACCGCTGTCTGCTACTGGCTCCTCCTCCACCTCCTTCTCTGCCCGGGAGCTGCGTCTGCTCGGTCCCTTGGGCTTCTCCACAGCGGCCCTGGGAGGACCAGATAGAAAAACAACGACAAAGAAGGAAGGACAACACAAGGATGTTACTAAAGGTGCAAGGGTGTGTGTTAACTCTGCTCTACTCAGAGAAAGATATACCACTCAGGACTCTGCTGTTTTTCCTCGTCTACCACAGATACTGTCCATCTTCATCCCGACAGCATCCACTACGTCGACATGATCACTGCTCGTGTCTTTGCAGTGCAAACATGTTTAAATACATACCTTGGGACTAAGTTGATGGGCGTCTTTCTTTTCTTTGCCCATCTGTGATAGAAGTGGAAAAACAGCGGTAAACTATAAACTGTGCTGAACAAACATGGCTTCACTTCCAAACCATATTATGACAAACCCCAGGAAAAGAGATGTGGCTATAAAGCAGCAGAGTGGTGCAATTTGCTTTGTGACAGGCAGTTCTTTGCTTAAACTTCTGACATGCATATATTTATATTGTTGCATGCCAATCATACATACCAAGTGCTGAGGCCACGTGGCTCATTGTTTTCGCCATGTACCTCCTTGGCCAACCAAATGAACTCCCTGAATTTCAGTAGAGTTAGAAATGTCTAAGCATTTCTCCTTCAAGAGCGCAGGTCTTAAGACTAGGCCAACTTTTCAGAGATCAATAGTAAGCGACACCTTAATAGACCCCAGCACATGAAGCATTACACAGCTAATCAGTAACACAGCAGTTGAAAGAATGAAGATGATTTGAGGAGTCTTACCCCTGCTCAGAACCTGTAGAGACATCTTCACCTGAAACGGGACAAGAACAAGTGTCAAGTCTATGCCTCCTGAATGGCTGATATGAAAAGGTCTGGATGTGTTATTTTCTGTTTAAAACACAAGCATTTTTTAACAAGATGTTAAAACAAATGTGACCACAATTACCCGTCTTCTCACTGGCAACAGGTTCCTGGGACTGTGGGACTTGTTGAATAGGTACTGGGAAAAGGAATAAAAAGTTAATCTGAGACATTTGAATATGTACAACAAATAATTAGAAATACACATCACTGATTAATAAACTAACACCACATATAGAGTGGCTATGTAAATGTATGTGGCGCTGAACAGAAGGTGTGTGCAACTCTCTCTCCTCAACTATCAGCACCAGTTAGGCTACATTCACAAGAGATCAGGCGCTGCAGCGATTCTCTGCAGGATTGTGCAGAGCTCTGGGCGAGTCACTTTTGGCCCATTAACTACAACGATTAATGTCTTTTGTTCTCTTATGGCTGGGTTGTACAACTCTGGATTGCCTGTTACCTGATTGGCCACTGCAGCATGATGTTGGCTGGCGTTTCTCCAAAATCTGATTCTACTTTTCTGCTGCACTGTTTTGGCACCCCCTGCAGCCGCCACAGCCCAAACGCACAACCCCCATTCAAAATGAATGGAAAAACTTGTGTTTTCGCCATACCGCCTGATCTTGTGTGAATGCTGCCTTAGCAACGGTTTTGCACAAAGCAACCATCTTCCTTTCTAAACAAGAAAACTCAGAAATACCAAATATTTTTTGTTAATGTACAAACAACAGAAAACATAATAATGATCATCGCTATAATGTGGTCCTTATCCTGTATATGTGATAGTTATGTATTTACCTGGGGTAGTCTGAGTGGTTTCAGCAGATGCAGCAGCTGGCGGCATGGGGGGCTCCATAGCTGGGGGGTCAGGCGGAACTCCGCTGGGGTTAGCAACTGGAGAGGATGTGGTGGTGGAAACCTCCAGAGCAGGTCCAGATGCAACAACAATTGGAACAATGGATGGTACAGGACTTTGTGCAGGAGCAACCGTAGAGAGCAAGGTACCAGAAGAGACACCTGTGGTAGCACCAACTACAGAGACTACAGGAGCTTGAGAAGTTACAGCCTGGGCCTGGTTTGAGACTGAAGATGGTGCAGGCGATGGAGCCTGGCTAATAATCTGAGCAGGAACAGCTACTTGGCCAGGAACTGGGACTGGAGAGGAGACAGCAGGTGGAGTAATATTGTTTGGAGCAGCAGCAGCAGCAGCAGTAGTAGTATGGGGAGCTAGTGCTTCAATCTGAATTGCAGGACTAACAGGAGGATGAAAGACCTGTGGTGGCACAGCCCCAGTGGGCCCCTGAACAGGCCTTTCAAGAGGACTCTGTTGGGAGTCAGCTGTACCAGAAACAGACACAGCAGCCTGTGCAGGTTTATTTTTCACCTGGGCAGTGGTGGATGGTGACATGGGGCTCTTTCGGATGGTGTTAGCAGCCCCAGGACTAGAACAGAGAGGAGGAGATGCCAGGGGTGGCTGAAAGGGAGAAGATGCTGAAGGGCTTAAATGGGGAGATGGCTGCTGGACTGGGGGACTAGGTTTCTGAGCAGGACCTGCTTCACCTTCTGTTTTGGGAGCCCCTGGAGTAATTTGCTGAGGAGCTGGGGGAGTACCAACTGGGACTGGTGAAGACACGCTAGTGGCAATCTGGACCTGTCCAACAGCACTTCTGGTAGGCTGAGTGCTGGTCATGTTAGTCCCTGAGGACTGGGTGGCGCTTGGAGCAGGGGAAAGTTGGATGTTTGTAGTGGACACTTGGATAGGCCCAACCATGGTCACTGACTGTGATACCATTGTGGTATTGGGAGCCACAGATGCACCTGGGACCTGGAAAATTGGGTTGATAAATACAGGGGTGGTGGTGATAAACTGAGGAGGTCGGGGGACAGGGGCCTGCTGCCGGATGTCCTGAGGTCTAATGTTCTTGTTAGGGACAGCCACCATGGTGGAGACCATAGATGTGGGTGCCTGGGGAGTGGGGGCAGATGTAATGGGGTTAGAGGTGACAAACACAGTGATCTGGTTGGGGGAAATTGTGCTAGAAGAGGCAGGGATCTGTATGACTGAGTGAACACTTGTCACAGGTTTAGTACTCGGGCTTGGTTTTAGAGCCGAACTGACTGGGTTTACACCAGAGTTAGAACTGGTACTAACAGTCAAGGCAGGACTGCTGTGACCGGAAGTGACTGGGTTGGGGGTCACACTTGTGGTGGCATTAGTGTTAGTACTGAGGGTGGGGCAGATGGTAGATGGTGGGTTTACATTTGGACTGGGATTGACACCAAGACTGGAGATGGGGTTTTGGCTAAGACTGGGGGTAGTATTAGAGGTCATGATAGTGCTAGGGTGTGAGCTGGCAATTGAAGCTGGTTGCAAATTAGGAATGCTGGTAGGGACTGGGAGAGCAGGTTTGGGTTTAGCTTCCGATACAAGTATAGTGGCAGTTGTAGCGACAGCAGCTGGCATATCTGTATTCTGGGAATTACTGTGGAGTGGTCTCTCTGGATCCAAAGCAGTTTTGGGGCTGTCCTTTCCCAGAACATCCCTAACAGTATTACTCTGTATGGGCCGAGGAGACATGTTTGGGATACCCGAATTATCCAGTAACTGGTTGAGGGAGGTTGGAGCTGCCCTGAGAGTAGGCGAGACCTCGGAGTCCTGCGGAGGTGCTGTGTGTGCTGTGTGCCTGTCAACTGCGCCAGCCTGCAGTTCCAAGTCAGGTTTAGGCTGCTGAGGCATGGGGAAACGAGGACTTGCCATTCTGGGAGCTGATAACTCCCTCAAAGGCTGTGGTTGGGGTTGAAGCATCTGTCGCTGCTCTGCTGTCATCATTACCTGACTTTCCCTGACTCCCTCTGCAGGGTTACCTTGTATGCCGTGGAAGGGGCTTTGAGTCTGCCGTGCCTCCATGACCCCACTCACTTGTGAAGGCATAGATACTGGACTTGGAGGTACTGAGGTAGGGCTTAGCATCATGGTTTGCGGGCTGACCAACTGCTGCTGGGGGGAGGGCAGGTGATGGCCATCTTTGCCCCCTTTTGTCTCCCAGGACTTGGGGTGGCTGACTTACGGCTAGAGGCTGGGCTTGACCTCCTACTATTGCTAGGACTTGCCCTCTTAGCCTGCCCTCCTGGCTGCTTGTCCTGTTTAGTGCCTGCACCTCCTAATCCAGGGCCAGCAGAGAAAGGCTGTTGACTATTAGTGTTATTTCCACCCACACTGCCATTATTGTTGTTGCCTGGTAAAGTTAAGTTTGGAGGCGCCTGCCCAATGGCTTTCAAAGTTGTTGGGTTAAGACCTTGCTGATCAAATCCCCTATTTAGATTAGGCTGCCTGGGAGGCAGAGGAATGTTGATTTTGGGAGGAAATAGCCCTGCAATAGAGGCATTTAGCCTCTCAGGTGAAAGGTTGATTTCGGAGGGCTCAGTACTGGGTGGGCGATTAGTTGGGGTGAGGGGATGGTGGTATGGCCTGGGGCTGGCTCTGTTGGGGGTTTTGGGCCTGGAGCTCTGTGAGGTTGTGGAGACATTGGGGAAATGAAGGCCAGGCAAGGGGCCTCCTTGCTGAGGCTGACTGGGTAACTGTTGCTGGGGACTGGCTCCAGTGTGCTGGGGCATTGGTGGTGGACCAGGGCCTTGCTTCATCATGTGAGTGTTGGAGCCCTGATTGGCCATCATCTGTTGGGTTCCATTTCCAGGATGCACCCCAACTTCTGGGCCACCAGGCTGCTTCTGATGGGCCCCTGCAATGGCCTCTTCAGATCCAGCACCTTGAGGACCCTGCCCTACATCAGGATGGGACATTCTTCGAGCAGCTCCTGCAAGCTAAGAAGGAGAACAAATACAAACGTGTACAAGTTACACCCAAGAAAAGAAATATCACTTATAAGTAAAATTCAACTCATGGGAAGGGAATGTCAATATCATCCATGGCCCTCACCTGTGGGTTCACCATCATGGGCATCCCTCTGGGTTTGTCAGGTGACGGCGGTACCCCTCCATGTCCTTGAAGGCTGATCATTACAGGCATGTTGCCTTGCTGTGAGACAGGAAGCCTCTGCACCTCAGGTGGATTGCCCATGCCCCTAGGTGGGAGCTGCCCTCCTGGAGGGATAGACATGCGATTCTTTGCCTGTTCCTGCTGCATCTTCAGCATCATCATCCTCTGCTGTTGTTGTTGCTAAAATGAAAAATGGGGTAAATTAAGATCATAAATACAGCATTTACTATTTGCCATGTAACAATATAGTGAGGCGTCCTGAGCAGAGAATGAAGTCACTCTCCCTATGTGTGTGTTGTAATCAGAGCTTCTCTGTGTTTTATTTACGTAGTCGATCTGGCCTGATGTGCATGCCGGTAAATGTGAATCTCATGGGAGCCCCACTGGCTAGCTAACTGCCGCCACTGCACTGGACTCATGTCACGGTTAGCGCTAATAACACCATCCCAAACCATGACTTTGTCACTGAAGTGTAAGGCTCACACTCCCCCAGGTTAACAATGTTAGCTCTGTAAGCACAGTTGCCATTGTTTGCACTGTTTGCCATGTTGAAAGCCATGTAGAGGAAATCCCTTGATCATAGATATAGTCTGAATTTCGAATTTAGCACCTCAAGTATAAATACACAAACTGTTATTTTGACACCAAACACTGTCATTAAGGTACATGATACTAATAATACCTGCTGTTGAAGGTGTGGCTGTTGAGTTTGCTGCTGCTGCTGTTGTTGCTGCTGCAGCTGATGAGGGTGCATCTGGGGTTGGCCTTGACCCGAAGTCTGCGGCCCTGTCATCCCCTGCTGCCCTTGAGCACTCTGGAGACCCTGCATCTGCATCTGTTGCATCTGCTGCTGTTGCTGTATCTGCTGCTGTTGTTGTAATTGTTGTTGCTGTTGCTGTATTTGCTGCTGCTGTTGCATTTGTTGTTGTATTTGTTGCTGCTGCTGCATTTGTTGTTGCTGTATCTGTTGCTGTTGCATGTGCTGCATTTGTTGTTGTTGTTGCTGTTGTTGCTGCTGCTGCTGCTGCTGCTGCTGCTGCTGTTGTTGTTGTTGCTGTTGTTGTTGCTGCTGCTGCTGCTGCTGCTGTTGCTGCTGCTGTTGTTGCTGCATAAACTGCATGGGTACCTGCTGCAATACTCTCTGGTCTCCAGGTTGGCCAGGAAAGCCTTCGTATAGTAAGTATAGAGAGGCATACATATACAAATCAGAGACAAATACACATTTTGAACAATAAAGCACACTGTAAAATTACTACAACTACAGAATCAGCAGCTGAATGCAGATAGAAAATAACTGCCAAAATGTATTCATTCCACGCCATTTACCTGAGGGCCTGTTGGCAAAATCAGGGAGTTTCTGGCCAGAGTTGTCTAAACCCAAAGTCTGTTCACCACCCAGATTGGGCAGTTCTGAATCCTCCATGCCAGCAGCCACATCAAGACCACTAAGAAGATAAATATATGAAGCTGAATCAATGAATTAATGTAACAGTGATACAACTTACTTCAAACATCCACCATGGCAAAAACAAACCTGTAAGAAATACAAATTATTACCCAAGTCCCTCTACTTGCTGTTGTCCCTCTCCCTCTTTGGGTTTCTTCTTTCGTGCTGGTTTCTTCTTTTTAGGTTTGGCCTGATTGCCCCCCCCTGCTCCCTGTTTTCCTCCTGGCCCAAACTGGCTGGCTGAGATATCACTCTGCAGCAGGTTGACGAGCAGTGGGCTTGTCAGTGTTACATCCTTGCTGACGGGAAAGCCTCCCGGCTGTACACAGGGTCCCCCCATTGGCATCTGACCTGGGAACTGTGAGTTAAAGTTCATGCCATGACCAGCAAAGTGGCCATTTCCCATCTGCATGTGCTGAGGGCCCCCCATCATGCCTTGCTGCTGCTGTGCCTGCATATCGGGGACCATCTGTTGGACCCCCAAGTCCCCTGTCCCACTAATAGGATCTCCCAAAGGATGTGGGTGTTGTTGAGCTGCCTGTTGTTGCTGCTGCTGCAACATAGCCTGTTGTTGTTGTTGTTTCTGCTGCTGCTGTAACTGTTGTTGGATAAGAGGATGACCAGCAGGGAGCCTCATCTGTTGCCCATGCATGCCCATAGCTTGATTAGGGTTGCCAGCAATAGGAACCTGCTGGGGCTGTTGCTGGTTCATTTGCTGGTGTTGTTGTTGTTGTTGCTGTTGTTGTTGTTGTTGTTGTTGTTGTTGTTGCTGTTGCTGCTGTAGCTGCTGCAGCTGGTGTTGTTGCTGCTGTTGTAACTGCTGTTGCTGGAGTTGAGCCATTTGCTGTTGCTGTTGTGGAGTCATCTGCTGTGGGCCAACCTGGCCCTGGAACTGAGCCATGTTTCCTGGAACATTTGGAGCAGGGCCACGCATCATCTGACCGGGCATGACCCCAGCTGGAATCTTGCCTCCAAATGCCTGCTTGTTGCCTTGCATCTGGTTGGCAACCATTTGCTCCATCATGGAGTTTTGCTGCTGTTGTTGTTGTTGTTGTTGTTGTTGTTGCTGCTGCTGCTGTTGTTGTAGGAGCATGGCCTGGTGCCCTTGGCCTCCAACCATCTGACCCTGCCCATGCATCACCCCCTGGCCTTGCTGAGGCATCATTTGCTTGGGTGGGGTCATCCCTCCTCTCTGCCCTTGACTGAGGGGCCTTGAGAGGACAGTCTGACCTCCACCTTGGCCTTGAACCTTCTGACTGGGGGAGGAAGACACGGGCTGGGCCTGATGCTGGAGGCCCATCATCTGGGTCTGGAGGCCAGGCTGTTGCTGACCCATACTAGTACCAGCAGTTGTACCAGGGGGCAGACCTGCCATGCTACTTTGTACACCCATAACATTGGGCTGGGCATGGGGTGGACCTGACATTGAGTTTGGTGTGGAGGCTGACGGTGGAGCTCCTGATGTAAAACGGAAAGGGACAAATACAACAACACTTCAATGGGTGTCATAACAGGTAATAAGCTATTGTGCCCTCTGCTAACTGCATAATAAGCCATGGAGGATCAAATGAGGCTGTTGATGCCAAAGCAGATCATCAACGCCAAATGCAAAATGTGACATCATCGCTGGAACTTGATGAGTATCAACATATTATTATATATTGTTTTAAAGTGATGAATGCTAATGGCCCAGTGCAATGTTTTCTTTAAATTTCAATGAAACAGCAACAAATACACCATTAGCAACAATTCCTCAGAGTACACTAATATGATGTTTCATGTAATAATTCTACAGTCTCGATGTGTTTGTGATATGAACGTTCCTCTGACAGTGTTAAAGTTTTACTGGTGCATTGCATTTGCAATGTACATGTAATTATCACACTTAACAGGGATCTTTGCCAAAAATGTTTGTGACTGCATAAACAGCAAATTTTTTTTTTTTTTTTTTTTACCTGTGTGAGTCATCACTTGGTTGCTCTGTAGTTGCTGACTGGCTCCTCCACCTGGGGTTCCTGGAGTACTGGCACTCACCTGACCTTGGGCAAAGTTTGGGTTTGGAAAGCCCATGGGACGCTTCGGCATGCCTGTAACCAGTATGCATTGATTGGGCATATACAGGGGCAAAAAAAAAATAAATAAATAAAATTTTATATATATATATATATATATATATATATATATATATATATATATATATATATATATATATATATATTTTTTTTTTTTTTTTTTTTTTTTGATGTGCATTTCATTCTACCAAGAAACAGTTACCAACATCAGCTCACCTGGGTGAACTTGGGCCCCAGGCTGTCCATGCTGGGGCATTCCCATAAATCCTTGTTGCATGTTACCCTGTTGGCCGAGGGCTGCTCTTCCTGGTGATCCGACGCCCTGGGGGAAACCCTGTGGAGTTGTAGGTCTCTGAGCCATCATGGGAGGAGTCCCTGGTGAACCCTGCTGAAAAGGAGACGAGGAGGAACCAGGAGACTTGGCAGTGAGGTTGCCCTGCGGTCCGGAAGTTGGTGGAAGGGGTGGAGGGGGTCTGGGAGGTCCTGTGACACCACCAGGGCCAGCCTGTGGGCCTTTAGGCTGGGGGGCTGCAAACTGACCCACTCCTGTCTGCTGTTGTTGCTGTAATTGTCCCTGTCCCATGGCATTGAATACCTGCCCTGCCTGCTGGCTGCCAAATGGGTACGGGGGTGGAGGATGGCTGGGAGTCTGAACTGTAGCAAGAGAGGGTGGACGCTGAACCATCTGGGCTTGGGGTGGGGGCTTTCTCCAAGCAGGGCCTCCTTGTGCAGCTGGTGGCTGAAGGACCCCAGAGGGTAGCTGGTTCCAGCCAGGAGGCACAGCCATCTGGCCCGATGGGTTAAATGGAGGTCTAGGTCCAAGCTGGGCAAGCTGAGCTTGCTGCTGGGCCTGTTGCTGTTGATGATGTTGCTGTTGTAGCTGCTGCAGTGCAGCAGGGTTGAGCGGTCTCCCACCCTGCAGAGCCTGCATGTGATGGGCAGCCTGAGGAGGCATTGGGCCTGAGACATGGGGACCAGCCTGTTGGTGCTGAAGCTGATGTTGCTGCTGAACAGGCATACCTGGCATCATTGGATCCATAACATCTGTGAAGAGGAAGACCAAAGCTTTTCCATTATTGTTCGGTCCAAGCCATTAGATATTCCAAATGACAACATTCATCATTTGACGTACAAGAACTAAAGACCTGAACCTGTCTGTGAAGATGGTCTCTGAACACGAGGATGCATCTGTCCACTGCTGCCTGGTACCATAGCCTGACCTGCCATAACAGGCCCTGGGGGAACCATCGCTGGATTAGCCATCCTTACCGCTCCTTATGGAAATATGTACATAATAACTAATTTTGAGGAAACAGGCAAATAACCTTTATCAAGTGAGTAAACAGTAAATAAGAAAATAAAAGATTAATAATCATTAATTAATGAATGGCTATGACACTGAGGAAAACAACAAACAATTAAGCATACATTCAACAATTTTTAAACAATATGTACAGCTTTTATTTCATGTCTTTATGGATTCATGTGTTAAAAGTATAAGAAAGTTTACATACAGCCTAATGTACCATTATTCAAAACAAAAATTATTTCTCATACCACTAAAAGAACTACTGTCCAATATGGAAGTACAGTTTCAGTCTATTTGGTACATAGAGACCATGTGTAATCAGTTCAGTAATCTAGTACCTGGACCAGGTTGACCTGGAAAGCCAACATCCATTCTCATCTGGCCAGGTGCACCAATTGGTCCATTCACTCTGACTTCTTGTCCTCTATTTGGTCCCACAGCGACATTGATGGCCCCTTCCCCTGAACAACAATAGAAGGAACATGTATCACTAACATTTCCTTGTGTTTAGTTTGTATGCTTTAATGTTATTTTGCCATAGATGGGGGAAAAAAAAACATTGTCTCTGCTTTGTTTGCAGGTTGTGTTGTTACCTTCTATCTGCACAGAGAGAATCCCCAGGTCTCTGAGCTGCTGCTGGTTGTTCTGTGCCAACAGTCGGAGTCGCTCAGCAGCATCCCGAGGAATGTTGAAGGTAACGCGCACACTATTCCAGGGCTCCACATGCTGTAGCTGTAGCCTCTCAGAGCCTAAAGGAGGGACAATGAATGGATACAAGTTGCAATTACAGTGTATACAAGATGGAAAAAGTGAAGGACAAGGAAAGGATGGACACTCAAAACTCTTGCTGGAGTATACAATAGCACTCAGAAATCAGCGTGTGTTTCAAAAGTACATTTGCAGTGCTTGAAAAGTGTGCATCCCCTTGGATTTGTTTTACAGTATAGGAACAAAGATCTTAATGTCAAAAAGACAACAAATCTCTGCAAATTTAACTAAATTAGGTACAAATATTAAACATAAAACCAATAGAAGTATTCACCCCTTTATCTATGACATTCCTAAATATTCACACTTTGACATTACAGTGTCATCTGTCATTGATCAGTGTCAAAACACCTAATTATGTCCATGAAGATATTTTTTAAGTCACTGTAATCAATCATTGTAGTTGAATTGTAATTCCTGTTTATTTCAAAGATTTTTTTTTTGCAAAGTTGCTGGTGTATGATTTATTACTTTAATAATAATTAACAATTCAATAAAACTATCCATGTATTTATTTATTTTAAAATTTTGTTTTTCAAAGTTAGAAAAGCAAGGTCTAAATCAAGCCTGATGTTTTGTTACGCAGAAATGAATGATCCCAGTCACCTCCATGCAGCGAGGCATACAGCTTATTGATTAAACACTGGTACCAGATTGGTACTCTGTATCCGGGCTGAATAAATCAGATTGGTGGACCCCTAAGCTGTACAGTGGCCATCAGTAGGCAGCTGTAATATACAGCTCCTATTAAGAGTTAAACAACATTAAACTAACCCATATCAAGCATGTTTGGTATCCCACTGAGGACTGAGTCAAGTTTTTGAGGGAAGTCCTCATCCTCCATATTCCCCTGAAAGGCAACAAAAACAGTAAAATCTTCTCCCTCCCCACTGTTTTCTTCCATGCCATCTTGCTTGTTGCCTAACTCCTCTTCTGTTACTGTGTCTCCATGGCAACTGTCAGCATCCTCTCCTGCATCCTCCCCAACACCAGAGTCCCTGTCGGAGTCATTATCAGGTTCCTGGTACTCTGTCCTCTGGGACAGCGGAGATGGGGTTTGTTGATGCGCCATCCTCCCCTCTTGCTAGGAGTGGCGTTTGAACCGTTTTATGCTAAAATTGCACAGGAGATAAACACAGATCACTAATTCATCCCCACAAAAACACCAGTGGAACAGTCAAGAAACGACAGAGATGACAAAGTAGATAAAAGTGGAAACTGCCTAATACAGTAGATCCGATGCTGGATAAATAGGTAGCTTTCAGATACACGTTATACACCGCAAGCTGCACATCAATCAAAACATATATTCTTTATTTTGTCTAAATCCACGTCAAGTAGATAGACGATGTTAACACAGTAACGTTAACAACACACCTCTACGTTAGTAACATCACTGTGACCGGTGATGCTGGACTTATAACAGCAGATATGTCAAACGATCACAATACGGACTGTAGATGGTTGAGATATCTAAACTGCTGTGTGATTCGCATTAACGTCAACTAACGTTACAGTATATAAATTCTCTACCATAACCTGTGGGACGCTTGGTTGACATGATCGGCCCAGTTGCAGCACGGGCCTTAGCGCAGACGTAAGCTAAGGTAACGACATCTAAACCGACAGAGAGAACGCAAATAACGCCTCTCCCATGTCATTGTGCATTCTGTCGGTATGAACATCATGTGCAATTCAAATCAATGCGTTTTTAGCAGTCACCGCACTATGAAAGAGGAGAAAAATGAATGTCAAGGCGGCTCCAGCTGGCCTCTCCGAAAGCTCCGGTTAGCAAACGTTGGCTAAGCTAGCTGGCTAGCACTGCAGTTAGTTCATCATGAATGCACTGAAACACAGCCTATTAGCTCCCCAATTCGTTAGCTTTAGCTTGCTACGTATAGTCATCAGTAAATTCCGCATGACAAAAAGAAAAGCCTTACCACATAAATTCATCTGAAAATCTGTTCGACCGGTCGACATCTGCTAGCTAGATTAGCTAACAAAACATGAACCACAAGCCAGTCAGAAACGTCAAGTTAGCGGAACGAAATATACTGCTTCCGGTATTTCTTGCCAAAATAAAATCCCAATTGAGTTAGACGCAACATCCTTTTGAGTGAAACGTGAAACGTGAAGTAAAAAACAAGAATTAATATGAAGTAGTCAAAAACAATTCCAGTTATGTTTCCTTTAAACGTTGCCGTTGCAAAGTCAAAGCAAAGACTTGTTTTCATTTTTCTAAAATCACTTCAAAGTTTACAGTTTATATGGTTCCTGGAGTCATGGATCAAACGAAAATACATGGCTGAGTATAACTCTTGCAATATCTCCATATAAATGTATGCAGCAAAATCTTGATTAATGTACACATTCATCACACACTGGTGTTCATTAACAGTCAATAAACGGGCTTTGTGAAATTTGTAAAATACATCAGCTCAATTTTAAAATTTCAGCCGACCAAAAATCCCTCAGCCTAGTACCTGGAGAGAGCAAGCTCAGTTAAATACTCTACAGCAGGCCAGACACACCAAATGTATATGAGGGGAGGAACATAAAGGCAAATATTCGTCAACATTAGGATGTGTGCAAACATTTTATTTCTTGTTTGGACAGTGCTGATTTTTATTAAAATCAGTTACAAATGCACATGGAATCAAACGTTAGGTGTTGTGCAAATGCGTACCTTAAGGCATGGTACTCTACAGTACAGAAAACAAGCATCAACAGTCATATTGCACTAGTGCCCAACAACGGAGATGTTTGATCAGTCAGAACGGGCCATCCTGGGATAAATTTAACCTCTTCTAAAATGCAATGCTTTACAAAAGCGGTCACTTCAAATATATTACCTAAAATAATTAAACAATGCAAAAATAAACATAACCACCTTTTCTAAAATGAGCTGATTGAATGCCATGTGTTACAATAGTAGAAATAATGTATACAGCCCAACAAATGTTCAATTAAAAACAGACAGATTACATTCAATCAATCTGAATCAGATAATTCCCATCTAAAAACAAGTATCTCTGCTCTGAATTAAAAACAAAATAAAGCGACAAGCTTAAATGAGAACAAAATCATGCAACAAAAATGTCTTAAATTACATTTTTAAATACACTCATTCTATCATTAGTAATATTTAACAAATCCTGTTTCAGAAAATGAATGACTCATTCTGAATGACGTATTTTGTGTTAATGTGTTAGTCTGAACATGGCCCCAAGGAGCCACTGATTGTTTGCAACAGTTAAAACTCCAACAGCTGTACCAAACAACATCTAATCACAGTTACACACCATGTCAAGCGCAGGACAGTGGATGGTTTAGCCTCTGTGTTCGGTTTATGATAGTCTAGTTTAGGTGTGACAATGCAAGGCTTCATCACTGGTTATATGTTATTTCCTTCACCATCCCATGTGATTTCAGGCGTTATGTCAAATGTAGGGGAAGACAAGCAGAAAGGTGGAGAACCATGCACGAGCTGTAAATGGTGGCTCGATGGTGTGACGTAATTACTTTTTTTCATGTCTGCCAATTCGTGCAAAGAATCAATCTGTTCATCCACTTTATCCAGAGTGCAACAGTCTTGGATGACCCGCTCAGTTCCTCATAGACCAAAAACTAGCTGTCACTCAACATTGTGAAACCAGCCATTACACTTTTCTGTTTCCTTCTATCATGTAAGAAGTACTAAGTAAGTCTGCTCTAAACGTCTTGGGTGTAATACTTTCTCTAAGTGGAACTGGAGTGCATCAGATCTGAATTTATGACCACACCCCGCTTTGCATAATATAGGCTGCAGACTTTGACTGAGACATTTTGAACACTAGCTACACTGCAAGTGAAAGTTACTTGAGACTGTGAGAGAGGGCATACCAACATCGGTATGTGAGATAGTAAAAATGAAAATCCTATCAGATTCCTACAAGATCATCTCAAACAAAGTTGTATGTCTTTCTGTTGACTGTACCTTTCCATTGACTTATGTTTAGTGTATTAGGTGATGATCAGCTGATCCTTACTCATCAACCATCAGCCATACAGTGTTGCTCTTACTCCTCTTAATTATGTGTGAGTGTGGGGCAAGGGGGTGCACTAGGGCATACTGGACATAGTGAGGGCGGAGGCATCAGCACTACGGGGGTCTTTCACCCCTATGATGAGATCATTGGTTCTCCGGGTGCCCTCCACTAATGAGAGAACACCTCTCCTCTCCACCTTGTGACCTTTGGCCTGCAGCACGACCACGTCTTCATCCAGAAACTCAGCTGTAGGAGAGAAAGAGGAGGATGGCCTGTGGTTAGCAGGAAGAATGGACAATGAAAAATAAATGTTGAACTGAATAAGGTTGCATTCACTCCTGGTGATCAAATGTAATGTTTAGCTGATAAAGGTAAATAACATTCAGAGTGAGTTCTCACAGCCAGTGTAGCAGGTGCAGTGTGTTTGGAGGATTTTCAGCTACTGTATGCAGGTCATAGTGCATGATGTTTAAAATCAAGCATAAATCCAATATCCTTTGACCAAGCACCATGATCAAATTATATTCAGATCTCAGCCAAATCCAAAACAACCTCATCTGTACTACGATAGTGTACCAGGAGATGATATAACTCATTCATGGAGCCAACAAGAAATGTGATGTTTGATATGGGCTTCACAGCATCTACAAACATGTCATCATTATTTTTGCTACCTCCCACTAAAACTAGAGACAATGATTCTTTCCCCTTGCATGGAAACTCTACACCTGTCACCTCTGTTTTTGATGACAATAAAAGATACTTACTGCCTTCCAAGTTACTCATCTTCCTTTAACGTACACAAAAATGTGATGTGATGACAACATAAATATTGGTACATGAGTACTATTATTCATCTAGATGTTGTGTTGTTGCATATTGCATGTTAATAGCAAGAAATAAAAACTGTAATTAGAAATGAAGACAAAACCCAATCTATACCAATACATCATAGGTTTTGAAGGGATTCAGTTATGTTTGGACCAAACTACACAACTGAGTGCTACAGGAATGAGTCGTAAAACCTGAAAATTAGTTAGCATTTTTGTACTTCCACTTCCCTCATCTTGAAGTTAATGGATTTCTGAACAGGTGTTTAGTTAGATGCTTAAAATAAGGTCTGTTGTTATAGCTGCAGTAAAGCTGCTATAATTTAAGGATATTTTGGCGTTACACATTTAAAACTGTAGTGGGTAGAAATGGAACAAATCTGACTTTTAAAAAAACATATAGTTTTTAAAAAAGTCACTATATCCTGACAGTAGTGCATGAGACAGATAATCGGAAAAAATAATGTGCTTCGTCCTCCGGTGCGCTTAATGGCATCTGCAAGATTTCACAGACTGGAAGAAAACAATCAATCAGAGCCGAGCTGGAGTCAGCGGTCTCCAAGCAGCTGTCAAACTAGGCAGCGCTGATCAAACATGAATAAATATTCTGTCACTGTATTGACTATTTCTCTCCTCAAAATTTTTTTTCAGAAACATCTTGTAGTTACTGTTTAGCTATAAAATGAGAAGGTTTGTAACCCGGCAGCCATGTTGGGATCAGTTGAGGAAATACCAAGCACCACCCACCAGCCAGAGCACAGCCAATAGGAATGCTCTCTCTGAAATGACCTATGACTGGCCAAAGTCTCCAGTCACAGGCACATTTTTTAAAGCCTGAAAACATAAGGAGGTGCAGAAGTCTATTTTTCTCTCAGATCACCTGAATTACTATATGCTGAAAGGTTATTATGGATTTTTTTCCCAATACTGCCAAAAATGCTCCACCTACTGGAGCTTTAATACAAGCTTAAGAGATTTTAGATTTTTTTCTATGATATAAAATACATCAGTAAATATTCCACTCATGAATTTTGAAGCTTATAAGTGTCTTCTAAAGGCAGTTGCTAACAAGTGGCTAAATGAGACTACTAAACGTCGTCATGCAACACTAGTCCATCTTTAGCTTAGCGGAGGTGACGTGAAACCATGTAACTGTGGTGTAGTTCATTTATAGCCTATTGTTAGCTTTTGACTTCTGGCGATTGTATTTCTGCTTCAAACATCATAAAAGTAATGTTCATTTGTGGAGATTATCTTACTGAACAGAACATGTAAGTATCATAAACGTGTTTGCCGCAGAGGTTATTTTCTGTAATAATCCAAAATTCAATGGCAAAATCCCATTGGCATTTTGTTGAGGGAAGCAGGGCGATACTAACTTCCTGATTGGCCTACAAAAATACATCCTCCTTGCAGCACTCTATAGATGGATCAGTGGGAAAAACTCACCGTCCACCAGGAGGACGTTGGGCTGCAGAAGAGGGTGGAGTCTTCCGTATGCTAAGCTGTCACTCATATTTTTACGCAAAGACAAAACATTCATCAGCACCTGTGAAGGATCAGAAAACAGAAAAATATATAGAACCTATACTGCACTGTATTTCCACACTGATACAAATCTAACAGTCAATCATGATTTTAATCAGTTCTCCGGTAATTGAATAACCTGTGTGATGCCACTGAGAGCTTTCTCTCCATTGGAAGATCCAACAGCTACATATGTGCCACATAACCCGATGGCAGGCCTCACAGCTGTGGGCATCAGGAAGGACATGGGCCTCTTCCCAGGCTGGAGTCTGTTATGCTACAGCAAAAGAAAAACAAACACCATGAGGACTGAGAGCAGCTACAAGAAATCTTTCAATAAGAAATCAAAAATCATCTTTTAAATAAAAAAGAGAATGCACAATTACTGGGTTAGGTGATGAGCCCTGTGTTTTATTCGGCCAGGAGAAGTCCAGGATTTGGCTGTTCAAGAGGATCCCGGAAGGAGTCACTATCCCGCTGCCGAATGGTTTGTTTAGAGAGCTAAAACAACCAACAAATAAAAAGAAAACTAGTCTTCCAGTGATGTCAGTCCACTCTTAAACGTTGCAATAGCAGTTCAATTAAAGCATGGCGTACCTCATGACTGACACAATGTGGTCATCTGGGCCCATGACCATGACTTGGGCGGCTGCCGCACCAGTCTCCAAGGTAAAAGATGGAGTGTAATGGCCAACAGGGAAGGTCTGAGAGTCGTTGATCATCTGGTGGAGGAGGGTAGCCTGTTGTTTACTTGGATATGGGAACAACAAAGGGCAAGGTTCAGTGAAAACTCCTCATTGAATTAGGATAGAAGTACACATTATAAACTTGGGGAAAAAAAGTTTGGAAATTTGTGTTTAGTCGATTATTTCTCTGTTGTTACAATGTTAATTACCATTGTATGTTACATCTTTGGTAAACCTGTTTATTTACCTCCACAATGATGTCGAACTTGTAAGGATCATGAATTTGTGGGACAAGCAGCACAGCTGATTATGTGGGTACCGCCCAAGTGAAATTTGCCAAAATGATCTGCCAATGCTGAACAGTGTATGCTCCTGTTGGTACTGACTATGTTTTGAGCTCCTGGTGCTGCCAATCAGGCACCACAAGACAAAACCACAGGATCACAAAGTGATCCGTTTCATTCTGAAAAGTCAGCTTTTTCAGAACCAACATGGCTCAGTTCAAAATTTAGTTTCAAAACAAAACTCCTCATCTCTGATGTGATTTGACAGCAGATGATTTGCTACCAATGAATAGCTCAAAACAAAAGTACCAACAGAGGAATACACTTTTTGGCAAATTTCACTCAGGTGCTACCCACTTAATCAGCTGTGCTGCTCATCCCACAAATGCATGATCCTTACAAGTTGGACATCATTGTGAAGGTAAATAAACAGGCTTTCTAATGATGTAAAATACGACAATTAGCATTGTAACAACAGGGACATAATAGACCAAACACAAATTTCCAAACTTTTTTTTACCCCAAGTTTATGTTTAAAGAAGACATGAGGTTGTCTACCTCAGCATCTTGGCGACAATCTCTGAGACAGAAGCGTCATACATGGGGTCTCCCAGCCCACTAGCAAGTCCAAGAGCTATCTTCACAGCCTGGCAGAGTAATGCAAAATTAACACTTAAGTGACAAATGACTGCACTTTGTGCACGGTTTATGCTGTATAGCGGTGAAGCAGTTAGTTTAGTACCTCTGCAATCCAGTGGTAAGTGCTGTTCCTGGGAACCTGGCTGGTAATGTTGTAGCCTTCCAGGATGTTGAGAGCAGTGATCAAGGCAACACCTGCATGTGGAGCTGGGGCTGCCATCACATGGTGTCCTTCAGGAAAACCAATAGATCATAACATTGAAAAAATTGCTGATTTCTACTGTGAAATAGACTACTTTCAGTGGCAAAGTGAAATCCTTTTCATGGCAGACATTTTGATCTGTCATGGCAGGAAAACCACAGGTGCTACAAATATCATCAACGATGACAATTACACCTGTGCTTTTCCTGGTTGGCCAAGTTAAAATGTCTGCCATGAAAAGGGTCTATAGGATAAAGCAAAGAAAAACAGGAAATTAATAAGAATGAAACTGACAGCATATCCAATATACAGTATGCAAAATAGAGACGATGGATAAATGGAACAATGTGAGGAATAAGGACACGTCCGTTATATATGCTTTTCTAGGTCAACAACAGTAAAAAAAAATGTTGATGTTGATGTTAAGGTGTACACTGTTCCCACATTTCATCTCGTCAAATGTCTTTGGAAATTTAAGTGGGATTGGTGGCTGCTGAAAAGCTGATGCTGAAAAGCAGTGTTAATGAACAGCTGGGAGCTAAACTGCATCACTGGCTTAACTTTGTATGGAGCAGCTGAAGGAGTATGAGTTGGAATAGCAGTAAGAGTCTGAATGAGCTTAAGTGTATCGAGAAGAAGTTGAGGTGTCATTTACCCCTATAAGCACTGCTGTGTATTAGAAGGAGTTACTCCTGTCATTTTGAGTCTATTTACTTAGATAGTTACCTTATTTGAAAGAGAACAAGTTTTTCTACATTATGATGAAAAAATTATATATGAAGAGTGAAAATTGTTTTGTAGGAGTAACTGTGAATCCCCACTGGAAGCGAGACGTAAGTGATACGAGAGCGCCGCATCAGTGTTCTGTCATCCAATCCACACTGACTCCATCTAAAAGTCTCTGTCCGTCTGTCAGCAGCAGCTCCTTGGTGGAGCTGAGTGGACGATGGCTTGCTAATCTGCCATCACCAGGGTGACTGACAGCAGACATTTACTGAACCAAAAATAGTTTTCATGTCAGCTCAGTGGGAAGAAATCAACAGTGTTGTCCCCACCCACCGTAATGTGTGAGGGGAATCTGCTTGTAAGTGAAACAGGCCAGCTCACAGATAGACTAGGAGCCTTGATCAATCAGTGTAGATACAGTGACACCACAAAAATAGACTAAGAGTGTAAAACAACGAGAGGGGTCGTCATTGATACATTTAATAAAATGGAAGAGTATCTGCTCCGTGAACAAGTGAGGGACATCAAAAATGTTTTTTAAAATGCTTTCAGTAGGGATTGGCCGTAAGAGGTTTTTAAGAAAAGTTTAACAGCTTAGACCCACTCAGCGTGTGATATCTCCCATTTTAACTCTAATCACTCAGTCCATTCATTTGAACAGGGGGAACATTCCTGAAGAAATGTTAAAGGGTCAGTGTGATTTCAGAGGCTCTATTAGCAGAAATGGAATATACTGTAATAGTCATAACTATGTTTCCATTGGTGTATAATCACCTGAAAATAAGAATCGTTGTGTTTTTGTGAGCTTAGAATCAGCCATTTATATCTGCATGAGGACCAGGCCCTCTTCACGGAGTCCGCCATGTTTCTAACACACTGGCTCTAGACATTATTATGCTACCTGAATGCCACCGTTCTCTGACACGCATCGAAAGGGAGGAGTGAGCGGAGGAGTACTCAGTTGGTTGCAATCAGCAACCTCACCACTAGATGCCACTAAATCCTACACACTGTCCCTTTAAATATCTTTTCACCATTCAGGTTAAATGAGTTTTTCGTTGAGACGCGGTTTGTCCCTCGAACAGTTCTGCTGTAAACAGAAAGAAACAACAAATATCTACCTTGATAGGTTATCTCTGCTGGCTGCTGTAAGACTGTGCTGTAGTTTCCAATGTCATCCTCTGTGAGCACTCCACCTTTTGCTTGTACCTATAGACAAATAGTGAGTGCACACTGTTGTCACTAACAGGGAAGTTCTACTCTCAAAACCATTTTGGTCATCTGACCCTCAATGGATACTTGATCAACTGGTTTACCTTCTAAACTCACAAAGGTACTGCATTTATAGTCAAATAATGCCTAGTACTGAGGGGTGTTTCCTCTTTTTGGCCTCCCTGTTTACATAACAGAACATTACATCTACCTCTCAATACAAAGCAATCTAGCAAACAACCACTATTAACTACAACCTAAATACTCAAACACAGAATTTAAAAAATTATCACGATAGGCATCATGAAAATAGACTTTATGACAGAACAGTTATATTGCACTGAATTAGATTGTACAGGTGTACCAAACAAAGTGGCCACTGAGTGTATAATTTATGAACACATGGCTATTTTATAGAATATATATAATACATTCTGTACTTATATATCTTTGGAATATACAGTATATATTGGAACATAAACATACAGACACAAAGACAATCCAGCCATAGCATCTGAAATAATTTATCAATCCTAAAAACAGTAGCTACTAATTTAAAAAGACAATATCTGCTTAGTGCAATGCAAATAACTAATGATTAAATAAACTGATTTTGACGGTATTGAACTGCCTGTTAACTTCAAAACTAATTTTCAAAAAGCACTCCGAATCTGTCTTTCTTTTGTGAGATTACTGTGTGTAACTACTCTAATAAATACTGTGTTTAAATCTTTCCTTTAAACCACAGAATTATGATAATTAACTGACATCATTATTTTTGTCACATTACCACTACTGAATTATTACCTCACCCTAGGCCAAACATAAAACGCAGAGGTGAAAGGACAACAGGGACTAAAAGTGACTCTCCATCAGGATCTATGGAGAAATCATCAGTACTTATGTAATCACAGTTGGAGGAAAAAAATGTTCTTCCTTACTGCTGTTGCCATTTCCTGCGTCAGGTTTCCACCGTAGAACTCCGACACCCCCTTAACAGCGACAGCATCCAAGATGGTTGCTAAATCAAGACGTCTGGTGAACAGCCCGGACAGGGGAGCCTGGCCATCGGGAAGGAACAAATCACGAAATGCATCCGACATGTTTTGGTTTTTTGCTTTAGCCAGAGCTGCAGCTATGGACAGAGAGAGAGAGAGAGTGGGGGGGCAGTTAATGTTAATATGTCTAACACTAATCACAGTGTCATGAGTGACAGTGACTTCACCCAGTGATTTGTACAACATTATACTATACCTACCTAGGTCATGAGTAACATTAAATCCATTTCTGGCCACATCTGCTGCCATGGCAACCACATCCTGCCAGTGCATTCTGGGGAATTCATAATTCACAAAAGACTGGATTAATTTTGACATTTTAAACACTCATATATACACTCTGGACTCCTCATTTTCAAAGACATGTCTGTGCCAAAATAATAATCCACAACGTTTTAGCACGACACCGGATAGAGCAAGTTAGTTAGCTCTGTAACATCAGCTTCATACCAGCTGAGGCATCACGATGCAATTGCATAGCATCAAAATAATTGCAGCCCAACACTCTGGCTAAAAAAAAAAACCCAAACGATGTCAACACAGCTGGTGATTTTTTCACAATGAGATCTCACTCCTTTATCTCTCAGAGCTGACGAAAATATAAACTGTTGCTATTCTTGTCTTAAAATAGGCCTGTCAAAGTTAAAAGTGACAATAACGTGTTAACATAAAATCCTTTAACACCACCAATGTCTTTAACACATTAATGCAATTGATGTTTTGGAGAATGTAGCAGGCTCAGTTTTAAAGTTAGAGTGAAGATACTGGTATCATATGAAACTAGAAAACCTAAAGAATCCATTGGTATCAACCAGGTCATTACTAGATTGTTGCGAAGGAGATTAAATGATGCTCCAAACTTGCACTAAATTTTGGTGAGGAAGAATTATCATGCCACTTTCAAAAGGGTCCCTTGAGTTTGCCATCATTCCAGGTGGATTAACTAAAGAACTCTAACTGCTAGATACTGGTGTCAACAGGTCGTTCAAAGATAAATTGCGAGCTGCATGGGAGCGTTGGATGACAGAAGGCGAACGCACATTCACCAAGACAGGGAGGCAACGCCAGATGAGTTACTCCACTATCACAAGACGAGAGCGCCTTATGTATGACACGTTCATTGATAGTGCGCCTTATAATCCGGTGCGCCTTTTTGTGCGAAAAATACGGCACCTGATTAATTAATTAATTTGTGATTAGTCATGGATAATCATAGTTAATCACAGCTGATTATTTTAATCGATTGACAGCCCTAATTAAAATAAATAGACAGAGGAAAATAATAGATTAGGTTCTATAAGTGGCTTTTGAAACATTTGAGGGCCACAAAGGAAAACAAACAATCACAAAAGAAGGAAGGCTGAAAATGGTTTGAGGGCTTGGACTATAATGGCCTGGCATGCAGAAAGATTGAACAAATAATAAAAGCATTACATCATAGTTACCGTACCTGCCATAGAGCTGGTGTGCCTGATGCATACCACTGAGCATGCCTGGTACTCCCACCAGCAGGCCAGGCTAAAATGTAACAGCAAGAACATGGTGCACACATTATACTAAACAATAATACAACTATCTTCTGTTCTCAGACTCAACGTCTCACTGTTAGAAAAAGGATACACCAGTGAAAAAAAATGCCTTACATGAAGATCAAGATTTGTGTGCAGCATCTCCTCATGGATGGCAGATGGTGCCGTCTCTCTGAAGTCAATGACCCTCGTTTCATTGTTACGGATGTCATGCACCAACATAACTCCACCGCTAAACATAAACAGAGCACAAAGTCTTCAAAAAGTTTTGTATTCAGCTGAGTCTAAGAACCTCAGTGTTCGTCCAGTACAGAAAAGATTAATATGTTTCGATCACTTACCCTCCAATACCAGAAGTGTGAGGGTGGACGATCCCCAAACAGAGGGCAGCAGCGATGGCAGCGTCAACACTGGACCCCTGCTTCCCCAAAACGTCAAAGCCAAGAGATGTACACTGGGCCACATCTGTCACCACTGCCCCTTGGTTAAAGATCTTGAAAGAAACAGAAGAACGAAGTCGGAAAGTGGAGATTGTCAATATGCCACTGAACTGTCTTGGGTTTGTGTGGGAAGGAGCTGAGAGGAGCATGCAGAAATACTCATAACCCCATAATCACCAGCAGTTATTTGAGAAATGCAACATGGTTATCACAAAGTAAAACTGCACACGTACACTCCTACCTGTGGGTCTCCGAAGTAGATCTGCATGATGAGAGCTACAGTGACTCCTGTGGCGAAGGTGAGACAAGCTGTGATGATGACCGTCAGTCCATCTCGCTGACAGGCACATCCTTCTGAAAAGGGGTCTCTGGTGGTTTCCCGCAGGGATGCAATATCATGGCTAGCCAGGTCCGAAGCTGAGGAGGGGAGTCGCTGGAGGCGAGCTGACTTCAGAAACAGATCTGGGTCTTGGACATTCAATACAAACAAAAAGGCTTAGATTGAACAGGAAAATGTGATAGACTCTTCTATCACACAAAATTCTATTCAAAAATGTCTCAGTTCAGCTTACTGGAGGGTAAAAACAGAATTTCTAGATTCTGCATGCATGCAATCCACAAACTAGCACCTTGCATGCAGCTCACCTCAATCTCTTCCCCAACTACTTGAAGGACCTGCCCCCAAATGGCTGACCTTTGTATTTTACCACGGCAAACTTTCCATTTAGATCACTACTCTCATGGGCACTCTCATGGGCACTGGTTGGGGCACTAGCCTGGGCATTAGCCTGAGCCTTGTCAGACTCTCTTTTGGCAGATTCCACTTCCCGTTTCATTTTTTGCATTTTCCTACACAACTTTGCTTTCTCTCTTTTCCATCTAATCCCTTAGGTGTATCTCATATCATCCTTGTTGGGAGAGTTAGGTTCAAGCTCTGCTAGGGGTTTTATTGACTCCAGTGTGAAATTCAAGATTTCCTCAATGGCTTTTTTCCTATCCCTGTGCTTTTTCTGATCTTACCTCCACTGTTACCTCATTTTTTTTTCTTTTCTTGCTTAGACAGTTGGCCGATGGTGGGGCTTCACAATTTTTCCCTTTCTCTTCCTCCTCTGATAACTATAAAACACAAGAACTAATAACTGGAAAATGAACTGTTGTGTTGTATCTAGATGTATTACCTATGTTTTCTTTTTGCAAGATATGCTTCCCTTGCAGCTGGATCGTTGTTAATGCGCACCCTGTGTTGTCCTGATTTTTCTTTAATTGAGTGTGCCATCTAAAATGTACAAATTATCATGTAAAATGAGTGTGTAATATCTTTAAATTCAAAACTAGTAAACATTTCAGAAGCTTCATGGATAGTCTTTGACCTTTGAACAGCATTATATAGTGACATTCCTTTGAGATTGGTTGCCACTGTCAGGTGGCACAACTGGTTGTGCCACCTGACTGTGTCTGTTTGGATGCTTGCACTACCTTCTACCCCTGTCATGAAGTTCTAACAGAGCACTTATAAAAATAAAGAGTTTAATGATAAAATAACATTTTTTCTAGTTTTACATTGGTTGTACCACCTGACATGGAAAGTGTACCAGCCTACATATGAGTTGAAAGTAGTTATTTTTATCAGTATTTGACAGAGATCTACAAACCTTTTAGCTTAGTCCCAAGGCTCACTTGGGGTCTTCTGGCTGATGCAACATCCTGTTTACAGCTATTGTCTCTTCACTTCAAAATAAAAGTCCAATGTTTATGGTTGCGTCACCCTGACATTTAGGAAATGTAAATTACTGGGCAAAAGTTTCGCAGTTATTTTAACAGCTTTAAAACTATCCATATTAGAAAAAACATTATCCAAAAGACTAAAGACTAAAATAATGCCAGAGTTTTTATTATGACTTTATCATTATCAAAATAACATTCTTAATAGATTTCTTAGTCTGCGCATTTGCTCGGACAGTTACATCACCTGACATCTTAGGGGTTTGAGAGGCCAAAACATAAAATAATATAATTATTTGAATTTACTGAAAAAATTATGAAAATAAATTTAAAGTTTTATAGAATAAAGTGATGGATGTCATGAATAGATTAATTTTTTTTTTTTTTTCAAATAATGACTCGGGCCCAAGAATATGCATGTCATGTCACAATGACTCCACATCCATAAACCTAAACACAATCAATTATAGTGTTTGTAAATGCTGATTTTTACTAGCCATGACGGCATGTGGATGTTACTATTTTCACTTTGTGTGCCTTTGTGTGCAGTGCAAAATAGATTCCTCTGGCACAGTGAGGTCCTGGAGACACCTACTGATGCAGGAAGTACCACAGAAGCAGGTTTGAATACTTTGCCAGGTGGTTATATGTCTGTCTGTGCAACTTTACAATATGCTGTCAAGAAAATTTACAGGTGTGGCTGAGATCAAAATGAAGGCAAAGTTTGATGATGGGTGTGGTACAAGCAAAGGCGTTGGAAGTTGGGGGGTAGGAATTGGAGAAGAGGCCATTTCCCCACAGGCTCCACATCCTATCCCGATTTGTTTTTGCGGCTGGTGTGATCCCATGACAAGATGTTCTGTAGTGTAATAATTGTGTCTGAATTGGCTGACTCACCTGTATCTTGCTCACTCAGGATGTTGTCGTCCTCTTTGCGTGATTTTTGGGCGTTCTCTGCAGACAGCGTGTCATCCTCTGGCAGCCTGGGGAAGCTGGTGATGCTCATGTAGTCCACTGGAGAGTAGGCACTCCCCAGGGTGGTCTCCGGATTGGCATCTTTATCCGCTACACATCCACTTGGGTACCCTGCCACAATCTCAGGAGCAGGGCTGTGCATGATGATCTTGCAGTTAACCTATCTCTGTCTAAGCGTGTGAGGGAGTTAGGGCAGAGTATCCATACTTTATATTTACAAACACATCTGTTTCTTGTCTGGGATGACCAGTCACACTCCTGCTACTGCCATCCAGAGGTAAAATCCCTGTAATATGCATTTAAGGACCACTAGTGTTGCTGAGGTGCTGAAGAATTACTTGATGGGATCTTTAATATCCCAGTATACCACAATCCCCCTGCAGAGGATGGGTTTCATATATGATAAGCACCCTTACTACAAGATCACTGCAATCTATACTCCTCAATTAATATGTTTGATACGCCAAGACGGATGTGTAACGTTAGCTCCGATGATGATGCATTTTCCACTCATGTAGGCTGCCACCTGCCAACTCCTCTTCAGCAAATAATTTCCTTAGATACATGTTTGCTCCTCGCATTAAACTAGGCTTCAGTATAATACAAATATTGACACGCGACAGCATGTCTGCTTCCGTCATTCTATGGCGCAGAAAAGCCGTAACACCGGATAACTATACTGACAACGTTACTATGTTTAAAATAACAGCATTATTTCCGTTAAAAACTCAAACACCTAACCAAGCCTCGAAGCGTTATCCTACGTGTGCTGTCACAATTAAGCTAGCACATATTTCTGTTCATTCCGCGCAAATGAGTCGCTACAAACCGCTCAAAGCGACGTTAGCGTTACTTACCGTTGTTGGAAAAATGCGTGTAGTCAAATAAAAATCAGCCTCGACGGTGTTATTCGGGAATTTTGAACATGGCAGGTGACGAGAGATGAGCAGCTCACCGTCACCGGGACTACAAGAGCTCCGCGACCTGAATCACGACATCACCGAGGCCTATAGAGAAAAGGTTTCTGCACGGTGTTGAGCTCCGGTGCACACGCATGCGCAATGTAATTGGAGTACGGCGGTCAAAGGCTGATCCGATTTTACTGCGCATGCGTAAATTACGCAGTCTACTCCTCTTTTTACCCACCTTGGACATATAGGGAAGTTAGTTTCACGTTAAGATCACAGCTCTGAAAAACTGGTAAAACTACATTGACAGGAAAATTGACAGAATTTCAGCACACGTTTTGCCTGTGACCTGAAAACCAAGAATTTAAACACATACTTTGTGTGTGACCTGAAGAACTATATTACCTGTACTACCTGTATTAAAGCTTAAGTAGTCAAAAAGTTTAAGTTAAGTTTAAGTTTAAGCTTAAGTTTGTCAAAAATATATTTGTTTCTTTATACTTCTACTACACCACATTTTGGAAAACAATATTGTACTTTTTACTGCACCACATTTATTTGTCAATATTAGTTACTATTTAAAGATTTAGATTATTAATATACTGCATCCATCGTCAACCGGTTGAAAGAAAGAAAGAAAGAAAGAAAGAAATTCATTTATTTGTCCCACAGTGGGGATATTAGTTTTACACTCTGTTGTTCACAAAGACATTTAGATGTGCAATGGTAAAATGGAGAGATGTCATAGTGAGGGGGCATCCATCGCTCAACCGGTTGGGGGGAGAAGGGAGAGAACAGTTGGTCTTGGCTCAGTTGCTCCATGGGGGACTTGAACCCATGACGTCCGCGTCCTAACCCAAGTCCTTACGGACTGAGCTACTGCAGGGGGCAGGAGCCGATCCCAGCTGGCATTGGGCGAACGTGGGGTACACCCTGGACAGTTCGCCAGTCCATCGCAGGGCACATAGAGACAGACAACATATAGACAGACAACCATTCACGCTCACATCCATAGCTACGGGCAATTTAGAGTCATCAGCTCACCTAAACAGCATGTCTTTGGACTGTGGGAGGAAGCCGGGGAACCTGGAGAAAACCCACGCTTACACGGGGAGAACATGCAAACTCCACACAGAAGAGCCCCAAAGCCTGTTTTGAGGCTTTTAAAAATATCTAGACTGTGATGGGAGACTTTGGCCAATCACAGGTCATTTCAGTGAGGGAAGCATTCCTATTGGCTGTGCTCCTCCCGCCTGGTCGGCGGTGCTTGGTATTTCCTCAACTGATCTCAAGATGGCTGCCGGGTCACAAACGTTCTAATTTCACAGCAAAACAGTAACTACAAGATGTTTCCGAAAACATTTGAGGAGAGAAATAGTCATTACAGTAACAGACTATTGATTAATATCAGTGCTGCCCAGTTTGACCCTTTGATTGGAGTTTGCGAGTGATTGACTCATGGCTCCCTGTGATTGGTTGTTTTCCTCTGGTCTGTGAAAGTTTGTAGACGCCATTAGGAGCACCTGAAGACATCGGAGGACACCAAGGAATTTGATTTTTTTTTTCAGCTTACCTGTCTCATGCCCTACTGTCAGGATATAGCTACTGTTTTATAAAAATAATTTTTAAAATCATATTTGCTCCATTTCTACACACTGCAGCTTTAACTGTGTAATGCAGAAATATTCTTAAATTACACATATTGACAAAGGAGATAAGGTTGATATCTGTGTTGGGTCGATATCAGACCAACTTCACAGTAGATGGTGTTGTGACCATAAAGAGCCTCTAAATCCAGCACAGTTGTTCCTTTCCCATTCAGTATTATGACAGTGGCGAAAAAAAAAAACACAACAGGAGCCTTCCTCGTCTCTCTGCTGAGTATTAAATTACTGGTGAAGTAGATAGACAGGTTAGCTCCAATTACAACCCAGTGGTCCCTCCCATAAAGCATAAAGCTTTTCTTGTTCCTCCACTTTCAGTGTCAGAAGATAATTACAAGTTCAATACTCATGTGACTCCTCAAGGGGAAATTGTTTTGCTTGCTTCAGTCCACACAAGGTTCAGAGATCAACTCAGCAAATTATGTCTCAGCGCACCACAAAAATGGGTCCATTCAAATGGATGTTATTGCTATTATTATATGTTTTTGCCTGTTCACACGTAATCACCCCAGCATCTTACACGTCTTCTCATAATTTGCTTACTTTTCTCTCTTTTTCAAGCCACTATGAGTCCATGTTGTGCACGATAGCTCTCCGCCCATATACCATATTTACACTCACATTATCACACCAGACTGTTCACCTCTTTCCTTTTCTGCATAATGACTCCCATAGGCGCTCTGGAGAAACACAGGAGCATATTCATTTAAAAAGACAAGTCAGTCCAGCCTGAGGCCATCAAACTTTTCAGTTCTTCCATCAGACTGTCAGATACTGAGTCAATAGACTGTCAGCAGCTATAACCCCCTCATTTATTTATTTATTTATATCTCAACTGCACAATACTGACTTAACACTTCAATAACTTGTGCAATATTTCAACTCTGCAATACTCTCATTTTTCTCTGGCATTCATACTGTATTTATACTGTACATTTTAAGCATTATTTATACTGTTCCTGCATTTTAAGCACTTGATCACAGAGCCCATTTTTCACCATTAATATTTTTACACTATTGATATATAATATTGTTGTATACATCAATTATTTCAAGAGCTGCAATAATTATTCGATTAGTTGTCAAATGCTATTCACTAACTATTTTAATAAATTATTATTCAGCTTAAGTAATTTGGTACAGTAGGGAATGCAATACTTAACCTGTAATGGAGTGTTACTACTACTACTACTACTACTCGCTACTGCTACTTTTGCTTAAGTAAATGATCCACCCTCCACCACTGACAATAGATCACATGCTCGTTGCTCTGCTGCCATTCCCTCCTGCACTCCCACATGTAAATAATGACACAAGAATCAGGTGTTAACCTGAGTATTTATTGTTGTTGTTGTTTTTTTGGCGGGTACCTGTATTTTCTGAATGGATGCTGGAAAAACCCATCCGTTGATTTTTGCATAGGTCTTGCCTGTCAGTGGACGACTGTCCACTTTGAGGATGGAAAAATCAGTACATCACAAAAACCATGCAGAAATAGTGAAAGGCACAATCACCATACTGTAGATATCAGATACACCAAATTTTATATGTCAATATATTTCATTTTTATGAGGGGACGGGCGTACTAATTGAGATGTAATGAAACATGGTTGAAACCCCATGTGTTTTTAAGCTGCCATCATTTCAGGGCACGACATAAAACATATGAAACTCCCCAGACATTCAACGCCTCTCATTTGAAACGTCCTATGGTGAACAACTCTTAGAAGAACTATATGGGAAATTACAAGCATATTCTATTGTATTTTTGAGGATACATTTAATAACTATTATTTTTTAATATATAAACTATCTCCGGCCTCATCCTTTACGTGTCCACATCATATCAGCTCCATACACCTGGTGACCACTCCCTCTCCCCAACCACACCGTTCAATAATCACACACGACATACTGAGAACACATTTCCTGTTTTACATGACACAGGTAAGAAAGGAAGAAATAAATCTGAGACAAACAGGACAGGTTTGTTGTGGCAGAAGGGTCTCTGTGGTGGTCTTTACATTGTGTATGCACACACACACACACACACACACATTCACCTGTGATCTCTTATCAGTCAGTTAGAATAGAAAGCCTCTGGGGAGGGAGGGAGTCTAAACAGAGATCACTATGTGTCTGTGAATGTGCATGTTCATCACCTCAGATCCATCTGCACCATTCAGAGGAATCAACGGGACACATAATAGTCATCCTTAAACAGGATAAAAAAGATATAAGTCATAATTATATCACAAATTAACAGATACTGAACAGATTTTGGGTAATTTATAGGATTATTGGCAGAAATGAAAAAAATGTGATTCAAAGGAAAACAATATTATCTAGATGATCTGAATGAGACATCTCCATCTTCCAAACAATCTGACACAAATCCCCAGACAATCTGTCGTTTAAACACGCCAGTACAGATTGTATTAAAACCACGTCACTGTACTGGATCCTCCCCAGTGTCCATACAGCTGTGCTAAGTGGAACCTCTGGAGGGCAGTGTTTGCCTATGGCACATCACCTATGAGTTTAGTGCTGTTTTTTAATTCTTTATGGTGCATCTCAAGGAGATGAGACTGAAGTTGGGCAAAGACACCACTTTTGGCCACAAATGCCCTCTTGATTTGATAATGAGCACAGAGGTGAGGCAGAGAGAGGATTCTCATTAGTCCCATCGGACACAACGCTGCGTGTGGACGCGAGTCCTGAGAGGCTTTGACATCTAACGGAGTGCTATAAATTGTTTTGCAATATTTACAACAGAAATAAATGACCATTTTTCATGTTTTTTTTAAAAGAGTTTCTAGCATTTAACGTGTCAGTACACCTTCTCACACACAATTTCAATTAAAACAAAAAGAAAAAAAAATCACGAAAGAAAAAAAAGAAAAACAAGCACACAGCACACCGCTAAAACTTTGACTCACAAAATGTATGACAGTGCAAACTTACATCCATGTCTCAAATAATTTACAAACATTAGTATACACTTCAGCACCATTGTTTACTATTGTTGTCGAATACATATCAGTAAGCTAGATCTTTAAGTGGAAACTGTTAGAGCTGGATGTGCTAACGAGAAAGAGATAGTGATGGAGTAGATGTTAGATGAGATGCACGACCATGTGCAAGATGATAGTTTTGAATATGTTGAAGGGGAAAGGTTATGTTATTAGGCTTTATTCGTCCCCTTTCTCCCAACAGTGACTTTTCAATGAGAGGGACTGATGTGTAAAAAAGTCGTGCTTTCTTTTTGGTGTTCATATGGATAACATAAGATCACGGCACACACTGTGGATGAAAATGGCTGATGTGTGCCGGGCACATTACTTTAAGTTTACAGACCACACATTGAATGATCATCATGCTGTGTATGATCCACAGGGAGCTTTTTCTTTTCTTTTCTTTTGAATTTGTTGGCTTTAAAAGTCAAAAGTGTACTTTCTTTTTGTCTGACAGGAACAAGTTTTCTCTTGTTTTTTTTTTCTTGTTTCTTTGGTGGAACCATGCAGAGAGAAAGATACTGTAAAATAATGTTTTACAAGACAAAATGAGCAGAAACAACGTCACAAAACAAAATAAAGAGTTGCCATCAATACCGCTCTGTACCTACTATAACCTGCCACACCCTGTAACCCAAAGGCAAGCCTTTCACCTCAACTCCATTCATACTCCTTACCAATATTTCTATCTATATATTTATTATGGGCAACAACACAACACTGTTCTTCATGCACAAAGAAGGTATCCAGAGCAACACAGATGAAATATTAAAAAACAAGGGTAATTTTTTAAAAGGCTGCTCAAAGGGTTACATAACACTTTCCTATGACTGTTTCACTGTTAACCACGTTCCTTTTAATAATGTCTAGCTGTAGTTCATCATGACATTATTTGCACTCTTTAGTCTGTTTTGCTCATACTCTCACCATCGTCTACTTGCTCTCATCCTCCACAAAGTGAGAGGAGAGAAAATATCACATCAGTTTCCTGTGATGAAACAGGTTGCCACATGTTTCCTTGCCTTTGCCGAACTGTAGAGAAACGAATTTCCCTCCGGGGATTAATAAAGGTTCATCTTATCTTATCTTAAATGTCTAGTGATTTTCCTCTCACACTCATCACACACGGTATATTCTTCCACCTTTTTTGAAAAAAATGATCACCTGTAAAGTAAAGCTTCGACGACATGATGAGTTGAATTCTCCGCAAACATACTAAGGAGTAATTTGTCTCTGTCTTGCATGGTTTCCACCAGAAACGTCTTAAGAGTACAATTTAAGTTTCAAATCATTACCTTCAAATTTTAAAACACATTTTGGGGATTTAATGATTGATTTGAAAAAAACAAAAACATGCCTTTAGGAAGAGTGACGGAAAAGAGAATAGTTTACTAGAGAAGAAAAATCAATAGAGCTAAACTTTTTGTTGTTTTTCAGACATTATTTTTACTAAGTATAACCTGTATAAATATTTTTGAGGACTTTTTTTGTTGTTTGGATACTGCAATGGACAACAAGTATAATAAAGGTCTATACAGATCTACTCAGAGGGCTTGGTTCATAACAGCAGAATGGGGCATTAAACTACCAGGTGGAGTCTGTTTGTGACTAGACCAAAACAAAAAAGCTACTGGTCTACTGGTATCTGAGTGTCATACGATATAATGTGCAGAAATTAAAGCAAATGTGCGTGGATGATTACATTTAATTTTGTGTGTCTTGGAGTTGACTATGCACTACTAATGCCCTCAGAGTAAACAACGCCCCCTTGTTGCTCAGGAGTTTAGTGGCAGATGTTACGCTTGCTGGGCTGGTGAAGGAAGGTGTTTCTGGCATGGTTTGCGTGGCGAGGGACCTGCTCCCTGGTGCGGTTTTGGCGTTGGATGCGGTTGCGGCCCAGATGGCGTCGCTCGATGCGGGCTTTGCTACGCTGGACCCTGGCCACCTGGGTGACCTTGGCCAGAGCGCCAGCCTGGGCAGCTGCTCCACGGCTCACCCTGGTGGGCATCGTGCTGCGGGTGGCGGGGGCAGCGGCTGGTTCTGCCACTCTGCTGCAGGGCGACAAAAAAATGAAGGTGTGATTGTTGTGATGCTGAAAATGCAGGCGAAGGTCAAGTGTAGCCATCATAAAAAGTGTTATTTCTCACCTCACGCTGCTCGCCAGGCTGACAATGCTTTCCTCTCCCACCACAGACAGGTTGCTATTGGAGACCATGGAGAAGTTGCTCGGGGAGACGTACACAGACATGCTGGGGTGCTCGATGAGCAGGTCCTCCATTGGGCTGGCCTCCGCTGTGGCTCCCTCTGCAGTGAAACAGGGGGGAGGGGTGACAAACCAGCTCTCATCCATGCAGCCTCTCTCTGGGCCTGCCCTACTGCTACCCCCACTGCCCCCACACTCACTTCCAGAGCCAGGGGACATCGACGGGGTGGAGGAGGGTGTGGACAGTCTGGCCCGTCTCGGAAGGGTCACGGGTGTAGTGGCACCCAAGTCTGACGGGCTAGCGCTCGGACAATACAGGGGGTCTGATGGTGCTACTGCACCGTGTGCCCGACCTTTATGTGTCCTACAGCGCTTGTGAGGCGGGTGGGGAATGGGGGCCGGGCATTCAGTCCTTGTATGCGTGACTTGATGATTTGATTGGTTATTGTCTAGGAATGATTGTGCAATCGGTGGTGCTCCCGTCTCATCCTCCGCCTGCATCATGCAGTCAGATTCTTTTGAGCACATGGCAGCGATGAGATTGGGTATGAGACGTCCAGTAAAGACAGACGTTTAAGGTGGGAGGGGATGTTGCAAAAATGATGCAAATATGGTAGATTTTCAAAAAGCCATGCAGGTTGAAGAGGGCAATTTTTAAGGGGTCACATACGCACGCGCACACATACCAGTGTGGGGAATGTAAGGGTGTTTAAAAAAATTGGAGGAGGGGAAGAAGAAGGGGTAAGGAAACAAAACATAAAAGAGTCACATCATTAGTTGTGTTGACCCTCTAAGGTTGTGATTATGTCAGTGACATAATGTTTGACTCGAGTCTCCTGAGAGGTATGTTTATGTTGCTGTTGATGTTCGGTTGGCTTCTGAATGGGCACCAAAGCAAATTTTCATACTCCGTAATTGCCTTTGTCATGATTGAGATCATAAACAAAGAGGGAGGAGATGGTATGTTCACAGAGAATTATGTGTTTCCATCAACGGACAGACAACACGTTTGGTATGGCAGCCATATGGGTGAGCACCGGTGTAGTTGCGTCACGCCCCAACCGATTCTTCACCTCACCTCATCATCCCCATCTTTACTTCTACATGTTAGTCAGTATTATAGACATGCAAGAACATAAAACACACTTTAAATGCCACACCGACATATCAAAGCCACCACTGCACTCCCTCTGCTGAGACTCACCAGGCAGGTTGACGAGCATCCATCCCTCCTCGTCGGCCTCCGTCACACAGGGGTTGGGTCCCTTCAGCTCAGCTGCCACCTCTTCTACCTCCCCAAACAACAGGTTGCTCAGACGCTGAAACATGACTGCTTGTATTGTCAAGTGTTGATGATGCTTTTTGTCGTCCACAAAGAAAAAACTGTAGCTGCCTTTTTGAATTTCTTATTTGTGTTTACGTATTGCCTGTTGCTGTTTTAAGCAATTCTTTGTCTGATTTTTCAAGTCTCTTTTTTTTTGTTGTTGCTTGAAGCCCTTTGCTGGATCTTGGTTTTGACAAACAGGCGTGGACAGGCTTCTGTAGTGCAATTGTAAGGTTTCACTTGGTTTGGAGCAAAGGCCTGGAGAGAGAACAAGAGAGAAAGAAGAGGATGGTTAATGGTGATCAGAAGGTGCTTCACAGGCAACATTTTCTTTAACAAGACATCTGAAAAAAAGAGAGAAGAATTTAATGGGTTAATTTCCTCCTGCTTAGTCACAGGTACGTTAGATAAGCACAGTGAGCAATGTGTGTGGTAAGAGCTTTCTCTGGGTTATTTCAAGACACATTACAACAAGGTGGAACCGTTGCTTGGGCTGAAATCTCATTTCTTGATACAAACAATGTGCCATTGAAAACAGAAGCTGATCATTTTTTAAGTTTCCACTCTAACATTGCTGGATAGGTTGCATATTGAATGAGGTGGGAATGTTAAGATCAGCTTGGACAAAGCAACATATTTCCCAGTTCTGTTTAAAATGAATTTAACAGCACATAGGGAACGTGTTTTAAAAACTCTGCATTAAGTGACCACTTGGGGGCAGCGCTACAAGCTGTAAAAACACGACACTGACATATTATCACTTTAGAAAGTTTATATTCATAACATGTTAGCACTCAGTTATCATTAATTTGGAGCCATGTTTCTAGAAAACTGAAGACTGTAACTCTCTCCACCATCTCCTGGTGGAAATATCTGTCTCTTTAGCTGTTAAATTCTCGACTAAGTTCACCAGCTAGTCGCTGAGTTTGTCTGTCTGCTGTTTGGTGCTAAACATGTAGCGTAAAAGACAGTTTATAGCTGTTTCACTGAAAAGCAACACTAATGAGAGCAGCAGTGACAGTGAACCAAAAAATGAAAGTGAAAAATCAAATAAATGACCTAAAAGATGCTCTGTAGAGCTGTAGGGAAACTGCAGAGTCTGGAAAATAAATAAATATGTGGGGTTTGTCTCTGAGTGCACCGTTTCACACCCACACTTTCAAATGCTCCATTGTTAATATAAAAATATTGATTTTAGCAGCTTTAAAGCTTGCTGACAATTTTTTCAAGTCAGACAGGAGTATGCACATCCTCAACTAACGGGAAAACAATTATGAA
Organism: Pterois miles; assembly: GCA_947000775.1. NCBI lineage: Eukaryota > Metazoa > Chordata > Actinopteri > Perciformes > Scorpaenidae > Pterois > Pterois miles. The sequence continues at coordinate 3,655,825 of CAMQGK010000368.1, forward strand.
ACGTTCACATGATGATGACCTTATCTTGTAAATGCACTGGCAGAACACTGAGCTACAGTGGGTTGTAATAAACATGTTTTTTTGATGAAATAAATTAAATCAGCAAGCAAGAGGCTGGTGGACAGTGGCTCCACTCCCCTCCCCCGTGAAGTTTAGATAACCAATCAGTTAAGTCTCAGGACAGATGGACAGGCTAAAAAGGAAGAGGAGGAGGAGGAGGAGGAGGAGGTCAAAAACCCGGATTCTCACAAAGTTGAACAACGCAAGTGTGCACAATGATAAAATGCAAAGAGAGACAGAGACAGAGAAGGTACTGAGGCAAAGGACAAGTGCCTGGCCTAAATGTGAACATGATGATGTAATGTTGAACAGATGTTTGAACATCCACAGCTTACAAGACAAACCCCTACATGTTCAAAGGCCAAGTTTTATTTACTTAAACTGTGACTGACTCTGTTAATACTTGCTGACACACTTAAAGATCTCTCTTGAATTTGAAGTTAAAGTGGTTTCTTCCTATTTGCTTTTACTTATATAAGAGTTTACTTGTAAACTAGTTTCAAAGTTTCAGATCATTACCTATTTTAGTCCACGATCTGTTTGACCCACCATCTGAGCTGTCTTTAATTTCTCATGGAAATCCAACATATGCTGCTGACTTTCAGCTATTTCATGAGTGGACCAAGACATGGCTGAGGTTGGTATTAATGAAGGCGCGCAGATTAAAAGGTGAAACAATGTGTGTGACAGATATTTATATACAGAGCAAAGAGAGGTGGAAGGAGATGTGCATGGATGCTTGTTGGGAAGCAGCTACTTTCTGTCCTTATTTGGAGATTCACCACTGACTCTAGAAACATACAGGGAAGATGGAATAATACTAATTTTGACAAATACAGTCTTTGTCAAGGAGACTGTTTGCATGGCTGTGTGCATGAGACAGATATGAACTGGGGGAGAAAATGGGGTCAAAAGCTGCAAAGGTGGAAAAAACTCATTATAAGCCTACTGGATAGAAATCTCTCATCTGTGTTTTTTAATACTCTGGGTTGTTCATTTTGACTCACTTTTTAGGTCATGTGTTAAAAATCCTATCCAGTCAATTAAATAAAAAGCCCCATGGTTGTTATATTTTGGGGATTTTGCAATTGGAGAACCAAAAAGATAGAACAAACTGAGTCTGAACTGAGTTCACCTTCAACACTGACATTGTTTTAATGCATTCCTGAACTAACAGAAACTTAAGTCATGTGAAGCTTGAGAAATCCAGATAAACAAACTGTTGGCGACACTGCCTGCAGGGCTGCTTTGCATACCGTGCAGCAAAACAACACGCACAATACTCAAAGTAAGATAAGAAAAGATGACCCTTTATTAATCCCCGGAGGGAAATTCGGGAAAATATGACATAGCAGAGGATAGTTACTATCTATTTATCTATCTAGTTACTAATACTGACTACATGCAGCACTTCCCTGATAATACAATTTTATCTGTTCGGTGGCTGTACCAGCTGATTCATGGCTATCAGACTAGTGTAAATATAGCCCTAGATACTGCCAATAGAGTACAAATAAAATCACTGATATGGCTTACATCTTGGAGGACACAGGCTGGCATAGGTTGTGTAAAAGCATTATCTTACAACTACCTCCAATTAACACTGACAGATGTACTTTGAAGTAAAATCTATTACATGTAAGAAAGCAGGGGGACAAATTGTGTGCTTGTTTGAAAAGTTGCAGTCAAGACAATGTTAGCACGATAATATCTAAGATTAGCTGTGTTCTTTTGTTGTATCTGTCTATCTGTCCATTTTTCTTTTAACAGTCTTTTTTTTTCCTTTATGCAAGAAAGATTGCAGCTACTACACAGTAAATATACTGTGGTATTAATTAATGGTGGATGAGTGCAGAACTAGCTTGTGCATATTCATTATATAGTAAAATTAAAAAGAGAAAACAGGTTATTTAGTTTAATTTTAGTACAACAAGAATAAACATAAAATACATTAAGATATGTTGCCTTATTCTGATTTGGTCACAAGGAACAAGCCTTATTTTGTGTTTTTATTCAAAAGTCACTTGATTAAGTTTAATTTTACGGGCACAACTACACATCCTCAATCATAAAAAGACCTTGAATAATGGATCTATCTTTTGACATTAGTCTTCTTAAAAAGAGGAGGAGGAGGGGGAGGAGGAGCGGAGCAGGAGGAGCGGAGCAGGATGGGAGGGGATTCACGCAATGAAAACAAGACGCCTGTGATGTCACGCTTACGTCACTGACGCTGACAGAGAGGCTCCAGCCTTTTTGGCGACCGGAGAAAAAACAGACATCTGAATAGCGAACATAACAAAAATACATGATAATACTACCGTCTGTATGCGACCTGTGTGCGTTGCTACGACTCATCTGCATTTAGCGACACTTTACCGATGCTAATCCATACGTGAACGGCGGTTATTGTCGACGGTCATCGTCTGGAGTTGAAAACCATTGACGTTATGAAAAACGCCAGCCCACGGTGACAATGTTTACATTTCAAAAAACACAAAGACACCCTCAAATCAGTGAAGCAAAAATAAAACGTCCACCTCAGATCGACGACAGCCGAGAGGAGACTTTCTGCAGAGTATCCAGGCTAAACATGAATTATCCGTGTAAGCTCTACAGCTGAGGGGTCAAAGCAATGACAGTTGTGGCTCAGCACGACAGACATCGACAGGATAAGCTACTGACAACACAATCAAATTGCTATTTCTCGTTATAAATAAGTGACTAAAATCGCAGAGCCCCCAGGGTCCGCCTCCCCCCAAAAAAACATCAACATCCGCCATCGACTCTCCACATCAGCGTTTGGTGCAATTTACAAAACAACGGCTACTGGTGTCCCACAATAGCCCATATACTGTACACGTATGCAGGCTGGTGTCATTTTTCTGGTTATAGGACGTCGAATCGACCTAATTAAGCAGTTTGGTGCCACCAAATCTATTCGTGACCTGATAATAAGTCATTACCTCATATAACGCACAGCAGTCAAAGACAGCCTCTCAATGAGTCAGTGACACACAAAGCTATGTAATGGCATGATTTCATGATATCTGATGGGCATTTTCTGGACGGGAAAAGACAAATGTAGTTTGATACCTCTCGAGATCACAGACACAAAACACACCAAAGCAAAGTGAGGAATAGCTTACCTGCCTTTGCAATATTATTCAAGTTGTAAACGAGATCTCACACAGTTGAAACGACAACAGTTCTTAAAGCATAGCTTTAAATAGTCTTTTAAGTGAGGTAGTTAAAACACCATAATAGCTACAAAAATAAAAGGCTTTCTTCTTAGAAGAAGGGCTTCGTGTAAAAATGTTACACGGATGTTTTCAGATCATAACATCTGCAGCTTGTTCCTCCTCTCCTCTATCTTTGCCGCTGCAGATTTTCCTCCTGTTTATTGCTGCCTCCAGCTGATCCTCGGATCAGAATGTAGGACCTACAAACAGCTGATTGTGAGATCACAATACGCTCGGCCCCGCCCCTTGTCCCGCCCACTCCAAACGAACCAGCCAATCAGATTATTACACCGGCCACAAGCCGGGCCTCTAGGTAACGGGGTGGGGGCTGGGCGAGGGGAGCTGTCAACCTGCACCCAGATGGAAACGGTGACTTCACTCGGGGACTGATCCGCGATCAGCTTCTACTTTCACCGTCCCTGCTGTTCGAGGTCACGACGGAGGGGGAGGGTAAACTGATCCTGAGTCTGTGCTCACATAGCTGCAAATACAAGCTTTCTATAATAAGGAAAAGATCTGTAGACTGTAAAGTGGTTGAATTAAAAAAGAGCACAGAGTTGAAGATGTTATATCACCTGCTGAATAGACTTTGGACCACAGACAGAGCATATTTATCTATATGTTGTATATGTTACTCTTGTACATGATGTTAACAACATTTCATTTTTGTGTATGTTTTTCATCAGGTGCTGAATATTATCCAACATGAAAAAGTCAGGGTAACCTTTGCATATTCTCCTCTTGTGACAGAGTAATGAGATTGATCTTTTTTCAGAAACAAATGACAACCATGAATATTCAAATTATTAAATAGTCCTAGTTCACAAACCAGATTAGCGCTCCTTGTCCAGTGACACCGGTGATGTTACTTTAAATTTTCATTTGTAAATAGAGCTCTTTCCCCTCCCCCTCAACATCCATCTTCTCACCCTGCCTTGATGGGGAGGACCTCCACCTGCCACTCAATCTGTATCAGCCAATCACACGTGCCCTTTCTGAATGCAGCATTTGAGTAACCAATGAGCTGTGGAGAGGTTTATGAAAACCCCTGGTGGTCACTTATAGACCCTGCAGTCGGTGAAGCTCTGAGAATACCCACTGCCTTTTATTGTTGCAGATTGTGCAAAGTGATTTCTGTTGACATTACTCTGTGCGTATGTGGGAAGTCTATTATGCATAATCCTCAAGTGCACTTTATTGGGTTTTTAAGCCAGCTTGCTTGTGTTCTTGCATGTATGAATGAGTGTGTACATGCATGTATGTTTATGTCCACATATGAATGAGCTGACAGGGCTCAAGAGGGAGTCCTTAAAGTAAAGCTGGGAGCACACTACACTATTTATAGCCTAATTATCTCCAATGTCTGGCCACAGCGACTGGTTTTCAAGATCTCTGAGGCCCCATGAGTCTGCACAAAATTGGACCGGTCACTCAGGCAGTCTGTGCACATTACTCTGTACTGTACTCAGGGTTCAGTGTCCTCCCTGCCATGTGACACTCTGCCCAGTAGGAGCAAACATGATAATATTGACCAAGCTTCATTTGTATAATGGGAATCCTGTCAAATTTAGGAGCAATTTTGTATTTTGTCCTGTTTAATGTCAGAAATCTGTATCTACTGTCTTTATTTATGACTGTAATTTCAAACGATCTGTTTGTTCTTCTTGGGTAAAGGAGCAGTAAGTTACTTGTCAAGAAGCTGCTGTATGCAGATGGTTGAATACCTATTTTCCGTAGTGGCCATTTATCAAAAAATCAAAATCAAGCTTAAATCAAAGCGCCACTGAAGCACCATGTGGTCGGTATACACAGGAAAACACGAAAGTATGTATTTCTAATGATTTATTTAACTAGAAAAAGCAAGTAAACAAAGCCCAAAGAAAACATGGATGCCGCTGCTTCTTCCTACCATAAAACCATAAGCTCACCCAGGTGCATGTTGGTCCTACCTGCCTACCTACTGACCTATATAGCCCTGGTTGCCCACAGTTTTATCCAGTTCATAAACGAAAGAAAACAAAAGACTTATCACGAAAAAACTAAACAAGAAAATAATTGAACTAAACTAGGGCTGTCAATCGATAAAAATATTTAATCTGTCAAGTATTTAATACTCGTATCAACCTGGGAGTGGGCAAATATGCTGCTTTATGCATGTAATGTATGTGTGTATTTATTATTGGAAATCAAGTAAAAACACAAAACAATGACAAACATTGTCCAGAAACCCTCACAGGTACTGCATTTAGTACAAAATATGTGCTCAAATCCTAACATGGCAAAATCAGTCAGTGTGTCAGTGTGCTGACTTGACTATGACTTGCCCCAAACTACATGTGATTATCATAAAGTAGGCATGTCTGTGTCTGAGACTTGTGGGTACCCATAGAACCCATTTCTATTCACATATCTGGAGGTCAGAGCTCAAGGGACCCCTTTAAAAATGGCCTTGACAGTTTTTCCTCACCAAAATATAGAGCCGGTTTGGAGCATTGAGGTGGGATTAACAGAGCCTCTGGGTGTGTAGCATACTTTGGCAGTGGTCCTAAAATAACAGTGTTTGTTTCAGGACTATACATTGCACTCAGTTTACAGAATGTTATGTTGTGTTTTGTAATACATGTGAATGTGCTTGGGAAGGATCAGGCCTAGTTAGATGTTTTGAAAGCAAATTGAAAACAAATGAACCACACCTAACACGGTAATATCTCCAGATGTGTCTCATACAGACTCCTTGGTAAACTACTTTTTCTGCCATAGACTTTGTCACGTTATTATCACAGCAGTGAGAGACGATAGCAAGAGTCCAGCACAGCATGAGCTCTCCAAAGACAGGATGATAAGGTTTCGGCTATACAGTTACCAGGTGCTAGGCAACTCACACTCACACACAATCACCCTGCAGTGATGATGACATCCAAACCCCGGTAACACAGTGAACACACATTTAACAAGAACAATTTGTGCATCTGTGCTTGTGTTTGTCCTCTCAAACTAGTCAGAGGAAGTGACAGGCCTGGTGGAACTTGTTATGTCATGTTCTTGTAGCATGTATTGCCATGTCAGCAGCTGTGATGCACAATACATACAATTCAAGATATAATTATCCTTTAATGGATGTGATCCCAAACACGTCATTCACAAATAAGGAGAGGTTGTGGTTTTCCATTGTCTGCCTCCTTTTTCTTTCACTGAAGTTGCCCAGCTTTACAGGATTCCCACAGTTTCCCAAGCTGCTTGGAGAAATGGGTGAAAGGTCACAACAATGTCTCCCCCTCTCTCCCTCTTTCTCCCTGCATGTGTTCATGTTCATGAATGTGACATGCAGCTCTTGTTTAGCAACATGCCTGTCCTTGCCCCAGCTGACACAGATGACTACGGCATGTGTGTAAAATACAGAGGGCTTCAAACAAATCAAACCATGAGTTGTAAACACTGCTATTTTGTTTGTGTATTAAGAGCAAGGTGTGGCAATGGCCTAGTTGACTCAGAAGTCTGGCTTGTTGCGTGTGTGTTGACATCTTAAAACAGTAAAGTCACTTGTTAGAGAGGAGACATTTGCTTTGACAGCTCATCCTTTCCTTAAGTGGGGACAAAACAGATTCTGAGGGGACGCTGTGTATGTAGATGGCAGCACAACTAACACTCAGAGTTCGCAGCGGCACATTGATGCTTGTTTTTCTTTTTCAATATACTGCTGACTCAAGTTTCTGTGGAACTAAGGGGTAACTGTCTGAAGGAATCCATTTTAAAAAGAGGCACTATGAAAATATGGAAAGGGAAAATAAGATTTGTCCACTCATTGTCCCTCTTCAGGGTTCATGTTACATCAGCGAACAGGCATATTTGGTTGATGAAGTATAATAAATCACATATAAATCCCCTGAACTTGAACTTAAAAATGGTGTCCTATATGACTTTATTGACCTCCTTTTCATGTACTCTGTAACCTTTATTTTTGGTGCCTCTCTCTCTCCTCTTCTCTCAGGCCTCTCTGCTCCTCTTAGCTGACTGCTGGCAGATGATAAGACAGCAGCAGCCCCAGAAGATAGTAGGTCAGACCTGCCAAAAAATAGCTCCCAACCACATTTTGATCTGTGTGCGGATTAACCAGGATGTAACATGCTAATAAAAAAGTGATAGAAGTGCTAGTAAATGTAATTTTGAACTTTCGGTTTCCAGTCTTTAGAAGCTATTAGGGGTGGGGGAAAAATAATACAGCATAGAATCACAATATTTTGAGGGCAATATTGTCTCAGTACACGGACGTCAAGTATCAGTCTTTTTTACAATCTGATGGACCGCTAGCGAGTTCGGGCACCACTCTCTGACCATTTTCAAAAAAGTCCCTTGACCTCTGAACTCAACATAATTGAACAAAAACTCCAAGATGAACAGTGAAAACTGTATCTTATTAGACAAAACAGCTGTCGACAAACTGCATAGCTTGCAGTTGAAGAGTAATAAATCTAAATAATATCGTATCATGGGGCCCCTGGTGATTTCCACCCCTATAAGCTTTGCGACTGTAGTTATGGCACTATTTATGCGCCATAATTAACACAGAAATATTAGAGGCCTATCAATCTTCCCATCTAACTCCCAGTAAGACACAAATATGAGTATTTTCCTAAAGGGCAGATTGTTGCTTTAAATCACAGGTTTTAAACAGATCTACATCAACATCCCCAAAATCCTCACTTTCATAGATGTTATGCAAAAGACACTGGCGAAGCTGAACATGCAAAATGTCAAGATCTATAAATCTGACAGGGAAGTATGGAAAAAATAACATCATTAAAATGTTCATAGTAGAGTCAACTGTTGCCCTTTACTCCAAAATATTATATTTATTTTTATTAATATTATTAATATTTATTTACTTGCATGTAGAAGACCATCTGCATGCATCTGAAGAGCAATGTCTTACTGTTTTTATAGGTCAAGCAAATACATCTTTTCTGTTTATAAACTTATCTTTTTTATTTTACTCTTTACTTGTATTTCTGTTTCATATATGCTATTTCATTTTGTTGTACTCTGAAATGATAAATTGATTATCAATAAGTCAGATGACAGTAAATTAATCAGTAACTATTTGCATAATCGATTAACCATTTAAAGACATATTTAAAACAAAAATGACAAAAAATTACAGGTTTCATCCTCTCAAATCTGACAACTGGCTGCCGTTTCTTTGTTTTCTATCTGGTAAACTGAATACTTTGGGGTTTTAGACTGAAATTGCAACAGGCATCTTAACTATTTTTGTGACATTTTTTAAACAACGATTAATCTATGGATTGACAAAATGATCTGCAAATTAAATTCCCTAAATGTATATAAAGTAGTTAAAATGTCTTTTAACTACTTTATATACATTTAAAGTTAAAGTTAAAAAATCTTGACCAGCTACTGTAGTAAAATGCACCAGTATTAACAATTTAATACTGTAATATATACTGTAATAACACTCGTAGGGGCCACTTTTCTACATAATGAATACTTTCATACCAGTACTTTGAGTATATTTTGCTGATCATACTCATGTATACATGTATAAAGTGTGCCCTTTGCTTTAGTTTATTTGCTTATTTCCACCCTCACCATTCCCATTTGACACTGTCCACTGTAACGTCTGGAGGGCTGTGTCCTCAGATAAAGAATTTCTTTCTGCATCTCATATTGCATACAGCTTGTCTCTACATGCTGCCCTCACAGCACTCTACAGACCCAAGATAACCCTCCTCCACATGCATAACACTGGTCTACTATTCCTTACTCAGCACAGGCTCAACATGGTGCAGGTTCCTGTCACCAATCCAAATCCACACAACATCAACAACAACAACAGATCTGCTATGGAGACCCCTCAGCAGGCCGGTGCACCTCATTCTCTCCAATCCGACATGCAGACGGAGGAAGGGAAGAAGCTGGGAGGGTCTCACCTCTCATCCTTTTATTCCCTTCTTCTGCCCTCCTAAAGCCCTCATGCCATGCATGCATCCCATGGGTCTGTCCCTACAAGGCTTAAGCAACCAGGGCCTGGAAGTGGTGTCCTTGGCAAGGGTGTGCTGATAAACACAGCATGAGTGAGGACAGGCTGTGCTCTCCAGAAGGGGACAACTACCCCTCTTTCACGCTCCCCTGGAGAATATTATGAAACATAACGAGGGGAGCTATTTTAAATTCCCCAAAGGATTAAGGCACCTTGGGCGATGAGGAACAACTGACTTTCGGCCACTTGTGTGTGACTATCTTAGAAATACTGGGCTGGTGGTTCATTCTTCTATAACATTTGTCCTAGGGATGCACCAATAGTGGATCGGACATCAGGCCGATGCTGACTTAAATAGCTGGATTGGATATTGGTAACAATGGGGCCGATTTATTCAATTCATATATCTACATACATTATATATTGGAATATTAATTCCTGTTTAAGTTTTGATCTGTTGCTGTCTTAAAAGGGTTTACACTTGTTAAGTATACTATGTATTTATTTGGTACATTTTGTTTTACAAAGTTAGGAAAACAGTGCTTAAGTCAAGCCTTACATTGTCTTGCACATAAAAGAATGATCCCAGTCACTTCTACACGTGAGGCATACAGCTGATTAATTAAACATTGCTATCAGATCAGATCAGTGCATCCCTAATTTGTCCTCGGTCCCACCAATGTGTCCTTTCCCTCCAACTTAGTGTGGGAAGAAGAGGGGCCCTTTGCTCAGATGTGTCCCCTAACTGAAACCAAAACATGACCTGCAGGCTAAAAATAGCACCGAACAAGGATAAAAAGAAAACTGAGCTACAAATACAAGTTTCTTTTCCATTCATTCACACTGACGTCAATTCAGCTCTTCTGTTTACAAGCCACCACTGAAAACAGCCCAGTCTCTTGAGTCTGACCACTTTGGGGATCTTTATTTAACCCATTCAAATATGTCCTTATTTACACACACGCACACACACACACACACACACAGAGGGAATAGCCTACAGTACATGCTGGGTCAAGGGCTGAATCCAGGCTAAAGTTGCAGCCTGAAATTACATAACTTGGCCTGAGTCAGAACAAAAATATATCACTGAACTGTCTTCTCCTGTTACACATTGTCGGACTGGTTAATGTTTATATTCCCTGCATCGTTCCTCACTTCACCAGTAGGGGATGTAGCTCAGTGGTAGAGCGCATGCTTTGCATGTATGAGGCCCCGGGTTCAATCCCCGGCATCTCCACTCCTTTTGATTTGTAACGATGACTCCGATCATACAGGAAAGCCTTTAACTTCACATATTCTCACTATAGCTATAACTTTTTTCATTTATGGGCAACAAGCCTGTTTTATCATATCAATTTGACAGATTTATTCTGAACATATAACAAAACAAGACAATAATAAATGATGAACAGTAAACGTATAAAATAATATTCTAACGCTGAATAAATAAATAACTATGGTCGAAAAGGAGTAGGCAGAAGTAAACACTTTAAAAGGTCTTTCTATCCTCTAGCTTAAACAATTAATTTCATGTCTATGACATATCAGGGATGCACCAATCCGACTTTTCAGTCCCGATACCGATAGCGATACCTGGGCTTTGGGTATCTGGTATAAACTAAGTAGTATTTTTAGTTTTCTGCTGCACTGCTCCTCACTGGCACCATTTATTTAACCAGGCTGAAAGAAAAGTCAACAACAGTTGATTTTCATGTAGAAATGTGGGCCATGATGAAAGCTAGACAGAGCACCACGCAATGAAATATCATTCGTACCGGATCCCCTGCATTGTGTTGTGGTGTGTCACCTGCTCATTTATACAGTATCTGCTCTTTACATAGCATATAACTATTCTGATTTAGGCCCAACCCTTGTAAACACTACCAATAGTACTGCTCGGCAAGATAAGAAGACATTAGTATAAGCTCTTCTAATGCAGTCCCTTCAGCAGCCTTTCACAAGTGAAATATTCATAAATAAGTACATGTGATTTTTGGACATTAGACATGTGATGCTTTCACATGATATGAGCACATAGGATTTACAGAGAATTAACACGTGAAAACACTCATTTGATCAATCAACAGAGTGAGACTCACCTGCAAAAAACAACCTCTGTATCTCCACTTATAAGTGTTATAATAAGTGATGTGTGTTAACTTATGGTGTGTGATGAATATTTGCTTATTTTTAAGTATTGTAAAACTGAGCTGGATTTATTTTAAATGATATAATCTTAAAGATATGATCTGCCACTCATTTCTAATCTGCAGAGAAGATGTTTAAACCAGAGGTTTGCTGTGTCAGCGTGCTGTCAGAAGAAGGAAAGAGAAGACTGACAGACACCCTGGGGGCAACGCTCACTTGGGAAAGGGGTAAAAAGTTACAAAAGCAGCACACACACACACTCATGTACTCAGACTGACCCCTAACCTAGAAAAAATATGGCTGACACTGAGTAATGTCAAGGCTGGCTGTCTAGCAGGACACTCTCTCAAGACCACTCTGAGGGTCAAACCCTCACTAGTACTATTCAGGTGTCTGTAACTGCGTAACCCACATACCATAAGTCTGCACATTATGACCTAAATGAACAACCTTTACATAAATGTCACATATTCATTCCTCAGGTGTCAAGTTTAGGAGAAAAAGTAGGAGAAACATCAGTCACTCCTGTCTGCCAGCTGTGTGCTGTCACACTGCAGGATGCACGCAATACATGTCTGAGCAAACCGTGTCCCAGTTTGCTGTTTAGGAAACATAAAGACTCAGAATTCAGTACAGAAGTTGGTTAACCAGGAGGGTAAAAACATGTCTTTAACACATTTTTGCAAAGGCCAAAACACAAAGCCAGGGCCGTATCTAAACTCAACACACAAAACACAAAATATTTTACTTCTCTTGCAAAACCACCACTTCTCGTCATCCAAAACTATGTATATAAAATCTTCTAAAAATGGCATTTTTCGACCACAACTTTACACACAAACACCAAAGAAATAGCTCTTGCCACACGCTAAAACACTATTATTTAAACTCTTTGGTATTGTTAAATATAGACTAATGGCACAAAGGCAGTGTTTATTATCAATAGTATTATATTTATAACGGTGTGGGACACAACTACTTTGAGGATGACGTGATCATTGTAACATGTAAACAAAATACAGTATATTGCAATTGCGGTCTGCTGACTCTACGAAATTGGCCTCCATTTATATGCGCACCAAAGAGCAAACCTGAATCCTATTTATAGTGTTCAAGCTCTAGTTTCTAAGAGATCTAATTGGTTACAGGTGCATTCTGGGTGAAAGTGATTGATGATTGAATGTGGTATGTAAATGGCAGTGCGTAGCAAACAACACAGGCTTTTAATTTTGAATGATGTGTCTAATGTCAATATCCGTTGTTAAGTTATTTGTAAAATGTTCAAACTTAGTGTAAAGCAGACATGTATTTATGGTTTAGCATACCTGATTAGTAGATATTGTGGCAAAAATTGTGCCAGTTTTTGCATCTTGGCAATTGCAAACTGCAAATGGTACTGCTAAATTATAAAGTTTCACAGAGAAAAGCTTGTGTATGGAAGGATAAAGAAAACAAAAAGAAAGAAAATAGGTCTGTTGTATTTATACTGCTGCTGTGACAGTTAGGACTCTTCATTGTGCATCACCAAGCCGTCTACATATTGGATTGTCCAACCTGATTGTTGCTGTGTCATCAGACACAACAGGTCAATGTCATGTGGAGCTGGATTACAGAAAACAATGCTGACCTTTTCTAGTGTCAGGGCTTGGCAGATCACACACATTACTATGCGTCTAGTCTCTTTAATTATCCCATAGTGTCTGTGTGCACACCTGTGTGTGTGCAGGTTTTAAGATTCAAGAGTTCAGTCTGTAATGTCATGAGTAACTGCAGTGATAGTATCGTCCTCTAAATGAGTGTGATCTTTGCACCCTCACTAACATGCTGTACATTTGTGCAGTCAAGATTATGTCTGACTTCTGATTTAACCACAGATCTGGAAACCCCAATGACATGGTCATTATTGGTTGCCACCCGCCCCCTTGTGGTTCAGCTCCGAACAGTCCCTCTGTAGATGTGACCAGCGGATGGCCCTTTCTTGACACAAAGTGATCCTGACGGAAATCTGAACATCCATCCATCTTCAACCGCTTATCCTGTTAGGTCTGGAGCAGCTGGCATTGGGCGAAGGTGGGGTTCACAGCAAGTACAAACAGATGAGAAATGACATGTTTAAACATTATTTAAGAATGCTGGTTGGCATATCAAATTTTGGGAAAACAAATTATATAGATATATATAGAGTTAGAGATATAGAGTTTTAAAAAATTTTGCAAATTTATTTAAAAGGAAAAACTGAAATATCATACTGACTTAAGTATTCAGACCCTTTACTCAGTTCTTAGTTGAAACACCTTTGGCAGCAGCATTGAGTCCTCTTGGGTATGACACGACAAGCTTTGCACACCTGGATTTGGGGATTTTCTGCAGTTCTTCTCTGCAGATCCAGGTTGGATCCAGCCACTCCTGCGTTGTCTTGGCTGTGTGCTCAGGGTCATTGTCCCTTGAAAGGTGAACCTTCGGCCCAGTCTGAGGTCCTGAGCGCTCTGGGCCAGATATCATTAAGGATATCTTTGTACTTTTCTTCGTCCAGCTTTCCCTCAACCTCACGATGCCCAAAAAACAGCCCCAAAGCATAATGCTACCACCACCATACTTCACCGTTGGGATGGTATTGGGCAGGTGGTGAGCGGTTCCTGGTTTCCTCTCGATATAACGCTTAGAATTCAGGCCAAACTGTTCAGTCTTGGTTTCATGAGACCAGTGAATCTTGTTTCTCACTGTCTGAGTGCCCTTTAGGTGATTTCATGTGTATTTCACTGAGGAGGGGCTTCTGTCTGGCCCCTCTGCCATAAAGCCCAGATCGGTGGAGTGTTTCAGTGATAGTAGTCCTACTGGGAGTTTCTCCCATCTCCAACCAGAATCTCTTTAGCTCGGCCATGATTAACATACACCTCATTCTGGGAAAACCCTACCGCTTTTTTCCACAGGGGGGCGGCACAGTAACACAAAATGAAAGTTCATTGTAGATGCACAACTCAATCTGCTGTACATGTGGTCTCTCCCAAGTCGTTAATTTCCCTCAGAATGTAAACATGTGACCATTAGATGACCTGTAATGGTGCCATATATTACATCAAAGGGTGCCTGTGGTTGGACTGTGGTGTCTGTCTGCTGTCCAGATAAGGTTACAGCAAACACACACGCCACACACACACACACACACACACACACACAAATCTGGCCAAATTCCACCATCTGTGGACGGTGTTGGGTGTTAGCGTGTATACGTTACACAGGCATGAATAACATGAAACTCACTCTGATGTGCAACACATTTGATATCTGTTGGAAATATGAATATACAGTTAGTGTTCTCTGTCACGTGCACACTTGAACTCACTCATCACAAACTGGAAGATGACTTCTTCTACTCTGCTTCTACTCTCCTACTGTCCCCTTACTATTTTATTCTTATACATCCCAATCAAATATACTAAATAATAATAACATTTAAATGCCATTGAAAATTCACACATAATGACAAACACACATTACAATCTATACTGAATTAACATTTCCTAAGGATTACAGGTAAGTAACAGGTAGGTAATTACTGTCCTTTCAGGTATAAATACGTAAGCAGCAACCTCAGGTTACATGAAAACACCTGGTAAGTACACCACCTTTACACCTGCAGTTAAAATGCATTTTGGGTGTTCTGATTGCAATGGCATCATGTCTGACCATATAAAGTACAGGTATAAATACACCCAAAAGGCACTGAGAATGGACCTGTGATCCAATCTGCCATATCACCTCAGAAAATGGGGAGGGAAGCATTGTGGCCACAAGTGTGAAGGCAACTGCATTTTCCACACGCAACAATTACATGTGTGGAATTACGTAGTGCTAGGGCTGTCCCGAGTACCATGTCTTGGGCTCCGGAGCTTCGATAGTAATCAGCAGCAAATTGTGTGTGTGTGTGTGTGTGTGTGTGTGTGTGTGTGTGTGAGTGTGTGAGTGGGCTCAACCTGCAGTATGACCTTATGCCTCAATTATACTCCCGAATGGACGCGTACATGGACAGTTGTGGACACCACAAGGGTTCAGTTTGTACTGTCCACCTGGAAGTTGTAAATTTCTCCACTGTGGGACTAATAAAGGAATATCTTATCTTATCTTAGGATGTGGTCACAATAAAATTACCGGTACATCCACACAGAGCCAACGCGTACACCTACTGATGACAAACTTCATCATGTGGACCCAAGGGGACTATGGCAAGCCGTTTTAACAGCTATTAGCTAAACTTCACTATCTGCAATTAACATTATAGATATCAACGACGTGGTTAAGTGGGAACAGATGGATGAATTGATATCTACAACTTAATTTTGACTATTCATAACTCGATATCTTTAACATCATTCTGACAATGTGAAATTTAATTTGGGATATCTAAAAAGGACAATGTAGATGTCTTAAAATGTAATATAATTACAGGGATCTAGAATTAGAATTTTGCCTCGTCAATATAAAACTACAGATATTTTTAATTGGCGTTTTGATAGCATTGCATGTTTTAATAGCATTGCAGATATCTGTAATGAATATCCAGTCTATCTAATAGATGTTAAAATAGCTTGCCATAAGGGGATCCTCGCAAAGTATAACTCAGGCTTCGGCACTCCTCCGGCCACTGGACCACTGTGACCAGAGAGATCACCGCCACCGCTCCGTCCTATGCTCAGTGCCTCTTCTCTTCCCTCTGTTCGTGCAGTGTAGATATACCTCAAAATCATATTTGTGGGCCCTCTACCCCTAAATGGTGGCATTTTGAGGATGATGTGTCGGTGCCTTACGCACTACCTCTCCAGCTGTGCCCAGCTGTAAGCCTGTGTGTAATGCAGCCTCCAGCCATTTCTCATCCCTTTCAGACAGAGTGATCGGATCTCAGCGTGGACACTGGAGACACATAATAATACCAGGTGTGAATGGAATCAGGTTAAATCATATCTAGATATAATCTGGATATGTAACACACTGTAATGCCAGGTGCAAAGGGGGCACTTACTATGCTTTCAGGTATAATCATGTACTGGTAATCAGCAACCTCAGGTTACATGAAAGCACCAGGTAAGTAATGGGTTAGTATGCACTACTGTAGTATGAATAATAGTATGATTTTCTCTTCCCCTATTACCACTTTTAAATCTCCATGAATTATACAATATCAACTACCTAACTTTACTATACTATATACCAAAAGCATTTCATTTCTCGGTGTACTCACAGTAATGGCAATAAAATAAGCAACAGTTGACATACAGTAGTACTGGCTGGGATATTAGCATGTAGCATGTTAGCATTACCATACCAATACATTTACCATTAGCTTTCTAGCCGTCTCAACACTGCCACACAACTAAATTATCTTGCTAAAAACATTCCCTCACTTCGGTCATACTTTACACGGTTAATGACCAAACAAATATCTAAAACATATAACTATTCATTCATAAAACCCACGTTAGCTAACAGAGAAAGATAATTAACGGACAGCTAGCTAGCGAAAGTGTGATCAACACCCGCCATTTTGGCAGCGACGACACACATTTTCAGAGTCGCGTCTATAAGTGAAAATCAGCTGGGAAACTAAAGCTTAACTCAGGTGTACTACTGCTCTTATGTTTACGGTCAGTTTACCTGTTATTTACCTGTCAGAAGCAGTCTCTGTTTGCGTGAACACTTGACGTCACTCATCACGTAATACTGGCTTCTTCTACTCTGCTGGCGTCAACTACTGGCGCACTAATACGATCCATGGAGCGAGAGCGCCATCTGCTGGCAGTGATGTGCTCAGCAGGAACAACACAGCCACACATCCCAGTAAAAGAACTAACAGAGTAATATAAATGTGAGACAGAGTAATTATTAGGGCTGTTAGACGATTAAAAATAGAATAAATAGTTAGAAATGAGGTGTTTACGTACAAAATAAATCAGCTGAAGTAGATGAAGAATGAAGCGAACAGTTAAGGTATGGTCTTGGTATGGTATGATCTCCCTTGTAATTATATTATGTTTTTGAGATATTAGCTTTCAAAACATAGCTTAAATTGTTTTCATATTTTTATATTTGTCATATAAAAATAGTAAATGATTCCATCTGAGAAAAACATGTGTTTGCTCATATGTAACTATCATTTGTCTTGCTAAATGTTTGTTTAGACCATCATGCAACAGCAGTGCTCTGGCAGGCTATTAATTACCTGTTGGTGATAGATGAATTAAAACCACAGGTGCATTTGATCAGCAGGTTATTACACTTGTGTAAACATGCAGCAAATATAGTCTATATACAGCACATACAGTAGACACAAACTACAACACAGCGCTGAGTAAGAGGGACACAGCAAGAAGAAGTGAAGATAATGAACTGCATCTTCCTCCCATTTCAGGGTTAAAATGTCAACCACAGATTGTCTTTTGCTCCAAAGTACAGATTTGATAACGTATAATGTTCCAGTCTTGGTGGCTTCTTGAAAGGAAATCAATGCATTACATTCAAATACAACAAAGAGTCCCATTTTGATGAATTATTTTTACTACTACTACTATTATACACAGTATAATTATGATCTCGTATTTAATGTAGTAAAATAAGACAAAAAATAAGACTTTGGTCTGAAACAGTCGAGGAGGAGGTTTTTTTCTTAGGCCTAGTATGTGCATGAGGTGTGTGTAGATTATATGTATAAACGTATGCATGCCTAGATGTATATTTATGCATGTATATTCATCTGCATCCATTATAGTGGCTTTTATTGACTTAATAAGTGTGTTTTTTGTGGCCTGTCATATTATTGTTGAATCTTAATTAATTTTAGTTAATACAGGAAGATCAGTTTTACCATACATTTTTTTTTCATACTTTCACTTTTGAGGACAGATTATTTCTAAATGCCTTGATTAATGTTTTCTATATACAGGAAGCAGTGAATATTGGGATGTGAGAGTGCGTTATATACATACATAACATCCTTTTTCCCTTGTTAACTTGCACATGATGTTGCTTTACCATTGCAATAATTACTGTAAAAACACTGTTGTGTAACCCACTGAGCAAAACATCTAATCTGCTGTAGGAACCATATGGAGATGAGACCCTACTTGTCAAAGTGTGCTTGATGAAGATGGATTCTCGCTAAAAAACATGTGAGCGTTTGTGTCTAATGGACAGACTTCAACAGTGTACAGACTACAGAGCACTAGTGTGTGTGGGAGTGTGTCCATACGAGCAGCTCTGCATTCCACTGGGATAATCTTATCTCCCTCCTGCTGAGCTTATGGACCTCTGAACTGTAGGGCACACACACACACACACACACACACACACACACACACACTCCATTTCATATGTATAAACAAACAAAGAGAGATGCAGTGATGAAAGAGCATGAAGCAATATAGTACAGGCTATGGCCTTGATAGTGGAACAGACAGTAATCACAGACTCATCCATTTTCTTTCAGATTCAACTAGAGCATCAGTGTATCGTCACATCCACTCCCTGAAAGGCATATTGGGAGATCTTCCGTATCCTTTGAATCATCACATGGACAAAGACGCGCCAGTCTGCATAACCATCAAATGTAAATGCACTCAAGTGACTGTCTGAATAGAGCGAATGCTAACAATGCAGCTGGTTGTTCAAAGAGCTATCAGCAAGGGGTTTAGAAATGTAAAACATGGCTTTAAGCTGCACTCGTGTACTTGTCACTTGTGCAAAAACATTTGTGCATTCACAATAGGTGCTTTGGGAGTTGGCTTTAATTCATACACATGAAAGGACACTGGAGTACAATATGGTCACTGCTCCTCCACCACATTTTAACTTCCAGCCATTAAAATCATTTTTACAGAAGTTTGACGTGACGCGGTTACATTGTTTCTTCAAGTTATCCATGTTCACTTCTTCATCCAAAATCATCCTCTCACAGAAATGAAAACAATATATGAATCTTGAAGAAAATTATTTGTATGATTTTAACTATTTTATTTTATTTTATTTTATTTTATTTTATTTTATTTTATTTTATTTTATTTTATTTTATTTTATTTTATTTCCTTATAACAGGTACAGTCATACAGCACAGTCACATGTTTTAAGACACAACAGGGTCCTCACTGTCCGTACAGTTAGAGTAAACATAAGTGTACAGGGAGGAAAATGTTGCTTATACTTCTACAGTATTAGGAGATAATATACTAATTTAATTTAATTTAATTTAATTTAATTTAATTTAATTTAATTTAATTTAATTTAATTTAATTTAATTTAATTTAATTTCATTTCATTTAATTTAATTTAATTTAGCTACAACTATTGTTAGTACTACCATTTAATTACTACTACTACCACTACTACTACTACTAATAATAATAATAAAATAACAATAACACAACTGATGCTTCCTCAAGTGACATCACTTGAGGCAATTTATCAGACTTTGTGCAACTCCCTCTGCAGCCACAAAATGTTTTTATACAACTATTACAACATATACATCTACAACATATGCAGTAGTACTCCCCAAGACCTGTAAACAGACTTTGATGTGTAAACATGTGTTCCCCTTTACATTTTTATTTATTTCTTTATTTATTTTGTAATCCTGTTGTAATATTCTGCTTTGACAGGAAACATCGTGACGCCACAACATCCATAGCAGCTCACAGCATTTCTCGATCTATTTTTCTTTTGCAATATCACTTAATTCTTTTTCCATCTCGCTTCTCCTCCTGGGGTCCACAGGATAAAAGATACTACAACAATTTCATCTTGTTATATAGATCAAACAACATGCACACAAACACATGAATACATACTACCTACACAGTACTGTAGTAGTCAATCAAAATAAATGCAACATAGAGTAGAACAATATGTCTCCCCATTGTACACATACATGCCCTGCATCTGTGACATATTAAAAATCTCTTCCCTTTTCATTTTAAGTAATATTACTCAGGGATTTTCTGATAAAGAACATTGAATAACTCCTGTTTTCTTTCATTAAAGTGTCAGTAATGAGTTGTGAAAGAGCCACCTCATCCACTGTAAAGGATATCCTTCATAAAATGTGACTGTTTTAGAGCACATATTCCCCAGAAAAAGGTTAAAGGACAACACATCAGCCTTTGACAGACTAGTATGGATTCAACCTCCCGTCTGAATGAACAGATCAGGACACGCTACTCCTGCAGATCTTTGCACTGAACCATATCAGTCCAGATTTGTCAAAACCAGTTACTGTACAAACTACTGCTTTATATTTTCTTTTTGAGACAGTTTCATTTCTGTAACCTGCTTTATAAGATTACTATAAACTGAGAAACATTTTTCACATATAACTGTTTTTAGCAATCAATCAATGGATTAATCAAATTTGATATTTTTAAGACTCATAACAAACCAACAAATGTACTGTAACGCCCTGACCGACCTTATTACCGACCGGCGGCAGTAGCTCAGTCCGTAAGGACTTGGGTTAGGACGCGGAGGACGCCGGTTCAAGTCCCCCATGGACCAAGACCAACTGGTTGCTGGAGAGGTGCCAGTTTACCTCTTGGGCACTGCCGAGGTGCCCCTGAGCAAGGCACCAAACCCCCAACTGCTCTGGGCGCTTGTCAGGAGCAGCCCCCTCACTCTGACATCTCTCCATTGATGCATGTATATGTACTGTGTGAACAACAGAGTGTAAAACTGAATTTCCCCACTGTGGGACTAATAAAGGAATATCTTCTTCTTCTTCTTCTATTTTTGTCTTTTTAAGTGTATTTATCTACTTAGTATGATGAAAAAAAACACGCCAAGATTCTAAATAAGCTAGAGGTGATATATTTGTAGAGCTACAGGTGATTCTATCTGCATGTCAAATAATAGGACAGTGAAACTGATCTGAACAAAGACTTTCCATTTAATCAATAAAGATTTTGTGTACAAAAAGCTTTAAACCTTCTCAGATTGTTTTCTATTTTTTTCCCCACTAGTAATTTCACATTCATTTTGGCCTGGCTTCCACCTTGTTATAGTATTTTTTTTTTTGGTATTAGCTTGTAAAACCTCACTAAGATTAGCCTGAATTAAGTTTTTATTTTTAATTTGACGAGGTTTCAGCAGACAGTTTGAGCCTCTGTTTCTCTGGGAACGCTGGTTGCTTCATCCCTAAGGCCATGAAGAAGAAGAGGAGAGAACATCTGTTCTGGGCAGCAAAACTTTTCATGTCCTCAGGTCCTCTGTGTGTCATGAGGTCACTCTGACCCTGTTGTAACTCATATTGTATGCAGTCAGACAAACTGCTCTCCTCGCCTTGGAAGAGCCAGTTCAACAGTGTGTAATCAGCTGTTTTCAGCTTACAGCCTCCTGCACTGTGTGTGTGTGTCAGCTCAGGTGGATGTTTCATTTCAGCATTATTTTCCTTAATGTGAGAGAGAAATGTAGATGTAGAAATGTAAATCATCATACAATGAATTATTCAACACTGCAACTTAGCTGTCAAACAGCTATTTGTATTTTCATCCTCAGCAGCGGATCCACAACTCAGATTACTTTCACGTGTGTCTTTGCTATTTGCTTTTTGTTTTTACTGCTGCCCTGCCCTCCTGACCTGCAGTCTGCGTGGCGTCGGCGTCAACAAGCGCTCTAACAACGTGTGAACTTTTGGGCATGCCGTGACAATGGCGCCTTGTAGACAGGTGCATACATACACCAACCCCATCACATACCAGCACCACCTCACTACTCAGCCTGCCACCGAGGAGCTTTTAGTCTCTTTGCAATGCTAAAGAGGACCCCTGAAGAAGACTGTTACATTCCGGTCCAATGGCTGGCACCTGATTTTCAGACTCACACCATTCGCACCTAACAGTTAAAAAACAGCTATCATATCCGGACATCATCCAAAATCATCCATCAGCCCGTCAGTATAAAGAATGAACAGGAATTAATAAACTAATCACAATTCATGCATACAACAAAAAATGATGAAGATGATTTAAACGATAGAGACAAAATAATTGGGGGGATAGCAATACCAGAAACATGCAATAAATGGGTTCACAATCCTCTGATTTCCTTTAATTACTTTCTACTGAGGTCTGGTAATCCTTGCGCATCTTGATTACACAGATAATAGCGGCACACGTTTGATTTTGGAGGGTTTTTACGCACACACTTTACGCACGTTTACGCATTTGAAGGGAAAAAAAGGGACACAGCATTACGTGAAACCCATTTCCTCCGTCCGGGGGCATTTTCTCCTTATCCTGGATTTTGTGCCACCTGAAGGTACAATGCTCAATAGGGCCTTGTCTGGGTTTAAGTTACATCATCATATTGTTCCCGTCAGCTCGGTTAATTTGACCTTAGCTCGTGCTGTGAGCAGACTGGAAGAACAGCGCCTCTATTATCTGAATGGACTTATATCCCGCAGAGAAATAAAGAGAAAGAAAGAGAGATGCGGTCAGGATGAACTGTGTTGAGGGGAGCAAAGAGAACAGAGCGTTTGTCTCCGGTGCGTAAAATGTCTCCACCTCACCAGGGTGCGTAAAAGCCTCGAGGCATAGGCACACAGAAAAGAGCCATCATAAAAAATGTCACTTGACAGTAAATGTATCTAAATGAAAATATGAGCTAGATTGCAATCACATAAAAATACATTATTGTTCTTTAAAAACTGCCTATTGGAGAGCAGTCACATTTAATTATTATGCCAATCAAAGCCGAAGCAAGTATAATGTTAGATGGAAGTTTATCTCACTTAATTTTTCTTGTACATCGACGTTTTTTAAATAATGAGCTTTCACGAATCTTTCTTTTTGATAATTATTTTTTGCATCATTATTCTAGAGATGTGAGTGTGGAAATATACAGTAGCCTCACGCAGACATATAATTTATGAGCCAACAGAGGACGCTCAAGCTTAATTTTGCCACGACTCATTTTGTAAAGGAACAGACACAGTGGGGTCATGCACAATGTGGAAAAGGCTTTTAATAAATCCTGTCTTAAGTCGACTCTATCTATTTTGTGTGCATTCTTATTTTCCCCACGCTGAAAAACATTCTTGTGCGCATTTAACTTCATGTACAAAACAGAAAAACAAAAACAAAACCTTTTTTGTACAGTTCTCTACTCACATTTAATGACAATGGGTAGGCTTGCAGGTAAAGACAGAGCCATTAGAGCCGTGAAATGCGCAATTGGGCTTTGCTACAGCTTTTGGCACATAGGGCACCTGTGGTGAGCGCCCTTACACACGGGGTGTGTCTTTGGGCGGAGACATGCCCACCCACCCTGCTGCTTCTACCCTCTGCTTAGTATATGAGGAGGCAACTTTGCGATCCCTCAACAAGATACATGGAACCTCGGTAGTGGTGCTGCCGATCTCTCTAAGCGTTTTTCTCTCCGTCCGTGTGGAATCTGCAGCTATCTGAAGAAGAGATCCTCGGATCTGAGCGTATTTCTCCCTGGGAATTTTTTTTTTTAATTAATCGACGAAGCCAGACTTGAACATGCCTCGGTCATTCCTTGTCAAAAAGTATTTTTCTAGCAAGAAGCCATACTACAGGGAGAGCCAACTAGAGAGCCAAACTGGTAAGTATTTTTATTCACTGACTGGCTGAATTTAATGCATCTGTGGTTAAATTTGACATGGAGTGAATCACGAAAAGAGAGCTTTATCAAGTTACCTTCAGATGCAGAACAGACCCATGTGGCATGATGGGTCATGCATGTAGCTTCCTGGGTGCAAAACACTGGTCATCTGGAAAAATGCTATAGAAAGCTATCAAGGATTAGAGTTGTACTGAAAGCAGGCTGTAACAAGACACCTAAGAATGAAAACAAGTTTAGTGCTTTATTAGATTATCTGTTCATTACAACACACCTGACTTCCTTTCCTCTGTGGTCCCAGCTTTTGTCCCAGAAAGCTTTCCACGGGCTGAACTCCCTATGCAGAACAACAGCTCTGCCCTGACCTGCTACCCCCCTAGCCCATTCTTCAGCAGCATGGACGCCCTGCCCGCACCTCTGTCCCCGATTACCCCTGTGTCTCCATCCCCTTCGCCGCTTGGCCCTCTGGACCTCAGCAGCTCTCCCTCCAGCAGCAGTGGCGAAGAAGAGGAGGACGGCGGGCGTACGTCAGATCCTCCCAGCCCGGACATCATCCAACACATCTACCACTGCCTGCACTGCAGCAACAGCTACACCAGTGTCTCGGCTCTGTCCCATCACCAGATGTCCCACTGTGCACCTCAGCAGCAGACACCTTCTCTGCCCACTGAAGTCTCTGCACGTCCAGCCTTCCACTGCAAACACTGCCCTAAGGAGTACACCAGCCTGGGAGCCTTGAAGATGCACATTCGCTCACACACTCTGCCCTGTGTGTGCCCCACCTGCGGCAAGGCCTTCTCCCGGCCATGGCTGCTCAGAGGACACATTCGCACACACACAGGTATGCATCAACTTTTCACACATCTGAGCAATCACATTGATTTCTGAGCTCTGTTGGCTTGTGAGTGTAACCGCTGGTTGCACCTTGTGCACTTTGATATTCATTGATGTCTGCTGACGTGTGAGCAAATTATATTGCTTAGCATGGCACAATCTAATCTCAGCCTCACAATAGTTATGCATGAAAAAAGGCCAAATCTGCATTAAGTTAAGGTAGTGTTCCTGCTCTTTTGTTAGTTATCTCTAGATCATTTGAAAAACAATGACTAGAGGACAGACCTTTGGCCTGCTAATGATGTATTCCTGACACGAACCACTCTGTCTTCTCACCAGGTGAGCGCCCCTTTGCTTGTCAACACTGTAATCGGGCCTTTGCGGATCGCTCCAACCTGCGTGCCCACCTGCAGACCCACTCTGAAGTGAAGAAGTACCAGTGCGGCTCTTGCTCGCGGACCTTCAGCCGTATGTCCCTGCTGCACAAACACACTGCCTCTGGATGCTGCCCTGCCTCATAGACTTCCCAGAACTGCTCTCACGAGCCAGTTGAAGCTGGTTCACCCCACCCCCCCAATCAGAGCCAATACACCCAGAGGACCGTGGACGTCAAAGTCATGATGGGACAGAAAACTGGAGCTCTGTTGCTTTTATAAAAAGACTTCCTAAGTGCCTTTTCCAGGACTGTATGTAGATTTTTGAGGTCATATTTGCTGCGTCCTCTATGTCAACTGTGTGTATGTGTGTGTGATTCGAGGGCAGCTGGACATCCAGTTAATTCCCAGGAAGCTCCATCGGTGCCGGCCGGTCCGGGACTCTGGCCATGTTGCAGCTGCTAGGGTGTGTTTGTGTGTGTGTATGTGGGGATGTCATTCCTCACCATACTATACATACATGGCATGTGTGTGTGTATGAGCAATACAAGTGTGTGTGTGTGTGTGTGTGTGTGTGAGCGATACAAGTGTGTGTGTTGAGACAGCTGTCTGTGTATGGTGCACTGTGGAGGCAGAGCGCTGAGAGACGTGTTAGCTGTGGCCTCGACGACAGGTGACCCTCCACTCGCCCCTCCTCGTGCCACAAACACTTTCCACTCATTGTGTGTTACAGGGTGTGAAAGGTCCACTTAAACTTGACCAAAAAAAACAATTGTCATTTTACAGTCTAAATGACATTTATGTAGACATGTTTTTTGGGAATGTTTTGACCTACAGTTTTTTTTAAATACCCTGTTGAACATTTCAAATGGGAATACTGTGCCTTTTTCTGCCACATGTAAATAAAAGCTTTGTGAACCTACTTATGTGCTCTAAAAATTAGTGTTTCAACGGGCATTGTATTAACTGTTGAACTCTAAATGAGTTCATCAGGACAGACATGACAGTTTCTGAATGGGAAGACAGAGCTGTGTGTGTGTTAGGAGGGGCGGGGACAGGTTTGTGTGATGTTGAGTGATAGGGGCAACCCCAGCACACACCTGCCAGGCTATCAGCACACACATGGAGAGCACATGCTAAATAGGCAAGGGGGATGCACACAGATCGACTGCAGGTGGGAGAAAGGGAGGTGATTCGTGGCGCTTGGTAGCGGGAGCTGCAGAAAAGTGGGAAAAGTGTGCAGAATAGAAGTCCGTGTGAAATTAGCTGAGTGTGGGAATCCCTCTGACTCACTTCCTGTTTTAGGAGCAGCCACAGATGGAAGCAGAATCTTCGGCTCTGGACCAGCAAATACACCCCAGAGAGTCTGGACAGCTCCGGCAGATCCTCAGGACTGACACAGATGCACTCGAGCCATCTGCTTAGTAATGGTTATACTCTGGGGGCCTTGTAGGAACTTCTGGAGGAGCGCAGCTTAGGGTGAACATCCAGGGTGCACATATGGCAGCAATGTGTCTACAATCCCCACTGCCCTCCTGACCCACACACACACACTGTCGCCAGCATGTCTTAGTGAGGTAACAGCGTGTTTCCTCCAATAGCTCTCGGTGTTGAGAGGTGGATGCACGTCTGTGTGTGTGAGGGGGGTTTGAAGAGGCTCTCAAAAAGCTTGGGATCAGATTGCATGACTTAGCTTGCCCAATGTAAACAGCACCCAAAAGACTGTGTGACAGCCACACACACACACGCAGGCATATTGAATAAAGAGCTTTACTTTGATCAAGGGGGGATTTTTCATTTGTATGCCTATGGGCTGTTTTGAAGCGAGAGGTGAGAGTCATTTAGCTGCTGCACACCTACGCAGGTAGTGAGTCAGAGGGGTAGGCCACAGGGGGACTGAACTTCGCTTGAACTGCTGGCGGTGTCAGATTTGGTGGGCAAGAGAAGGGGCAGGAGGGTTGGAGTTAAAAGATGGAGAATGTGTCAAATACTGCTCAATGATATTCAGTTTTCTCCTGGGATATCTAAACTCTACCATCACAAATCTATACAAAAACATGCCACTAAACAGACTGTCATTTCTGATATGGTTCGGCCGTTTTGAAATTTAACTCTGACACCTTGCTAGGGGGACATTTTTCTGGTTTGCAGTGTGTAGGAGGCAGTCTATCACTCTGTAGCTTTGAGGCAATGAGATCACTGGACCTGTCACTGTTCTTTTTCAGTGTGTGTGCTATCATATTGGTCTCCTCAAAGTGTTTTAATGTTCGCAGCGTCACGCATGTGGCCCCTGACTAATGTGACATTCCTGAGCCATTAGTGACAGACATACAATACTGCCATCTAACAGAAAAAAGACTGCTCTGTCTGCTGTCCTTGCAGTCTGCTCTTGAGTCAAAGTAATAATTTGATTTTCCTGTAACAGGAAATAATGTTATGCTGACCCCAATTACATAGAAAAGGAGATTGCAAATTGTTTTAATTTTTCACATGTTATTCTCAAGAAAACAATATCTAGGCATTATTGCTTCACTCTAATAAATGAAAACAATAACACCATAATTGCTCCTTTTTCCAGATATACCCCAGTGAACTGGAAGCCACAGATGTTGCTTCATGAATTTGACTGGTTTTGTGTACACAAAAGCTGATGTTTGACAGTTTGCAGCCGGATGATCTTGTTATAGAGTGCCGTCATCTTGGAAATATATAATATACAATGAAGTGTTGTAAGTGGGGCTTTGCATGTGTGTAACAGAAGAGATTATATGGCTACATAAACTCCACTCTTGATCTGAGCAATGGGAAGCTGTGCTGCATGTCAACAATGAAACAAACCTTTTTCAACACTTAGGACTAACATTTTTAAAAGCTGAAATTGCAGTTTTCTCCCTCCAGCGCTCTGCTCTCAGTGTACATGTTTGTGGTAATGTTTGGGACGCAGGAAGTGGCCTGTCAGTCTTGTATAAACATAGCCCTTCCAAAAAAGTGCTGATATAAAGCATCTGGGTGTGGTTACAGCTGTTTGTGTGTGCATGGATGCATGAGTGTGTTAGTTGGTGTCCCTCAGGGGTTCATAGTGCTCAATATTGTGGAGAAGAGAGGATACCGTATATTACTGAAATAATCAGAGCTGGCAGGGGTTGCAGAGTTGAATCACTGGAGGATCAAATTTGAGCCAAGAAGGTTAAGTCACTGGGTTAAAGTTTCAAACCCTTTGCAGTGCTCATACACTGCCCAAAACTTCAGTACCAACCTCCTCTGCTGGGGCTGGACTTTCTCATCTACCTCTAAAAGACATTTAAAAAATCTTCCTATCACTGGTGGACTTGTGCCCACATGTTTGAAAAATACACAACAAAATTGCCCTCTGGAATGTCCTTATGGTAGGTACAGTAAAACAGGATAAAGTGCCCACTAGGATGTCCTTTGAGTAGAGAAATGGTATAATATGCCTTCTTGGATGCCCCTATGATAGATAAAACATGATAAAGTGTCCTTTAAGGTGGCCTTCCAGTGGAGAAAATGAGATGCAGTGCACTAATGGGTGCCCATAAATGGAGAAAATGCGATGCAGTGTCCTCTAGAGTGCCCCACACAAGGCTGGACTGGGACAAAAATTTGGCCCGGGCATTTAGAACAGGTATTGATAGAAACACAATGAAGCCTATGAATGAAAACAAACTTTCTTGTGACAATGCTTGTACACCGTCTTGTTGGTGTATATGTACTTGTCTAATAAACTTTAACCTACACCATCCTCCCAGTCTCATTATTCTATACAGTACTTAGCGGAAACCAAAAGGCTGCTTGGTCTAGTTAACCTCCAGAACAATGTACAACATATGATGGGATCCTAAAATGAATAAATGACAGATTTAGTGATGATTTCATAGACTAATAATAATAATAATGAATAAGCTACACCCAAGCTTGATTCATATCTGACCCAGGTAGATTGCAGTTCATCACTTCTTAACTGAAGTTCAGATTCCCCTCCACTCGCACTGGCAGTGGCCACGGGTCTCTCCTCCTCCTGCCTCCCCTTCCCCTCATCCACCTGACAGCCATCTCCACCATCGTCACCTGCGGCTGCTTCGGATGCTGCTGCTGCTGATGAGGAAGCTCCGCCATATGCCACCAGCCAACATCTGTGTTATTGTAACACATTTGGCAGCATCTGCCTTTCTATTTTTTTCCACGTCTACTTTCTGATTGACAGCCGTGGCCCAAGAGGGAGGGGCATCTGCCCTCGGCTGTAATTAGTCCAGCCCAGAATCAATCATGACTAATGGGCTGATCTACCAGTTTTGTGTACCAATAAGTTTCACGACTAATACCATTACTAATACTAGTACCATTGTAAAAACTGGCCCAAAATCATTTGCCTGGTGGACCGATGGCCAGCCCTGCAGTGGCCCCATATGCTCGAAAATGTTCTGCTTGCTGGTGCCCCACTGCATGCAGCTGGTGCCCTTTCTTAACTTTTTTTGCCCTTGCCCCTAAGACAGACTGAGTCCATCACTGCGTCTTACATCAATCTGTACAGGCTGACACATTTCCGCAGCCTGTATGAAATAACATGCTTGTAAGATGGAGAAACTAATAACACGAGGTTTGAAGGAGAAGGTGAATTGGGGATAAGAGGATGATAATGGGAGGAGGAAAAGACGAAGCAATGAGGCAGACGAGATTGAGGGGAAGAGATTGGACATTGGGGGAGGATGGGGGAGGTGGGTGTCTGGTGAAGAATGGATGTTTCTGTTCGCAGGCCGTTTATCAAATCAGTAGGGAGTAGAATTTGCTGAGGAATGCCACATGTTGCAATGTAGACTTGATCAATGATGTGCTGTGAGGGCTGAAAGATACGCTCACTGTGGATGCTTTTCTTTTGGGCTTTTTGTACAATTCTGGATGATTTCATAAAGTCTTAACACACACACAGACACAGATAGTCCGACACACAAAAAGCTCACATCTCTGGACAAATAAACCAGTTTTACCCAAGGACAGGATATGGTCTCAAGGAGGGGGTACACGCCATATCCTGCCCACCTCCGCACTCCTGCTGTCCCCCTTCAGTGATGTGTGTGTGTGTATCTGTGTGTGTTATGTGGCTGGAGCTGTGTTTCCTCCTAAACACAGACCCTCTCTGTCCCACAGGGTCAGAGGTTAGAGGATGAGCCATAAAGGGACAGGAGGGTAAACAGATGAGAGGTGTTGTGTGTAACAGAGGTTTCCAACCTTGTGACATCCAGAGCTGCGTACATGCAGGTTTCCGCATTGCACCCAAATAGTTAAGGGACAGTTGAACTACACTTCTGTTCACTTACATAAGCATGCATGAGAAAGTAAAGGCAATATGGAAAAAGTCTTCTATCAGGATGGTGAATTTCTCAACTATTCCAGTTGTTTAAATGCCCCCAAGGTAATTACATTGAGTAAATCAGTAAAAACAGTAAAAAAAAAAAAACAGTAAAACAGTAAATTTTGCATGAGCTGGGTTTATGAATGACTGTTGTAGGGTTTTGTATGGTTGTTTGTTTTGATTTATGAGGATAATGAAACATGTTGTGATGATGGGTATTTGAGCACTCAGACTGTATTTAAGAAAAGGCGTGCCACCGTGATCCCTCAGGTTTGTGGAGTGTGTTTTGAGCCTTGAGTTTGGATTTGCGTTGCCATTTGGTTTTTAACCTGAAATGACCTGTAAATAACTGAACTGAATAAGAATTTGGCGACAAAAATGATGACTGTTAATTTATGAGCTGAATACAAACTGTGAAAGGGTTTAAGTTGTAGGACGAAAACAGAAAACTCCAGACTGGACAACGTGTTGTGGCGACTGTAATATAAAGTAGCCAGTTAAAGCATACCTGTTTTGGTTATTTTGCTTAAATGGGATTAAGTTCTGAATGAAATATGCTGTATTGAAGAAGACTTGAAACTAGTGATTGAGACATAAACTATGTTTAATGTTTTGAGGTAATGAGAAGAAGGCTATTTTTCTTCTATACAATAGACTTGTTTGCGGGGGGGAGCTTAAAGAGACAGGTGCTAAAATAGGGCATTTCAGACAGAGGGTGAATACAGGTATATTTAGACAGACAGCGTGAGATAAAATAATATTTTTTTGAACATTAAAACATGTAAGAATGGATGTAAGTATGAACCTGGAAATGAGCATATGTGCCCTTTAATGGAGTCCAATGCCACAATGGATGACAAGTAGATGTGCTCTATGTCACAGTGACCTCAGGGTTGAATATCATACATCTCTGAGTCTGAGCTTGTTTCTGCCATCTGGTATACTATACTTTATCAAATTAATGTTATGTAATGCACCTGAAAAAAGGAGACAGCGTGGTTTACTGTGCGATGGTACACTGGCTGAGACATATGAAGTTATGAAGTTGGTATTTTTTTAGTACTTAAGTGTTAGTGTCCCATGTTATTTCAGCAGTGGGAGGTTAAACGTTTCCAGAGCTCTTGTTCCAGTAGCGTGACCTCACAGCCCACATTTGTTGCACAGAGCGAAGTTATTGTGGTTGCATCAGTGGTAATGTGACCGTGGCTTAACACACTTCATTTCACTGATTAGCACACCTTCACCCAGAGAAAGAGAGAGGGGGGTGAGTCAGTGAAATACATGGATTGCTTGGAAGGAAACCCTTTGGGCTTTGATTTACTGCGAGCTGTTGGTTAATAAGGAAATCAGTGAGTGATATCCTGCACATTCAGAAGTATCAGTGGCATCTACTGGGATTTCTTTCAACTGTGAGCCAACCAGACATAAATGCAGTGCAAGAAGAGGAGCGTCAGGGTCGAATGTGCACACGCCACACACCGAGTGAGCGAGGCAGTGGCCAGCAAGTCATGACATGAGAGAAGACTGACAGAGAGCAGGATATGTGGAGAGGGGGGATGTTAGAAAGCAGGTGTCAGAATGGATATGAAAGAATGAGTGACATGGTGAACTATAGTAATGTGAGGGCAGCGTGTGGTTGTGTTTTGCTTGGACCTCTAAATGAGTCTGTGTTGCACGCGGAGCTGAGAACAGAAATCTTATTTTTCTTCTTTCAGTCATCCCTCTCACCCTCTCTCTCTCGCCTCATGTTGTGTCATTCTTTTTCTCCCTCTTATTTACCACAGGTATTCAGGTATTTGCCCTCAGGGTTCTGCTGGTGGTGCTGAGAGGTGCAAGGTGCACTTTTGTCCTCCTGTCAGGGCCTGTGTGGGCCTAGGGGGGCGCCAGCCGAAGGACCGGGACAGTTCTATTGTCCCGACGCATTCCAGTCAATGAAGGATATAGTACGGCGCGATGGGGGGTGTTGGGTAGGGGGGCCAAGACGGGTGGAGACCAGTCTTTGAGTTGGGGATCTAGAGTTTGTGTGTGACTGCAAAGAGCGCAGATTGCCTCCCCTGTCCTCCTCCTCCTCCTCCTCCTCCTCCTCCCATCTTGTCCCGTCCCGTCCTGTCCCTTGAGGAGCGGCGGGGCAGGCGAGTGCACCTGCCTGAAATCCACACCCCAGGGCCAGACGCCTATCTCCCCCATCTCCAAGGTTTTACAGAAACACCGCATGTGCCACACTGGTGTCCACTTACACTCTTTTTAAAAAGGAGAGGGACATGAAGTTGGATCGTTTTCTACACCAAAGAAATTTGAATTTAAAATCCATTCGGTCTGGATTAATGCAGATGTGGAGCAGATTGAATGTCCAAACTGTAGTTGCTGAGCTGTCAGTTACATTTAAGGGGAACCCCACTGATTTTATACGTGAATGTCTGTTTAAAGGTATTAGGAGCATACTGCATGTGTAAAAAAGAAAAAAAAACAGTTGTGTAAAGCCTGCTGTGGCTCAAGAGGGAGCTGAGTAAATGAGGTAAATGTTCTGAAGTCTACAAGTTTGAAAATGAAAAATATCCGGGGGTGTGGAGGAGGAAGAATGCATGGATAAAAAGACAATAAAGACAATACAGTGCTACCGGAACGAGTTTCTAAAACCCGGAAATGAGTTAGCATTTTAGCACTTCTGGCTCTCTTGTCTGGAAGTCAATGGGTTTTCTGAATGTGTTTTTAGTTAGATATCTCAGTAAATACCCTACTCGTGAATTCTGAAGACTTTATGTCTTAAAAAAAGGTGGTTGCTACCAAGTGGCTGAATGAGACAACGAAACGTCCTCACACCAAACTCCAGTCCACCTACACAGCCTCGTAGTTATATTCAGGTTCATGCAACAGTGGTGTAGTTTGTTTATAGCCTTAACATTAGCTCTTTACCTCTGGCGATGGCATTTACTCTTCAAAAATCATAAAATTGGTGTTCATTTGTGGAGATTATCTTGCTGAATAAAACTTGTAAGCATCATAAATGTTTATTTGCCACAGAGCTTATTTTCTGCAATAATCCAAAACCCAATAGAAAATTCCCGTTGGCTTTTGTTGAGGGAACCAGGGCAATGCTAACTTCATGGTTGACCAACAAAAATAGGTCATCTCTGGAGCACTATATATCAGTCCTTTTACTTTGAAACTGTCCATCATGAGTCTGACAGTGTTTGGAGTATTCTCAATGTGTTGCTGAAATGAAGAGTTTCAAGGAACAGCCGAGGGCCTTGAAACAAATTAATCTGGATACAAATGCAGTTTGTAGTCTCAAACAATCCTTAAAGATATCTTTTCTAAATGAATCTGCAAACAGTTGAGACACGTAAGCATGGAGAACAATTATTAATCACATCCCTTTCGCTCCGTCACACACACTTTTTTACGGTAACCAAATCTCCACAGAGAGCCTTGTATCACATGTCTATACCTCAGTGTCCCCTCATCTCTCAGAGTTGAGCATGTTTTCTTTGGCATTACAAGAATCGACTCATTGAGAGCAGATCCACATTGCATGAGAAGCTGGTTGGTTTAACGTTGCATGTCAGAACACATGGTCAGGGTGATGTGCATGCTCGTGTGTGTGAGTAACTAGACCCTCTTGTGCGAGTAGGGACAGGTGTGTCACCACCTGACCACACCCCCAGGCCACACGGCACCTCCTGTCCCTAACACCTGTCCCCTTCGTCTGTGCAAAGACCTGTATACCCCTCCTCTCCCTCGGTCACGCACACACTGGCTGAGGTTTGTCTGGGAGGAAGGCAGGTTGCTGGGCTGTGACGAAGCGAGGGGGATCAGGTCAGGTGGCCTGGTAGCCAGTTTGTCTTCACAGCTGTCCCTCTGAAACTAAAACTCCATCGAGGTGTCTGCTTCAAACTTCCTGTCTATCCTACAACATGGTGTCATCTCTGCCCACACGGTGACATCGCTGCAAGCTGTTGGACAGCCGCTTCAGCCCATTAGATCCCCGTGGCGACAGATGGGAGCGTATCAAAACATACCTTCTCTATGTCCAACAGCAACGTTAACAGTTTCATCTTCTTATTTCTGAAGTCATTTTTATGGATTGTGATGAGGATTTTATGATACGACACATTTACGGGGATACGACATCACTGCAAATTGTTATGATTTC
The DNA here is from genome assembly GCA_947000775.1 of Pterois miles. Lineage (NCBI taxonomy): Eukaryota > Metazoa > Chordata > Actinopteri > Perciformes > Scorpaenidae > Pterois > Pterois miles. The sequence goes on from CAMQGK010000368.1 coordinate 3,690,623, forward strand.
ACAAAAAAATCTCTCTCTAACAATCTGATATATCGTTTATAATAGCTGCAGATAAATATTCTTATTTTCACTTGAAAAGATATGATTAACTGAAACACAATGTTAGGGAAATGCCACAAATTGTACAAAATCTCCAAATTTCAAAATGTTTTTGTCTGACTTATCTCTTAACAGCAATTATTTCAAAGTAGTAACCAGTTAAATGGGTCAAGAGTATCTGGAACACATGGAAACACCAAATCACATGAAGTTAGGGCTGCATGATTGTTAAAAAATATCTAATTGCAATTATTTTGACTGATGTGATTATTTCATTATATATGCTTTGTCTCGTTTATATAGTATTTTGGTTGTATTTACTGTATGTATTATACATTTTGTAACTCCTCTACTTTTATTCAAGTTACAATGACTGATTGTTGTACAATAGTTTTGTTAATAAAGATTATTAAGAAATCACACATTATAACAACCCAATTTAACCATACTTATATCAAAAGAGAAAACTGACAGCTGATAAAATTATTTCCCAAACTCTCTTTTGTAAAATATCACACTGTACCATACTGTTCTGTATTTTAAAAATGAGCAATTTTTTAAAAAGAAATTACATCCACAATTAACACTTCAAGCAAGAAATACAAAGGAAATCCATAAATGGGTAAGACAAAAACTTTACACCCATTCATATACAGTATATACAAATACACACATACAATGCATCCAAAACTGCAAACTATGCACTACATACCCAGTATGTGTACTATCATACAACATACTTGTGTATGAATAAACAGTAGTATGGATCTTTTTGGACGCACTGAGCAGTAATTTACATCGTCACTTCCTGAGAGCCATGTAACCATGGTAACCTGTGCCAACCTCATGTGACCAAAACAAAGATTTGTGAGAATCAAAGTCTGAAGTAATTTAAAATATATATTACACCAAGAAAATTGAAATGGTATACTTTCACTTAAACTGAAGCCTTATTGATGTTACAGACCCGTCCTTCAATGTCTGTTATGAACATTGTCATTACCGACACATTGGATTGTGGGATACTTATGCCGCCGTAGTGTCCAGAGTTTGCATACTGTAATATTTCACCAGAAATAGTATGCAATTCACGTACTATTGGCTTCTCACATCCTAAAAAACCACACATACTGTTTTAGCGTACTAAATAGCATGTTGGTATGGAATTTCGGACACAACCATCCATACACAAATAATACTTAGTATGCTATAAAGGTCTACACTGTATATCAGTATTCAAATCATTTACTTATACTTTCAATTACTTATTAGTACTACTACTGCTACTACTTAACTTTACATCACTTAGACTTAAATCCTTGTGAAAATGACAAATTTTGTAAAATTCCTCGGGCTTCCCTTTAATGTTATAATGAGCTTTATTAAGCATCAAATAATTTATCATATGCAAATACTTCTAACATGAACATAACATGGCAGGTGTGACACTTTTGATTTAACTCCAACAAATGAGGTAACTACGTCTTAACTGAGGGTTTGTTTATAACCTGTGATCATATGACCGGAGGTGCTGCTCGGCCTGTGGGACTCCTTTCCAGTGATATCACTGCATCCTCACATCTTAACTGAAGTTGTTGAGGGAAATGTTATCATAACTGGTAGAAAATGATGAGGAATGATGATGAAATGATTTTTCCTTTTGTTATTTGTGTGTGACATAGAGAGAGAGAGAGAGAGAGAGAGAGAGAGAGAGAGAGGGAAAGGGAGGGAGAGGTCAGAACAGCCTGAAGGCCATTGTAAATTCCTCGCTGGCTCAACCAAAGACATTCTTCTCTGTTGTTTTTCTTTCTAATCTCAATACTCAGATTACCAGCTAGAGGGCCCGACCAGATGAGACGAGTACTGGGTGGCATGCATGCATGCACATGTGCCCAAACAAGCACAAACACACACATATACACCAGCTTTACAGACTTGCATCATCTATTGAAAATCACTCCTGTGGATGCTGCAGAGCATTCATGGAAGATATCACCTCCACCTGGTATGTCTGAACAGATTGAAGGTGAATTTGGTGTCACACAAATTAAATAAAAACGCACCAACACACTGAACTCATTAACTGGGAGCTTTTTTTTTGAGACCCAAAGAAAACAACCCCCTGTGGAGAATACTGAGAGGATTCCCACATGACAGCCACCCAAAAACACTCACACAAAACACCAGAAAACACCAGACTCTTCACTTAAAGCCATCCAGCTGTGCCCAAATCAGTTTCACTAGACTGATACCACTTTAATGAGATGCACTGATAGATTTGATCACACTTAATTGATAAAACAAATAAAGCTGGCGTTGTTAACTTTCTTCATTTGCCGAATTATCAAAGTAGTGTTTCCATGGTGTAAAATGTGAGCATGCAGAGATACAGTAGACAGAACGTTGATTTCATACCAATCAATCAATCATACCATCACACAATACAATGTGAATATACTGTACAGGTAAATTACTTTATTAAAGACAATCTGAGGTCAAGTTTGGTATAACCAGTGCAGATGATCATGTATAAGAACGATGGTCTACTGATGTTGATGACTGCTCAGTTAATACAGAAACAGACAGATGTTTAATGGGTTTACTGAAGAAGTAAGGCTTTTTGTTGGTTATGCGATTTCAGTGAGACCACTGTATGTTTTATTGCTCATTAAATGATAATTTAAGTGCAATACTTTGGTGCTGACTTCTGGTGGTTGTGAATATGACATGAAGGGGGAGTTCATATGGACCCAACTCGTAAACGCGCTCAACACGACCCCATTTGAAGGCACCAATAGGCTGTGTCGTCACTGCTAAGATGTCTGGAAAGTAACCTCCAAATGGCAAGAACTTGCAAAAACTTGTGGGACTCACTGCATGATGACCTATCTTAACTATAACCATTCAAGATCAATGCCTAACCTAAATAATTTAATATTATTATATTAATCTTGCGAGTGTTTCGTAATTTCTGTGTTTCCCTCTAGACATGACCCACTTTGAGCTTCACAATGGCCCAACCATGACACAAAATGAGCCCTCATAAGATACACAATGTCCATGTAGTGTTGTGCTATTTATACACCCTGTCGTGAGACTGGGTTGGTGGGACACACACACAGCTTCCATTCAAGTACTCTACTAGTATCTGTATCACATTAAGGGTACTGGCACTGGTACTGGTACTGGGATCATCATGTTTTAAATAATTCCCAGCCCTAATCCTGGTACATGTAGGAACAGCCGGCATGGCTCAGTGAGCAGAAGAAACCAGCTTTCTCAGTCAGTGTACTTGGAAATTCACCGGCCCTCACCACTTATTGGACATCCACATTAAAGGTGATGAAGTTTCTCTTAAACTGTGCTTAATAGTAGAATATTAGTAGGAACACTGACTGGCAAACTAAGAACATAAAGCACAACATTTCAGCTTCAACACTGGGAATGAGGACAAACGAAGTAACAACTAGCAGACAGTATAATACACAAAGAGCTAATCACAAGACAAGGTACAGCTGGAGTGGGCAGGGAGCTGCAACAAGGAGGGAAATACTGTGATTGGGTGACAAGACAACGAGGACTGACAACACAAAGGCAGGGCTGATGAGGCTCCACACTAAACAGGTGTACAAGGGCTGACATGCTGGGCAGGGCTACAGGAGCACATGAGGAACACGGAGCGAAAAGTCACAAAACACAAAGTACATGAACAGAGACAAAACCTAACACACCTCACAGAAAACAATGTATAGCCAGTACAACAGCAGAAAAACAACTTCCCGAGTCCAACATGACAAATTCTTCCACATTAGTGCCATCACGAGCTACAAAGTCCACAAATCATTGCTGTTTCTACTAAACAACAGAGCATTAAATGGAAAGATGATGGAGGAAAACAAAACGGAGAGAATATTACAACACAAAATGTCTATCTTGGTGGAAAAGTTGGTTTTGTAATCAAATAATAGGTGGCTGTAATGAAATTACACCGTCTGCCAACAAGCAGTGCTTACGGCAAAGAGTCACAGTGGCAGGAAATGCACGCATGAGATAATGGGTGTGGTACTGGGAAATCACAGATAATATATGGATGCAGCATATGGATTTTTGTGATGTTAATGTCAGTAAAATTCCCATCTGTTTATTGGAATTATTGGAATAAAAATGTTTATTTCAGTTGTCAGCGTGAGCCTTATTCTCTTTTTTGTTGGTTTCTACATTCTTACTCAAACACAAGGCCTCGTTTTTACTCAAGATATGGTGTAGGCCGATGTAAAAGACATAGAGTAACACAAGAATAGTACAATAACATTATAGTGAGTGTGATTATAGTCACATTTATATTATCAGTCTGTATTTGTGTGTTTGGCTGAAGATTTACAGCCTCATCATCATCAGATGATGACACTGGACAGAGGAAGGATGCTGAGCTGAACTTTCACTCATTACAAAACTCTTGCACTCCAGAAAGTTTTGTGGACCTGTGAGTTGGATCATAAAATCAGAAAATCCTGCACACTGTCGAACACTTTATACTCATTTTACTATGGCGTTCAGTGCTCAAACTATCAAGTACAGTTCATTAATATATACCTAAAATGTTTAATGTGGATGCAGGAGAAACAATTTTTTCATCCACTGGTGTGGTTCGCTCCTCATCCTCATAAAGGACCTTCTCCTCAAACATCTAGTGAAGCCTTATTTGTAGTGTTCATGCACAATTTTTCTGTCAAACACTGAACTAAGCAACAAGAAGGTCCTGTGAAAACCACAGTAAATGGTAGATTTTGATAAATTTCTTGTCTTCTGACCACTCAAAGTGTTTTAAACGACACAGCAACATTTACCCCATTCACACACACACATTCACATACTGGTAGCAGAGGCTGCCAAACAGTTTGCCAAACTGCCCATGAGGGTGTAAACTAATGCTCATTCACACACAACTTCATTCATACACTGATGGCACAGCCTTCAGGAGCAATTTGGGGTTCAGTATTTTGCCCAAGGACACTTCGACATGCAGAAAATCATCCATCCACCCATCATCTGCAACCGCTTATCCCATTTGCAGTTGCTGGAGCCGATCCCAGCTGCAAAGCAGTTTTCACATAATTCAATGATATTTTAAATCGCTAATCTTGCTTAAGAAGTAGAAACATTTTCTCAGTCATTACAGGCAAATGTAAATCCCTCCAAAATTCACAATCACCAAATCTGACTCTCTTCTGTAGCGTAAATTTTCCACTCCTGCATCCACACCCACAGTTCCCAAACAGCTGGGTAAATCTTGATCCCTGTCACGGTGACGACAGGCAGGGGGCCGAGGGCTTAGTGAGGGCCCAGTGAGGTGCTCCACCAGGGGGCACAGACCACCCGTCACCCCTGGAGCCTTCAGTCAAACCAGAATCAAATCACTGGAGGCCTCTGTTAATGTAACAGGTTGTGTGCCATTTAGTTTTGACCCTTCTGTAACATTTTTTCTTAAATAAAAGCAATTATAGGGTGCTCTATAAACATGCCTTGACCTAAACTCCCACTCCTGCCCCTTTTGCCCCCCCGACCAAAGCTGCAGAGCTAAACGACACACAACTAATCAACCCCAAAGTAACACCTTACATCAAGGGAAAGCAGGAACAGTCTGGGGGAGTAAAGTAGTTAATTACTCACAACTCGACCCCCACCTTTATCTCAGATTTGGCCATAAGCTGAACCAGCATGAGTCCTCACACTTCAACAGGTGTGGGGAGAAGAATGAGGGAAAGGGAGTGAATGATGAAAAGAAACAAGAAAAAAGGGAGTCTGAGCACCTGTTTGGACTGCCATGCCTTCCTTTTTGCGGGCCGGGGCTTGCACTGCCTCGCCCAAAACAACACAGTCGGGTCTCAGCGCCTGTTCAGCTATGTGAAGTACTTCTGGGTCAATTTACAGAGGTTAGATGTAAACAGGAATGGGAAGGAGACTCAAGACGGACTAGTAATTATGGTCAGTAACTACTGATGGTTAAGGCAGTGAATCAAACTGAAGCCTCAGGGGCTCTTATTTCATGCATGAAATAGAGAGATATGTAGACAAACTCAATCACAAACACTGCTGCAGAGGTGGGTCATTGTAGATTTAGTGCTAGTTAGCAACATTTGGCAGCTCTGAAACTGTCAGACAATCAGCAGTTTAAGATTTCAGAGACAAATGAAAGACATCAAATCATTTGTGTCCAAAATGCAGGCATATTGTCATAAAAAGGTCTCATGGTCACTACTATGCACTCCTCAAAACACAGCTCAAGACTGGATCTTTTTGATTTTATATATTTTGTAATCTGTTCGTTATTTTCTTGATTACTGTTTGACTAACTGATTAGTTGTTTGGTCTATAAAGTGTCAGAAAATGGTGAAAAATGTTGATCAGTGTTTTACCCAAAGTCCAAGATGGCGTCCTCTAATGTTGTGTTTTGTCCACAACTCAAAGATATTCAGTTTACTGTCACAAAGGAGTAAAGAAACCAGAAAACATTCACATATTATTCTCCACAGCCAAGCATATGCAGCCTGATCATCTGATCTGCAAGGGACCACAGTAATAAAAAAGCATATCAGGGGTCTGGAGGCTCCACTTCTTGAAGCCCCCACCTCAAATCTAACACAACACACACTCACACTATAACAGCATGCCTACAGAGCTCACTGTGGCTCATTAACCTCCTGGTAGGGGGGATGGGGGTCAGGGGCATCAAAGTGGCAGGATCACTGCAGACTCACCCAGCAATCCTACCATGGGGGTCTGGAGCCGCAGCGTCTCACCCCCTAATGAGAGGCCATGACATGCACACATCCACACACAGTTTGACCCCTCAGGACCAGCTGGAAAAGAGAGTCTGACATGCCTGTCCCAACCCTCCTCCTCCTCCTCCTCCTCCCCCCTCCCACTACTCGCCTCCTCCATTCCTCTCCCGAACTCCACAAATTCCAGCCACAGAGGAGCAGCTCACAGTCACCACCGGCCGGGTCACGTCTCACCTCCCAAATACACCTTAATCCAGGGAGGAAACCTCGGGGGAGGAGAAAAATGATGATGAAGGATGTCCCTAAAGTCAGGAAGCACACTCGTTTTGATTTCCTAAAATTGTGTCTTTAAACTGCTTGTTTTGTCCAAACAACAATCCAAAATGCCAGAATTGTCATATAAGACAAAAAATGGCTACAAATCCTCACAACTGAGAACCTGAGTATGTTTGGTGCTTTGGCTTGAAAAATGTCTTAAACAAGTACTGTAATTGATTCAAAATAGATGATGATTGATTTTCTGTCTGTCCAATATTAAACTCAGTTTGGTGTTCACGAGCAATTGTCAACATCACAGTCTGAAGAGGATTCATTTTCTTCAGGGCCGAGGCTCAGACTAAGTGTTAAAATCATAGACTATGATGTAGTCACCGTGACGTCACGCACTGGTTTGTGGACTGCAGCTTTTAAGCCTCAAGCATTTTGGATGTTGCCATCGTGGTATTTATCCGCTGACATCTTGGTTTTTAGTGGTCGCCATCTTGTATTTTGGTCAACATTGTCTTGTATTTTGGCCGTCACTATCTTGGTTTTTGGCTGTTGCCATCTTCGCACTTGTCTGTTGCCATCTTGGTATTTGCCCATTGCCATCTTCGTTTTTGGCTGTCGCCATCTCTGTATTTGGCCATTGCCATCTTGATTTTTATCCATCGCCATCTTGTATTTGTCCATCACCATCTTGGTTTTTGGCCAATCGCTATCCTGGTTTTCGGTCACCACCTTCTTGTTTTCTTTGCAGCCAGAAGTGACACAAGATGGTGGAGCTAAGTACAACTGAATGCGGAATAAGGCATTTTCACACATCAAAATGTCCTAATTAACTTTAATGAACTGAAAACACACTGAAAGGATTAGAGTTGTCAGATAAAAACACATAACTCCTGGACCAGACAACAGCGTGGAGCGACCTGTCAATCACAAGGTAGCCACGCCCTAAAACATACCCTGCTTTATGGCCTAATGGGACTATAATTTACTAAATGAACATTATGCTGCATTGGAAAAGACTTGAAATTATTGATTGAGACCATGAACTCATGTCTACAATGTTTACTGAGGTAATAAATCAAGTGAGAAGCAGGATCATTTTCTAATAGACTTCTATACAATCAGACTTCTTTTTGCAGAGGAGTCGCCCCCTGTTGGATATTAGAAAGAATGCAAGTTTAAGGTTCAAGTCAAATTTGTTAAGTAGATTATGATTTTAAGTTGTCTTGTGTGTTGTGGGCCTCTGATAAAGTCTATGAAGGCTACTAGACAAGGATTAATTTTACATTTCATGAGGTATCATTAATGAGAGACAGATAAAAAGAAAACAAAAACATGCCTATCTGTCAGTCAACACAACTGATGGGAACACGATCAGTCGCATGAGGGAGGGAGTGGGTGTGAGGGCAGGAGAGAGAAAGGAAAGGGAAGGGAGGGGGGCTTTCTGCCAGAAAGAGGCAAGTGCAGCAGGGTGAAGGAGGGGTGCAGGGTCCAGGGAAGAGGCACCTTGCAACAGCTGGTCTCAATTATCCGTGGAGGGGCTGCTGAGTGTACAGGAGCATGTGTGTTTGCAAGTGTGTGTATGGGTAAGGTTGAGGCTTCGCAGGGGGAGGGCTGAGACCACTGGCGCCAGGAGGGGAGCAACAGGTCAGGGAGGATGAAGATTATAAAAATACTAGCAGGCAGTTGGCCTTGGTCCTGCCGCCGTACACAGTGAGTGTGTGTGGTGGATGTTCCTTGCCTGCCATGGTGCCACAGGATGTGGAAGACTGTGTTTGTGCCCACAGTGAATCAGGGCGGTGTGTTTCTGCATACATCCTGTGAGATAACCTTCCTGGTTGAATAACATGGACATGTTCTTATCAATCAAATGTGCAGAAAAATGAATGGCTCAGTACTTCAAATTTGTTATCAATCTAAATCTAAATATGTAATACCTAATTTACAGATCGCAGATTTTTTTTTAATATTTAGTGTTTCAAGTTTTTTAGTATAATAATGATAGGAATGAATCATTTCATTCATCATTTCTGTCACAGACCTGAACAAATGTTTGCTTTATTCTTATTTAAAGTACTTTTAAATTATGACAAACATCTCCTTTATTTTTACACATTTTGATTTGTTAAGGGAAAATTCATTCTGTATGACATAATTATCAATAATCTTGAAAAGAGTTGAACACAGTCATTGCATAGGACATACAGTACAGCAGTTGTATGACGCCCTCTAGTGATATATAAGTGTTATTAAAGGAGGGCACAAGCTGTTTTCAGCCCCTTTCAACCATCATTCAATTTACTTCACTGAATGTCTTGAAACTACAATTTAAAGTGCTGAAAGTACATGAAAACTGTACTTAATAATACTGTACAATGTTGACATAGTATTCAAATTTCACATATTCTATACTTTAATTTTACTATATTTCAGAGGGAAACATTCAACTTTTTACACTATTTTATTTTCAGTTTTAGTTACTAGATAATTTTCAGATGATGTTATAAAAAAGTGACAGAAAAATATAAGTTATAAATTGCAAAAAAAAGTTAAGCCACCTTGACCAATGACAAGAGTAAAATGCTACTTACGCATGCATGAATCAATAATAATACAACGTATAGCAATACAACACTCAAGTGGGTCATTTTCTGCACAATGAGTACTTAAAGTATATTTTTATAATACTGCTGTACTTTTAGTAGTAACATTTTAATGCAGGACTTACAGTGTGTTATTGCAACTTTTACTTCAGTGAAGGCTCTATATTTGTCTTCCACCACTGGTCATTTGTAAGCAAATCTAGATCTTGATGTCCCATCTCTTGAGGTCAGACTTTCAAGGACAGATTCTGAGATGTCTGATGTCCAGTAGACATCACCTGTTTTTTTTTTTTTTTTTTTTTTTTACTTAAACTCCTGGCTTTCCTACCTAAAAGAGGTCAGCAGGCCAAAGGGCCTTTTCCTGTCATACACCATTCCTCTGGAATAACCTCCCTATGGACATCTGACGGTCTGATTCTATAAAACCAGCCACATGGACACTCTAGCCTGTCCATAAATGAGGTGTTGTAATTTATAAATGACTTTTTGTTATACTTATGACCTGATTTTTTGAATACTCAACATTAATATTAATATTCTGATTGGTCAGTGGTTCTACAGTCTGTTATTTCTTTATAGCATTGTATTGCGGACCGTTGCTCTGGGTGCAGTTCTGATGTCAGACTCTGGATGATCATTTTTGTATGAAATTATTGATTTCTTAAGTAAGTAGCCGAGTAATAAGTGGGATTAATGTACAGCTAGCTGGTCATTGTTGTGAAATAAACCCCTTCAGGGCGATGCAGGAACCCTGGCTCATCACAAGTTTGTCATAAAGAGTTGGGGCTCTTCTGAAGCTAATGGTAGGGAGATCTGGAAGAGCTTCTTTAATGATTGTGCTTTTTCAGAAGTTTACAGACTTCAGTGTCCACTTGGCTAAAGGCAAGAAAGCGTAAAGGCAAGACTGACCAAACATAAACAAGCTATAAGGACTGGAAACCCCCAAATCCCTCATGGCTCTACATTACAAAGAGGCTGACCACGGTAGTGGCAATTCCTTAAAGGGAGCCACCACATAAATTAAGAATCCCAATACGTTATTTCCATGGCCTATGAAAGTTCAATCAGTATTTGTGACCATGAGCTACTCTCTCTCAAAACCAGAAACCAGAGAAGTCGAGAAGTAAAGTGTGGAGCTGCTCTATATACAGTGAATGAGAGACTGATTTTATGGACACACTGGATGTTTGTTGTCTTTTTTATACTGAAATGAGCTTTATTCTATTGTAGTGTTTTTAGTTGTGAAACAGAAAATGTTCCTGTATACTCTGAACATTCCTCTGGCTGCTCTCAGTGTCTTTCACAACTTTCACATTTCATTGTCCATGGAGCAGCTCCACGCTGTAACCCCCATGACGTCACACATTTGAGTTTTAGCTCGAGAGTTGTTCACGTTTACCAATATTGTTGGACTGTCTTACACCATAGGAGCAATTTGTAGGAATTTTGAAAATGGTTGTAGTTCCCCTTTAAAGATAGACCATATAGAAAACTCAATAAGGGGTGGAGACGGACTAAAAAGGCTCTTACAAAGAATCAGTTTGGATGTATACATTGAAATTCATGCAATATCCTGGTTTAAATGGGGAACCTGACCTCTCTCCTTTTCCCTTTCCTGTCTCTTCTGGCTTTTTAGGCATCTGGATCCTTTGAAAAACGTCATGTGCCATCTGGCCTGAGTGAAACGTAAAGCTAAACATGAACAGGATTTAAGATGTTTTGTATATATTTTCTGTATGTTTATTGTTGTTCTGACCTGAAATGGTGTTTTCCATGTGTGGTTCTCTCTGCTGGACATGGTCGGTCATGTGACTGCTTGTTTACACTTATCATGTGACTTACTTACTAGGCATGTTTGTACTGCTACGGTGATAATAGCCATGAGTTACTGTTTTGTACATTTAAATAAAAGCTACCATAATTATTAAGAATTAATAAATACTAAGAGATACTTGTGAAATTGCTTGCACCAACATTTGACCAGGTGAATAGAATAATAAAAATGTATTTTCACCTATTCTAAAATGATGTATTTGAATATTTCTGCATACTGGGGTCCATGAACAGTCTTGTTCTTCTCTCAACGATCATACTAATACCTTATAGGATTAATGATGATGGTGGAGCTGTACTTTGTCTTCTTTCATCTCCCTCCTTCTTATTCATCCTCCTCAAAATGCCAGGCCCGACCCACAGCTGCACAGCAGCTATAACTGACATTAAGCCCGACAAGATGAGTAATTTAGTGCTGCTAAGCCTATAGTCCAGGCATGCAAAAGGAAATTATGTTGGTGGGATGTCTAAGTGGGTGATACAGTCCGGGGATGTACCAATTTTTTAAATCTAATTTATTAACTGTCATAGCATAAACAACACACAACCATGTGCATACATACAGTGAGAGGGAGCATCTCTCCACTCAAAGCGTTTTACACTACATGTCAGTGTCAGCAGGCTGCTACGGTGACCTTCTGATTGGTGGACGACCTGCTCTACCCTCTGAGCCACAGCCGTCCACAAATGCACAAATTCTTTGCAAATGAAATAAATTTTTGACTGAGTTCATCTTTAAATGTTAACTATTAATTAAACTCTATAGTGTTTGAGAATCAATACAGTATCACAACACATAATATCCCAATATTAGATTTTTTTCCAATATTTTCTTACACCTCTACTATACACCAGGACACAACTAAGAGAAAGAGTTTTATTTCCAAACAGCTTTCAATAGGAATAGTTTTTACAGGCTATTCTATTACCCCTCGGTAAGTTTCCCTTAGCATTCTTTGAAAAATATTATTATATTGTACACAGTCAGCAAAATAAAACAGCCAGGTATGAGGTAAGTTGAATGACATTTTGTTAAATGGTATGGTATCCAAATTTTCATTTAAAATGTTGCACAGATCTATAAGTTGAAAAAAAAAAACAGTGGGCAAGCTGAGCTACGTACTGTAAAAACAACAAATAAAGCACTACACAACACACTCAACCAGGAAAGCACCTCTGAAAAATATTCAAGGTTAGGTAAAGTAACAACACACTTTAAATATCAAAAAAAAGTTTGCTCACTCGAAAAAAAAAACCCCAAAGCATATCTGAAAGTGGAATAAAAGAAATGCCCTGAAACACATCAGCTGTGTATATAAATATACTTTGCACATGTTCAGAGCAAAACACCCTGGCTGACCACGATTTATGGCTCATAACACCAATGCATGATAGTCGGCTGCCAGAAAAACAATAAATCAACTATAAAATGTGACAATTGCAGCTTCAAATGGACAAAATAAAACCTGATTAAAAACAAGATAATAAGTTATGTATAATATTGAAGTCGGATCTGTGTAAAAACCCTGAGTACAGGCCCTGAATATGCCACAGTGAATCTTTTTTTTCAAACCATTTCTTTTTGGTGCCATTTTTTAAAAAACCTTTGCCGTGCTCACCAACACACTCACCTTGTAGAAAAATATAATTTCACTCAACACTGACTCATCTACCAAATGTGTAACAGAGGGGTAGTTGCTCTCTTCCTCTTATTTATTAGAATGAGAGATGAACTTTGGCTGTGCTCTGTCCATTTACACGACTGCCTCTTTCGCCATTCTCACCCTCCTTGTTGTTCGACCAGCTGTCTTTCAGAGGAGTCAGCTCCGGTGCTATAATGTCTCCATCCTGTGTGTGAATAAAAATCATCAGACAGATTTAACAAGAACAGTGTAGAGTGCAAACAACAAAAAAGAAGTCATCATTTCTAATGCCAGGCACTATATTGCAAAACTGAAAACATTCAGGGCTTAAACCCCGGCAAAATGGCCCAGCAATGCCGATGATTGGAGCAACCGGGGCAACAGGTACTCTTTTCCATTAACCCTTTCATGCATGGTGTCCACTATAGACATACTGTACAGTATATCACTGTGTGTTATGTATAAACATTTTCCAAAAGTGTCATTATTAGTGTATTTGTATTAATGCCTGGTGACAAGTTCATTGGAGCTGCCAGAGGCCACAGGTAACTAATTACTCATACTTTCCTATTACTAAGCGCATTATAAACAAAAAGTAGTGAAACAAAGTATTGAAATTTGTGTTTGGTCAACTCTGTTGTTACTATGTTAATTGGCATTGTATTTTACATCCCTGAAAAGCCTTTTTGTTTACCTTCACAATGAAGTCCAACTTGTGAGGATCATGCATTTGTGGGATGAGCAGCACAGCTGATTAAGTGGGTAGCGCCCAAGTGACAGTTGCCAAAATTCAGTGTATTCTCCTGTTGGTACTGACTCTTGTTTTTAGCTCCAGATGCCTGATTGACAGCACTGATTGGTAGCAAATCATCTGATGTCAAAATCAGAGAAGAGATGAGGAGTTTTTTTTTAAACAAAATGTTGAATTGGGCCATGTTGGTTCTGAAAAAGCTGACTTTTCATAATGAAACAGATCACTTTGTGATCCTGTGGTTTTGTCTTGTGGCAGCACCCGGAGTTTAAAACAAGAGTCAACACCAACAGGAGAATACAGTGTTTAGCATCAGCAGAGAATTTTGCATGATCCTTACAAGTTGGACATCATTGTGAAGGTAGATAAACAGGCTTTCCAATGATGTAAAACACAATTCCAATTAGCACTGTAACAACAGAGAAATAATCCACCAACCACAAATTACTTTTTCAGAGTGTATGTAAAACATTTACACAAGTGTTGTGATCACATACATATCTCCTTCACACTAAGTTTTGGAAAATAAGGCTCTTTTTCATGTCTTCATATTTTATTTGTAGTAATAAAAAGTTAGCTCCATTTCTAATAATTTATGAAAGGATTCACCACCATCATTTATTTCATTCATCTTTGTTGAGCCATAACTACCACCTCCAAATGTGGTTTCACAAGCCCTGCAGTTCTGTATGTTGAGCTTTCCTTTATGTGAATGTGACAAATATTTACTATGACTTTAATACACAATAGAAGTTAGAGTTGTGTGTGTATAGGAGCTTTTTGTTGGAAATGTGCCATGCACCTTTTCATTACATACTGTACGCTGTACAGGATATTTTAAGGGGTCAAAGGGGGATCAGAAGAGACTGGGGCTGAAAACAGTTTGAAACTATTTTATTTTTAAATCTGCATATGTCCACCTACTGTTACTGCCCCCTCAACAGCCTATATATATGTATGTCATTTCACCAATGTGCTCTTGGCCAACATGTGAATCTTTGATTGCATCTGCTAGGACACAAGTTACAAGCAGTACACAGGGACCTGCTCATTGCATTGCTCAACAGTGCTACTCTACGTTTACTAATCCATTTGTTTGTCCATTGTAAAAAATCCAGTTTGGGATAGAGGCAAACTTCCTATCCTGTTCAACCACCAACATTTTCACTGCAGATAAATATTACCCGAGGCTTTGTGAAGTTCCTGTCCATGCACCACTGGACAAAGTGCTTCTTGGCTGCCTCCAGACTCCTGTCATCCGTCTTCTTGCAGTAAACCCTGATCAGCTGCTCAGCAAACTGCTCTGGGAGGAGTTTAGACACCTGGCAGGAATGACAGCAGCAGAGTTTATTTTGAGGCAGAGGAAGTGACAGTGTCTATACATTAAGAAGAACATGGCCATTTCGAAGAACATGCAAATACTGATTAAGATTTGAATTCTGTGGTCTTTTCTTTGTTTCTGACCTGGTTCTTGCGAATCTGGATGGCTTTGGTTGGGTCATCTTTGCAATAGAAACGCACATTGTTGATGGGGTCCTTTTCCTTCATCCCATAGTCCATATAAATGACCTAAAGGAGAAAGGGGAGTTTTTAGATCAAGAAGCAGCCCCAGTTAAGGCATTAGCTTACAAGGGAGCTAAAATTCATAATAAAAATATACAAATCTAAAATAAAATCTTCTGATGAGCAAAGTGACTATTAAATTTAGAGTAATTCAATTAGAAACTCACACTAACTACAAAGTCCTCTGGCTGCAGACTGACATCCTTGGAGCCGCTCTGAGGGATGGACTTGGCCAGCTCTGCTTCCCAGCTGTGAATGATCTCCTTATAGAGGGGAGAGAGCAACAAGTGGAGGAGTCAACACATTTTACTTATTCAACCATACAAAGAAACAAACAGACACACCCGGGTGACACCCAGGGGTTCAAACAGACGGACAGAAGAACAGCAAATTGTCAATAATTTTGATAATCAGTTTATCGTCAAAATAAACTTAAAAAAAAAAAAAAAACATTTGCTAGTTCCATCTTCTCAAAAGTGCGGACCTAATGCTTCTCTTGGTGTTATATCATACGACTGAACAAAACAGGGCTGCACGGTGGTGTAGTGGTTAGCGCTGTCGCCTCACAGCAAGAGGGTCGCAGGTTTGATTCCAGCTTGCGGCTCTTGTGTGTGGAGTTTGCATGTTCTCCCCGTGTAAGCGTGGGTTTTCTCCGGGTACTCCGGCTTCCTCCAAAGACATGCTGTTTAGGTTAATTGATCACTCTAAATTGCCCGTAGGTGTGGATGTGCGCGTGAATGGTTGTCTGTCTCTATGTTGTCTGTCTCTATGTGCCCTGCGATGGACTGGCGAACCGGTCCAGGGTGAACCCCGCCTTCGCCCAATGCCAGGTGGGATCGACTCCAGCCCCCCGCGACCCCTAACGGGATAAGCGGTTGACGATGGATGGACTGAACAAAACAAGCAATTTAAAGATATCACCTCAGGCTCTGGGAAGTGCATTTTTTCACCATATACTGACATTGTTTTAGACCTAATTTATGAAAAGATAGTTCATGCACATGATCAGTTAATCGATAATACAAACTGTTATCCTCAGCCCTACATGACAACTCAGAAGCATCTCAGAGTACATCGCTAGAGCAGCTAATAATCACACACTGAAAACAAACTGCACAAAACAACAACTAATTCCTTAAGAACATATTTTAAACTGATCAACTAATACAATTCGAGGATGTATTTTATGAGAAGCAGATGATTTTTCCAATACAGCCATACAAAGACATGAACTCACACACCTGGGTGACACTCAGGGCTTTATCTGCCTGGGTTTGGCCCAGACACTTATAGAGGCGTCGACAGATGATGTTGCGTAGAATCTGCCTCGACTCAGCCAGCTCAGGGGAGGAGGAGTTGAGTATTTGTTCAAACACATGATCTACAGGACACACAGAAAAATGGTGACTGTCAGGTCAGATGAATCAAACCAAAGACACCAGAGTCAACAAATAATTAACTGAATTTCCTTTTAAAATGAAATTACTTCTAAACTTTAAAAGGAACAGCGCGTAACATTTTGGGAATCTATTGGCAGAAAGGGAATATAACACAGGGTTTTTCCTACAAAGAGGAGTACGAGGTGGCTGCTTCATCAAATTTCATCCTGCCTCCACCTAACAAAACTGTGATGGATGTTTGCACTTGGTGGATATCTGCCATAACTGCAATTGTGGCATTACGCTATCGAATGATGAATGGACCATAACATCTAGTTCTACGTCTGCATTAATACGTCACATTTGTATTTCTTACGACAACAGAAAACACACAATTAACAAATTCATTTGTAATGTCCATGACAGAAAAAACCCTGTTAACACATCCATTTTAACTTCTTAAGATGTTTGGACCATTAAGTCTTCTGTGGTATTGGTTGGTGTCAACATACACACTTGATGTAGGGCTGTAAGTATACCTATGTTGTGCTCATTTGGGCTCTTGCTTGTGGGTACGTTTGGGCTACGTAGCCATCAAGTGTCTTATACTCAACTGTGATTTAGTATATGGGAGAGTCCTTTTATGTTGGGTGAGTTTTGCATCTCAGGGTTCATCAGCTCAGAGGTCAGGGTTACGCTCAGTTCATCCACTTTCTATTACATAGGAATTTCTTTCCAAACAGAAATGTGGTGTTTTAAACAGGAGAACTGTGATAGATTAGATTAGATATTTTTTTGTGTGACATAAAAGTCACAATATAAAATATAATTCACACCACCTACATTAAAGAAAATACAGTGTTAAAATGTCACCATTAATCAGAAAGGATCTTAACCAGTTTACATTGAAATCTGAATGGATTGCAGATCAAATTCTGTCTCCCGACCCAACAGGCTGCCATTTGTGCTCCAATGCTGCCATCTAGTGGGCACTTTGGTGAACACACCATATTAAATGAGAAGTCCCTGTCAACTAGGAATTGCTCTCATGTATAAGTAGTGATGTAGTGATGACAGTGCAAGTTTGATCAATCCAGCATGTTTTCAGAGACGGTGCTACTCTGTGCATCCTGCCCACTCTTCCCTATGTTTTAATGTTAAAACAGACCTGTTAGCTTGGTGTAGGCCTCCATGTCATCTATGGCTGTGGAGAGAGTGAACATCTTCCCTCCTGAGCCCTCAATCTGGATGTGCTCGTCCGCTTTTAAAAAGGCCTCTGTGATCCTGGATAATCATACCCAACATATTATCATTTTCAGAAACAAATTTCCTGCATAACATACAAGAGGTTAGATCGTGAAGCAAAGACAACAAGCTACATGAGGGTGATTAGCTACTCACATAATCTCTATGACGTTGGCTACCTTGTGCTGGTATGCTCTTCTGTGGAGACAGTTCCTCGTGTGGAACATGTCATACACGTTGCCCACCTCCTGTTAAACAAATTATGTGCATTTTGGCCACAACTGATCATCTACATGGATTACTGTTTTTAAAAGCTGATCAACAAAGCAGATGTAACAAAGACCTTGTCTCTGGTGCAGATGTGCTTCTGTCCGTCCACCTCACACACCCTGGCAAACTTCAGGAAGCGGCGATAGTCAAAATTGTTCTGGATGCCCAGGTAGTAGCAGTCCCTGAGAAGAGACAGAGAAGAAATGTGTGAAAAGATATGCTGGTCAATTAAACAGAACAATATTAAAAAGATGTATTAAACAAACTAACAGATCAACAAACCCCACCTGGCAAAGTAGTCCCACTTGTCTACATCAATGCCATTTCTTTTGTTGGCCACAATTTCATAGAGGAAGGACTTTTCTTCTGGACGGCCTTTATATGGCCACTGTAGATGATGGACAGTACAGACATCAGAATCAGCTTTATTGTCCAAGTACGTTTCAGCATAAAATGAACCTGACTTTGGTTGTGATGTCTCTCACTGTTTTTACACAGTACTAGGAACAAATGTGCAGGAATATACACAACATGGACAACAAAGCTAAAAGATAAACAGAAACAAGTGAGTATGTGTCAAAGTATATACATACACATACAGTATAAGTATATATAAACAACAAATACGAATCCAGGTTCTACGCAGAAGTAAATGAGGTGCATTACTTGTGTAATAAGTTACTTTATATACAAATCAGACATTGGCTGTTGTGGCAGTGATGCTACTGACTGAGAGCTGACAGCTACCTTTTGGCCTTGTGTATTAGTGTCCTGTGGTCCTGCGATCTGTTCCTTAATAAAGTCCAGATCCTCAGGCAGTACCAGGCCGTGCTGCTCCATCACCGGCTTCAGGCCATTGTCATTCACCAGGTAGTCAAACATGTTGAGGGAAGCATTCTCATGCTGCAACGTAAACAGACTCTTCTTAATATGAAAATGAGCAAGGTCACAATTTGAAAATGAAAGCACAGTGACTCATTATACAAATAGAAAGGGCTTATCTCAGCTAAAACATGACAGGATACAAATGTGTATTCTTGTCTTATCTCACGTTCGTACATGGCAGGTCTGCGGTCATAACTTACATAACAGCCGTGTGCCTTCTAGTTCTTATCAGTGCTACTTCTGAACAGTGTACTCACTGTCTTAACCCTCAGCTCTCATGGTTACAAGTCAAATGACAATAATCATAACTGCCTTTTAAAAGGCTCTGTAAAACAACATGCTGTTTATTGCAAACTGGGGCAAACTGTGTGTAGAAAAAAAGGACTCAAGCTTTAACAGTCTCAACAAGGGTGAATAAGAGAGCCCTCAAGGCTTTTTCCAGTAGTTATTACTGTATCTGTCTGCCTGAATTTTCTGGTTGTTCCCATTTTTTTTTTTAACCATACATGCAGTATGTCTGTTGTTTTGAAGATATCCTGCTGAAGCAGTTGCTAAGTTGTTTTAAGAAAGAGAAAGAAAGAAAGAAAGAAAGAAATTCTTTTATAATTCCCAAAGGGGGGAAAAATTTTTTTTAATTTTTTTTTCACAAAAAATAAATCACAAAAAAAAAATAAAAAAAGAAGAGAGAGGGAGGGGGGGGGGGCTCCCGAGAGGCGCGGGGAGAGGGGGGGGGGGGGGGGTGTGCCGGGGGGGGGCCCGGGGGGGCCGAGGGGGGAAAAAGGCCCCCCCCACCAAAAAGAGGGGTTGGTCTTGGGGGGGGGGAAACCAGGGCCCCCCCACCCCCACCCCACACCACTCGGGGAGGGCTGCGGGCGCCCCCCTCTTTAAGAGCACTGGGATAGTCAGGTGTGTGGCCAAATAAAGTGAACTGAGATGCCCTTTTAAACAATTATTTTTTCAGTTCAGTTGATATGCACATCTGGGGCTAGTACGTCACAGTTGTGAAACAAAGGGTGTTTATTTGCTTCTCCTTGATTGCCAAATTATTTTCTGATGAATCATAAAACCAACTAGACACCTCAGAAAAACAAAATGTGTCAACAACATATGAGAGGGAATTCAGTAGTCAGAAGACTAGAAGAGACTTTCCCAGATTGTCTGCATTTTCCAAGTGAGAAAAAATTGATTGAGATCATCTGTCTTTGCAACTGATAACTCAAAATAAAGGGAGGCATGCAAATATTACAAATACCTGATCATATTATGTATCTGCATTCACTTGTCATTCCTTTATTTATGTTGACAAAACTGATGAGTTATATTCATTAAAGAAAGTAGATTTAACACAAAAAGACCAACTCATTTAATACACTGAATCCCTTTATTTAAATTTTGTGCAAGAATTTGTCATTTTTGAGGGCAGCTTAGCTTTTCTTGATGATGGGTGACTAAGAGAGGCCTCAAGGCCTTTTCCAGTTACTTTTTAAAAATAGTCAGCTATTTTCCAGACAGCAGTTATTATCTGTCTGTCTGACTTTTCCGATTATTCCTCATTTTTTCATAAATACATTATGTCAGTCGTTTTGAAGATATCTTTCTTGCTTGCCTTTACAACTAATAACTCAAGGAAAGACACCAATGCTAATAGAAGAACTAAGTATTTTTTATTTTATTGTTGCTTGCTTTTATTTGACACTGCATATCACAGAGCACAAGAGAAGTACAAATCACATTGTTTCTTACCTTCCAGTTAATTCCTGGACGTGCTTTGGGGATGAACAGCCCGTCAAACATGTGGGAAAATGGTCCATGTCCTGGAAAGGGGGGAAGTACATAAAAAAGTTGTGTTCTATTCCTATCTGGAAAATAGAGGATAATAAACATTTCTCTTCTATCCTCACTCGTGCCCACACCGTGACTAAGAGGTTAAAACCTGAAATGGGAGGACATGCATAGCACTCACCCAGGTCATGGCAGAGCCCAGCGATCTGCACACAAAGGATGTCTCTGCGAGAGATGAGGAGCTCTGGCTGCCTCTCATTCAGATCTTGTACAAGGCGCCCTGCCAAGTAACCCACCCTGTACCAGCACACAACAAAACAACTCTGATATACAATGAAAGTTCAACAAAACATGACAAATAAATAACATACATATATAACGATGTTACTCAGACTTTATGCAATATTAGGTGTTATGTGTGTGGTATTATGTGTGTGTGTGTGTGTGTGTTGATTATTTGTTGATTGACAGTTTGCTATATGTTTACTATTAATTTTATTTGTTATTCTTGTTTTGTTCTTGTTTTTACTTAGGTATTTGCTACATGTTCAAATTAAAGAATAATTCAAAATAAAGTGAAATGAAATGGTTGACATTGTCCACTCATAATAAACATGAATCTCAATTAGTATATGAGTGCATGAAAAAATATGAAAATAATAAATAATATGAAAAATATGCTAAATAAGTGAATTAACGTCTGAATGTTACGTTGCTTTAAAGGCTGTGGCTGCAAGGAATTGTGGGATGTTATTCTCTCCTCTCCTTTGGTGAAGGATGGGCCAGTGTATCTATGCTGTAGGGGATAATAAAGGAAGCATTGAAGCACCTTTCCTTAGCATTTAGAGAATTTAGGCAGATTTCACTCCAGACTTTGACAACATTTTGAGGCCCAGTGCGAGTCCCGTACACACACTTACAATAAAATGCACAACATGCAAACCAAATCAAATTGATCTGAAAGATCCTCATTGCCATAAAGACACCTACAGAAAAAAAATAAAGATTCCTCTTCATTCACCCCTTTGTGTGATCCCCGCAGTTGTGGTCTTGACTGGTCTTCAAATAAAATTCAGAGTCCTCTTTTCTGAGTTAAAATGCAAGACGAGACCTACAGAGAGTGGTCTTGAGACCAATCTCGAGTACTACAACACCGGTGAGAGAAAACACTGTATATTGCATTTGTCAGCCACCTTACCACCGTGCTTCTGTTTGTGATTTTCACGTCTGGCCTCACCAGTAAATGTTGGTCTATATGAGCATATAATATTATATTTTATTGTACCCTCAAGATTTGACTATGGCTGTGTCTAACTGAGGACATACCCAATGCAGTGTTCAAAGCGGTTGTGGGATGCTCCAGGAAAAACAAAGTAGTTCCCTCCGAGCTGCTTCAAGTTTCGCAATCTCTGGAACTGAGGTGTATCGATGATTTTGACCAGAAGATGGTGCAGCTCCACATGCCCGTGGATGGGATCATTAAACACCTGGCAGAAGACAGGACAACAAACAGCTGAGAGACTTACTTCACCATTCACAATCAAAACACACAGCCACTCTACCAGTCTTAACCTTCTCTAAACTGTGAGTGCTGTTGTCACAACTGTATTACATGTCTGCAGAATGCATCAAAACCTACTTACTGTGTCAGAAAAGTCAGTACTATACTGTAGTGTACAATACTGTACAGACAAAAAATGTATTTGTGTAGTAGTGTGTTGCATGGATTACAAACAGAAAATTTACCATTGAGCTTTCATGGAAAGTCATACACAGTGAACAGAATATTTGTCACAAAATAACATCTATGGCAATAAAAAAAAAAAAAATTAAAACCTGCGACAATGTTAAAAACCTGCAGAAGTTCAGTAAAAAAACAACAAATTGTACCTCTGTGTCATAGATATTTATGGAATATACATGTATGTGAGACAGATTTTGATAATTAAATGGATCGATTTGCATGTGACGGCTCAAATAATGAAAGACTGTTTAGTGAAGAGGACGACAGTTTCACTGAGAATCAACTCATTAGTTTGTCATTAGTATGTGCATAGTGCTTATTGTGCACAGTAGACTGTTATACTGACTTTTATGCACACGTGTCAAACGTATGCAGTTTGCTTGAATAAATGAAAAACTCTAATTTGTTGTTAACTACGAACTAATTGTTGAGCTTCTTATTCGAGAATTGAGCCAAAGTGACTGAAAACTGTAATAAACTCAACAAATAAAAGTTACAACAGGTTAGCAGAAAAACTACATGCAGACATGACACGTTAGAAAGGCAGTTAGAAATGAATGGGTTAAAACTCCGGTAAACTAAGAGGCTGTAGAGTAATTTAAAATAGGGGTAATTTACATGATGATTTGATCTGAAGAGTGATTTGGAAGAGAGTGAGCAGATTATCTGAGGTAGATAAAAAAATTAACATTTCAATAATACAAAGGTTATCTAGAAGCTGGTCTGCCTACATTTGGCACCACAGTCTTCCCTTTAACTTTTTTTTCTAAACTATGTAACCTGTATTTGTCATTTTTGAGGCGTGGACTGAGAGCAAACAGCTCAGCGAATGAAAAGAACAGAGTGTTTTGGCACTAACTCCTGTGTATTCTTACACTTCCATGTGGTTTATCCCACAAGCGCCTCATTGTGTCTTTCTTATCCCTTCAGCCTTGAAAGTGAAGCAGTGTGATCCAGCAGTTACCTTATTTGGCTCTTCTTCTATCTGCCACAGCTTCCTGAGGCTGTGTAGGATCTGGAGACGGTCACCGAGGTACCTGGACATCGAAGCATCAAAAGGAGCGTAAGAGACAGAAAAGTGAGGTGTGAAACATTAAACATTGTCATGGGGTCTTGTCCTTCTTTGACACTATTGTTAGTAGGGTTGTGTATTGGCCAGAATCTGTCAATAGGATATGTATCATAATACACTGCCATTCAATATATTGCGATAATGTAAGCAAGGCGATATATTGTGATTTTTATGAAATCTTATTTTAGCAAAACTGTCACATATAAAGAACACACTAACACATGCATAAAATCTGATAAAAACAGACTTTTTAATGCAATCGGAACAGTGGGATCTGCATTTATCACATTATCCCTGTAACATCATCATATCTCTACTTTGAGAGGACACATTCACTGAGAGGTGGCATCTCTGCAAATACAATAAAGTACTGATTGGGTTAATCTTAGCATGCAAACCGTTAAGTAAAGTAAATCAAAAGTATCACAAAATATAATATCACGAGGATGGATGAGGGGGTTTCTGGGGGGTATTAAGGGGGTTTCTGAGCAGAATAGAAGTGCTCGCCATCCAATCGCTGAAAAATGCAATTCTTGCATTAATCTAAATAAAATACTACCAAATCACAGCATGGATTTTTCTATGATCTTGGTGTCTTTATGTGGTATTTTGAAGGGATTATTGATTATTTTGATTTTAAATTCAGAACCAAATCTGGGAAACAAACAGTATCAACACAAAAATTGCTGCTTATGAGACATATGACCACCACATACTTCTATCATAATGCTCTAACCTCTTATACAATTTTACAGTTTATTTTGAATAATTAATTCATCACTTAATTCATGCTTATTTCTGATTTATAACCAGAACAACCTGAGCTATACCTGAAATTCAGGCTCCCAGCTGTCAGATGCTGTACACCATGACATCTACTGCTGACCTGCTAACCTAAAGACCCCCTGACACCCCCGAAAAAAGACAATCTGGGTCTCAGATGGTTAGAGAATAACCACACACAAGGTTTAACACACTTACCGTATGCCAATCTTCTCCAGATCATCATCCTTGAGATACCGCAGCCCGACGCCTGTGATGTTTTGTGCTGGATAACAGATCAAACACAGTTGATGTTGGCTTTAAAAGTCACAACACACAAATAGAGGCAGAGAGATAGCAGTAATAACAAACAGCTCTCAGCTGACTTAGCTAGCTAGCTTATGTGTATATAGACCAACAACGCGGCCAGTAGCTATTTAAGCTGTCAAACCGGGAAACAAACCTCTAAACTTATCCTCCCATTTTCCGAGACCTTCTGTCCGCATGTACCAACACGTTTCATCTACGCCCCATTGCGCGTAGTCCGAGTCCGGCAGTCGGACCGCTGACACCCTCTTCTCCGGTGTGCTGCAGCTTTCATTAGGGGTCAAATCTGGCTCCAATGGTCGTTTTCGGTTCTCCATGTTGGTCTGACAAACAGGCGGAAATCTGGGCAAGTCAGAAGAGCAGAGACCCGCTAAATTACAGCCGGTAATGTTCAACAGCTGATCTGAAGCTCTGCAGCGAAAAGTCCCAGAGCGCTGAAAAATACCCGGGTTTTATTTCTACACCGGCTAAGTCAAGCTTAGCCGAAACACAGGATATGTTTCCGGTGACAGTTTTCAAAATAAAAGTCAATATAGCTGACAAAACCAGGGTTGTAACATACTGATAACGAGTTCGTCACCTCCATAAAACCATTTGATTATGTCATGTTGTGTTTAACTGTATTAATTTATGTTAAATTATATTATTTTTAATGAAGAAAAAGAAACTGTGTGATGTGGGGTGACCATGTCCTAACAAACCAAAGAAGAAGAAGAAGATAGTCCTTTATTAGTCCCACGAGGGGAAATTCAATTTTTTCACTCTGTTGTTAACTTATACACGGTACATGCAGACCCGAACACACACATGCACAAGCGGAGAG
This sequence comes from Pterois miles, assembly GCA_947000775.1. NCBI lineage: Eukaryota > Metazoa > Chordata > Actinopteri > Perciformes > Scorpaenidae > Pterois > Pterois miles. Next base: position 3,716,393 of record CAMQGK010000368.1, read on the forward strand.
ATGTCAGAGTGAGGGGGCTGCTCCTGACAAGCGCCCCGAGCAGTTGGGGGTTTTTGGTGCCTTGCTCAGGGGCACCTCGGCAGTGCCCAAGAGGTAAACTGGCACCTCTCCAGCTACCAGTTCACACTCAGTTCTTAGTCCATGGCGGGACTTGAACCGGTGACCCTCCGGTTCCCAAGCCAACTCCCTACAGACTGAGCTACTGCCGCCCCCAAATGTGGGACAAAGAGCTTGTTTGTGTGGGACAATGTGGGACACCATCCATCCATCCATCCATCGTCAACCGCTTATCCCGTTAGGGGTCGCGGGGGGGCTGGAGCCGATCCCAGCTGGCATAGGGCGAAGGCAGGGTACACCCTGGACAGGTCGCCAGTCCATCGCAGGGCACATAGAGACAGACAACATATAGACAGACAACCATTCACGCTCACATCCACACCTACAGGCAATTTTAGAGTAATCAATTAACCTAAACAGCATGTCTTTGGATGGTGGGAGGAAGCCGGAGTACCCGGAGAAAACCCACGCTTACACGGGGAGAACATGCAAACTCCACACAGAAGAGCCGCAAGCTGGAATCGAACCTGCGACCCTCTTGCTGTGAGGCGACAGCGCTAACCACTACACCACCGTGCAGCCCAATGTGGGACACACTACCAATAATGACAAATTTAAAAAATAAGTCTTTCTGTGCTCTGCCCGAATGCATCCATAGATCAATACAACTCTGTAGAGACCTGTCCTGCAGTGGTTTGACTTTTGAAAACTAGAGCCACTGAAAATGTGGGACATTGTCACAAGGAATGAAATCATGTGTAATCCTTCGTATAGATGGCGATGTTGAGGTAAAAGGTGCTCTTCAAGGACAGGGCATTTAAAAACATTTTATTTGTATTTTGTGCTTAAATTGTAGGTGTTCCCCAGGTGGAAATATAAGATTAAGGTTCTAGGAAATTAAATACACAGTGATTTAGGCTTATCTATTTAATTTCATGTGAAGTTGTCAAATATTTGAAAGTAAAAATACTGGAACCAGCCTATACAATCTACAAGTGAGAGTGAACTAAATTCTCAGAAAGAAATGTGATCTCAGTGGTGTCCCTGAATACAACGGACGATGACAAAAAACAAGTTTCCAGTAAGTCATTTTCACAGCATCTACTACAATTTTATTGTCAATGAAATTCATATCAAAGCAGGTACAGAGACTTTTAAGAGACTGGTTTTGGTTGGGATGCCTATTTTTGCTCCATGTTGAAAAAGACAAGTGACAAAATTATTTGTATCAGTGGAAAGTAATCACAATGTTTTACTTGCGTCACCACTGTACAGACAATTTATGATGTTGACCTAAATTGTTAATCAGCTTCAGTAACGCAAATATGAGCGAATATGGGATCATACTTTATGCTTTTATTTTACAAGTAATCTGGGTAGAACACATGCTTCCGGTATATTACTTGCTGTTTATAAATAACTTGACGTAGATCGCTGTCGTTTGGCTGGCATGTGGAGGGTGGAGCCACGTATGGGTTTGATTTTAGTGAGTTGAGCAGATGTCAGTGTGTTGACTCCAAAACCCTGGATTACGTTCAGTGACAACGATTTAGGACATGCAGTGTTATAAAACTCTTTATTCCTATTGTAAATTTCTCCACTGTGGGACAAATAAAGGAATATCTGATCTTATTTTATGGACACAATCATTATGATATAGGCCTGGGTAATTGTATATTATAATTGGAGCTGTCAAAGTTAAACCTGCAGTAGGCAGGATGTGTTTTTGGCATAACAGGGCAAAACATCCATAATAATCTTTCAGCATATTGTAATTCAGGTGTCCTGAGAGAAAAACTAGACTTCTGACCCTCCTCATGGCTGTTTTCAGGCTTTAAAATATCTAGAAACTTTGACCAATCACTGGTCATTTCAGAGAGAGTTCTTATTGGCTGTGCTCCAGCTGGTGGGCAGTGCTTGGTCTTTCCTCAACTGATCTCAACATGGCTACTGGGTCATAAACCTTCTAATTTTACAGCTAAACAGTAACTACAAGATGTTTCTGAAAACATTTGAGGACAGAGATAGTCATTAGAGTAACACAATATTGATTCATAATTGATCAGCATAATAAAAGTATACAAATCTAAAATAAAATCCTAGGGCCATGAGCAGATTGTATTAGATTTAGAGTAGCGCTGTCAAAGTTAAAATGATAATAACACAACGCCACTTATTTCTTTAACGTAATCTGTCTTTCAGAGGTTGTAGCGGACTCTGTCAGGGCCATTTTCAAATAATCTAGAACTTAACGTTGTTTGGTCCTATTTCATTGGGCTATGGGTAGTACTTACAGTTTAAAAAAAATACAGATAAAACTAATAGCAACAGTCAGGTAGTTCCCACACTATATTTAATTTCATGCACTACTGAAATGAAGTGTTTGGCTGAACCAACAGGGCCGGTGCCAGAGGACAGTTCATGTCCAAATCTGTTCCCCCATCAAACAGTGTTTCCATTATGATACTAATCATTGTGCCACACAATGTATCGCCCTGCTCAATTATTCCTCCGTTCTTTGGAAGTGCTACTGCAGCTGTGAACAACCAGTCAGACAAGAGGCCAAACACTGCCGTCATACATGCTCACCGCAGAGAGAGGAGGCTGAGTAAAACTGAAACTTAACCTTAATTGTTTCATGTAATTCTGTACCATTTACCAAAAGGCCTCCAGAGTCTGGAAGTTTACTAGTTAAGATAAGATATTCCTTTATTAGTCCCACAGTGGAGAAATTCATAGTTCATAGTTACACCTTCAAAGAAGCTCCACAACACTGCTGAAATGTAATGAATGTAATGTATTTTAATAAAAATAATCTGTCAATAATGGGCATTTTACCTATTTTTGCACCGCATTTTAAGTAAATTTAAGCATTTATTTTACAAATTATACATCTGAAATACTGCAAAGAAAACACAGGTCTAGTTTTTTTTCCCACTGATAACACACTGCCTGTATTGATTTATGTTGGCTATACTAATCTTTACACACTACTACTTCCACTTTACTTTTTGTACCTGTTGCACTATACATGGGTACTTTTGGCCAGCTACACCAAATGGCCACAGGATGACACTGTTGCTCAGTTCTTTAGTTTTCTGTTTGCCTCACAGTAGTGATCCAATGAAACATGCAATGCTGCACCATATGATCAACTACTGGTTTATCTTTTTGTCATAAGTTTTGTGCTAAACCAGAGATGCACCAACAGAGGGAACCTGGGGAATCAGGTCAAAGATTTTTTTCTATACAGGATGATAAATTTGTGCCACCTTTAGTCTGTGGAACAAAGGAGGTTGAATATTTGCAGTAATATTATCATTGGTGGTTAGATGCTGTTGGGTATGTAGCAATATGTTTGTCTTAAGATAAAATTAAAGATATATGTGTGATATTCTCTTCCCATCCTATCCGAAATGGGAACACGATAGCAGAGCCTCTATCAACTTCAAGACACCGGCTCTCTACTTTGTCTTGCATGAAAATATTTTGTGGTTTGGAGGTCATGGGGGTTGGTTTTAAGATGCTTTCTGTGCAGATATTTGTTGCATCGTAGTTGTTTTGTTGTGATGTCAGATAACCTCTGAAGCTTCTGACATCAGAAATGACATCTGACTAGACTGTGGCTGGTTTTCTTATTGTCATCAACATGCTATCACATTATTTCTAGGCCAAGGTCGTTTTGACACGGCTGGTGACTGGGAGGTAACAGGGACAGGGCTCCAATGCAGATTAAAGAGCAGTTCAGGGTTTTAAAAGGAACAGTGTGTAACATTCAGGGGCTATTAGCAGAAATGAAATATAATATTAATAGCTATGTTTTCATTAGTGTATAATCACTCAGAACTAAGAATCATTGTGTTTTCGTCAGTTCAGGGTTTTAAAAGGAACAGTGTGTAACATTCAGGGGCTATTAGCAGAAATGAAATATAATATTAATAACTATGTTTTCATTAGTGTATAATCACTCAGAACTAAGAATCATTGTGTTTTCGTTAGCTTAGAATGAGTCCTTCATATCTACATAAGTGGGGGTCCCCTCCACCATGTTTCTACAGTAGCACAGAACAGACAAACCAAACATTGGCTCAAGAGAAACACTTTTTGTCTTTGACGTTCCCTGAAGGCCACAAAAGTTCCCAGACATGCTTGTGAAACTGTGGTAACATGTTTCGCAAGTCGCAGTCGCAAAAACCGTGGTACCACTAGTCTGACTTCTGTAGCTCCTAAAGTAGTATTATGTAAGAATGGCCTCTGAGAGAGGCAAATGGCGTCGCCACGGTTTTGCACTTGGCGGCTCGTGTTACCGCAGTCTTGAAAAGGGAGTAGTGAGCGGAGGGGTACTCAGTTGCAATCTGCAACCACACCACTAGATGTTGCTAAATCCTACACAATGTCCCTTTAAATAAGCATAAGGTGGGCAGGGGTCAAAACACTTATACAGTACAGTTCAGCTATACTGTATAAGTGTAATTTTGACTGTACAGGCTATGGGTAGTACTTAAAAATTAAATAAATACAGATAAAACTAATAGCAACAGTCAGGTAGTTCCCACACTGTATATTTAATTTCATGCACTACTGAAATGAAGTGTTTGGCTGAACCAACAGGGCTGGTGCCAGAGGACAGGTGTCATGTCCAAATCTGTTCCCCCATCAAATAGTGTTTCCATTATGATACTAATCGTTGTGCCACACCCTGTATCGCCTTGCTCAATTATTCCTCCGTTCTTTGGAAGTGCTACTGCACTTTTCACCCACACAATTCTTGTTATGTGATTTTCATTGTGTTGCCATTGTCTGAGTTTTATGGGTCCTTGGGTAGCTTCAGGCTGCTTACTGATGTTATTAATTGTATGTTTGTTACCCTTCCTCCCAGTCTATGGTTTTTTCAAGATGGGTATAGTTCATAGTTACGCGTTCGGGTGATTTTCACCTGAACTTTAGTGATAGAGAGTAACATATTTTACGGGTGGAATTTACCCGAATTGATAAAACTGCTTTTTATCAAGGGATATTGTATTGGGTAAAATATACCCAACGTTAGTGATGGTGTGACTTATTTTAACGTTAGTGTTCTAGGGTTAAGTAAATTTAAGCATTTATTATACAAATTATACATCTGAAATACTGCAAAGAAAACACATGTCTAGTTTTTTTCCCACTGATAACACACTGCCTGTATTGATTTATGTTGGCTATACTAATCTTTACACACTACTACTTCCACTTTACTTTTTGTACCTATCGCACTATACATGGGTACTTTTGGCCAGCTACACCAAATGGCCACAGGATGACACTGTTGCTCAGTTCTTTAGTGTTAGTCTGTGGAACAAAGGAGGTTGAATATTTGCAGTAATATTATCATTGGTGGTTAGATGCTGTTGGGTATGTAGCAATATGTTTGTCTTAAGATAAAATTAAAGATATATGTGTGATATTCTCCTCCCATCCTATCCAAAATGGAAACATGATAGCAGAGCCTCTATCAACTTCAAGACACCGGCTCACTACTTTGTCTTGCATGAAAATATTTTGTGGTTTGGAGGTCATGGGGGTTGGTTTTAAGATGCTTTCTGTGCAGATATTTGTTGCATCGTAGTTGTTTTGTTGTGATGTCAGATAACCTCTGAAGCTTCTGACATTAGAAATGATATCTGACTAGACTGAGTGGCTGGTTTTCTTAGTGTCATCAACATGCTATCACATTATTTCTAGGCCAAGGTCGTTTTGACACGGCTGGTGACTGGGAGGCAACAGGGACAGGGCTCCAATGCAGATTAATGAGCAGTTCAGGGTTTTAAAAGGAACAGTGTGTAACATTCAGGGGCTATTAGCAGAAATGAAATATAATATTAATAACTATGTTTTCATTATCACCCAGAACTGGACAGAATCATTGTGTTTTCGTTAGCTTAGAATGAGTCCTTCATAAGTGGGGGTCCCCTCTGCCATGTTTTTACAGTAGCCCAGAACAGACAAACCAAATACTGGCTCAACAGACAGACTTTTTGTCTCTGACGTTCCCTGAAGGCCACCGTAGTTCCCAGACATGCTTGTGAAACTGTGGTAACATGTAAAAACATGATTGCAATGTGACACTGGAAAAAGTCACCCTGATTGATAAAAACCAAATTCAAGGTCTCATAGCCACAGCATGTGGGTGAGGATTTCTCCATCGTAATGCTACTGTTTCCTGGCTGCCTGAGCCCCAGTAATCAGCCTAAAAACAGGAAAGTCTGGCTGCTTTTGTTCACTCAACGGCACTTTTATCCACACGTGAGGGAACAGAAAGAAAAGCCTCTTGGCCTGCAAGACTTAGCTGTGAACCCCTTCCCCCTGCTTTGCATTAGTAATCACTGCAGATATTTGGAATACTTCAACATCTTTAAAGCCCTTGGCCATTGAGTCCATGCTGCTTTGGGAAATTGTCAATGTGATTGACAGGAGGTCCACACATAACGCAAATGCTTTAAGCTGCTGTTACCCCGAAGTTATCCTCCTCTGGCTATTAAAGCCAAATCTTCCTTTAGTTGCTTGAGCTCCTCAGAGAAGGAGACAATTACTGGGATCATTCATCTTACAGCTTAGGACTGCTCACATTTCAGATTTAACATGAGCCGTTAACTTAAAACATGACATGAAACAAGAAGCACTGAAAGTTGTTGCATCGTGCTGTCCAAATACAGTACATACTAAATACATTCACGTGGTGAACGATGGCATAATGGCTGAAGCAGTCTCTCCATCTTTAACAATGCACTACATTTTATGAATTCATCATATGTTCTTTTAATATGGAAACATCTTAAACTGAGAAGTAACTACCGGTATACACAGTGTATGTACTAGTAATGTAAATGTAAATTTCCTTTTTAAAGCCCTTTTCATCTATGTCATCCAAGTTAAGCCATCTGGTAAGGAAGATCATGTGAAATTATCAAAAGCACCAGAACAGCTGCTAAAGGGACCTTGACGTGTTTTGTCAACAGTGTGCACATTTTTTTTTCTAGCACTTGCTTTTTTTAACTTGAGGATTACTCGATTATTTTACCTCTGAAAACTATTCAAATAAAACAAGGGGAAAAAACTTTTTGTTTGAAATAATTGGCAAATAATAATAATAATAATAATAATAATAATAATAATATGAAAAGTAGCGTATTTGTATAATTTTGCTCTCTGTATGATGTACGATAAGAGGCTTTGTCTTTTGCCAGGCCGCCACTGTAAATAATAATTAATTCTAAATTGACCTGCCTTGTTAAATATAGCTTAAATAAAATAAATAAACTAAAAAGCTTGGTGTAGGCTGTGTTGTCAATGCTCATTTGAAAAGAGTTTACACAAGCGATAACTCATACATAATCTCACTCAATACACCAGGAAACCCAATTATTTATTTAAATAATTTATGGCCTCCAGTCGTGCTGTCTTGTAATTACATTTTTTAATAGCAGGCTATTACAAAAACTCAGACTGATGGACTTATGGATACATAGCCCCTTCATCATTTTTTTTTTTTTTTTTTTTTTTTTTTAGTAAGCTTGTAAGTGTGTCAGAAAGTTGTTTTGTAAAATTACACACATACACCTATTTGTTCTTGTGGTTATGGCTTATATACAATAATCCTCAAAATATTAAATTTTTAAGCCTCTGGTACAATAGTTCAACATTTCTCATCTGGAAACACCGTAGAAAACAAAAATTAAAAACACTACTTTTATTTTGTATAAGAACTTTAATCAAGTGGCCTTATTTAAATCCTCAAATTGAGTACTATCACCAGATCCGTCCCATATAAAGCCATGTGTTTATCCCACCTGTTAAGTAATGCTGATGTATCACAGAAAATGCATTAAACTGCCACCACATAACCTGGATCACATCTGCTGTTTTCTCTGGGCCTCCACATCGGCAACAGCCGTGGCTGGAGGCATTATGGCTACGTTCCAAATCATTTTATTTTTATTTTTACTTTTAGTACATACTGCAGCTGCCCTTACAGAGTAATGTAGCATGTAATATGCATACAACTGGGACATACTACTTCATCATAACATTCCACATTGAACTTTTTATTGTGGGCCAGAATAGCATACAGGCTTGGATACTGCAAAATGTGACCAGATGATGTAGAACATCCTGTTTTTTTGGCATACTGCACTGACATACTATATATTGGGACATACTATTTTCCTGGGTATTCCTTTTCATGAGCATTGGAATGCACACTATGTTTTTGGGTTGTCTGTTTGTCCGTAACATCTAAATTTGGCTCAGCAGTCTGCTTGGACTCAAAGATGAACTGATTGGATTTTGGTAATCAAAGGTCAAAGGTCAAGGTTACTGTGACCTCACCACACACATTTTTGACATTACTGAATGCGAATCATGACAAATATCTAAAATATCTAGTAACACGATGAAGTGATGACACTCTGGACAGACATTAATGTAAACTACAACTTGACTGGTTGGCAGCGGTACACACCAGCAGGAGGTAATTCTACTTTTACATCAGCTGCCTGTCATGTGCATGCACTATAAATATTAGCTAAATATTAATTAAATGGCAGCTGTTGCTTAACAGAATGGTCCCTGTGTGACTGACAGGAGCTTACGACTGTTTTGAACCGGCACCATCAGACGTCTGCTCTGGAGTTCATCAACCACTGGCCAAGTGCTTTGCTGCCATCAATCAACCACTAACATTAAAGTCATGTACCACACCAGGAGGGACAGTTAGATGAGTTAAATTCATGCAAGTGGGTGGTATAAAGTAAGCCCTATGTATACTATATTAACCATACCAGACTTCTCCACATTTAAACAAGACCTGCTGATGGGCTGTGCTTTATTTCATCTAGAAACGTGTATGTCCAAAAGGGCAGCTTTTCAGGAAATAAGGAGCACATGGCTCTTTAATCCATCAAGGAAAATAGTTCAGTCTTGAATATGTATTAATACATGATATGTTTTTACAGCTATGATGGGCTCTCTCCATTAGACAGAGGAGACGCCTGCACAACACAAGCTCTGTTTAGAAAAGTATTTGGTGAAAGCCGATAAAGGAAACAAAGGAAAAAGGCTGTCATGCTTCATGCTCAGTGCCTCATTGCTTACTTTTTCCCCCAACATGTACTTTTGCACAGCTGATGTATTAAGCGTTCTCTTCATACAGAATGATCGAATCAAAAGTGACTGGATTTAAAAAACATTTATTCTCAAATTACCATACTTTATAGCATTTGTTTTCACTAAAGTCATGTTCTACCTCTTCTGCTGAATGTTTTCTTCTATCAAATGCATTTTTGTTTAAGTACATGAACCATAATGACAACAGTGTGTAGGGCAAATAGAGCTCTGTGTTTATGGAGACACAGGACTCTGAAGGTAAATCAAATGGATAGCGTTTGGTATTTCATAAACAACGTTCCTTGAATTCTCTGTATTGTGTTGTACTTGGGGCCCAAAGGAGGAAAAGTCCTTGACTACAGAGAAGACTTAACAATTGCAATAAAAGGGTGATTCATCTTAAAATGTCCTTTTTTCCATGGCACAAGACCGGCACTTCATTATATTTATCTTTACTCTTTTCAAAGCTGCAGTTTGAGCTCAATTCACTGCTCATCTCCTGCTGCTTTTCTTGTTCGCTCGCCAGAAAAACTGCAGGTTTCAGGTTCACATAATTTATTTAACACCACATCCCCCCACAAAAATATGAAATGCTTGAACAAAATAACAGAGTTCTTTTCTCACAATTTTGAAATTTCAAAATTGCATCTACTGTATATGTTTAAATGTCCACAGCAGCACTGGTGGTGTCATGATGAAAAGCAATGTGATCCATCTGATAGTCACACTGTGTACAAATACACTCAATAACGTGACGAGATAGGAGACTCACTCTGTTTAGGATTTATAGGCATAAACATTGAATGAGTGGGTGGCAACGCATTATGATGTCAGTGTAAACATGAATTAATGTATTTGTCAGCAACAATAACTCCTCCTGGAGACGGGTGTAGAAACAGATAATGTAGTAAAACATAGTTGTAATAATACAAAATGTCTTTATAGGACAAATTACAATTGTTGACAAATACTGTAAATATATCAACATCTTAAAATGTCCTTATATCGGCTTACAACTACATTACAATGTGTTATAATAAATTTATTAAATGTTTCTTCTAAAGGACATATAAAATAGGGTAAATTGTTACCATGAACAGTTCATTTTAGCTGAATTTATCCTCACAATAGATCTGTCTACAGTCACATTTCCATCCAAATGTGGCGCAAATTTGAATTCCATAAAATTGTCAGAATAAAATGTGAGTTAATGCCATTGTGTGATTTTTAAGAGCTCAAGATAAACAGTTGATGGTGCTAATTCTCCAGTCAGTTGTCTTGAAGGTAACCTACAAATTGCAAAAACCTCTTGCGAGAATTACTAACTTTAATAATGCCCAATCTCGGAGCCCATCTGCTATTGGTCTGATGACCTTTAAGCCTCTGGGGGCAAGGGACTGTATTTCTGGGAATCCAGTACAGCCAGCAGATATCAGCGCCAAGAGAGATGCAAGACTGGAGTCAAGAGACAACATGTATGACCAGATTGTTTCAAAAGTAGCCAGTTTACAAGCTAATTTTAAATCAATAAAAAGCGAAATCATCCTCAGGTGATAGCCAATGGGTTCTGAGTTTGTATTTTGGCAAATGTTTCTTTTGCTCTTCACATGGACTGTTAACCTGCATTCAACCATAGCCTGCTGGAACACGATTGGTCAATACTAGTCAGACTACAAATGGAAACTAGAATGCTTCCGATGCCAAAGTCTTGTCCTGTTGCCCACAGATCCGACATGTGAATGCAGAATCTGTTTATAGAGATTAGTCAATGCCTAACCTTAACCATTGAGAGTTTTGCAGTTTGTGGGTTATCTTAACACAAGGCAACAAAGTCACATAGTTAAAAGAGCACCAGTCAAACTTGGAAAACAATTGAAATGCAGCATTTATGTTTGTTCATGTATTAGCTTGAGGAACATTGCATTCTCCTCTCACCTCAGCTGAAAATAAAAAATTAAAATTTTCCCCAGAATTTTCAACATTTCTTCTCAGGGTTTTATGTGCAAAATTGCCATAAAAGCACGTGGATGGAAACACACTTAATATCTTGTTGTTTTGTTGTCACTATTGACATACTGACTCATGGATGCCACCCCATTATAATTCTCCTCACTTTCAGAAACCTGTAGTGCTAACTAAAGACTTCAGAGTGACTTCATTAAACACCATGTTCATTCTGCCACACTCAGATCCCATCTCTGCAATTGGGATCCCCTTTAGTTGTCACTTAGTGTCTAGCCACTCTGGTTTGCCTCACATTCAGAATACAATTATAATAGCAATGAACTCTCATTTATCATTCAGTACAAACAAGTATGCCAAGAAATGGTGCTTTACACTGACAGTAATACGCGATAGAGTCCTCGTTCTCGAGATGCAACCCTCCCAGAGTTCATTAAAGTCTTTTCAAGATGGCAGGCACTGATTGTCACAGAAAGTCAACTGAAGAACTAGTGTTCAACTCAATTTCAATTTTTCATCACATTCGATGTCTCCATTGTTTCTTAGTTTTGCATTAGCATTTCCTTCTGTCTTTCGCCGTCTCCACTAACTCTGCCTGCCTCCGCTCTCAGCTGCTCCATGTCCTCTTCAGAGCTGCCGGTGCTGTGCTGCATTCCCCGAGAGAAAAACCTGCGACGTGATTGGGCGCTGAGGTCCAGTAGGTCAAAGGAATCGGAGGAGAAGAGGCTGTCCTCGCTCACTACACTGGAGGGACGGCTGCGGTACCCCTCGGTGCCCCCTGTGGCCTGGAGGAGCTGCTGCAGAGCCTCGGGGAACTTCGTGGGGGCTGAGTGGTGGTCATCAGGGAGATCCAGACTACGAGAGAACTTGCCGTTACGTTTCAAAATCCCCTTCCTTCTTCTTACTGCCTCTGTGCGCATGGTGGGGCTGTCTTCTGCTGCTGGGAGACAAGTGTGCTGTTTGTGGGAGTCAACTGCATCACCCCCCTCCTTATCTGCCGCACCGGAGTTCCTGTCTGAGGATGAGCCATAACCTGACTCCCCTCCATAAAAGTTCTTCAGTATCCCCTTCTTGGGCATTTTGGATGAGGGCTGACTGAAAGTAGAGGGAGGTGGCAGGCTGGCGGACAGGACATCAGCATGTATGTGGGCAAGTGTATGTGTTCGAAAAGGCTGGGTAGCAGCGTTACAAGGTATGGAGGAAGAGTTTTCTTTAGGAGGGCTGTGAAAGACTGAGTCAAAACTCCCCTGGGTTTTCAGAATACCTTTGGGTTTCTTTCTTTCAATGGTGGAAGGGGAGGAAATTGCAGTGGAGGAGGCTGTCGTTGGACAAACGCCACTACAAGCTCCCAGTGCAGTCTGGGGGATTGTATTCTCCTTACGTGACTTCCTCAGGCTTGGCATTCCTCCACGTATCCTTCCTCCACTTTCTCCACCTCCACCACGTTCACCCTTCAGAGGTAGGCTGAAGTAAAAGGGGTGGGGAGAGAGCTGAGGTGGACAGGAGGAGTCTGAGGATAGGCAAGCTGGGTCAACGGCCATGTTGCCGGGCGCTGCGACCCGATTCTGCCAGTCGATGTAGCGAGCCAGGAGGGGGGAGGGGCATTCCTGGTGTGGAGATGATGGGCAGTCACACACACTCTCTTCAAAACCCCAGTTCACCCACCAGTGGTTGGCAACGTCCTCTATCGTAGCCCTCTCGTCCACTCGCACTGTCAGCAACCATTCGATAAGAGCGCAGGCATCTGGAGGGAACAGAGACAGCAGTTATCTATAGCAGCCAAACTCAACATAACAGGATACTAGTAAGAATCAAATGGGACACTCATGAATAGCATTATGAAAAACATTGTAAAGGGTTACCTGAGGGGGGGTTGGGTCGGCGGTAGCGACCTTGGCTGATCTGCTCTGTGAGTGTGGCGTGGCTGGCCCCATCGAACGGCATGCTGCTGTACACCAGCGCATACAGCAACACCCCCAGGGCCCAGCAGTCCACCTACAGCACACAAAAGTACACTTCATGATGAAGATGTCATACACAAAAAAAAAAGTTTGGCTTCCATTTAACACAATGAGGTGGCCCATTATTTGATGTCATTTAAAAATTACAGTGGGAGTATCTGAAAATGTGCCTCTGATTTTCAACACTTTTATAAAATCTTACCTTGATTTTTATGACTCATTTAGTATGTTTGCACATCAGAGCATTAAAGCTGCAAAGTAACTATAAAAAAAATCAATAATAAATGGTAAATTGATAATAGTTAATATATTAGCACATAATTATAATTGCTACTTTATTGTTAATCAGCAAAATGCTAATAATTAATAATACAAATTATTAGTAATGCTATAATTCAATATAATATGGATGCTATTATAAAGTTGCAACTGATGATTATATTACACTGTTAAATGATTATTAAATATGTTGTGAAAACATCTCTACAAATTATTCAGATAGATAGTTAATACTTTGTCAACTTAACATAGTACATCAAATTTTATAGTGTGTGCTAATGTAATCAGAATATAATGTTATTGTCTCTTATCAGCTACAGTACAGTATATAATTTATAAACTAATTTCATATTACACAAACTAATGATTTAAGAAAAACTAATTATTGCATTACTAATTAGTAAACATTAATCATCATTTCATTGGTTGTTAATGGTAAAATAACAAACATTTACAAATAATGGTTATTATAAAGTGTTACCAACTGCACTAATAAATATTAGTTTGTTTAAAAATGGATCAAATAATGTGTAACACGAAAGGTGTCGCTCATAATGGTGAGCTCACAGAGAATTATCACCTGACACTGTGGAGCGCTTTAACACCTTTCAGCTCCTTGTTTTGATTTCACAGCCCACAAATTTACTGTCTCGGCTGGTTGAAGCCAATAGAGTACCTTAAACCTGCATTCTTTCTAATATCCAGCAGGGGGCGACTCCTCTGGTTGGAAAACAGAAGTCTGATTGTATAGAAGTCTATAAGAAAATGACCCTACTTCTCACTTGACTTAATACCTCAGTAAACATTGTAAACATGCATTTATGGTTACGTTTTTGTCGCCTAAAAACGCCTAAATATTCAGCGTTCGGTTGTACTTAGCTCCACCACCTCCTCTTGCTTCTGGTTGCAAAAAAACAAGATGGTGACAGCCAAAATGCTGAACTCAAGGCCTCAAAACGGAGGTCCACAAACCGATATAAAGCTCTACATACAGTCTATGGTGCTGACCCACCTCTGGCCCCTGGTAGGGCAGTCCTTTCACTATCTCTGGGGCCGCATAGAGCGGACTTCCACAGTACGTCTGCAGCAGAGTGCCCCTCTGGAAATGATTGGAAAGGCCAAAGTCCGCCAGCTGCAGAGTCAGAGCGAGAAAGAAAACATAAAATACTATTTTGTGTCCCTTGCTACTACTGCTTGTGAGCTAGTATACGACTAGATTAAAGTGAAAGACGTACTGCCACAACAGTAGAGGTAGTAACAGATATTCCAAAAGGACACTTTAGTGTAGTTCAGTCAGCTGCCTAGCCACTACATTAAGCACAAAGTATTCAATACAACTGATCAATTAATAGATAAAAGGCAGAGCTTACATGATGCTAAAAATGTAACCAATAAAGTAGGCAATACATGCAAAACCTTAAAAAAAAATAACAGTCGTAAAAAAGAATACATATGAAACAAAAACTTGAAAATTTGCCAGAAATAGAGCCCATATTTCAGAAAGAAGCCCAGCATGTGTACCTGTGTTCATGTTTGTATGAAATAAACAAAAGCGTTTATGTGACAGTCACAGAATATATAACAGCTGACAACACTTTAACTTTGACGTAAACAGACTAACACTGAAACCTTAATAAACTTCATTCACTTCAACACACACAGTCAGTCACTCACGCAATCCAGATTCCTTTTCAGTGACCATGTACTGCAAACTCTTTACCCATGTGGCAAAAACACAATAACTCAAAACAATTCCTTTTAAAGGAGCCAAAAATAGGTGTGCTGAGCTTTTGCCAGTCCAAGTGTCAGTGAGGGAAGCGGAGAGGGCCAAAAACATCAGACTGCTTATGCTCACGTAACGGAAAACAATCACTCACTTGGGACTGCGAGTGCCATACGCAGACACACTGAGGCTCCTCTCTATCTGAAGAGATTATTAACATGAGCACCAGCTCACTATCGGGCCCTCCGGTGTTAAAAATACTCAGCGTGACAGCTTTATTTCCGTGGAACAGAGACGGATATGGCACTGTGTATACAAGCCAAGTCACAGTTGATATGATACATACAGCGGAAATAATGATGTGTAGACTGAGCATCTGAGTTGAGCAGTTTATACAGCTTTACGTTCTGAAGTACAGGTGTGGGGGCCCTGCGCGCACCACAGAAGATGTGCATGGGGTTCCTGTGCTGATTTCAGTGCTTTGGCAGTGACATTCTTCAGTGTTGCTGCTTGTTGAAAACACACTCTTTTCTTCTAAACATACAAGTGACTCCCGTACACGTGCCTGGGAATTAATGGACTGCTGTGAAAAGCCACCGTCTCTCATCCTACACATACTTGCAAAGTCCTGGTGAATTTTCTAAATTGGCTGATCCAATTTGGTCAAATTTATCCTTTCAAGGTTCCCATGTGATAATATCATGTGAGAAGAACTGAAATTTGATATAACCAGAAAACTATTGGTTGACTGAGCTTGGATGAAGTCTTGTTTGTGTTTGGCTTTAGTATCAATTTCCCTCTTGTCTTGAATAAATTGGCTGATCCAATCTGGTCAAATTTCTCCTTTCAAGACTGGCTGGGAACTTGTCTTATCCCCGTCAACAGGTATAAAATGCTCTTAAAGGACCATTGTGTAGCATTTTGGGGGATCTAATAGCAGAAATTGAATATAAAAACTATGTTTTCATTAGTGTATAATCACCTGAAACTAAGAATAAGACGTTTTCGTTAGCTTAGAATTCTGGCAACAATTGAATCGAAGGCAACTGGACTTGTCTCTGAAGACGTTTCGCCCCTTATCCTGAAGTGTCTTCATCAGTTCGTAACGCTACAGTCTGACTAGGCCCCACTAGTCTGACACAGAATGAATATGACCTGGATGAATGAGAACATTCACAGACTCGTTAGCTTAGAATGAGCCTTTCATACCTACATAAAGAGCAGGTTGTCTTCATGCTATGTTGCTCCTCAGAACGAACAAACCAAACACTGACTCTAGAGAGAGCCTTTTACGTTTTTTTACATTTCCTGAAGGCCACCGTTGTTCTTACACTTGTGAAACTGCAGCAATGTGAGCCACAGAGTGCTAAACTGTCGTACCGCCAGCCACCGTCTGACTTCTGTTGCTCCTAAAGTAGTGTTATAATGGTAAGGATGGCCTCTGAGTGAGGCAAACAGCGTTAACATGGAGGGGAGGGGTACTCAGTTTGTTTGTAATCTGCAACCACACCACGAAAAGCCACTAAAGCCTACACACTAACTTTAAATGCTTACTTGCCGTCTGTGTGTTGTTTCTGAACGTTATCAAAGATGCTCTGAAACAAACACTAAGCATTTCAAGCTCTGCCAATGATTTAAAATGGTATACACTTCCTGTCTCCTACATGGGCATCCCCCTCCTTGTTTGTAAGTGTTGTGACCACCATGTGGATGGATGAAAGCAGACTGGATTATATTTGCGTAATGTATTTATTTTTTCATTTGCTAACATTTGATTTTTACACAGCTAACAGACACATTTAACATTTTGAAAAACGCCAGCGTCAGTAGTAAGATCTCACGAGAGTGTGCTGCTGAGACAGAGAAAGGCCTTGAACAATTAGTTAGTTAATAAGTTAATTCTCTCCTGATGTGTCCGTTTGAAAAATGACGGCAATGATATGTGGCTTGTGACCAATGAGTCCAATATTCACTTTGGTGCCATAATCACGTTCATATCTCCCATTGGAGTTATTAGAGTAAGGACATGCTGCTAGTCTCTTAAAGGAGTGGAGTTGTGGTGAAACCCACGTGACCCATGTCTCATTTTTTTACTTTTCCAATCACAGAGACAATGAATGTGTATATCTCTACTAAAACAATATGTATGGTGTCGGCGTCTGTAAGTGATTTTAAACAGTCTTGTGAATACATCAAGCAAATACTTTCAATAAACATTTTCCCTATCTTGTCTGGCTGTGCCCGCCTTCTACATGTGCCATGAAGCAGCTATTGTGTAGATATAACGTGCACATGCATTGCACAGAGGCTCTGTCATTTCCTGCAGCGGCTACTGTGAGAGGCCGATGTGGTGAGCCTGAGGTTTGTGATGAATGAAGAGCGTCTGAGTGGTCTGTGCACATAGTGTTTTCTTTTGACGGACATACAGAGCATGCTTATATTAAAACCCTCTGATTGGTGCCATTGCCAATAAATTCCCTGCAATTGCCCTTGGCCGTGCACAGCTCCCATATAAGGAGAGGAATGCCCAAATAAGGCAAAAAATGACCCCTGCGTTCTTTTATAAGACCTGGTAGTATGTTTGTGCTGGTTCAGTGTGCACGGCTGAACAGCACATTAAAATGGCTGTGGGCTGAAAGTGCTCCAATGTATGTTCTGAATGTGCACTTTGTTTGCATTTTATGTTGAAACTGGCAAGATAATCCATTACCAGCTCTATTCAAGGATGCTAAATACAGCAGCTGTGGCAAAAGATTGCTTCCTGAAATGTATCTGCCAGTGTGTCATAAAATGTATATCTTTAGAGCTGTCAAAGTTAACGTAATAATAAGGTGTTAATGCAAATTAGTTTTAACGCCATTTTAATGCAGTTTTTTGGTTGTAGCTGGCTCAGTTTTAAAGCTACAGTGAAGATACTGGCATCTATATGAAACTGAAAACAGAGAAACCTAAGAAATCCATTGGTATCAATCATGTCATACTCGATTTTCGAGAAAGAGGCTAAATGATGCCCCAAACTTACACTACACATTGGTGAGGATAGACTATCATGGCCATTTTCAAAGCGTCTCTTGACCCCTGACCTCTAAATATGTGAATGAAAATGGGTTTATGGGTACCCACGAGTCTCCCCTTTACAGGCATGCCCACTTTATGATAATCACATGCAGTTTGGGGCAAGTCATAGTCAAGTCAGCACACTGACACACTGACAGCTGTTGTTGCCTGTTGGGCTGCAGTTTGCCATGTTATTATTTGAGCATATTTGTTTCTGCTAAATGCAGTACCTGTAAGGATTTCTGGACAATATTTGTTTTCCAATTATAAATATGTACATACATTGGCATAAAGCAGCATATTTGACCAGTCCCATGTTGATAAGAGTACTAAATACTTGACAAATCTCCCTTTAAAGTACATTTTGTACAGATAAAAATTGTGTGATTAATTTGCAATTAATCTTGGTTAACTATGGACAATTAGGTAATTAATTGTAAATGACAGCCTTGGTACCTTTATGCTCCAGAACAAAGCAAATGGGGGTGTTCGGATGATCTATTATAATTAGCCAATAATGCTTTTATCATGCTTTTTGCTGTTAGAAAGTGACATGAACAATGTGGGTTTGCTTTATGGATCTTACCTTCACATTGAAATCTTGATCTAAGAGGATGTTCTCCAGCTTGAGGTCTCGATGCACAACACCGTTCTGCAAGAAGGCAGAGACACATGAGGCCCTGCGCTGCTCCTCCCTCCTGTTTATAGTCAGGTGCCTTCTCTCGGCATGCAAACATTATAGGGCTGAAGTTTATGCTATAAACCCAGCCTGTGGTGAACGGTGCGTTTGTGTTTCATTTATAATTTTATAACCATTAACATTCCACTCGGGCCTCGTGATGCAGGTCTAACATGCCTTGAGAAAGGCTCTCAGGCTGTTTAATCATCGACAGGCATGAGGAAGTGCTTTGTTTGGGTTAATTCATCTGATGAGATGCGATTTGATCCCCCGATGGCATTAAGCACCTGGGAACCGATGAGAGGCCACAGGCAGCTGTGAAGCCTGGTGAGGAAGACTACGCTGGAGGTTCAATGGGAGGAAAAGCCTGTTGCAGGATCACTGTGACTTTAAGAGTTTCCCTAAATCATAAGGAGAGACAATGCCTCTAGATAACTGTGGCCACCCAGGAAGCCGCGTGACGCAGGGAAATTTTAAACATCAGTTGCTCCTAAAGCCGGTGGCTAATGAGCCAGAGTGGCCTCCTTTCTTTCGCTAATGACGTACTCCTCAGAGCACTTAAGTGGAGGAAATGATCCTTGACCTTAGACAATGTTTTGTGCACAGTATGTACAGTGTGCAAGTCTGTGTGTGTGTGTGTGTGTGTGTGTGTGTGTGTGTGTGTGTGTGTGTGTGTGTGTGTGTGTGTGTATGCATGCAAGTCAGAGAAAGAAAAGCAGAAGAAAGTTTTATTGTTCTTGTTACTATTAAATGACTATAAACAGATCTGGAGAAAAGCAATAAAAAAAACAACTGAATTATTTTCATTCTTCTTTTGAAGCCTCAATAATCTCTCCATGTGCCCTTCATACTTCAGAGGCACATTCAATAATTCATTCATGCCAGAACATTCATGTCTATTTTGGGACAATATTTGAGGGCATGAAGGAGCAGAAAATCCACCTCACCGTTGACTACAAAGCTGCAAGAGCTGAACGATAATCTCTCAGTTTAATGTGAGGGATTCACAAAGAAGCCAAAATAAGAATGATATGTAAACAAAAGCATTTGTGTCATATCCTCACTTCTACTGTACTGCACTTCTATATTAATGGGATTTATGTACTTCCTTGATAATTCCTGTTTTCTGGCACAGCTGTTAATATTATATGTACGCAACAATACAAAGAAAGAAACAAGAAGGAATGAGTTCTTGGTGGCAGAAAGGCAACATGTTTGTTAAATGTGTCAGTGTGTGACTGTAAAAAACAATCAAGGCTTAATGCGCTCTTAACCCAGAGAGATCTGAAAACGCAAGTCAAGTTTTCCCTGCAGTATTAGGATTAGGATTTAGTAGATTTAGTGGTACTGTATTTACTTGTGCACAGCTGAATTCCGCAGCATGCAATTCAGCACGTGCCTTCTGGGGTATTTGCTGAAAGTATGTGTGTATTTAGACTGTGTGTGTGTGTGTGTGTGTGTGTGTGTGTGTGTGTGTGTGTGTGTGTGTGTGTGTGTGTGTGTGTGTGTGTGTGTGCAAACCTTGTGGCAGTAGTGGACAGCAGATGTGATTTGTCTGAAGATGCCCCGGGCTTCTGTTTCAGGCAGCCTCCTCCTCTCCTGGATGTAGTCGTACAGCTCTCCCCTGCTGGCGTACTCCATCACGATCACAATCTTATCCCGACTCTCAAACACTGCAGAGGACACACAAACACATGAAAATGTGTTTATATGAATCTTAGAGGATACCTCAAACCTCCACTACACAAGAATAAGATATGCTATTCTGCATCTATTTAAACTAAGAGGGAACAATAAATCGGGCACACTGTTGGTCCCATGTATGAGTTTGAAGAAGAAGAAGAAGATCTACCTTTATTAGTCCCACAGTGGGGAAATTCAATTTACACTCTGTTAAACTCATACATGGTACATGCAGACCTGAAACACACATACATGCATTAATGGAGAGATGTCAGAGTGAGGGGGCTGCTCCTGACAAGCACCCCGAGCAGTTGGGGGTTTGGTGCCTTGCTCAGGGGCACCTCAGCAGTGCCCAAGAGGTAAACTGGCACCTCTCCAGCTACCAGTTCACACTCAGTTTTTGGTCCATGTCGGGACTTGAACCGGTGACCCTCCGGTTCCCAAGCCAACTCCCTACAGACTGAGCTACTGCCGCCCCCTTCATGAGATTCTTACAAGACCCCGATTTACCATCTGAAAGCTTGTAATTAAGTAAGATGAGTACAAGAGAACAACAAGTGTGCAGGATTGCTGGTTTCCTGTTCCCTCAGAATGAATTTTAAATGTAGTCATATAGTATCCCATGCAATGTTTCATTCACATCACAAAAGGTGTCAAAAGGAACAAATCCAACAATGGATACGAAAGACTAATCACGGATAAGACTGTCATTCTATATTTTGATACTGTAGACGAAGCCCATGAAAAGTCCCAAACCAACAATGCGTTACACCTCCTCTCAATACTGTGCAAAAATCTGTGAAAATGGCTTTAAACTAACTTTACTCAAACAGGATTAGGTGGTGCACTAGTTGGGGACTCCTTTCTGCTGGACATTTGGTGCTATAGTGTAGTGGTTTTCAAAGTGGGGTCCGAGACCACCAAGGAGCCTTGAGGGGGTTCCTGGGGGTCCCCAGCAAAAAGGGGAACCATATATTTTCATTATAATTCCATCCATAATCAACACAACCACCCATATTGTGGTCATGGGTTTAATAAACTTTCAGTAATAAAACATCTAAAAGCAACAGGGCTGCCCTTGACCAAAGACCTTCTGAGTCGACGAACACACAACATTTTGTTGATGCATCAGTTATTTGATTTAACTGACAAATCTGTAAACATTTATCCACAAAGAATCACACAAAGCACCACTTTAAATCATGTATTCCAGAGATGTGCTCATAAGTTTCTTGAAAATAAGTCATTCAGCATGAAAAGAGCATAAAAAATGACAAATCGACTAAAGAAATCTTAGTCAACTAAGACTGAGACAACTGATAAGTGAACTAATCAATAGGAGGGGAGGCCCTAGAACAAAATCTAATCACAGGCGGTCCAGGGTCTAATTTGTGTTAGATTAGGGGTATTTGATGTGAAAAAGTTTGGGAACCAATGTGTGTATTTACATTCACAGGACAGTTAATGTGGGGTTAACTAAAAATAAGCTACAGTGTCCATGTTCATGGTAGTGGAAATAAATCACACACTCTTTGTCAACTCTTGTCTCACTGATATGTGCTTTTAATAGTTTTTTTGACATCAAGAGTTTTATGGCACAGAGGAAGAAGCTACACCAGGCTTTGGACAGAAACGGAAGACTTGTTAATAAGGTCAATTCATGGTTAGATTTGGTCAAGTAAAATATAAACTATTGTGAGTGTTATCCTTTATGGGTACCGTTGGACTGTACTGCAAGTTATAAATCAAACCTGTATGTCTTTTGCCTCATGTAACTTTCTTTGAAACATTCAGTGTCTAAAAATCTGTCTGGTGATGACTAAATAATAATTAATGATACTTGTGTGCCAGTTCAGTGTGTTTGTATAACATTTGCAAACTCACCCTCGTGGAAGCGAATGATGTTGGCGTGCTGGAGCGAGGCGGTGATCTCGATCTCTCTCTGGATGTGAATTCTGTCCAGGTCGTCAGTGATGCGCTCCTTGCGGATCGACTTGATCGCCACCTGGGAAAGAAGACACACTATTGAGTCTGTGCATGCCTTGTCACGCGGACCTTTGTGTTCAAATCACACGCTGTTGGTGGTTGGCAACAAAGCCCTTAGAGGCTTATCTTCCACAGCAAGAAAACAAGCATTAGATTATCACCCTGGGGATAATTTGTACAACCCTTGTTGCTGTCCATTTTCACAGAAGATCTAGTGCCATCAAGCACAGACTCCTCTTTAGTTAATTCTTCTGCAAACCCATCAGTTAACTAATTCCCCCTTCACCGTCCTCATAACAATTCGAGTCATTCAAAACAGTGAACTGATAAATGCACAGTTCATGTATTACTTGAACAGATATGCATGGAAACACAGACATAAATACTGTTGTCACAATTATACACTGTACATGTACATGTACACAAATCAAGTGTGGGGTATTAGAGGTGATTATGTGGATTTCAAGGGCTGGATGTGTGAGAGCAGGTCTCCTGTCATCTGAGCACACTCAGAGGCAGAAGGTTGACAGCTGCAGTGTTCACGCTCGGCGTCCTTAATACCCCAATATGACCCCCCAACCACCGAGCACACCAAAACAGACACAACATGAGCCCCTAAACCTCTTTGGATAGGGAAACTGTCACTGCAATAGCACCATACAAGGTTACAACAGAGGCGGACAAATAAACAGATATTAGGGTGTTGTATTTGGAGATACCATACGCTATAAAAAGTGTGAGAGATTTGATACAATGTGCAGATTAGGCTACTCTGTGAGACTAACATCCCAACATAGCCATGATCATATAATTCTGTCAACCCCTATGATGTCCCTATGGGCGAGCAGGCCTGTAGCCTGGGTCACAACTCCAGCATTCTCAGCTGCCGGAAAAAAAACATCTACGAGACATTGGAAGACACAATTCACACGCTCCATCAACTGCCACGGTTATGCAACACAACACAAACACACTCCAGGGAACTCTCCGGACTGGCCTCCTATAACCGATGTGACGCTATCCAGTGAACGAGAATATTCAGGTTCTTCGGTTTGCATCTTTTCTATAAACAAGTGCTGAAACAGAGGAAGATTTTTTTTTTCTTCTTGCATCACACTGATGTGGCATCTCTTTCAGTCCAGCTGTGCTGGGTGCAATAGATCAGACACTAGGTCGTACAGATTCAGTGGCTGGGGAGCAACATGCAATGCGTGCATGCTTGCGAATGTTTTCTGACCCAATTACCTCAGTACGAGGAAGTGAGGGGGGGATGATGGAATAAGCTGCAGGGATGAGAACGAAGGGAGGACGTAGGCGACAGCTAACAAGACAGGTGAAAGGAATGGATAAAATATGTCACGGTATTGTGGACTATGCAAAAAAGCTTGTATTTTACTGTCCATCTGAGCTCTGATTTATCCCGCGGATCGAGCATTAAGGCCTGATCAGCAGAGCACCGAGAAGAGAGACACACTGGGCATTGTTCAGCGTTCAGGGCACTGAGAGCATTTTTAAAGTTACACATGCACACAGAGGAATTATGTGTATGATCTCATGCTTGTGCATGCAAATGTGCTGTGTATGCGTCCACTCAAAGTATGACCTCTAAAGTATACTTCCATCTAACAATGTCTTATTGTTCATCCAAATAATGTGCTGTGTGTCAGATATCGGCCAAAAATGCCTGTAAATGTAACAGGATGCATGAAGGGAAACATAAGTAACTATGAACGTGAGTCATGCAGCTGTAATCAGATACTCTTCTGCATTATTGTGTGCAGCAGAGGAACATACCGTACATGTCATTTGTACAGTATGTACAGAGAGATGCATATACTGTTTCAGAATATTTCTCATCTCTCATAGTGGCATCAACCTTCTCATCTAACTCTTAGCAAGATAAATGCTCAACTATTCCTGTAAATCTACAGTCGGTAACTTTGAGCAAATATGATAAAAATTGTTATTTTTATCCTGACAGGAGTGTACGAGACAGATAAAAAAAAAATCATGGTCCTCTGTGTCCTCCGGTGCTCCTAATGACATTTGCAAGATTTCACAGCACCAAAGAAAGACAACCAATCAGAACCGAGGAGTCTCTACAGCAGCTGTCAATCACTCACTAACGCCAATCAAACGGTCAAACTAGGGAGCGCTGATCAAATATGTATCAATGTTCTGTTACCGTGATGCCTATTTTTCACCTTAAGGTGTTTTCAGGAACTTATGTTACTGTTTAGTTGTAAAATGAGAAAGTTGCTTGGTTTTGGCTTGACTGTTTCCAACGTGGCGGCCCGGTCACAAACTTACATCCACACAAATATGTTTTTGTTTTAAAACGCATAACTTTTGCTGTGTTTACACCTAACGTCCATACCTCTCTTCGGTTTGTGAGCCCCTGAAAATGGAGACGTTTTAAAACGCTGCTGACCCTGTCTTAGTTTTAAAACTCCGGGGTTGTATTTCAGTCAGGAGGAACAGAAACAGAGACTTTTGAAAACAACGATGCAGACAGCCACGTTCACTTCTTGGATCACTTCTCTGATTCGTCACGCCCATCACATGAACCTTTTCTGGAAGAAAACAAACGACATCAGCCTCAACCATCAGTGGTTAATCTCAACATGGATAACGAGTTACAAGAATTGCTGACATTATTCTACAACTGTGCAGGTAAATTGTGCATTTGATAAATCTACTACTGCTTACATGTGAGGAGCCAAGCTGTTACTTGAGTGCTTGCATCAATTCCCATGTCTAGCGCTGCTTCCTTTTAACACTAGGGTGACCAGGTGTCCCTCTTTACGTGGGACTGCACAGCATTTTTATCCCATGTCCCACAACTGACACACTGAGTCAATGTCCCACATTTTCATTGGCTCAAGTTTTCAAAAGTCAAACCACTGCAGGACAGACGCTGTTTTAAAATCTGGTTTTTATCCAATGGCTGTGAAGAAAGCAGGGAAGGCTATCATCACAGGGCTCAAACCATGCACACGGGTCAAGTGCAGGTTCACATTTCACATTTGCAACGCTATGCCCAAATGGAGAAAATCGCAAGTCACCGTAAAGTCACAAGCTATGCAGATTTAGGCTCAAAACGAGATATGCCTATCTATGTATGCATTCAGGCAAACAGATGTTACAAGATAAGGGACAGTATAGACACTTTTATAATTTTAGTTAGATAGAGATTATATCAAAAGTGCAGACCTCTCAGCCTTGGTGAAGCTTCCCACATTGTCCCACACAAACATACTCTTTGTCCCACATTTGGTTTGTTGGGATCTGGTCATCCTACTTTTTACCGGCACACACATGCCCAGTGTGTGAATGGTTATGTGATGTGTGTTTTCAGGCGTGGTGGCATGGATGGAGGTTATTAGTGTGGATGCAGCCTTACTCTACTGTCAGGATATAGTGACAGTTTCATAAAAAAATATCTATCATATTTGCTCAAAGTTCCTGACTGCAGCTTTAATCTGGTAATTAATATAGTCTGGTTTCACAGGCACCCTCTGCCTTCACAGCAAAACACAATCTTTCCGTGAGTCGACTCTTTCTTTCCACATGGGAGTAAAAAGCTGCACATATCTGGTGAAGTGACTGTTTCTAAACATAAAATGTACATTGCACTCAACAAAAACATCCTGTTATTTTTATTCTAACATGGTTCAGCTTTAAATACGAGTCAGACTCCCAGCCAGTGTAAATGAGCCACAGTGTAGATTAGTGCATTCATCATCCCTTCCTTCCATTTCATCCTGTACATTAGTCACCTCCTGCAGCAACAACTCAACTCAGCTCTTTCCTGTAATCTCAAGCCTACCGTCTCCGCCTCCTCCTTCTTCTTGCTCTAAAAATGTCTCCTCCTCAAACAACAGCCCCTTGGTCTTGTTTCCAAAAATAATGTCCGTTTTGTTTCAAAGAATCCTTGGTATGTGCTGGCTACTGGCTCGAAGAATTCAGCATTTTCCCTTTGTCCTACCAAACCCACTCACCCTACACACACACACACACACACACACACACACAGCATAGCTATTTCCCTCTTCTCGCTTCCCTCTGTATATTCTTCCATCAATCTCCTACCTGCCCTCTGTCTATCACTCCCTCTCTCACAGATGTAGGTCTCAAAATTGCTGTGAAAGCAGCCAAAGGCATTATGCCAGTTTCATTTCCACAATCTGATTGCAAAAAAAGATTATCCCTATTACAGTGTGTTTGTTTACTAAAGAAACAGAAGGGGAATTTGAGGCTGATGGGGTATCTGTCTCTTTGTGCTCGGATCACAGCAGAGTGAGGGATTACAGCCTGACTGTAGACATTTAAGCTGGTTATGTTTTTAACCTAGATAATAAGAATGTGAAGTTAAACACAAACATATATAATTATGTCTGAGTACATGTGGGATCAGACGTACTGTAGTAATTTTATCCACTTGTTCAAGCGCTGAGTGAGTCAGACTGAAGGCATCTCAGCCTGGCACAGCACAGACAGCAAGAAATGGGTTCAGCATCAGCACACGAGCTCACACACAAACACATACAGACCATCCAAAGCTGCAGCAGGTAGAATTGGGGCAAATGAGATTAAGTGAAATATGAAACAGTGACTATATCCTGACAGTAGTGCATGAGACAGGTAATCTGAAAAACATCATGTTCCTCTGTGTCCTCTGGGGCTCCTAATGGCATCTGCAAGATTTCACAAATTGGAAGAAAACAACCAATCAGAGCTGATCTGGAGTCTGCCGTCTCTGAGCAGCCGTCAGTCACTCACAAACTCTGATCAAACGGTTAATCTAGGCAGCGCTGATCAATTATGAATCAATATTCTGTGACTGTAATGCCTATTTCTCTCCTCAAATGTTTTCAGAAACATCTTGGCAGCCATGTTGAGATCTGTTGAGGAAATACCAAGCACCGCCCACTAGCTGGAGCTGGCCGTCCACGGTGAGGAAGAAAAAAGCAGAAGATGACGGGATGATGGGGGACAACATAACATAACATTATACAGACATAACAAGGCTACTGAACAAGATAGACCTCTGCCGTAACTTAACACAGAAACGCACTGTGTTAATAATAAGCTGACCACCTCACGGTACCACCAGCTGTAACATTCTCAGGAATTTGAAAACTAAATGAAATATAAATTCATTTTTTACATTTGGAGAAGCTCTTACATTATCCAATCACTGGCCCTGTAGCCCTACTACATTAAGTAAATCTTTGCTGGGACAGTGGAGTGAGTGAAATATACATTTCAGTCTTCAGATGTGTCCAAATATTTTGTAAATGTAGTCCATATTATAATATTAGATAGCACAATGTAGTCTATATATGATTAATGAGTACTGTAGATAGACGACAAAGGTTCATGCTGATGAATACATACTGTAAATCTGTACAGTATGTTGTCATTACAGCTCCATACATACAATCGAGTTGAACATTTTATAAAGCCAGAAATGCTGTGTGTACTATGTATATTGTGTACAACATATATTTATATCCCTTGTATCCCTAAAACATGCATCATTCTGTGACATTTTACATTTTTGCTCACATTGATGATGCCACTATATCATCTCCTGTCTCAGTGTCAGCTGGGGTTGGCTCCACGCCCCCTCGACCCTGAATGGGATCAGCGGTTACAGGTGATAGCTGGATGGATGAAAGGTTTTATAGAATTTTTGCCCAATGACTCCCGAAATATACTGCCTACTGCAGCGTTACGTCCACCTCCAAATTAATATTTAATGACCAAACAACATTCTTGTAGCAGCAAATCTTGTTGCACACACAAACACAGTCGTGTTTTCGTGACTTTTGAGGACATTACACAGACTTACATTGATTTCCTGGAGACTTACCGAAACCATAAGTTTAACAATTACTTGCCTAATCCTAACCCTTACCCTAAACCAAATCCACACCCTAAAATACAGTGTTTTACGTTATGGAGACGTGCATTTTGTCCCCAAAAGGATGGCAAGTCCCCACAATGTGACTCTGTAAACATATTCATGTCCCCACAATATATAATACACACACAAACACACACACACACACAGATGAATACCACCCAGGAGGACAAAAGCATGAGCAGCATATCACATTAAAGCTTTTGGTTGGAGGTTAAGAGTCAAATATTTTCAGAAACAGGTTAATCATGTACATTTATCCCTCACCATCATCATCATCACCACATACTTCATTCCGCATGTTAAACATATCAGAAAAGAAAGCATCCCAGAGGCACATAGCAAGTTTAAAGTCATATTTTGCATCGACACTCACCGTCTTCAGGCTTGCTCTCTCCACCGCCTTCTTCACTTTGCCGTATGTGCCTTTCCCCAGAGTCTCCATCACCTCGTAGCGGTGTTTCAAGTTGTGTTTGTGCTGGTGCTTCTTCACTTCCATCGGCGCTGTGGCAGTCGGTGCCGGCCCCGCCGCCTCCATGTCGGTGTGTCTCTGCAGCTTGTCCGCGCTGCAGGGCTCCAGGTACTCCTCGCCGGTACCGGCACGGCGGCCGCTGGATGCCCCGTCCCGCAGACAACCGAGCTCGGAGCGGTCGCCGGTGTTCATTGCACCTCTGCTGTCCGCCTCCCGTCTGCCCATCCTCTCTGCGCACTGTGCGCACCACCTGTCAGGAGCTGCCCTCACTGCGTCCCCAAATTACTTTGCGCGCCCAACAAAAGCAGCTAAAGCGTTTGTTCGTGACCGATCAGTCGCCCATATAGTGATATCAGAGCAACAAACTAGTCTACTGAGATCCCATGAGCAGCAGCTGTGTAGTCCTCCTCTGCCCTCCCCTCAGAAAACACAGCAGCAGCAACAGGAGCGATGGGAACCACATGGTCCGGAGCGATGGGTGGAGCCTCCTCATTCCAGAGGCAGCTCTCACAGCAACATCCCGGCGCGTCACACACATTTGGGATCATTTTGGGTTTTCCGAGGGCTCTCATTTGACCGGCTCAGGCGATGGAGGCATGTAAGGAATGTCATGCGGGTTAGACTCTCTAGACAACCTAAATCCACCACTTCAGTCAGACATGTTTGTTGATGCTTTGCCATGCGGTGAGCTCAGAAAAAATAAATCCTGGAAGAGGAAATTGGGAGGAAGTAGAGACTTTGAAGTCAAGGAGAAAGAGTCATGGTGGTTGTTTAGACGGCAGAATTGAATAATATTTTTTTTTTTTAAATCCACATACCATTAATAACCTAAAGAAACACAAGAAGTTGCTGATCTATGGAAAGGCAACTGGTATGATTACCCCATATAACCTTATAAAGACCATGCAACAAGTGATTATAGGATTACAGGACCACTATACAATAAGACTTACTTAGAAGTTTGTCATTTAAGGCTAAAATGTCAGTGCAACAGTCAATGAATCATTTATTTGTGGTTTACCGATCAGTAAAATACTTTAATAAGGATTAAAAGCAATTACTGTCTACATTACTACAATTTATTTATAACTGAACTTGGCAGCGATTTAATGTGGGTTTCACTTAGATGTTTTACATTTAATTTCATTATTAAACGGTTAATGACCCAGATGCCTGCCAGATGCCTTCAGATGGCAGATGGTCAAAGTTTTATAAAACCAAACTACTGTATTTTACATGTATATATATTATAGGACAAAGCAAGCTAATATGAAACATTCTTCACCTCAAATGTCAGCTTGTTCTCATTAGGTCAAAAACCTTTGTCATGGCCGTTGGCATCTGATGCCGCCGCACAAGGCACTCTTTACGCTGGCATGCAATGCACCTGGCTTTCAGTTTACTACAGTGTAAACCCATCTGTGTCAATATAACGCTCAGGGAAAGTGCTGTAGTGACATAGTAGTTTAAAAAGTGAAAGAGACACACAGGACGGGAGGGAGGGGAAGTGGATGGGTCAGACAAACAAGACTTTCATTCAGGAGTCCGCTGTTCATGTCCCACATTTTAAATTTCACTTTCATGTTACAGTCAGCGATTTGTTTGTGTCCCACACTCACAACATAAACTCACATTTTCTCTAAACAGTCATTTTAAGCCCAACCATGTTTTTTTTCCTAAACCTAATCCTAAGTGGGGGTTTTGCCTAAACCTAAGCAAGTGTTTTTTGTTCAATTCACAACATTAAACATGAGTTTACTGCAACCAAAAAAGTGACGCCGTGGGGTCTGACAAAGCGTCAGTATGTGACAAGTTTCGATGACTTTTTTCAAATGTGGGACCAGAAAATTGCTTAAAGAAACAGTTTGTCATTTTGTGGAATATGTTTTTTTCACTTCATTGCTGAGAGTTAGGTGAGAAGATCAATATCTGTCAGTTAAATATGAAGCTGGATCCAGGAGATGGTTAGCTTACCTTAGCACAAAGACTGCAAACAGAGGGAAACCTGTAAATATGCATATTTCCCCCCAATAGCAAGCTATTCCTTTAAAACGCCAAATATGTTAATAAACGTCTTGACTCTTGTCTTTCAGAAGCAAAGTGTGTGTTTCCTATCAACAGACAACACTGGTTTCTTTTAACCATGATCACAAGCTTGATTTCTCTTATCCAAATAGTTTGAATTGCCTAAACTGTGCATTAACCTTCTGGTACATGTGAAGTCCAGCCAGGAGTCCAAGAGGGCAGAGGCTCATTTCCCACCCATCCTGGCTCCAGATCATTGTTACTCTAAGCCAGGGGGAGATGAATCAGGGTGTGAAGAGGTCTCGAGGATTGAGGTTAACCACCAGACAGACATCATAGCTGTCATGCACGGCTGCTCGTCTCTCCACCACCGTCCACACATTGTCTGCAGGGTCCAATTCCAATATCTCCTTGGTGATGATCTCATGACGGCCTGCAGCCGTGAGAGAAAGTATGCAAGTTATGGCTGACCAAAATCTAATTTCTAGAGATTGTGCCTCATTAGGTAGCGGGCATTCCCTAACTCTCATGCTCCTGTTTTTCTACCATGAAGTAAAACTTGTTAGGGAGACCATCTTTAAGGGACCACGCAAAACAGCAGTTAAAAAAATTAATAATAATTGACAGGCGTTCACTAACTGACCGGCCCCCTTGTAGTATCCACAGAGGTAGAGCTTTCCCTCCACTGCTCCTATATTGGAGGCATTGGTTCGAAGAGTGAGTAAAGGAGTGGGCAGTGTCGGTCCCGCCCTCCAGGTGTCTGTGTCGGGGTTATAGATCTCCACAGAGCTCATGCAGCGACGCGATTGTCCACGGTCCTCTCCATCACATCCTATACCACCTGAGGAAAACACAGACACACACCTGGCTTTATTCTTACTCATATAGCATAAAGACTTAGGAATACAGTTGGAGTCTTGTAGTCTGACCTATTATGTAGATTTCTCCGTTGAGGACAGCCGTGCCACAGCGGTACCTGGAGTACTTCATCCTGGCACACTCAGTCCACCGGTCCTTACCTGGGTCAAACTGAAACACACGGTTGCTCAGCTTGTCAGGCTCGTCGTCTGGCTGGTGCTGAAGAAGAGAGGCATAAGGAGGAAGGGAAAGATAAGGAAATTATGTGAGAAATACGAAGAAGGACTGAGAAGGCAATTGTAACATTCATCTGACTGTCAAACATTTCACCATCTGACTGAGCTGCTTTGTGGCCACTGTGTGTAGGATTTTTGCATGATTATAACATATTTTGAATGTTTAAAGCAGTTTGTGTTTTGCAATAAAACTAAGAGATTTACTGACATAACCAGCAAACAGAAAAGGTATTTTAACAAAACAGTTACAGTACATCAGGTACCATCTTGAATTATTATCTCAATCCTGCCCTACTAGAGGGCGCCAAAGCATTTTCTACACACTGGTTTATAGCCCCTGAAAAATATTGCTCTATAACATTAAATATTTATGACTAAATGTACAACAACCAAAGTAAATGTTTAGTATAAAAAAAAGTCTTTGGTAATTATTTATAGAGTTTAACACCGAAAAACTCAGCTAATCTGCTTGATGTGGGTGTGGATTGATCGAATTTGATTGAATGGCAACACAATCAAACAATTTACAGTTTAATTCAAATATATTATTAAATCCTGATTGGTGCATGGAAATATGTGACATACAACTATTCCTATTTTGTCATAAAATTGTGTGTTCCTGTTGGACCCCATGGTTTAATATTGTTATAGAGCAATACTTTTCACGGCCCTTAAATTATTGAGCCTTTATTTAAGGGATAGTTTGTGTGTTTTGAAGTGGGGTTATATGAGGTCCTTATCCATAGTCAGTGTATTACCTACAGTAGATGATGGTCCACACCTCCAGCTTGGAGAAGCAGACAGTATCACCAGCACAGGAGCGAAGCAATGTCCTGCTGTA
Source organism: Pterois miles (assembly GCA_947000775.1). Lineage (NCBI taxonomy): Eukaryota > Metazoa > Chordata > Actinopteri > Perciformes > Scorpaenidae > Pterois > Pterois miles. The sequence goes on from CAMQGK010000368.1 coordinate 3,749,282, forward strand.
GACGGGGACAGCAGAAAAACATATTTTAGCCACCTAAAAGAAAGGCTGACCTAAAAAAAAAAAAAAAGTCTCTTTAATTGTACGCTATATTTTGAATGTTTGATGAGGAACTGAACTGAAAGTGAAAATTATCTAGGCTCTCTCCAAAGTCAGCAGGCTCTGATGACAAAACCAATATAGATACGTTTCACTTTCAGTTCACCGTCGGAATCTCAGAAAATATTCCAGTTATAGCGTACACTTGAACGGATATCTCTTTTTTAGTGAGCCTTTCTTTTAAATCTCTAAAATCTGTTTCAGCCGTCCCCATCCACTGTATTGATCTGCTCCGGTGCTCCTGTTTCTCGATGCTGGAGCCGCGCAGACTCATCTACTGTAGGTAATACACCGACTACTGATAAGTACCTCATACAACCCCACTTCAAAACACATGAACTACCCCTTTAATACTTGTGGGGAAAGTCTGTTTTGGATTGTCAACAAAATAGCCTGAGCCTGATAACAGAATTGTGTCCTCTTGCTCAAGGACACTTAAGAATACCCATCCACTGCACAGTTAATACTGACATGCACAGCACTGTTTGTGTACCTGTGGTGTCCAGCCCCCCAGCACATAGAGATGCTCCTTCAGGCTGACGGAGCAGGGGCAGGCTAAGGGGAGAGGCAGTGGGGCAAAGCTGAGCCAGCTGCCTCCTCTCTTCAGCGACCATCTCTCCACGCTGTCTGTGATGATGTAGTGGTTACGCACTTTCATCTGACCTCCTATCATATACAGGGAATCGCTTAACAGCCCTAAAGCATACATGTCCCTGTGCGCTGTGGAGCACAGCTCCACCCAACTGTTCTCCTCTGAATTATCGTACCTGGAACATAAACAGGCATTTTAGATCGGGAACTTCCTCATAATGTGAGCGTGTACGCACACACATACGCACACACACCTGTAGATATCCACCCTCTTCCTCCTGTGTTGGTCTTCTACCTCTATGGCCACCACTATGTTGTTGTCGCATGTCACTGCCCCAGCTGTGATCTGCCCCACGCCTCCACAGCCCCTCAGTGGAGAAGGGATGTAGTAAGTCTTTCTACCGTGGGGGGCAAAGCAAAAACTGAGGTCAGCAAGTCCTCCACGGCGGGCAGGCACTCCCTCCTTATTCACTCCACCCAAGCAGAGCAACAGGTCGGTGGTCTCCATGCCATAACGGAGTGCTGGCCGAGGTGGAGCTGATGTCTCACAGAGACCTGAGGTCTGGAGGGCAGCGTCAATCATCCCAAAGCACTCAGAATCCCTCAGCAATACCTAGAATATTCATTATAGGCAGTGACAATCTATTAATTCTTTGATAAATGTGGATAAAGAGACTGCTATTACTTGTCCCTTCCCTGCCTCTCCTGACTCACTGGGTTTCTCCTCCTGGCTTTACGAAGGAATCCAGGGTCCACAAGTTCCAGCCGGACCCGCCTGATTAGCTCCACAGCCTGGGCTTCACTCTGCGAGTCTCCCCTTCGCCTCTCCACCCAACGCAGCACCAGTTCCAGCACAACCTCCTCCTGCGATATATTGAGGTCATCTGAACGAAGCAGATCTCCAAGACTTTGGGCATCCAGCTCCAGCAGTTCTTCTTCCTCACACACCTAAAGACAGCAGGATAATGAAGAGGGAGTAAACAATGGCAAATGACTTAAAAGAATTAAAAGAAACAGTATATAACGGATGGTAGCAAAGAATGATGAAGTTAAAAACTACCAAAGAAATACACTGTAATTCCCAAAACCATCTCAACACCTGTGCCTGACTGTGCAAAAAGGGCAAGTGACATCTGCCCCCTAGTGGCGTTATTAAGTAGATGAAAAATAAGTCAATGTGAAAAGCTAATAAAATTATTTTGTGGAGCAAGAGATCATCTGTTCTGAGGGGCCTGTATACACATGTTATACAGCACTTATGTTCATAAATCATAATCAAGCAGTATCATTTTCCAGATCCTGTGACAGATTTTTATCATTGATAAAGCCGGGAATAATTATTTATGGCTGTAATTGAGAGAATATATGAAACTGCTAATAATTAATGCCCCACCTGTGCAAAGTGCTGACAGAGGTATCTTAAAGCGCAGTCGGCCAGACCAGCGGCCCCCAGGTTTCTGGCCCAGTGGTACAGCCCGACACAGTTAGAAGGGTCCATACGGGCCTCCATGTGGCTCTGACACAACCTGAAGCAGCAACAAAGAGTCAGTACTTCTTCAAACACACTTTAGGTCACTGTCCTCTTCACTACCTGATCATCTCACTACTGTATTTTAAAGAGGATATCGCAAGTATAATAAAATTACCTTGATGCCTCTAATGTTCTTTAGTCTCAATCCTACCAACTGGGGCAGCAGCAGACCCCAGAGGTATACTTTGAGTCATATCTCACAGGTACTTTAGTCTATCATACCAATTTTTCATGACTTTGTCAATCAAAATGTTCATAATGACCTCATGTCATTATTTTCTGTTTTAACTGGTGCTTTTTAAAAATACTAATGTATCCATGATGGAGATAATGATATTTTGAGAATAAATAAGTTAAGTTAAATAACATTTTGCTATGATGGTTGTTTCTTACAGTAGTATATTCTTGGGGTCCCCAGGGACCCCAGTCCATAGTCCTTGTATGTTAAAGGTACAGTGTATAAGATTTGGTGACATACACTGTAGTGGTGTGGTTGCAACCAACCGAGTACCCCTCCGCTCACGACTCCCTTTCAAAGACTACAGTAACGTGAAATGATGAGTGCAAAACTATGGTAACGCCATTCAGCTCACTCAGAGGCCATCCTTACCATAATAACACTACTTTAGGAGCAACAGAAGTCAGACAGCGGCTAGGCGGTACCATGGTTTTGCACCCTGTGGATCACGTTACCGCAGTCTCACTGTCGGAGAACTACGCCAGCCTTCAGGTGGGGTAAGAACATGAAAGACCCTCTCTAGAGCCAGTGTTTGGTTTGTCCGTTCTGGGCTACTGTAGAAAGATGGAGAAGCAACAAGGCAGACTCTGTGAAGAGGACCTGCTCCCTATGTAGATATTAAGGACTCAATCTAACAAAAACAAAATGATTCTTAGCTTCAGATGATTATACACTAATGAAAACATAGTTATAAATATTATATTCCAATTTTGCCAATAGATCTCCCTAAATGCTACACACTGTTAGACTTCAAATATGTTGGTGTGGTTGATGAGGGTTGATATAGTGAAGACTGCACAAGTCCTGCTGATGTTAGTTTATTAGAATAATGATCACTTCCTGGTCTCTTTTCCCACCTGAAGGCTCCATCTACATGGAGCAGGAAGGCAGCAGCAGCCACCCCCTGGATGTTGTCGTTGGAAAGGTGGAGTTCAGCCCGGTACATGTAGTCCAGTAGCAGCGCCAGGCTCTGGGCAGGTGTGTCTCTGAGAGGTACCTGTCCTCCCCGGGTCTCCTTCAGACCACATGTAAACATGGCCTGCACACAGCAATTCACAATTACAGTCTCACCAACAGATTTGCTGGTAACAGTTCAGTGAAACACGTTGCATCATTATGTATTTTCCTATATCAGCACAATGACTTTCAGTGATTGTACATGTCATTTTTACCTGGAAGTACGGGCTGAATGCAGACAGCACAACCTTGTGGCAAGCAAAGGGAACTCCCTCTGCCAGCAGCACCACATCAGTGAGCTCCTCGGCTGCTCTCATTCTCTCCAGCTGCCTGAGCAGAAGTGAGCCATGCTCTGCCTGAGCAGAGCCCAGCAGTGGATCCTCCATGGACTCTTGTTCTGGATGTCTGTACCACTTTTGTCAGCATAGAGAGGAAGACCCTGTGGCAGAGAAGGGCCAAACTTAAATATACATACATTCATACTGGGGCTGTCAAATTAACACACAAATGTGATTTAACGCCACTAATTTCTTGAACCCAACTTGCAATTTTTAGGTTGTAGCAAGCTCAGTTTTAAAGCTAGAGTGGAGATTCTGGCATCATATGAAACTATAAAAAGAAACCCACTGGTACCAACCATGCTGGGAAGAATGCTACATAACACTCTACACTTACCATACACTAAATTTTGACTTGGAAAAACTGGCATTGTTATTTTCAAAGGGGTCCTTTGACCTCTGACCTCCAGATATGTGAATGTAAATGGGTTCTCTGGGTACCCACAAGTCTCCCCTTTACAGACATGACCACTTTATGATAATCACATGCAGTTTGGGGCAAGTCATAGTCAAGTCAGCACACTGACACACTGACAGCTGTTGTTGGCTGTTGGGCTGCAGTTTGCCATGTTATGATTTGACCATATTTTTTATGCTAAATGCAGTACCTGTGAGGGTTTCTGGATAATATTTGTCAAGTCAAGTCAAAGTTTATTTGTATAACACATTTAAAAACAACTGCAGTTGACCAAAGTGCTGAACATGGACATAACATAACATAGACATTTGTCATTGTTTTGTGTTGTTGATTGATTTCCAATAATAAATATATACACATATCTGCATAAAGCAGCATGCTTGCCCACTCCCATCAAGAGTAGAGAGTAAAGAGGAAAAAATATGTGAAGAATTTGCGATTAATCACGATTAACAATTTTAATTGCCCTAGTTCATACACCGACTCAAACTGTTACTGTTACTCTGGTGAAAGTACAGACATAGGCTATTAGCAGCAAACTGTAGCAAGGGGTTTGGACCACTTCATTGGTTCAAAACTGGGGTGTGTGTGAAATAATTAATGGGGCACAAATTTGTATCTGTATTTTGCTTTTTGTGAAATATTGGACAGTGTGTACCATTTAGGGGGATCTACAGACAGAAATAGAATATAACATTAATAAGTATGTTTTAGTTGGTTGCAATCTGCACCACTGGATGCCACCACATCCCACACACTGAAACTAACTGAGGGGTTTCGAAGGGAAATGTCTCTGTTAACAACTCAGACATCTGAAACATGGTAAAGTGCCCCATGTAGACACTGTTTTCTTACAACAGGTCATGAGCCAAATAAAGGTTGGAAACCACTTGTTTAATCTTTTTTGATATAGTTATTTTGAACTTGAACTATAAATACAACAAATGCACAAACATAAGGGGCATGTGGTTGTTCCTATAAGGACAAACAGCTGAAGGGAGCCTCTTGAATGGTGTTTGGTTAGTTAGAAGAGGTACATAAAGGCCTCTCTCCTCCAGTTTGACCAGTATTTTTAACTGGTTTAGCCCCTGAGCAGCTGGCCCACCAACCCACACACATAGAGATCATAGTAACACATAGTGCAAAACATGCATTTCTTCTCACTCCATGCACAGGCAGCAGCAAGTTAGTATGACTTCAGCTAGCACATGCAGAAAACAGCTACCATACCAGTGGTGTCTTGATCCAGAGCCAGGGTTCATAAAGTTATGAACTGAGGTGATATCAGTTTTAATATCTCAAACTACTCTTCACAGACTGTTTTTGTCTGCTGGCAGGTCTGTCTTGTGTTCTGTGCTTGCTGCTGCCTGTGAGTGAGGGGAATAGCAATGCTCACTGGTCAAAAGGTTTAAAATAGACCAGCAAATGCTGTTCAGGTTTCTGTAAGTGGCTGGGCAAACAGCCTACATGTCCTCTGTAATTTGTTTGTGTGGATTTCATCTAAATCTTAGAGACTGAAGGAATGATATGAGACTTCACCTTGGCTAAACCAATCCAGTGCCACGAGTCTGTGTTCAACCAAACACTACCAGGAATCAAGTATCTGTTAACGGTGCTAAATAAGGTAGGGACATTTATATCTACATGGCGACTGCTGAGCCGGGGCTCAAGCTAACGGTGCTAACGGAGCTAACAGTGTTTACCTGAGGGGGGAACCGGACAGTGGCTGCTATGCTTCCACAGCATAGACTGTCTGTACATAGATGGAAACCGTCGCCCCATTTCCTCCCTCTGTACAGAAGTGAAGCCAAAATACGGAGCAATAAGGGAGCTACCTGAGCTGCCATTTTAGATTTTCACATCATTTGGAGCCAGAGTCTGCGCAGTAGTGACGGTCCGGTGGGCTTGGAGTCCACGGAGGAGACGTAGTATCGAGGTCCCGCCCACACACCTGCCCGATCCAATCATGAGCCGGGCACAGCTGCAGCTTGTTACGGAGAGAAATCACAGCTGTCAATCATGACTTCTCACCTCTGTATTGAAGCATCAAATAACTCTTTGAAACCAAACTTATCAGAAAAGCTAACCCTTGAATACACATCATACATAATAATAACTACCTAAAATGACAGAAACTATCTTTAGGAAAAATGTATTTGATTTGTACTTTGACTTTTTAGTTTGTCTCATCCACTAGCATGGATTTATGACCTATACTAAAACCAGCCACCAGAGGGCGATGAAGACATTTTGACTTGTCCATCTTTATGTACAGTTTCATAAAGTGCGTTATCAGCTCTAACAGCTGAATGACAGCAGCAGAGCTGTGGAGGTGAGATAGTCAGGGCATGCACTAGAAGGAGCCTGCCCATGTCAACAAAGCACAGAGAAGCAGGGACCACAAACCACAGAGAGGGAGAGCAACTTCATTCTCTGCTCAGGTAGACATTGCTTCTCTATGTCTTTACATAGACAATAAGAGCTGCACACAGCAGCGGTTCGTCTTGTGTTAAGGATGCTATGGTTTTGTTTTTTGTGGTCTGGACCCCAAAGACAAAGAATGGCTCAGGTAAGTAAAAATGAACAGTAAAAATGAGCTGGCAGTGGAGGCAGGAAATAGGCTGGCTGGAAGTGGTTTCCTCTGACGAGGGAACAGACTCTCTTGAGAAGACTGAGCACATGGTAACAAAGCTCAGATGCTGAAGGCACCACCGGTAGCAATGCAGCAAGCAAGAAGTGAAAGTCAATTGTTTGTTTCATTGCAACGTCTGTGCCCAGCAGCAAAGCTACCATAGTGCATCCTGGTACCACGTTTTCCCCAGGTAAGCGACGCACATGCACCCGGCCATCCACATGATGTAAAAGAAAATGTGATTCATCAGACCAGGCCACCTTCTTCCATTGCTCCGTGGTTCAGTTCTGATGGCGGTGGTGCCTTTTGTGGGTGGACACGGGTCAGAATGGGCACCCTGACCGGTCTGTAGCCACGCAGCCTTATACGCAACAAACTGCGATGCACTGTGTGTTCTGACACCTTTCTATCTGAACCAGCATTAACTTTTTCAGTAATCTGAGCTACAGTAGCCGTACTTGAGCCGTGGCCGCCCTTGACCCTGTCGCCAGGTCTCCTTTCTTGAACCACTTTTGGTAGGTCCTGACCACTGCAGACCGGGAACATCCCACAAGAGTTGCTGTTTTGCAGGTGCTCTGACCCAGTCATCTAGCCATCACAATTTGGCCCTTGTCAAAATCACTCACATCCTTACGCTTGCCCATTTTTTTCTGCTTCCAGCACATCAACTTCAAGCACAAAATGTTCACTTGCTGCCTAATATATCCCACCCACTGCCAGGTGTCATTTCCTCAAGGACCCCTGGGGTCCTTCAACCCGTGGTTGAGAGCCACTGGTATACTGTAGAGCACCTGTAATTATCCCACTTTCAAACACACCTCGAGTTATAGTATGCTTGAAAGCAGATTTTATGGTTATGCAGTTGTTTACTACTGATTGTGACTCAGCAGGTCCATTCACCTTTGTTGAAAACACCAAGAAATAACTGCAGCAAGCAAGCCTACGGTGGTATGTTTTATAGGGGTCACACAAGTGATAAAGACCACAACTGAGCACATGCAGTCACACAGATACTCTATACAGTATACACACAAAGAGCATGACTGTCATTTTTTCTACTCAGTTGTAGGTGACAGGAGGGATGTGTCTGATTCCTGGACAGGTTATTGGACTAAACACTCCAGTGTCATTTCATGCTAATTGTTTTCTAATGCTGTTTCATGCACAGTTGAGCATACTGCATTACGCAGCAGCATGAGCATAACAATGTGGTCCAGACCATCTACACTAGACAGTGCAGATTAATCAGTGACACCTGCTCAGGATGGGTACATGTGAACTTGCCTCCATACGTGAAACTCACTTGCGTCAGGGACGGTGCTGTCACGCTGCTCTCTCTGATCCCAGCTCTTCATCAGGACCTTTGGCCAAATGCATACTTTAGGAAGGCCTCATTGTACAGACATCTGCATTTACTGATGAAAAGAAAGCAGTTGTTACTTTAAAGTGGCTAATTTGGACGATTTTATAGTACATAACCATTTAGAAAGTACATTTTAAGCCATTTTATAGCACTTTGTTGAGTGTGCTTTGAAAATAATGATCTTTCACTCCATTATCATTCTAATTGGTACAGATAGATTTTGTGACTTGAGCAGAGCTCTAATCAGCCAGAAGAATTGAAAACACATGTGGGTGTTTAGATACTTAGAAAGAGGACCTACTGTATTTAGGGCTGACCCAAATGATTCAAAGTTTTGATGGTAGATGCAAGATGCTACGCCAATGCTTTTTTTTGCTTGTTTTATATTTTAAGTATATCATAGTAATGTGTAAATCCCCAAATAGCCCATCAACTAAGGAGTAATCCCACAATATTATTCATTATTCATATGCAAGATTATTAATTTTTATGAGTTATACTCATATCGCTGTTTGTTGGTTGTAGAGGTGCATGTGTGTACCGTCGTGCACAGTCAGCTCTGTCCCCAAGCTTCGAATACCTTTGAATATTTTTCACCAAAGCTTAGAGGCCCAAAAAAATGGTATCCGGTCAGCCCTTGTCCTGTTATACTTATTTTTTATCTTTGTCATACCGGCCATACTGTACCAACACTCTGTTTGAGCTCCTGGAGGAAACAGGAAAAAGTACAAAAGCATAATAGGTCCTCTAAACTGAGTCAGGATTTGGTAGGTCCAAGCATCCAAGTATAATTTATTTTCTTTAGCCTTTTCTTGATTTTATTATTAATTTATTATTTATAACTTTTATTGAGTGTTATACACTTTTCTCTGTAGGTAGTAGCTGTAAGTGTTACAAGTTGGATCAGAAAGGGACTGGACTCAAATGCACAAGTCAAACTCATACTAGAGGGGGAGTGATCAACGAGACACAGGTGGACACAATCAGGGCGGGGCAGACAATCAGACACAGGTGAGGTGATAAAAAGTAGGTCAGGAGGCGTGGAGACACACAAGGGCAGGAAGTGCAGTGATCTGAAATGCGAGGGATGTTAGTGATGACAAAATAATCAGGCAGTGAAACAATGAATGAAATGAAGAGACAGAAAATAAAACATGACCTACGATCTGGTGACTGTGACACTAAGAATGGCAATATTGGTCTGTTGGTCAGTAACACTTTGGTCTTGACTGAATCTCAAAAAGTATTTATAGTCTCCAGAGGATGAATCCTGCTGACTCTGTTAGTGCCTTTACTTTTCCTCTGCCACCACCCAGAGGTTGGCATTTGTTTTTTTAAGTGAAATATAAATATATAATAACTATGAATCTATAAACCCATCCTCTAGATGACAGATGAGCCCCCAGGGGCAAGGGGATGATGTGTATGACCGGATTGTTTCACAAGTAGCCAATTTACAAGCTCTTTTGAAACAAATAAAAAGTGAAATAATCGTCAGATGTGAGTTCCCAGGTTGCATTTCGCCCCGTGTGCTCCTCCACACTGACTCCACACAACTGTTTACCAGCATTCAACCAAAGCCTGCTCAAACATGGTTAGTCAAGACTTGGAATAAAAACAAAAACCAGAGCACTTCCGTTATCAAAATCTTGTGCTGCTGCTTACAGATTCTACTTGTGAATGCAGAATCTGTTTTCGATGGATTGTCATTAAAGTTTGTACATCCTGTTCATCACGTTTTCCAGTTGCACATTATGTAACTAGTCCAAATAGAGTTTTCTGCTCTGTTAATTTTGGGTTCATTTTTAAAACCTGTTTCAGGACTCATGTTCTACCTGTTAAACATTTTTTTTTACTTTACTTCCCTTCTGTCTCTTTTTTGAGGACATTACTTTACCATAGTCATATTATTCTAACTTGGTATGTTGTTTTCCTGTATTTCCTCTAAAATCCTATTGTAAGTCACATCAGAGTGTAATGCTCTGTAAATTAAAATGTAAATGTTCTGCATTGTTTGGATGATTGTGTTCGTAAACACAATTTATAAAGAAGTTGAAGTTATTTCAATTATTTCAAATATATAAAGGTATCTGTCTAATCCACTTGATTCAGCGTCCTATAAAACTTCTAAATTGACTGAAATTTCATAATTGGCTCAACAGAAGATGACATGTAGTCACTTCTGGTTTAAATGGCCATTTTGAATTTTTAAAATGTCAGAAAACCACTCCAATATTGTTCACATTGGTCAAGCCGTTGCCCAACATATGTAAGTTAGCATCTGGCAGTTTCTAAATGCTGGGGACTCGGGTTGTACATTTCTAGGATAAACTTAGGGGTAGTCAAGATCTCTGGGTTCACATTGCAGGCAAGTAGACCACTCAGGATGATCTGTAAAAACTTTGATGATCCTCTGACTTTTCACTTTTTTTTTTTTAAATTATCCTATACTTTGGTTTGTAACCAAATGCCTGCAAAATTAATGGCATTCCCATCAGTCTCAGTTGTACTTTGTGTTTAATGGTAATTCACCAATTTTAGCATGGTAACATGCTCAAACAAGATAGTGAACATCGTAAAAATCATGCTAAACTTCAAGGTAAGGTGTTGTGAGAACATTTTCATGCTGACGTTAGCATTTAGCTCAAAGCATAGCCTTATAGGGCCGTTAGATTGGCTATAACATTTTAACTTTATTATACACTCGCCAGCCACATAATTAGGTACACCTTGCTAGTCAAAGGTCAGACCCCCTTTTGCCTTCAGAACTGCCTTAATTCTTTGTGGCATACTTTCAGCAAGGGGTTAGAAACATCCATCCATCCATCTTCAACCGCTTATCCCGTTAGGGGTCACGGGGGGCTGGAGCCGATCCCAGCTGGCATTGGGCGAAGGCGGGGTACACCCTGGACAGGTCGCCAGTCCATCGCAGGGCACATAGAGACAGACAACATGTAGACAGACAACCATTAACGCTCACATCCACACCTACGGGCAATTTAGAGTCATCGGTTAACCTAAACTACATGTCTCTGGACAGTGGGAGGAAACTGGAGAACCCGGAGAAAACCCACACAAACATGGGGAGAACATGCAAACAACATACAGAAGAGCCCCAAGCCGGATTTGAACCTGTGATCCTCTTGCTGTGAGGCGAGAGTGCTACCGTGCAGCCCGGTGTTGGAAACATTCCTCAGAGGTTTTGGTCCATATTGACATGATAACATCACACAGTTGCTGCAGATTTGTCGGCTGCACATCTATGATGCAAATCTCCCGTTCCAACACATCCCAAAGGTGCTCTATTAGATTGAGATCTGGTGACTGTGGAGGCTACTGGAGTACAGTGAACTTTGTCATGTTCAAGAAACCAGTTTTAGATGATATGAGCTTTGTGACATGGTGGATTATCCTGCTGGAAGTAGCCATCAGATGATGGTACACTGTGGTCATAAAGGGATGGAAAAGGTCAGCAACAATACTCAGGTAGGCTGCGGCATTTAAACAATGCTCAGTTGGTACTAAGGGGCCCAAAGTTTGCCAAGAAAATATCCCCCACACCATTACACCACCACCAGCCTGAACTGTTGATACAAGGCAGGATGGATCCAGGCTTTCATGTTGTTTACGCCAAATTCAGACCCTGCCATCTGAAGGTCACAGCTGAAATCGAGACTCGTCAGACCAGACAACGTTTTTCCAATCTTCTATTGTCCAATTTTGGTTAGTCTGTGCGAATTTTAGTCTCAGGTTTCTGTTCGTAGCTGACAGGAGTGGCACCCCATGTGGTCTTCTGCTGCTGTAGCCCATCTTCTTCAAGGTTCAACATGTTGTGCGTTCAGAGATGGTATTCTGCTTTCCTTGGTTGTAAGTAGTGGTTATTTGAGTTACTGTTGCCTTTCTATCATCTCCAACCAGTCTGCCCAATCTCCTCTGACCTCTCACATCAACAAGGCATTTTCATCCATATAACAACTCACTGGATATTTTCTCTTTTTCTGACCATTCTCTGTAAACCCTAGAGATGGCTGTGCGTGAAAATCCCAGTAGATCAGCAGTTTCTGAAATACTCAGACCAGCCCGTCTGGCACCAACAACCATGCCATGTTCAAAGTCACTTAAATCCCCTTTCTTCTCAATTCTGATGCTGGTTTGAACTTCAGCCAGTTGTCTTGACTACGTCTGCATGCCTAAATGCATTGAGTTGCAGCCATATGATGCTATTTGTGTTGACAAGCAATTGAACAGGTGTACCTTATTATTTGGCTGGTGAGTGTATATTTTCTTTTCTGTCTCTTTTATCCCCTTCTTTCTCTTTTTGTTTTTCCTGCACAGCAATGTGTAACTTCTGTTTTGAAAACTGGCATTATTATGTCTTCCTACCACTTTCCAACTTAATTTACATCAAATCTTTTTAGAAACTAGGTTAGGAAAAAACAGACTTTACCTTTCTCGCCATGAGGAAATATATAACTCTCAAGAGGTTAACGAACACCTCACCTCCTAATCCCAGCAGTTAAATGATTTATCTCACTATTTACCAATTGATAAGAGGGGGCAACGCAATCCTATATTTGCAAGTGTCACATAGAGTTAATGGCACAGCAATTACAAGATAACAGTGACTTTGTAGTTCTGAATATTTATCTTTGCTCTGCTCGCTTTTTTATCTCAGTCAAGGTGGTTATGTTTTTGGTTTGGTTTGTTTGTTGGTCAGCAGGATTACGGAAAAACTCCTGGCCAAATATTAATGAAAGTGGGTGGAAGGGTATAGCGTGGAAGAGCCATTTAAATTTTGGAGTGGATCCAAATCACAGGATGAATTAACAATTTTTTAAAAATATTTTCATTAGCCTAACACCACAAGATAGGGTATAGTAAGGCAAGAAAATCAATAACGGTTTCAGTGTTCGTTATATTTAGAATATTTTCACCTGTTTACCTTGTCGTCAGACAGCCCTCTCCAACTGGAAACTGAAGCCGTTATCGATGCTCTTGTCAAAGCCACCAGACTCCAGTCACAAAAACAGTAATTTTACCTTACAGAATACCAAAGTTGCTGGTCTACCATTGCTTTGATTGGTTAGTATGTTGTTTTTTTTTTTAGTTTTGTGTTATTGTATTACTTGTTTTTTTAATAATGTGAACCTTTTTGCTGCCCCATTCACAGCAGTACATTGATTAGCTCCATTGCAATTATATCAACCACCATCAACTGTAGATAGTACTACGGCTACGGATAAGTACCTCATACAACCCCATTTCAAAACACCCAAACTATCCCTTTACAGCTGCAGTTGATAGAAGTGAATATGATAGTACTACTGACAGTAGTGCATGAGACAGGTAATCTGGAGGAATATAACCAATTAGAGCTGATCTGGAGTCTGCCGTCCAGCTGCCATGTATGATAGCCAGCTGTCAATCATTTGTGAATCTCAACCAAACGGTCAAACAAGGCTGATAAAATATGAACCAATATTCTGTTACTGTAATGCCGATTTCTCTCCTCAAATGTTTTCAGAAACATCTTGAAGTGTACTGTTTAGCTATAAAACGAGAAAGTTTGTTGTGATCAGAAGAGGAAATGTCACCAGCCCACCAGCCAGAGCACAGCCAATAGGAATGCTCTTTTTCTGAAATGACCTGTGATTGGTCTCCCGTCACGGGCTAGGTTTTTAAAATCTTGAAAACCGCCATGAGGAGGTGCAGAACTCTGATTTTCTGTCAGCACTTAAATTACAATATGCTGAAAGGTTATTGTGGAATTTTTGCTCAATGATGCCAAAAAAGATGCCTACTGAAACTTAGTTTACCACAGCAAGCAGGCAGAGGACTAAAACAAGACAGCATTTCAACTCATCCATACTTACAGGAAAAAATGAGACAGAGCCCAAACTCTGACAATTCCAGCATCATTACATCTTTTAACAATATTTACTTTTATACAGGTAAATTGAGCTGAATAACATTAAAAGGAAACGTATCAAACCAAATTTGGATCCAAAAGAACACGTGTGTTATCTCATTCAAACACAATATTCTGGTGTTTGCCTTTTAAACATTTATAGTCCTGTGGAAACATACATGATTGACCTTGTTTCAACTCCTTTTTTTTTTTTGAGTGATTTGACTGAAACGAGTTCTGTCATTGATTAAAAATTAAACATACGATCTTGTTTTATATAATCTGTGTATGAGTTGAGATGTGAGTGGGGTTGTAGAATGTTATTGCTAGTTATCCCTTCCACTGTGCTTCGTCATCAAGATTTTAACAGCACATATTTACATGGGTGTGACAGGGACCAGGGTTAATATGTGTAAGAAGAACGTCCTGTTACTGTATGTCTAACTCTCATTTGTTCCTGTTAGTCATTCCACTTACAAAAAGGAGATCTTCTCCTGTGAGTCATTTGTTCTTTTACGTAAAATGATTGTTTTGCCAGTGATGATCATTAACGTAAAAACCAGGAGAGGATCGGAAATTGCGACACAGAAATATAGTAGCCTAAAGCACAAAGACAGGCGTTGCTACAGGAGTGAAGCACATAACTTCAGTTTATAATTTTGGCTTTATTAATAAGATCTAAAACCAATGGAAACAGTGTATACCACAGGCTGCTCTACCTCTACAGGTCTAAGTAAGGGAAAACATACAGTGAGCTGGTCATGGTTGTGAAATAAACCCAGATGGGGGGAAGCCAAAAGAAGAAAAACAACAGACAAACAGACTGCAGTGTAAATGCATCCAGGTAAATATGCTATGCTACACTCTGAGCTAGTGATGTAAAATAAGTAAGGGATAATGTACAGCGAGTGTGGGTGGACCCTGACACAGAGCACCCTGAAGAGGTTTATTTCACAATAATGATCCACTAGCTGTACATTATCGTGCTTATTATACAGCTACTTACTTGAAAAAAAAAATCAGTGATTTGAAACAAAAACCGTCCTGCAGAGTCCGACATTAGAGACACTAGCAGTGGTCTGTTATACGTAGCAACGGTCTGTTATAAAGAAATAGACTGTAGAGCGCTGTGATTGACCAATCAGAATCAAGTATTCCACAACGCCATGTAATAAAATATGATAAAATAAAACTTTATCTTCGACTGACCATGACATGTTCTTTTGATTTCAACCACTCCTCGTCCTCGTCAGTAAAAACACAACTGACACATAAAACACTGAAGACAACATGTTCAATGTAAAACATTAATGATAATCACAAAGATGTGTCTGTACTTATCAGGTCCTCATCACTGATATGCTGAGTACAGGGTGTGATCTAGGAAAGTAGTGATCCAATAAAGTGAAAAAATATTAACATTTCAGATATAAGATTACAACTGGAGCAGAAAAATAGACTTTTGTTAAAATAAACCAAAAAACTAAAGCTAAAATAAACTTGTAAGGGTTTATATCTGTTAAAAACAGATAGTGGTATCACTTTTTCTGCATTAGTTTATCCTTCTTGTCTCAAACCTTCATCACCTTTCTGTCCACATTTGAGCGTATACACTGCTCTTTTTTCACTCGGACAGAACAACAAGGTAAACCTCAAAATCAGGTCGATTTGACAAAGACCCTATTAAACGTTAACCGGCTCAACGTAAGCATCACACAGATAATTTGAAGGAGCCCTGTCAGGAGAGTGACTGATGAATTTACATTATAAGGTTACCTGGTGCGAAGGTAAATTGGCTTTTATTTAACAAGCTTTGAAGCTAGAGTGATATATCAGGCACCTTTACATAAATATTGAACGTTCATTTATGCATATTGTGTATTATACTCCATCCATAAGGATTGAGTTTATTGTGCTGTTAGTCATCTTATTTCATCTTTTGTTCTGTTTCTGATTTTCAGAAACATTCATTCATTAGCAATTTTTTTGACTTTATTTAGTACTGACATAAAATGACATATGTTTTATATAGAGAGAGTCTGTTGACTCATCATGAGAGGAGAGAGTTGCACTGAAATTTGAGTGGTCTGTTTATTCATAGAAAAGAAGACTGAGAGATTTCAAACATGTACTAAGCAAAATCTGCTGGTTTCCTAGGTTGTTTGGCGTTTATGTGGACAGTTTTTTTTTAACTGGATTGCCAAATTACATAAAAAATATTGGGCAATGGCATCAACACGATGTCTCACAACTTTCCTGCTGACAATGTTAATGTCATCACTTTATGTCCTGAATGAGGAAACTGTTAAGCAGCCATAAAGATAAGATGTTTCAGTCAATCTGATCCATACACACAAAACTGACCAGCACACTGTCTGTCCCACCACCAGGTGAGGTGCTTTGTAAAAACATGTTCATTTTTAACATAAAACTAAAAAATATCACAATGTTTTCCCATATGCTTTAAATAATGCTTGTTAGTTACAGTGTTTCTAGAGACTCTCAGAGTTTTCACTAAATTATTCACCATAGGGTGACATTCACACACACATTAGCTCAGGTGTGTGTATGCAGAACAGAGACATGTGGGCTGGTGATTGTTCACTTATAACAACAGGAGAGGAAGAGTCACTCCCACAGTCCAAAAACACTGTCAGTCAGTATAGAGCAGCGAGGAGGCTTCACTCACTACACTCTGTTTGGCTTGTGTTAAAGTGCAGCTGTACCTGTCCTTTCCAATCAAGAAGACCACACTGTCTTTAAAGAGGGGGACTGCTGAATTTGGTCAGACAGACATGGACCTGGAGGAGAGGGACTGTTCAGCTGGAGAGTATTTTGTGCAGAGGAAGGTTCTGAATGAGCTACACCTGGATGAAGTGGCAAAGAAAGGGACATGGTCCACTAAACCAACCGTGGGTGATCGGGTGAAAGAGTCCCTGAGGTAAAGATAGAGAGGACAGGATGCTGGGCAGGGAGGTGTGACATTCAAATGAGGACACAAACTGACAAAAAGACCACATCTGTGGACGGGATTTTGCATGCTTGCAATTGCGTGTCTGTATTTGTGGATTTACTGCTCACTCAACCTGTTAAAAGTGACTCATGACTTAGTCATGATTGAGTTTTGTGCAAGTGAATGTGTGTGATTCAGTTGTTTAGCTACCTCAGAGCAGAATGGTGTTGATTAAATAAGGCTGACCAGTCGTTTTACCCGAGTCATTTAATGACGGTGGATGAGCAAAGTTCGCAGTTATTTCTAGTTGGAAGCATTTATGATAATCTGTGACACATCACGTAATACTCTAGCAATATATATTACATAACATTAAGCAATCACAATAACACAGGACTATTTTATGTTTAAAATATTTCCTGTTCAAGAGGACAAACTCTGTTACAAGTTGCTAAACCTGTTCTCGTTCTCATACCTGTTTACATAACCATTCAGCTCAATACTACACTGTATCTGTTACAAGAAATGAACAGTGGCACATGGATATGTTGGTGTGGACACTGTGTTGTAAGAGCTAGCTGATAAAAACTGTAACAGGTGTCACAATTCACCAGTCTCATTTAAGATATTTGCTTACGAAAAATGCTCACAAAATGTGCAGGAGTTCATCACTCTTAATCAGACATAATTCAAATCACAAATCACATCAAACTTTATTGATTCTCCACCTTGCACATGAAACAATATACACATATTGTAGGTGACTTTACAAAAAAAGTTTGAAAGTGAAATTCTGTGAATTGCTTTGTTATATGAATGTTGTGTGCTGAAGTTTCTTGGGTAACTGTTGCAGGTGTTCGGTGCACAGGCTGAAGCAGATAGTGCTGAGCTGGGTCCCTGTTCTCAGCTGGCTGCCTCAGTACTCCATCAGAGAAAACGCCTTAGGGGACCTGATCTCTGGCTGCAGTGTGGGCATCATGCATCTGCCACAGGGTTTGTAACACATGTATAAATGTGTACAGTGGAGGGAGCTCCCAAACTTGTCACTTTGAAGGAATTTATAGGGTGCATTCTCTGACTGAGATGTTGATGATTGATTTGACTTCTAACGACATTTTATTAAAAATTTTAGTCCCCAGGTCCCCCCCAAAAATCCTGAGATTTTCTGCCAGAGGGCCAAATCCAAGATGGCCACTAATACCATCTTGAAAAATGTATTTTTGCGCACCTAGAATCATGTATGAAGATACTTACTTTATGTAAGTCAACCATAGGTGTATAAAGAGAAATGAATACAGCTTGCATGGCAGCCTCTGCCATCAGTGTATGACTGTATGGGTGAATGCTGACATGTAGCTTTGAGTGGTTGGAAGACTGCAAAAGTGCTATTTAAATAGAAATCTGCTTACTGTTTACTCAGTGGCGCATGAAGCTAAAATGGCTTGACTGCTGAGTGATAAAGTACCCAGATCTTTCTGCGATCTTCTGCATCCATTGGGCCCATAGAGCAGGGACTCGCTCCAGCCTCAGACTGGATCTCATTCACATGAACATAGGAAGGGAAATAACTTTGGATTCGGCTGTTAGTGCATTTTACAACTTTCAGGACCTAATGATTTAAATACGAGCCATTCAAGTGTTCGTACTGGGAGGTTGATTCACCTCAAAAAAATATATGCTGATTTATCGACATCTCTTTCCCAATGTAAGTCTATGGGAAAAGTCTTTTTGGGCCCAATGGCATAACGTGACATTGTAGTACTGCCATTTGGCCTCTATGAAAATATGCTTCAAAGCCTGGCCCGCCTCCTGTGGCGCCCACAATGATTTTGATTCTTCAGTCAGTCGTCAGTTTGATGTTATGACATCATTTTGACCCAGAAATCCAATATGGCTGCCATACAGTAGAGTGCAAACATAACTTTTGAATGGAAAGATGTTTTTCAGTGAAAACTGTCTATAAAAAACAACTTGTAAAGTAGATTTTACTTTTTAAACGAGATTTGATCATTTATTCTGGTAGATCATGACATTACAGATGAGCAGAAGACGACCATATCTGGGTAGAATAGGACCAGATCTTTCCTTGTATCTGAGGAGTGGAATGAGGTCTGTCTAGTTCTATTACAGTGCTTTTGTTTGTGTTGGGACAACATGTGCTGCAGTCAAGATTTTAGACAGACAACACACCTCATTCCTCAGGTAAAAGGAAATCTCTATCACGTCAGATTGGACGAGAGCCATTGTTAAAGAAACACAACAGTTTTCTGATTAGGATATAATCCACAGTCCCGTGTCACATACTCATGAGACTTCAGTATTTCTAGGTTATTATGTTCATACTCAAAATAGATTTTCAGGAGGAGAACATTATTGTACTTAAACAAATCCACTATGCAGGTGCAAATAGTTTCTGATAGTGTGAAGAGGACTCTTCCTCTACCCAGATCTGGTTTTAGGGGCCTGACACACCAAGGCCAGTCTGAGTACCACAACCTGCTGGTATGGAGAGTATTTCCTCTCATGCAGGCACAGAATGTACGTGGTAGCTGGCCGTTGGCTGCAGTCTTTGTGGTGTGTTCAAGTGCAGCGTTTTGGCCAAGACAAAGACGACATCGACCTTTGTCGCTGTTCTCTGATGTCGGTTTGGTACTTCTGGGCCTCTATTCTACCTAGATCTAGTCTTCTTCTGCCCAGATCTGGTCATCCTTTACTAATATAATGTCATGATCTACCAGATTAAATGAACAAATACAGTTTAAAAAGTAAAATGTACTTTAAAAGGTGTCTTTTATAGTCAGTTTTCACTAAAAAACATGTTACCATTCAAAAGTTTCACTCTACTGGGTAGCGGCCATATTGGATTTCTAGGTCAAAACAATGTCATAATATCAAACTTATGTGAGAATCAGTATCCTTGTGGTCAACTTACACAAAAAAAAAAATGTCCTCATGTTCAAGATGGTGCCAGTGGTCATCTTAGATTTGGCCTTCTAGCAAAAAAAATCTCAGGACTTTTGGAAGGGATCTAGAGTGTTCAATTTTTAATAAAAGATTCATAGAAGTCAAACCAATCATCAAAAAACTCGACGCCACAGAACGGTCGCAGAATTGAGGTTCTGGACCCTAAATAGTTTGACATTTTGGGAAACGCATTTAATATCTTGCTTGCTGAGAGACTTATTTGAGAAGATTGACAACACAGAAAGACAGTGATATAATCTTTTGAAATAACTCTCTCAGCAAGACAGCAGTAAGTATATTTCCCAAAATGTTGGACTAGTGTAATATGTACCTATCTTTGAATTTGTTTTGAACTTTGTATCTTTCTTTTTACCAGGCATGGCATATGCCCTTCTGGCTTCCTTACGTCCAGTGTTTGGCCTTTACACCTCCCTTTACCCAGTGTTGGTCTACTTCATCTTTGGTACTTCCAGACACATCTCCATAGGTGAGTGAGAAACTGTGCATGAAAGTGGCAATGATTACATTTTACTGGAAGACCGAGAATATACAGTACATATTTGTGTTTTGTACGTTCAGGTACGTTTGCTGTGATCAGCATCATGATTGGCAGTGTGACGGAGAGGCTGGCACCAGACAGTCACTTTATTGTGAATGGCACTAATGGGACAGGAGGTGTGGACCTCGATGCACGGGACGCATACAGAGTACAGATAGCATGTTCCCTCACGATCTTGACAGGACTCTTTCAGGTGGGTCCATTTTGACCAAATTGAAAGCTGACTGTATCAAGGTACTGAACAACCCTTTTAAGCCATATTTCACTATTTTTAATAACAATCTCTTTCTCTCTCCAGATCCTGCTGGGTGTGGTGAGGTTTGGTTTTGTGGTTACCTACCTGTCTGAGCCACTGGTTCGAGGCTACACCACAGGATCAGCCTGTCATGTTTGTGTGTCCCAGCTCAAGTACCTGTTCGGCATCAGGCCGGCTCGCTTCACCGGTCCTCTCTCCCTTATTTATGTGAGTATGTCATGCATTACCAATTCACATATGAATAATAAAGAGAGAGATTGATTGATAGACTGACTGTGGTGGGTTCAGAATACATTATTCTAGCTCTGCTGTAAATAAGTTTGGGGAAGTTCATAATATTTTGTTTTTGTTGAGACTGTCAGAGGAGTTGATTCAACTTGATGTTCGCTCTAGGATGGACTTAACTAGCCTAACTAACTAACTAATTAAGACTTTTACATCTTGATTTTAAGATACTTGTTCTCAGATATCTTTGCAGGAATAGTTAGAGAGAGGCTAGAGCCAGCAGCTGGTTAGCTTAGCTTAGCACAAAGACTGGAAACAGAGGGAAACAGCTAGCCTGGCTCTGTCCAAGGTACAGTAAAATATTCACCTGCCAGAACCTCTAAAGCTAGCTGACACAATATATTGTGTTTGTTCCATCAGTACAAAAAAATATGCAAAGGACTATTTGCTGTTTCACAGGCAGTTATGTACCGATAAGGACCAGTTGTCATGCAACCACTGGGAAACAAGAAGTTACTGCTCCTATAACCAAGACATTGTTTAATCAAATGAGATATAACAGCTTGTACTCATCCCCAGGGCATCAAATACCGACGCTTTGTCATGATACACAAGTTACACACAAATTACCCTTTTGCACCGGTATGAGATGCACCAGACTTCAACACATCAGTATATGTTGCGATGAGAACGTGTTGGATATAATGTGTTAATTAGTGAGCTTTAGAGGTGCCGGTAGACAGATTCTGCCACCTGAACCAGGCTAGCTGTTTCTCCCTGAATCCAGGCTTGTGCTAAGCTATGCTAAGCAAACTCACTGCAAGCTGCAGCCTTCGATTGAAGCTACATAGGGGAGTGGTGTTGATATTCTCATCTAACTCTTTGTCTGAAGCGTATTTGAATTACTCCTTTAAGATACTTTTCACATCTAATGCTTGTTTACTGACATTTCAAACCCCAGCCAGCACACCTACACTACACAGCTGTTTTCAGTTCTTCCGGCTGATTAGATCTCTGTTCAGGTTGAAGCTATGTGGAGCTGGACAGGAAATGACATGACAATGATAACATTAACAACATTATGACCTCTGACACGTGGACTCAGTAACATTGATTATCTTGTTATAATGGCACCTGGCGGTGGGTGAAATATATTAGGCAGCAAGTGAACATTTTGTCATTGAGGTTGATGGGTTGGAAGCAGAAAATGGGCAAGCATAAAGTTGTGTATGCCAAAGGCCAAATTCAAGGGTCAGAGCATCTCCAAAACTGCAGCCCTTGTGGGATGTTCCCGGTCTGCAGTGGTCAGGACCTACCAAAAGTTGTCTAAGGGATGGGGAGCGAAGGCTGGCCCATGTTGTCCAATGCAATGTATGATAAATTGTTTTGATCTACTGCAGGGGAGTGTTGTATTGTTGGATACTTTTGTGTCCACTCCTCTACTTATGGGCAGCAAGGTGGCAAAGCGAGTAGGCAGACCACCATTAAGACTGCGCCCGTTTTGTTGCCTTCTACACTATACATAGATTATCCTGATTTCCAACCTTCACTCTTTCTTTCATCACTCTTTTCCTCTCAGACTCTGGTGGATATTTTCCGGCTGTTGCCTGAGACCAAAGTGCCGGAGCTGGTGGTTAGCCTGGTTGCGCTCTGTGTTCTCATTGTGGTCAAAGAAATCAATGGCTGCTACAGACAGAAGCTGCCTCTGCCCATCCCGATAGAAATCATAGTGGTAAGTCCTCCGCTTTGCTGTTCGATTGCCCTTCTTTTTCATTTGCAAAGCAGGTGTGTTCATTTAACAGTCCAGCAGGGGGCATCTTGACTACAATGATCACAGCGGACTGAGACACTGATGATGACCTTGTTTTACATTTGCCACAAAGAGAGGTGAAAGTAATGATTTACCCCACAAACGGAAACATTACTTATGCTTTTTTTTCCCAACAGATCATAGCAGCAACAATCATCACCCACTTCTGCGGCCTTACGAGTAAACATAACATTGATGTGGTTGGAGAGATTCCCAGTGGGTAAGTTAATGTTTGTATGTTTATGTATGTGGAAAAAGAGAGAGACGGGGGAGAGGTGAGATTCAGGACAGCTGTTAGTGCAAGGTTATTCACAAGATCACAGACACAAAAGTACCTCATTTGGTGGTGGTGGGGATATGTGGAGCTGCTGATAAAACAAAGCAACACAGGCTGCAAAGAGACAAACAGGGTCACAGTGTGTTTTTGTGTGAGTGAGTCTCTAAAAAGCTCCTGCGGTGGAAAAGTCCATCAGTGAGCAAAGTTTCCTCAAAAAGCTTAAAACAGGGATGTGTAAACAGAGGATATAACAAGAGACAGAGAGTATATTATAACCTATGAACAAGCTACTCTGAGCTTTTTATGTAGCGTATAATCACCCGGAAATAAGAATTGTGCTTTTGTTACCTTAGAATGAGACGTTTATAGCTACATATGGAGCAGGACCTCTTCACAGAGTCCGCCATGTTGCATCACCATGTTTCTGTAGTAGCCCAGAATGGCTTGGACCAGAGTCGATAGTGTTACTTGTTCCTGTCGCCGCCGCTCTCTCTCTCCTGCGTCACCACTCACTTCCCACGTACACACAGTCTAAACACTGGCTCTGCTCTAAATGACCTACGCTACTCTTGCAACAACTGGCTTTAGAGAGGGCCATTCACGTTTTAACGTCTGCCACCGTAGCTCTGCTTCACGCTTGGCACACGGGAGAGGCTTCAGTTGGTTGCAATCTGCAACTTCAACGCTAGATACAGCCAGATCCTACACACTGTCCCTTTAATGTCAAGAGTTTTTGGGGAAATGTTAGCTAGCTGTTTGTGGAGCTGCCTATGTGCCAGGATTATGTACAATGTACAGGACAAACGTAATAGAAACCAAACCATTCATCTTCTCCTCCTGCTCCAGGCTCAAAGCCCCTCAAGCTCCAGATGCCACATTGTTCTCAAAGATGATAGGCGATGCTTTTGCAGTGGCCATTGTGGGCTATGCCATTAACATTTCTCTGGGCAAAACATTTGCCCTCAAGCATGGCTACAAGGTGGATAGCAACCAGGTGAGAAGTCACACACACACACACACACACACACACACACACACACACACACATACACTGTAACACTCACAAACAGGTGTGAGCATTATACTTGCAGTCACTGATTCTGTCTGACTCACAGCTAACAGAGAAGAGTCAGACTTTGGCCTAATAAGCCAAATAGTGTCATGACTGTCGCATCAGTGGAAAAATGATTCAGTTTACCCTGGATCAAGTTAGTGAGTAACTTCATGTACCTATATTTGTTTCTGTACATATTTCAGGTCTTTATTTTAAAAAGAAAATACATTATATACATATGATATATACATTCCTCCTTTCAGATTGCAACCATGACAGTGAGACAGAGGCCAACAACAAAAGCAGTTGTACGTCATACTAACCTCTAACTCAACACACAATCAACAAACATTGTTACCATCTCTCATTTCAGAGGCTATTCAGACCAAATTATTTATCTGACTGTATCATGTCTGCAAATTGCAATTTTCCATTTGAGAAATTATTTCATTTTCATTTCATCTTTTTGGGTTGTGCAAAATACAGTTTCAAATCTAGTTTGAAGCAATTTAACAAAAATCCCATCCCTTAAGTGTCCCCAGCCTATTGCACCATTACAGATTTGCAATATGACATATCAAAACATAAGTTCAATGGTCAGTATGATTAATGATTTGTAAACACAAAAGAACACAAGTGAGGCAAAAAAAAAATAATTAAAAGGTAGCAGGAAATAACATAAGAAGGGGAGGGGGGTTATATCTTGTTAGGTCTTGAAATTATAGATTACAGTCTAGACCTGCTTGACATAACTTGACATAACTGATTTGACGCTATATTAAAAAAAAAAAAGAATTGAGTTGAATATCTACGGTATACATTTGAAATGTCTGAGGCATCCATCTTTTCTATCTAACTGGTTGCCAAATGGTGTAAAAGCTGAGGGCGCAGTCTTTTGTAGCGTAACAGTTTTTTTCAAGTGTCAGATGATGCATAAGCTCTCATCCATAGGTTAAAACTTGGAGAAAATTCTTCTCACCATTCACGTAGTATAAATCTTCTAGCCATAGCATGTAGCAAATGCTATTTATATTGCATATTTGTGCAATTTAGGAAAAGAGGTTTCTCTTGTTTCTTGATAGTCCCCATCTACAAGTCATTTTATGCAACACAGATTTCTGAATTATATCCTAATAGTAATTACCCGAATGATGGTAAAAGATGCATTAAAGCCAGTAATTATTCAAGTGCATTTCTAAACGTC
The DNA here is from genome assembly GCA_947000775.1 of Pterois miles. Taxonomy (NCBI): domain Eukaryota; kingdom Metazoa; phylum Chordata; class Actinopteri; order Perciformes; family Scorpaenidae; genus Pterois; species Pterois miles. The sequence goes on from CAMQGK010000368.1 coordinate 3,774,656, forward strand.
ACACAGTGCAAAACATCATGTCACAAAGCCACCCAGGATTCACCCAGTCAAACACATACATACGTGCAACATACATACTATAGTTGCAGTTACAGTAAATTCATTTTGCAGTTTATCTGCACAAGATACTATAACTTAATATGAAACATTAATGAGACATGGTTGTCTAAATGTATATACACGTTGCATGAAGCCAGCATGTATAAAAGGGATCGCAGGTATTACATAAGAGTAAGTATCACTCTCTCTTTTGCTGATTCATTCTCCTCTCATTATTCATTTTTTATGCCAGACCACGAGTTGAATTGCTCTGCCTTCCCTGTGCTAGTACATCAGGTCATGTCATCACCTTATTGGAAAAATTATGTCCTTTTTGAAATAGATAGACACAAAAGAAGAACCTCTAACAACCTGTGTGCCTTCTCATTAAAAGTGTTTTTAATGTCTCATTCTTAATAGCACACACACTTATTCACACACTTGCGGAAGCATGTGACTGCGATCTTAGGGGAGAGAGACAGGCTGGGAGCACTCACCGCCTCTAAGAGCTGGCCTGCTAAATCATTAATGTTCACCAAGCTTTATGCAATCAAGTGTGTCTTAAATATGCTTGGCACTGCCCTCAGCCTGGTGATGTATTGACTTGACCATAAAGTTAATGAATAGTACACAAAATATTATACTGTAGACCCGAAGGTTAAAGACATTGCAAACATATAGACGTGGAAAGAATACCATGTTTTAATAGCATCAGATTCGAGTATCCATCATTTTTGCATTAAACTGAAATGTTGCTGTTTGTCTTTTATCCAGGAGCTGGTTGCTTTGGGTCTTAGCAATACGATTGGCGGCTTTTTTCAGTGTTACTCTGTGACTTCCTCCTTGTCTCGCAGCCTTGTCCAGGAGAGCACAGGGGGCAAGACACAAGTAAACACACACATATGGACATATCAGCACAAATACCTCTGATTACATGTAATAATCATGTTCAACTTGAGGGCATTTATTGCACAGTAAGTGTGTGTGTGTGTTTTGTCAGGTTGCAGGAGTGATTTCGTCCGTCATCGTGCTCATCACGGTTTTGAAAATCGGCTCTCTCTTTGCAGCTCTCCCCAAGGTGACACTCTCCTTCCGGTACCATCTCTCTCTAATGATCAGGGTCTCTCTCTGCAGACAATTTTAGTAATCTGTGGGTATACATCTCTGTGTGTTTGTGTTCCTCAGGCTGTCTTATCCACAATAGTGTTTGTGAATTTGAAAGGAATGTTTAAGCAGTTCACAGATGTGTGTATGCTGTGGAAGACTGACAAGGTTGATCTGGTACGACTATATCTTCTTTGAGACTCGTTTTGCTCAGTTTAACGTTGTGTGAACCTTACAGCTTTTTGACTGTTGGTCTTTATGCTGCCCTCTAGCTGGTGTGGCTGGTAACATTCATCAGCACCCTCCTGCTCAACCTGGACCTTGGTCTGGCTGTCTCCATTGGCTTTTCCCTGCTTACTGTCATCTTCAGGACACAACTGTAACTAAACACACTGCTAATAATTAATTACTGATGTAAACACAATGAGAGATTTTAATAGTAATGTCATTTTAATACTTCTCAGACCGCGATACTCTGTCTTGGGCCATGTGCTGGGCACTGAACTGTATTTGGACACAGACACCTACAAAGAGGTAAGACTCTTCGTGATAAATGAAAGATGCTCAGTATACTCATCCACAGAAAGTTAAAGGGTCAGTTCACCTAAATTATAAGAGCATATGTTTTCACTTACCACTTGTGGTATTTAGCCATGTTCATAGCTTTGGATTCAATAGTTCGGATTCTAAGATATCTGTTCAATAATCCATAGACTATTGACTATTTCTTCAGTATATTGATCTGGTAATGTCGGTCAGTCAATCCACCACTGTGGTCCAGACTGAAATCCCTCAACATCTAGTTGATGGATTGCCATAAAATTTGTTGCAGATAATTGTATGGTAACCAGGAAAAGATTAAGTATGTCCCAATACATAGTATGTCAAGGTAAAAAATACCATTATGTCCTACTACATCCGGTCATATTTTATAGTATGCAAGCCAGCATGTTTTCTGGCTATTCTGACCCTCAGTCCTCTATGCAGTGGATGTATGAGCAAGAGGGTCAAAGTTGTATGTCCCAGTTGTACACATATTGTATGTATCAGTTCACACTTTTTGAGGGCAGCTGCAGTATGTACTAAAAGTAAAAAGAAAAAGTATGTGATTTGGACGTAGTCTATACTTGCCTATTTGCATGTTAACATTGTCACTCTGAGCATGTTAGCGTAGCATTTAGCTCAAAACACTGCTGTGTCTTGCTGCAGCCTCACAGAGCTGGTAGCACGGCTGTAGACTCTTGCTCTTACTTCAATAAAATTTTGCCTCAAACAAAACAAAGTTCCATTCACAGCCATTGTACAACAGAAACCGTCAGGTCTAACTAGGGGTAAATGAGAAAATATGCTTTTTCTCTATGAAATCTGGGTGAGCTGAACCTTTACTGGGACACTCTTTCAGTCATTAAGTGGTGTGAGAACTCCATTTATTCAAACAATACCTGGGGGAGGTACAAAGTGCAAATGAAAGCAGAACAGGGTGTGAGTTTCTCAACTCTTGCGTTTTATGATCTGTCCCTGCAGGCTAAAGAGATTCCGGGAATTAAAATCTTCCGTTCATCTGCAACTATCTACTATACAAATGCTGAGATGTACTTGGAGGCCCTGCAAGAGAAGGTGTGTGCAAATAAATCTGAATGTGTGCTTGCATGCATTTGATTGCAAGGTGTAATCCCTGTCCGGAGTCTAAAGCACCCTTAATTGCTCTCACTTTCCCTTTTCTCTCTTTAATGTGATGCTCGGCTCTTTTGTGCAGAGTGGAATTGACATAGGGACGCTGCTGATGGCAAAGAAGAGACGAGACGCAAAGCTGAAGTGTGAACTTGAGAAAGAGAAAAAGAAAGCTAAAAAGGAAGCAAAGAAACAAGTACGATATCCTGAATAACACATTTAGAGATACTTAAGGTTGCACAAATTATGGATTTGATAAGAACTGATAAGTCACTAATAGTTATTTCCACGTTTTCAACCTTTTGGCAGAGAAAAGCAGTCAGCCACCTGTCCAACGGCACATTGTCAAAGATGAACGTGAGCAACATCTCTGCAGAACTGAAGGGACAGGGTCAGGGGAACACTGTAGCCTTACGTCAGACAAAGACCCCTACAAATGACCTTAGTAAAGGACAAGTAAACTGGGCTTACCAACATGACGCGACCATGTACGACTCAGATTCAGACACTGGTTGTCATGGTGATGACAACAGCCACATGTCGCACTACGATGATGAAGAGAAGGGAATGCCGCGTGTGCCAGGCACACACAGCATCATCTTGGACCTTTCGACAACCAGCTTTGTGGACACAGTCACTGTGAACACCTTGAAAAATGTACGTGTCTGTCAGGATCCTGTCTGGGTTAATTAACTTAATCATCAGATGTTTAAGTTAGTTACCTCAGAGGGCAGTTACCTTTTTAAAAAGAATGAATAGAAGATAAAAGCAAAGTGATCTCTGTCTCTTTCTCCCAGATATTCAGGGACTTTGGAGAGGTTGATGTGGACATTTATCTAGCAGACTGCCAAGGTGAGTGGCACACCAGACGAAACAGAGACAAATTTAATGTCCTTAAAGTGGAGTCAAGGCACTGAAGCCTTAGATAATGAATGCGTCAAGCTCTCAGCCTCAGTGGCGCCACATTGTTCCTCATCGGACACATCAGTCAAACATAAATATTTATTTGTAGAATCACAAAATACTCTCTGTCCCATGCATCCATTTTTTTATGACTTGCAAGAGGGGTCTGCCTGCCTGTCGAGTGGCTTACTTATAAAGCCACTGCCAAGAAATCAACAATAATTCTGAAAATATATATAAATAAATACAGTTAAATGATTACATTTTTAATTAAAAGAAATGCACAAATAAAATGACATAAAATCAGAAGACAAGCTTAAAAACACTATGCTGATACCTAATCTACAGGAGATATTTTTCTGTCCTGTCCTGCAGCCTATATGATATATTTTCATATGCAGCTACTTTTCCTAATTTAGTCCTGAAAAGGGGGCTCTCCAAGCATATTCCAGTTCCTGAGAATGATTTGCTATCCAGTCATAATAGCAGTCTGGGTCACATACTTCAAAGCAGATAACTACTTACAGTGTTCCTATACATAAAGTTGAGCTGTCAATCAATTCAAATATTTAATCACAATTAACTGCATGATTGTCCAGTGTTAATTATGATTCATCAAAACTTAAATGCACATTTTTACTTGTTCAAAATGTACCTTAAAGGGAAATTTAAGTATTTAATACTCTTATCAACATGGGAGTGGACAAATATGCTGCTTTATGCAAATGTATAAATATATTTATTATTGGAAATCAATTAACAACACAAAACAATGACAAATATTGTCCAGAAACCCTCACAGGTACTGCATTTACCATAAACAAATATATGCTCAAATCATAACATGGCAAACTGCAGCCTAACAGGCCACAACAGCTGTCAGTGAGTCAGTGTGCTGACTTGAATATGACTTGCCCCAAACTACATGTGATTATCATAAAGTGGGCATGTCTGTAAAGAGGAGACTGGTGGGTACCCAGAGAACCCATTTTCATTCACATATATTAAGGTCAGAGGTCAAGAGACCCCTTTGAAAATGCCCATTGCAGTTTTTCCTTGCCAAAATGTAGTGTTAAATTTAGAGCATTATTAAATCTCATTCATGACAAGGTAGTATGACATGGTTTTCTAGTTTCATAGGATGCCAGTATCTCCTCTCTAGCTTTAAAACTGAGCTTGCTAAAAAATTAAACCGGAAGTTGTGTTAATGTGTTGAAGAAATTAGTGGCATTAAAACAAATTTGCGTTTTCACGTTAACTTTGACAGCCCTAATATAAAGCTTTGGACAGAACATCTCATGCATTCATAAGGATTCATAAGGGTGCTCATTGTCATGTTTTTCTGTGTGCCCAAATATTAGTGTGTGTTGTGGAGCAGCTGGAAACTGCAGGTTTCTTCTCAGAGTCCATTTCAAAGAGCAGGCTGTTTGTCACGGTTCATGATGCAGTGCTTCACATTCTCAGGAAACTGGGGCAGACTGACTTTGTACTCGTGAGTTCAGCACTCTGAATATTAATTACACGCTCTCAGCTCCACTTATCACTTGTCATTGTTGTAATATATTGTGAAATGTTCCCTCAATCTAACTCATTTTTCTCAGGATGTGTCCTGCAGCACTCGGATGTAACCAGCAGGGGTCAGACTGTTCCAACTCTCGCCATCTTCCTCCTCCTCCTCCTCCTCCTAGGCTGCCCCATTGCTCACTATTGGTCGTCATTGCCTCCTCCCTCTTCAGTGGGGGAGAATGCACCACCTTGACATGGCGGCCGGTTGCCATGGCAATACAGGGAGCCGTTGCTGTGGCAACAGGCATTTTATGATATAGTCTAATGAGATGGCCAGCAAGAGGCTACGTCATTGCAGCTCCCTCTCTGTGTGAGTGAGAGACGGAGAAGGGGCGGGGGTTGAGTGGGAGAATGTAACACTGGACTAATAGGAGTCTGTATTTATAGCCTGTGTGAGAGAGTAGAGAGGGAGTGAAAGGTTGACTGTAAGGGGAAACTCTTATGAGAGAGGTGCTGTCATGAACACACAGGCCACGATGTCTGTCTGACAATCTATATTCTTGAGCCAATGCAAGTCTTCCATGACAAATCAATAAAATGTAAATATTTTGTCACTGATATGGCCAGGCCATTCCCTCTGGGAGGGATACTTTCAATCCTGATTGGCTCCTAAAGCCCTCAGGAGTTAACGGAGTTGCAGATAGAGTGCGATAGGCGCTGCGTTTAAAATGAGCAGCAGCTTTTAAACACAACGTGGGTGTATAGTCAGTATTCACACGTCCGATACCTCTGACATCTTGAGTTGCCTTCTATTTTTGGGATCCAGTGTTATAACTATCAGAGGCTAAACACTGTATTGTAATATATTGTTTGGATAGCCCCAGCTGTAAAACATTTTTTCTTAAATTATATTTTTTTTTTACTTTAAAAATGTATATGGAAAACATATGTTTGTGTCTGCAAGGCAGGTCCATTTAGATGTGCAACTATTGGAAAAAGATCTTTCTTATCAATCATATTTTATCGGGTGACTCTTAGTGGGATGTTACCATCACAAATAAATTATCAACCTGCAGACCTAAGTCAAGGATCCTCAAATATTGGCTCCTTAAATTAACCACTTCAGTGTAAACAATGTCAAGTGTTGTAAATTACCAAACACAGATACTTCCTCGATGGTGCTTACTGTACTATCTGACTGATTACACATCTTCTGTGAAATGTTTTTTTACAGGTGTAACATATTTAATGTGATTGAACCAGAATAGTCTTGGTACATAGCCAGAGATTGAACAAGTATGAATGAGACCGTGTAAATAAAGAGTCATAATAACACATTACATCCATCTTGATCTGGTCATTTATTGCTTCTTTCCTGACATGGCATCAAGTCTCTTTCCCCTCCCCACAATCCAGTCTCCTGCTCTTTGCACAATTCAATATCTCTCCTTCTCTTAAGGTGGAAATACTGATCATCATCCCCTCCAAATATTGTTAACACTGATTCACAGACCCTACAATACACTGGATACTTAAGTTAGTTCATAACACACAGCTGGAAGTGATGCTGCTTTGTCTTTTTTGATTATTATTATTATTTTTACAAATGGAAGTTGTTTTTGTACAGTTAATTGCAGAAAGCAATGGCCAAAGACAAGGTCACATGTAAATGAAGACACCACTGTCACAGTCCAACACATACACAGTGCATTCACACACACACTTTCAGCAGCAGATATGAGGTCTTTCATTTAGAAAGTTTCATCAGAATTTTAAGTTTCTGCTAACTCAGCATGGCATGACATGGCAGGACGAATGAGGCTACTGAAAGCCTGACAGACAGGCACAGAAAGCGAAGATACTGCAACTACAGTACACTGGACACGTCACACTCACAGAACGAGACGGGACGGGACGGCACAAAGGCGGGGAGCAGAAAGAGAGGGGAGATTCAGCGAGGTAGTCAGCAAGCAGAGTGGAGGGTGTTGTCAGCGTGTGATGACTGTATGGGTGTCTTTCAGTTCTTCTCCCATCTAATCTTTGGTCCATTTGTCTTAAAACTGCAGGGTTGTGTGTATCTCCTTTTACCAAGCTTGTGTAGTGTGCGTTTAATTTGTGTCTGTGTATGTGTGTGCTGATGTCAGGGGCGGCCTTGGCTCTGCGTTCTGCTGGGTTCGGCTCCTCAGATCACACTTTCAAAGAGAAGCGTGCTCTTGGTTCCTGCAGGGGGCAGCAGTTTGGCCTCGCTCTCCGGGGCCAGGTACTCCAGGTGGTGTCGGCCCCACACTGGGGTGGTTAGGTGCTGCCACCGCTATGGAGACAAACAAGGGTGATGAGCTGATTACTGGACAGATGCTTCAGCCCTCTCTTCTGAGCCCTCTCTAATGAGTAATGATGAAATCAGTAAAGCAAATAACGGACAGGAGCGGAAGGGACGTATCCAGGGAGACACATTTATACTGATTACAAACAGAAACAGAGTGTGTGCGACCATGCACCCAGGCATACTGACCTCCCGCAAAGATCCTTTGCAGCGTAGTAATTTGTAGAGAACAGTGAGGGGGATGCAGAGCATGGAGGACAGGGCCAATGCCCAGCCAAGCACTTCACCCCACAAGGGGTAAGTGTACACTGTGTTGTAGGTCAGGGGCTTGTAGTTCACCACATGGAACAGGAACACTGCCTGTAAACACAAAACAATGTCGGTGGTTCACAAACTGGCAGGTTAATCCAAGCCCCCAGGAAGTGCACAGGGCTTTGACGCAAATTTTCGTAGTGACTAAGTGATGGTACTACAACTTCTGTGTCTGTTATGTGATGCCATTGAGCCCCAAAAGATTTTTTTCCAAAGACTCACATTGGGAAAGAGACGTCTGTAACTCAGCATATTTATTTATTTACAGTGAGCCCTCGCTATAACGCGGTTCACCTTTCGCGGCTTCACTGCTTCGCGGATTTTTTTTTACAGTGCATTTATTGTGCTCTGAATCCTGATTGAAAAAGAAAGAGTGCCAACAACTACCCATAACGATGTTGTTCTCTCGGAGAAAGACTCCTGCGCAGCCTGCAGTTGAAACAGACGCTACAGCGCAGCGGAGTGAGGACGGAGAGGCTCAGCTGGAGGGACGGTGAAATACGCGAGTGACAATGTTTCCAACCTTGTATTCATTACTATACTGTACTGTATTCAAATTATTGTTTTACAATACCGTTCTTTAAACTATCATAGTTATTTGTAAGAAAACGTTAATATTTTTATTTCTTAAACAAATTTTGGGCCTGAAAACAGGTTTTGATTTTTGGTTTCATTCTATACTACAGTATTGCATTGTAAAATAATAGTAAAAAAATAAAGCTGACTACTTCACAGATTTCACCTATCGCGGGTTATTTTTGGAACGCAACTCCCGCGATAAACGAGGGTTCACTGTATTTATTTATTTTTGAGGTAAATCAACTTCCCAGTAAGAACCCTTAAATAGCCCTTATTTAAATCATCAATGCTCTAATAGCTGAATCCACAGTTATTTTCCTTCCTCCATTCATGAGAGTGAGTCCTGGGAGGCAGAGTTAAAGGAAACGCTACTGCGCCTGCTCTACGGGCCCAGTGGATGCAGAAAATCACCGGATGATTCGGTAAAATGTGTAGAAAAACAAGGTGTAGCACTTACCACACAGACAAAAGGCGTGATGTAGGACCAGCACCACTTCATGTAGGGTAGGGGCTGATAGCCGATCATACGAGCCACGTCATCCATGAAACGGTCTGCGCCTGATGGACAGAAATGACACAAGGATGTTGTGGTGATGCGTTGAATTGTGCTGTCTGTGTTTGTAATTGTGTGGTATTGTCTCACCATAGACCCATGCGATCACCACACACTCCCAGAAGGCCTGCCACAGCAGAGTGATGCCACTGGCAGAGTAGTAGTCAAACAGCTGGAAAACATACATCCCTCCCTGACAGAAACACAGAGAAAGAGCAGTCTGCATCAAGACCATCCCGTTAATACTTTATGTGTGTGACCTATTTCCAGCCTCGTCTCCACTGTTTAGGCTTTCATTGCAGTTCATTCCCGTCAATGGTTCCTGTGTCTAATTTTATATATATATATATATATATATATATATATATATATATATATATATATATATATATATTATATATATATATATATATAAAGGAGAGAGAGAGAGAGAGAGAGAGAGAGAGAGAGAGAGAGAGAAAGAGAGAGAGAATCTGCTACTTTAGCAGAACAATCACAAGCTCGGGTAAGAGACTCCCTTTTGAGTCTCTGAATGGCATCGTACAAATGACAATTGCATCTCATCAAATGAGATGGCATTCTGCTTAATACTGAAGAATAAAACCTGCTTAATACTGAAGAATAAAACTAAATGAGGTCTAAACTCGTAACTCTGTACCTCAGTGACCATGGACATGTCAATCAGGAAGCAGATGACGCAGCAGATGGCCGCCACCACCTCTCGCCGCAGGGACCCCAGGGCAGATTTAGGCGGTAGCATGTCCATGATTCCTGTTATCAAACCCTCTACCCCCACAAACTGAAAAAAGAGAGCACAGAGACGGCAGAGAGAGGGAAAAAGTGAATATGTGCATGTAACCTTAATGTGTTCACTAGGTGCTGGATATACCACACAGAGATATCCAGATGAGTATGTTAGATCCAGACACTCGTTCCCCTATGCAAGAACGTTTACAGGCATCTTTGCAGAAACACATTTCAACCTCCAGAGTGAGTTGAGTGGGTAACTGCTGTTCGGCTAATTTCATTTACTAGAAACGCTATCGTATGCACGGCTAATGTGGCTATGGCAGGGAAAAGAGAGAGATGGATGGAGAAGAAATGAGGGTGAGAATGGAAATCGAGAGTAAATGAATGGATTGGAGAGCAGACAGACGCTCTCTGTGTGAATCAGACAGAAGCTCATTGACAAATCCCTGGGCTGTAAAACAATGGATGTAGGCACTGGCGCAAACAGACGCACAACAAACAGGCTGCTAAGAAATGCAATGCTAAAACTGGACGTGAAGGGTCAAGAGACTGCTTTGTGTGAGAGGAAGTGAGAGTGAAAGAAATGTAGATTAGCTATTGATTTACAGAATCAAAACGAAAGCAAAATATAATGATACCTTACAGTTCCTCTAAGATAATGCTTCTCCAATCCTTTTAAAAGGGTACATTAAAAAAACTCATGTGTCAGTAAATCAGTATTACCTGGCTGTCGAGGCCCAGTATGAGCAACATAAAGAAGAAAAGTGCTGCCCAGAGCGGCGCCAGAGGCATCAGCGTCACAGCCTTGGGGTACGCTATAAAGGCCAGGCCTGGACCTACACAGTAAGAGACAGAGTCAGAAGCATAAAGTATCACAGCCATATAGCTCTTACTGGCAATACTCAGCTCATTGCGCTGGGTTTTTAGGCTGCCAACTGGCGGGGGAAGCTATATTCCTCTTACCACTCTCAGCTACCTTACTGATGTCCACGCCTTGCTCTGCAGCCATGAAGCCTAGCACAGAAAACACCACGAAGCCTGCAAAGAAACTGGTTCCACTGTTAATGATGGCCAGCAAGAATGCATCCCTGCAGAGGGAAAGAAAGAGAGCAGAGAGAATGACACTGTGAGAAAAAGATACACTATAATATGCCATAACACAAGGCTCATGTGAGATACTCAGGACAAACACTGGCAACCGACGAGATGGGCTGAGATGGTGAATCATGGATCAATAGCAGTTTCTCTGAAAGCTGTTGTTGTATTTGTAGACGGCAGGTAGAGAGCAGACAGGATGGAAAAAACCCTATGGACTTAGTGCATACTGCATAAATATACACATCTAACATTATACTAATAATGTAGGCATGTAGAATTAAATTTTGATAGAGAGGATCTCATTCTCATTTAATTATGAAGTCAACAACATCCCTGTTATTCAGTCTACATAGTGAGGAATGACCTTCTGTTTATCCTGACAAGTGAAGTTTAGCTGGCAACAGCGGCCAAGAATCCTCTCCGATATGAAGAATGTATAAACAACAGTTGCAGCACGATGGTTATGATGACACTGTAGCAGCTGTGTTGAGCGGCAACCTCCACTCAGTCAACCATCAATACGCTCTATCAGTCTGAAACTGTGCTCGAAAGAATGCTTACGAAGTAAGTGTGTGCGAGGCAGTGTTTGGGTTAAGAAAGCAGTCTACGCCAAGGCTATAGTTATTAAACAAGACTACAAGTCAATAGTCACCACACACCAGGAAACAAAGATGTCAGATAGAGATAACTTTACACCTGTGGTGAGGATTTTACATAAATCAGAAGTGTTTGTAGTGAATAGTGGCATTCCAGTCTAGACCAGGCTCAGCTTTCATCAGTTTAAGGGCCAGGTTATAATAGAAAATAAATAGTTTGTATGACGTGCTGTCTGACCACGTCCGGAATCAAAAGCATTTATACCTGATCTGAATGGCGACGCTCAAAGGTGGAATGAAAAACGGGCCCCCATAGAAAGAGAGATATAATATTGTTTAAATATAGAACACATTTTAATACAGTCTCTCCTGCAGGGCATTCATTACATTGCACTTGGTTGTTCACATGAAAAGTGACTGAAACAGTTGTGCCAAGAATGTAAAATGGGAGCTTGAGAGAGAAGGTCAACTCCTCAGCTCCTCTGCACAGCTGTGAATGTCGGATCAGCATATTCAGAAAATAACAGAAATGGTCAGACACAGACCCCCCAACCCGACATCGTAAAAGTGTATGGGGGTATAATTATAAAATGAATTGTAGCAAGACTGGCATAGTCCTAATAAGCCCAGACTTTTAAACGTACCAGTCTAAAGCTGACTTTCAGTAAGAGTTTCTAGTGGCCCAAAGCTATTGGGAGTACTGGACATAATATGTTTGTTTTTTGGTGCAAATTGTGTCCATCTGTAGATATGCACTTTTTAATGATACAGCACAATTTTACAATATATAGAAAATGATTTTGCCACGGACCCCTGGGGGACCACAGACCTTACTTTAAGAATCATTGCTTTAAGGTGTACTTCAGGCTCAGGTTACTTTGGCTCACCTCTGCTTTGAGCTACATGCTAAGATTAATGTGTCAGCAACTATTGGATGATATTTTTCTGAGCATGTAACATTCTAACATGATGCAGCATTAGCATTGTAAAGTTTAACATATAACGCCTAGCTAGACACATTAGCACATTAGCTTTGTGCATTGGTATTATGGTACATGTCCACAGGTACGCTTTTTATTGCGGGGGATTGTCTCTGTTCCCAGCACTGGACGCTCGACAAGCTGCAACAAGACACTAGGTTCCTGATTGGACAAACACTTTCCCGCCTGAGCTGCTGCTCCAAGAGTTCAAACTGGAACCAATGTGGCGGCTCGTTTGGAAACTTTCTTCTCTTATATCACAAAAACTGTTTGCCGAAATGTGTTTCTGAAAACATTTTATGTGAGAAATAAGCCATGCAGTTGCTGAATCTGTCTTCATTTTGGATTAACAGTAGTTTAAAGGTTTCTCTGGAGATTCCAGAGGCAGCAAGTTGCACTGGACGTCCCTATTTTGCATAAAAAGGCATAGACCTCAACTTTATACAAATGAGGAGTGATCAACATGACGCCCCGTCTCTCGAATCGCGTCGCTACACTATGCTACCGGAATGCATTGCATGGCTGCTTACAAAGGGGGAAGCATGGAAGGACAGAGACTGTGGACATGCACCATTAGTCATGTGGCAATCTATCCAGTGCTTCAAGATACTTCACAGGTGGACACACTAAACATGGCAGCATGGCTAAAAATACATACAATATGAAGTCAAGCTATGTGGTTTGAAAGCAAATGGACAAGACCAAAAAATGTAGTCCTGAGCCCTAAATGTATTATACACTACACTATACTCTGCGGTCAGTTTATTTACACATCTCCCCAGCTATTCCTGGGCTACTCCGAGCGTGTGTGAGAAACAGAGCTGCTGACATACCTCACAATCTGAACTCATCTTTCAACTTCCAATTAAGGTCAAGGCTGAGGAAATGTCACATAGCAGCATATCCACAAGGTTCCTCCTATTTATGGGCATTACAAATATGCAAGCAAGTGCTGATTTACAAAAAAAAACTATCCCTATTACTACTGTGCAATATGTTAACATATCTGACAGGGTAGGGTAAACACATGCAAGCTCAACAACTAGCAATAATGAGCTGCACTCCAACACGTCTTCATTAAGGACCTTAACTGACCCTCTGTTGCACCAGTTCGTTTCTACATCCTTTCAGAAAGCACAATGGAATGAAATGGCTTGAAAATAAAACACAGCTTGTTCCATATTCAGGGCCTAACGACACTGCTATGACTCTTCTTGGCAACCTATTCACTTCTATTTTGATCTGGGAGGTGGACTACTTTACATCTGAAATGTGAGCAGTGTGCTAGGAAGTCTATGGGCCTTTTATCGTTATTCCTGGCACACTCATACAGTGTATTCAAGTCTAATGGTTGTTCTGGTGGCAATTAAGAGAGTGTTTCTTTCTTTTTAGGAGAAAAGGTCATTCAGTACTTCATGTGTGTGGAAATACTAGCTTTTTCTGGTTTGTTTGATAGTACTGTAAACTTTACAGTCACATGAGTCTGGCTGATGGTGCAGCCAGATTTGGCCTCCATGTTGGCCTCCTTCCAATGACAGTGGTGTCTGATTTAATGTTGCATACAAACTCACTGGTAACAGTTGTTATGGAAGCGGTTGTAGCTGCCGAGCGCAGTCAGGGCGCCCAGTCCAATGGCATAGGAGAAGAAAATCTGAGTGCCTGCATCAATCCACACCTATCACAAACAGAAGAGCCTGTTTCACAATCTGCTTAGATGTTGATATACAACAATTCCTTGTCACAAGCAAGAAAACAAGAGTTTTACCTGCGCTTCTCCAAGTTTGGACCAGTCTGGTTTCAAGTAGTAAACAATCCCATCTAAAGCTCCAGGTAGAGTGACTCCGTGGGCCAAAAGAACAACCAGAACCAGGTAGGGGAACAGAGCTGTGAAGTAAACAACCTACACAAAGATGGGAAAAAGAGAGCTGTGAAGTGCATTTATAGATACTGTGGGACCAATTATCAGTATACTAGGGGGTGGGGAGGTGAAGTTTGAGTGCTATGCAAAAAAACTTGAATTAAGTGAAAGTAGAAAACTCCACAGTAAACCCTTAACACATTTAAACTCCTCACATTACATGACATAAAAAGATGCAGTTATGTGATGAATTTAACAGGCTAATTTGAAAACTTCAGTGCTTATATCAACATGGTTTATCAGCTGTGGTCAAACGTTTCAATGTAACTGCACCTAAGTATGTTTTATCACTTTGATTAAGCAATTACCTGCTTTGCAAATACTCAAGTCTTAAGTAGAAGCCCATTAGGTCCTTCCTGAAGTAGATGTGTAATGGGCCCTGTCATGTTACTTTGAAGAAAAGGTAGCCTGTAAATGGAAAGCCAGACAATTTGTAAACCTCCTGCAATAGCAGGGGTTTTTGGCAGACCTTTCCAGAAGGTAGTCTTTGTCAAGATATGCTAAGAAAGCCGCCCCCTGCTACCTAGTAGAAGCATCAAATCCCAGCTAAGGAGCAAAGTAGTGAGAAAGCACATATTTGCCTTGATCTAGGGCGAACATGGGCAGAAAAGCCCCTATCCAGCTCTCAAACATCTACATGGTGGAAAGTTACTAATCGGCTTACAGCTGGCTGGCTGGCTCAGTCTCCTTCATTATTTTTTTCCCCCTCGCTCTATGAGCTTTGGCTACTCTGGAGACACAAGTATGCAAACACAGACATATGCTACAAAATGAGGATGCTTTCATTATCCCAATGTATCAGAGAAACACGCATTTAAAAGAATGAGGAGTGATCATCTTTTTTACATCATTAAATGAAAGTTATTCTGAACAATTTAGACTCTAACATCATTAATACAAGATAAATACAAGAGTATAGCCTGACTGAAACATTACGCTGCACATACACATAAATATCCTGGCATTAGCAGGCATTCAAAATACACATGTGCTTATATTTGTGCTGATATGTGTTTCAGTCCAGACACAGATCCTCTCACTATACCAAAGCTGATTTCGGGTCAAAGGACAAAATGCTGCACTTATTTAAACCTCTGCATGAAGCCATGCAAATATATGAGTCTGCCCTCAATAACCCCTGACAGTGACAAGTCAACATTTTACATACAGCAAAGTCATAAATATTAAATCTACATTCCATAAACCCAAACAGTGACATGTAACATTCATTATACAGCCAGAAAACACTTTACCTTGCCAGTAGATTTTACTCCTTTCCACATGCAGAAGTAAACAATGATCCAGGTGGCTATGAGACACAGCACCATCTCATAGCTAATGTCACCAGGCTCGTGCAGCCCACCAGACAGACGGAGCACTTTACGTCTAGGAGGAAGAACGCACATTAGATACATAAGGCAGAGTCAAAGACAAACTGTGACTGCAAGTTGAATTGTGTTTTGTCAAATTAGACTTTTATAAGTTTTCAAATGTCAGTTTGTTGCCAAAAAAAAAGACCAAAAAACATCATGAGAATGGTGAGAATAAATTTCTGCATGACTGGAAACTCTGGGTCACACTGTAGCGTGCATTCAAATATTTATAGTTTAACTTAAGATAATAAATTGCAATTTCTTAAAGGCTGCTGACACGCTACTCAACTCCTCCATGACAATTCCCAGATAAGCTATAACATACTCCCAGAACTCGATGACTGGGGAACGCATGCCCTCAGCCTCCGGGCAGCTCCCGTTGAGGAGGAGCTGGGCTGAGGACAGGTTCAACGGGGACGTGGAGGAGAGGAGGTTGGCAGAGGGTGGTGGCGGAGCTGGTAGGGCAGCGCTGCGGTTGTGGCAGGCACGGCGGAAGTCCTGGGTACAGTTGGGGGTGTTCCAGGGGTGTCCACAGGTGGCCCAGGGCAGCTGGTTGGTGAAGGAGTAGAAGAGGAAGTAGAGGCCCCACACAAGAATCATGATGTAGTAGGTGTTACAGAAGAACACTATCACCATGGAGGCCAAGCCAAGACCTGATGAAGAGGGAGAGAGGTTAGGATGTAATGTACAAATACTAAAACACCTTCTTTAGGGAAATATAAACATACACAGGTACCTTTGAAGAGGGGTGCGATGTTCCAGGCAGAGACCCCTCCCTGCTTCATGAACTGTCCCAGTGCAATCTCCAGGAAGAAGACTGGGATTCCTCCGATGAACACAATCAGCAAGTAGGGGATCAGGAAAACCCCTGCAACAAGCAACACACACACACATTTATTATCACATGATGACATTCAGCATATGGTATCTGAAGTAGCAGGTAGGTAGAAACATTGACAGGAAGCAATATGAAAATGAATTTTCTCTTATTCTATTCATATCCACAATTTCTTCTTAGATTTATTAGTAACTATTCATTGTTGGGATTCACCAGTGTTTTCTTATTTTTGCTCTTCTCTTAGGTAAGAGAAAATTTTATGAGATGTTGAGAGCACTTTCACAAAAATAAGAAAAAAACATCTGGTTTTCAGTCCACAAATAGTTTATCCAACGCAAGGAAACGCAAGTTTTAAATCTGAGGATCATTAAAAAATGCCTGAATATTATAGAAATTAATTTAGATTATTATATGTTTTAGAGTAATTATAATGATTGGATTATTAAATACGTGGGATATTGGTTCATTGACCCCATAAGACTATAAAACCCTGATAAAATTGCATGTGTTCAGCGACTGAATGGTTTACATTCTGCTTTTAGGTACTTTTTAATTTTCCTGTAACACCAGTAGTGACGCTCTGCAAAATCATGTTTACTTTGTTAACGTTTATTTAACCTCAGTTTCACTACTGCTGAAGTTCTTCTTCTTCTTCTTCCAGCCTGTTTTTGGTGGCATCAATCCAATATTTGCACACGAAACAACACCTCCCCTTATATAGTGTTTAGGGGGCGTTACCTGTACAAAACAACTGGCATCACGCCTCCAGTTTATGATCAAGTGGGATTCATCATTCAGCACACCTGGGCAAGAGCAGATCTGCTCCGTTTGCCGCACCTAGAGTTGACTTCTCTAATTTAGTCGCTTAACAGAAAATTAAAAGAAAATATAAGAGAAATTTAAGAGAACGCTGCTGCTTGAGGCCCAGTGTCTCATACTGAAATACTTTTGGCCGGATATTCAATATAAGCCAATTATGAGTAGTCCAAACTAAAGCACTGGCAAGGTTTGGATATCTAACAGTGAATATTACTACAGTATTTGCATGGTTTCTTGCCCAATTAATAACATAACAATGATAATAATGGTATTGGCTGGTTAGCACACTTAACAACATCACATATGTGGTATTATTTACACTTCAAACAGCAGTTATTTAAGGAGGACAGAATGGACAGTAAAAGACATACAGTATATGTTACAGAAGTTTTGTTGCATGTGGCAGGTTACAGATTTGAAGGTTAATGTTAGTCTGGATGTTCCTTGTCATTTACGAGAGGTGTGTTTGTTGCACAAGTGTGTTTTTGGTGACTGATCCTTGTATGCTGCTATCTTTAATGGTGTGAATGGAGTCTGAATTGGTATGCATTAAATCAAAATGTTTAACATACACTAGAGCTGCAATGATTAATCGATTAGTTGTCAATTACTAAATTAATCAGCAGCTATTTTAATAATTGTTTAATCATTCATTTTGCTGATTATCCCTTACATATTTAAAGTGTGGAAACTAAAAGGATAGGGACATCAAGAGAAAGTGGCATGTAAATATAATTAGCATGAAAATCATCGACGCCTTCAAGACTTGAGCTAATTATTTCATTAACATTGCATCAGGCTATTCATGTTAAAATCAGTGCTTTATTGTTTGTGTTTGTTTTCAGAACCAGGCTCATTAAGTATGTCTGTCTCATGGGAGACAATTGTACCAACAGGCAGACAACTAGAGGTAAAAGTCAGAGTTTTAAGGGCACAAAGCTGCTCTTACTAATCGAGCACTCGACACAACAAGGAACCGTTGAGAGGAGGAAGAAGCTATACAGGGCAAAAGAGCGAAAGCTGGGGAGGAGGAAAGGCAAGGCCTCAGATAAGAGTCGCTTTGGAAGTGTATATGGGAGATAAATGTAGTATTAACTCATATTCCTTAGACGTGTTTGGACAGTTCTGGTAAGTACTGTCCTTGAGCTGCATGCCAGACAAAGGAGGAGACGGAGAAAAAGACAACAGACTCTAGTGGGATTTATTAGTCCTGATAGAGACATCTAGTTTCATTTTGATTAGTAGTAGCTGGCTCAGGGCAATTGGTTCACGCTCAGTGCTTTCTATAAATAATCTCCTTTTGGATCTCATACTGTAGGAGAAGCTTGCTGTGATCGCAGTATAAAAAGATATTTTTAATAAAGGGCAGCATAAGACATTTAACACACTAAACTCAATTGCAACAATTTCATTTTAATAATATTATAACTGGGTGATGCCATTACCACCACAGTGCAGAGATGGGAGGAAGTCACATGACCAGCTATGACGCAGAGCAGCGAGAGGCTGAGAAGAAAGGAGGGAAAGATGGATACATCACAGGACAGGGAGGCAGGAAAAACTGGGACGACACCGCTGTGGTAGAGGAGGTTCAACAAATACAAAAAAAAATGACACGCAGCGAAGCAACGACATGGCTGGCTCCGCCACAGCGCTATTGATTGACAATGTGTGCCTCATTCAGTCCATCATTCTTTATGTCACTCTCTAAGAGCAGAGGGCTGCAGCCTTATAAGGAAACATTCATGAGTGTGAGTCTAAGAGTGAGAGGGATGGGAGCGAGAGAGAGAGAGAGAGAGAGAGAGAGAGAGAGAGAGAGAGAGAGAGAAAGAGAGATAAAGAGATAGAGACAGAGAGAGAGATATCCAATAGGAGGCGTGAATGGAATGACTGGAGGAAATGCTTGTGCTGACATACCCCAACATATTGGCCAAATCATCGAGGAACCGCATCCTTAATAGGCTTAAGTAAATCCTTTCTAATCATAACTGGACCAGACATACGAGCCAGACATAAATAAATAAATGAGATTAATTCAAAGTATTTACATTACATTCATCTATTACTGTCTCCTATGTTGTGTCCTTGTATCCGTTACAAACAGGTCTGACTAAGAGCCTTATCTGATAGCGTTGTTGTGCTACAAAGTGTACCCTGGGTCAGACTGGGCTGTCCTAACGCAAATGCGAGGGAAGGACGGACCCACGGTCACAGGACGCTTATTGTGTGACAAATCCATGTGGCTCCTTATCAGAAAGGAGAGCAGGGCAGAGAAAGCACCTTTGTATGCGGCATGAGTGCTGGGCAGGAGCACAGGGGGTGGACTGTGTGAGGCAGGCCATTGTTATATGATACCAGAAGGTGGGTATCAGAGCGACGGGTCACAAGACACACACACATGAGAGAGGGCTGGATTAATGCACATACACACACAGCTGCACAGTGAGTTTCATTTGAACATATCACCTCATAAAAAAATAGAAAAGTGGGCAGGGCAGAGATAAGAGAAGTCAAGGTCAAAAGCTGCAGGTTACTTTTGGACATGTTGGCATAGACAGAGAATGTGGGGGAGGGCATACAACGATGTAAATCACCTCATGCCAGTGAGCGAGCAGCGGCGGGATACACTGTGTTGAGCAACTTGTACGATTAGTCTGCCTGTTAAGCAACTGGCGGTTGTAATGCATGAAGTGAAACCACGTGGGTGGGCATGGCTTTTCAGCTACGTGCTTACGGCCACGCAGGGCTGGCTTATCTGCCTATTGTGTCTATTTCACTTTCACCAACAGTCAGGAGGATCTTATTTCATTAAAACACAAAATGGCGGGTAAAGACAGAAACTTTTCTAGATTTTCTTCTTTCTTTTATTCTCTATTCTCTTTTCTAGCTTTTATTTTTTGATAATGCTTTAAATTGTATTCTCATAACTAGATAACTGTAAATCTTAAAAAAAAAAAAAAAAAACATTTACCTATAAACAAGAAATTTCAAGAGGGCTGAAGTAGTGGGGATGATTTTTGTTGACTTCTGCTCAGTATTCAACATAATTGTTGCCATGAAACTAGTAGACAAGTTCAGTACTTGTCTGAGTCCCACCCTTTCTTTCACCAAAGGACCCTAATGTTGGGATTGCCAGATGAACCTAGACTGTACAGAAGAAGTGGACGTAGTCGCCATGACGTAGTCGCCATGACGTCACCCATTGGTTCATGGACTGTCCTTTGGTTCATGGACACTCCTTTTTTGGAACCAGAAGTGACACGAGAGGATGGAGCTAAGAACCGAATGCTGTAATGCCCCAATCACACTGATATGTCACTAGAAACCATTATTTTCCTACGGTACAACATGCTGCCCTGTGCTCTTTTCTTACGCTGTGTTTTTCTAGTGCTAGTGTTAAATATCCTGAACTTTTCACCACCAAGCGCGGAGTTGCACTACTCATTACACTTGTCACACTTGGCCCAGGCAACCTATAAAATCAAGCAAGAGGCGGTTCCTTCTTATTCCTTCTTCTCGTTTTGATGCTCATTAGCTGTTGGTCTGTGAGAAAGTATGTGGGAGTATAGGGGGAATTCATATGTCATGTTGGAATGGTTTCACTACTGTCTGAGAGAGAGAGAGATGTTAATCACATCATCGCCTGGTTAAGCATGTAACCCTGCTCCACAGGCGCATCAGCCATTTTGCCAGAAACCTTTTGCAACGAGTCTCTGTCCCTGCTTTATGGTCTATCTTAGACCATAATTTACTAAATGAACATCATGCTGTATTGAAAAAGCTAGAAACTAGAAACTGAGACCATAAACTCATGTTTACAATGTTTGCTGAGTTAATAAATCAAGTGAGTAGTAGCCTCATTTCATCATAGACTTCTATACAATCAGACTTCCTCTTGCAACCAGAGGAGTTGCCCCCTGCTAGCTGTTAGAAAGAATGTAAGTTTAAGGTACTTTAGCAGTGAAAATGAGGTTGTCTTGCATATTGATATTTGCAAGCTTCCAAAATGAAGCACCTCCTGAGGCGACCCTCAGGGCTGTGTGCTTGCCCCCCTTTTGTTCACACTGCAAAGCCATGACTGCATTTACCGACACATAGGACAATTTATTATTAAGGTTGCAGATAACATCCACCATCATTGGCCTGATTGCAAGCAATGACGACGGATCATACTGGGAAGAAGTGGTAGACTATGAATAGTCTGCATAATGAACTCATGCACAAAAGAACTGTAATAAAAGATAAACTCACTATTTATTTAATATGAAGGCCTCCATGACCTTTGCTTGTACATTAGCATGTTATAGTCATATGTAGTAGAATATCAATGGGCCTAAGAGATTTTAACATGTTTATTGTAACTGTTCATTTGTGTTCATGCATAACCCAAAGGCTAGTGCTGACCTCAATGCTTCAAAGCTTCGACTGTTGCGATGGTAATCAACCTCTAAATCAGTGTTTGTTTTTTAATAATAATGAATGAATCCCAAAATAGGCCATGAAATAAAAAATAATCATTAGATGTTATTCACATTAAATTGATTATTAGTGTTAGTCTAGCATTAGTATTAGTTACTCTCTCTGTGTGTGCAGTAGTGCAGCTGTATTTCTCCCCGAAGCTTCGAAGACCAAAAAATGGTATTGGGGACAGCCCCGACAGAGACCTACATTAACAGCGCCCTTGAAGCTCACCTCCTCCGTTCTTGTAGCAGAGGTAAGGGAACCGCCACACGTTACCCAAGCCGACAGCAAAACCCACGCAGGACATGATGAAGTCCATCTGTCTGGTCCAAGTTTCTCTCTCCACCACTGGGACCACCACAGCCCCATTTCCAGTACCGGCTGCAGGCCCATCTTGAGTCTGCGGTGGGCCAGCCCCTCCGCCCTCACCACGCCCCGGGCCCGCTCCGGGCATGGGCACCAGGGGGCGAGCTGACCCCCCGCCCTCCTCCTCGGACAGGGTCCCTGCCTCCAACTGGGGGAGGCTGATTTCATCTGGAAAAAGATGTACAAGGGGGTCAGATGACAAAGAATAGATAGTAGAATGAAGGAGCACGAGGAATAGAAATAGAGCAGTTTGTCTGAGCAACTCTAATAAACATCCTTATCACAGAGGGCTGCAGACAGCACACACGTCAGCACTGGAGACAGATGAACCACAGTCTCTTGGGCCAGACTTGAATGGAAGAGGGAGACTGCACATTTTCCATTCATTGCAATAAAGCAGCAGATCTGAAATACATCTCAGCATTTTTATATGTAAACTGTCCTCACATAATTAGTATTTGGGCTCCATTTGTGTTGTATTGTCATCACTAAAGCCCTCCTCCTATGCTCATGTCTCACAGACAGAGTGATTAGTGTGCTGCAGTACAACACAGCACAGAGCCGGTTCAAGGTATATATATATATATCTCAAGCTCCTCTTACAAAGCTTTCATTTTCTCTTTCCCACATACGCACACCAGCACTGAACAAATGCGTGCAAACGCAAATAAAAGCAAAGCGTGGCTTCATTAGTGCCATTACACGACATCATGAGCGTCAGCCGCTCTGTGCTGGATGCAAAGCAAGGCAGCTGAATCCAGATCAGAGCAGTTTGAGGGGGTGTGTGAACAGAGGAGGGGAAAGGAGTGGGGAAAATGTAAAGGGATGTCATGGAGCAACTCCAGAGGAGGATATGTGAGGAACAGCATCACAACATCACGTTAACCAGGGTTGATTACCAAATGCTGGTAAAACATGTAAGCTGGTAAAAAAAATAAGAGGCTGCAAGATTTTCATCATCTAACAGCCAAAAAAAACAATGGTAATCTACTGAGTGAGTGGTAGATTTTGGTGTCCACAAGCCACAGTGGCAGGTGGACAAAAAGTTAATTTCCAAACCTGGGTTAACACAAAAAAGCTATTGTTCTTGGGGTCAAACATACACACTTGCATCTGCTTTGGACTAATGTGTATGCATGAGTCACCCAATCTGACTAAATGCTGATGCTCTGATGATGTAGAAACTTAAAGAGTAAGCTGTATGACACCTGTTCTGAAACGTTTTAGTGGCTTCATGTGCAGTCAGCTGTGATGACAGATAAGATATCCTTAAGTATGAGTACACAGTACAGTGGTGAGAAATACAGACTGAGGCAGGAGCAGTTAAGTGTGTGGGTCGGCTCTAATTCATCATGGCATGTGGTTTTAACAAGCCAGTGGTTGAATCATATGGTAAATACCGAGAGGTCACACATCATACTCACCTTGGCTGTTCTCCTCCAACTCTGGTGACATGTTGTTGAGTAGCAGCACACCAATAAATCGTATTTTTCAAAGCTGGCTGATGGTTTAGGCCAGGGGGCTGCTGCTGAAGTTTGATAGATGTGCCTGGCTGACCAGAAGGCACCCGGCGGGCTCACAGAGATGGGTAGCCTTGCAGCGCTCCGCTTGTCTTTTTAAAAATATTTTCTGAGTTTGTTATTTCGCCTTCTTGCAATTAACAGTATCGCAGTTTTTGTTGTTTTTTTAATCGCACGTTGGAACCCCTCAGCTCAGCCAAGAGATGGAAAAATGTGTCACAAAGCGCCGCGGTCAGTTGAGCCGTTGACAAAGGAGATTCAAAAGCAGTCGACGAAGCACTTGAAGGTAAGCCTGAAGAATCTCATGGATAACGGTTAAATGAAAATGATGCTGCGCCTCGGTGTGAAGATGGTCTGGTTTCAGCAGTCCAATCAGAAGTCCATCAACCTGTACATGATGCAGCGGATCGACGAACAACGAAGAAATGAAGTGATCCGCTCCACGGTCAGTTAGCTGTGACGGACCCGCTCCCTCCGTCTCCTCCTCCTCCTCCTCCTCCTCCTCCCGCCGCCGCCCGGACCTGATTGGCTGCAGCCAGGCGCACAGTGCGGTGCGCACAGCATCAGCAGCACTGCTCCGTCCAAACGAGCAGAGTCACAAGGGTGGCTTTATTATACTGTATACGTCCTTGACCTGTAATCTCATATATAACTGCAGATAAATGCCCCGAGGAAGCGCTGTCTAGGGGCGTTTTGCTCTGCTTATTACGAGACGAAGTGGATGGTTGCCAGATTCGGGTGGAGGGAGCTCTAGATACAGTGGCGGATGAAGGTGGTCAGGGGACCCTGTGCTACTCTTTGTATGGGCCCCCCACCCTTATGGTACATGTCCACAGGAGTTGATTTGATTTTATTTTATTTTGAGGGATCCCTTCGCTTCCCAACATTGGATGCTTGATGGGCTCTCAGCATGGATGAATAAATAGAACTGGATACAGCGTCGGAGACGGGGCCCTGTTCATTCCTAGGACATCTGTTCGATGTCGCACAAAGCCAAAATGGCTCGACTTCCGACTGGAAAAGTATCTTCTACCAATCTTCCACATCCAGCGGGCTCATGGAGCAGGCGCAATAGCGTCCATGCGGTCACATGCTCGGTCACGGCTTGCTGATCCCGCCTCCCAGCCCTCAATCCAGCCTCGGCCTGGGTCTCATTCACATGAACAGAGAAAGGGAAATAACTCAGGATTCGGTTATTAGTGCATTTTACAGCTTTTAGGATCTAATGATTTAAATCTATTAGAGTGTTCATACATGGAGGTTGATTCACTTTAAAAAAAAAAAAAAAAAATCCCCTGAGTTACAGACATCACTTTCCGAATGTAAGTCTATGGAAAAAATGTCTTTTTGGGCCCAATGACATCATGTGACGGACACAGAAGTTGTAGTACCACTGGTTGGCCCCTGCGCTCTTACTGTGAGAAATAAGCCACACAGTTGCTGAATCCAGCTTTATTTTAGATTGATAACGCTTAGTTTAAAAGTTTCTTGGGAGTGCCGTTGGACGTCCGTGATTTGCATGAAGTAGCCTAGACCTTAGCTTTATACAAATGAGGAGCGGGCAATGTGACGCTCCGTCTCTCGAATTGCGCCACCACGCTACCCAGAATGCATTGCAAGGCTGCTTACATAGACGATGAATGGGAAGCGTGGAAAGGACGGAGCCAGTGGACATGTACCATTACTTAAGTTTCGACGTTCAGAAATGTAATTTAGTGCCATGAGTAAAAGCATGCCAGGAATATTACACAGCCCAAATGTACACGCTCGGGAAGAACTGGCATACACTGAGACAGCCTTTAATCTAAACCTTAAAGTTTCTAGTGAATTAGGGATTTTAATAGATCTTTGTGCTTTTCATTTTTGTGTTCTGTGATCATATTTTCATTTCACCACTATTCTGTCTAGTAGTGACATATTATTTGAAAACTAAATTGAGCTTATGAACCTGGTCACATCATGGGGCCAGCTTCATAAGGTCAGAGCCACTTCTACCCAATCAGCTTCTTAGTTGTTTAATGTTTGTTATGGGCCAATAGGGGTAAAGTTTTTTTCCTCTTTAGTACATTTACATAATTAAAAATAATCTGAGCCCCCTCAGCAGCCTAGCCTAACCTGTGTATTAATCCACCCCAGCCCAGGAGGCCCCCATGTACATTCACTGTTACTTTACCAATTAAGGGGTTGTCTTACGCAGATTTTGAGTGTTTTGAATAGACATATGTTGTGGTTTTTTTCTCCTCTCCTCCTATTTCTCCACCTTCAGCAGAGAATTTGTGCTTTCACAGTGGTGCCCATGTAGTTAGCCTGAGCAAATATATCGTATGGAGCTTTCGGCCCCTCTCTCTAGCTGTTGTTGTTATAATCTTCACCACCCTCCCACTATCAAAAGATGCCTAACCTTACCCACCAGCGCTGTGGCTGTGGAGGAGTAAAAACACAAGTTTAAAGTTTGTGGTTTAAAATGTACAGTGTGTAGGGTTTGGCAGCATCTACTGTTGTGGTTACAGATTGCAACAACTCCTCTGCTCACTCCTTCCTTTCCAAGACTGCGGTAATGTGAGCCCCCAAGTGCAAAACGGTAGTCACCTCACTCAGAGGCCACCCTGATATGGTATAATATATATATATATCATAATGTTAAATAACACTACTTTAGCAGCAACCAAAGTCAAACAGCAGCTGACGGTACCACGGTTTTACACTCTATGGCTAACGTTACTGCAGTATCACAAGTGTGTTGAAGACTGAAAACCTGAAAGGCTCTCTCTAGAGTCAGAGTTTGGTTTATCTTTTCTGGGCTGCTGTAGAAACAGCCCCCCACTGACATCGACACCTACAGCTCTACCTATGGCTCCAGCAGACCCGTCACACAGACAACCCCCTCTGCTCCACTACACAACTCTACCCCCCCACCCCCTCCTCTGCCTCTGACACACAGCCCCCCTGCTCCAGTTTGTCCTTCACAACACTTCAGGTGAAGAACCAGTTCAAGAGGATGAACGTGAGGAAGGCTACGGGTCCAGATGGCATCAGCTCCAGGCTCCTGAAGTCCTGCGCAGATCAGCTGTGTGGGACTTTTGGACACCTATTCAACCTGAGCCTGAAGCTGAGGAAGGTACCACAACTGTGGAAGACATCCTGCGTGGTACCTGTGCCCAAGACCCCACACCCCAAGGACCCCAGCAGCTTCAGGCCGGTGGCACTAACATCGCACCTGATGAAGGCCCTGGAGCGCCTGGTCCTCCAACATCTCCGCCCTGTGGTGAGTCCATCCATGGACCCACTACAGTTTGCCTATCAACCTGGCATTGGGGTGGATGATGCCGTCATCTTCCTTGTGGACCGAGCTCTGTCTCACCTGGAGAAACCTGGCAGCACTGTGAGGATCATGTTCTTTGATTTCTCCAGTGCTTTCAACACCATCCAGCCGACACTTCTGGGGGACAAACTGGAGACTGCAGGGGTAGATCAACATCTTACATCCTGGATACTGGACTACCTCACAAACCGCCCACAGTTTGTGAGGACACAGGACTTCATTTCAGACACGGTGGTCTGCAGTGTGGGGGCCCCGCAGGGAACGGTTCTGGCTCCGTTCCTCTTCACGCTCTACACTGCAGACTTCACTTACAACTCACCAACCTGTCACCTGCAGAAGTTCTCTGATGACTCTGCTATCGTCGGCCTCATCACTGATGGGGACGACGCGGAGTACAGAGAACTTTCCCAGGACTTCGTGGACTGGTGCCTGCGGAACCACCTCCAGATCAACGCGGGGAAAACTAAAGAGCTGGTGGTGGATTTCCGCAGGCAAACTCATCCCCCTCCAACACCGGTGAACATCCAGGGATCAGACATTGAGATAGTGACATCTTATAAATACCTGGGTGTTCACCTGAACAATAAACTGGACTGGACAACAAACTCCTCTGCACTCCATAAAAAAGGCCAGAGCAGGCTGTATCTGCTCAGGAGACTGAGGTCTTTTGGAGTGCAGGGGACACTCCTGAAAACTTTTTATGACACCGTGGTGGCATCAGCCATATTTTATGGAGTGGTTTGCTGGGGCAGCAGCATCACAGCTGCAGACAGGAAGAGGCTGGATAAGATTATTAAAAGGGCCAGCTCTGTCCTGGGATGCTCTCTGGACTCAGTGCAGGTGGTGGGAGAGAGGAGGATGACGGCTAAGCTGTCATCCATGATGGAGAAGGACTCCCACCCCATGAGAGACACCATCAGAGCTCTGGAGAGCTCCTTCAGTGACAGGCTGCTACACCCTAAGTGTACGAAGGAGCGTTACAGAAGGTCCTTCCTGCCTGCAGCTGTTAGACTCCACAACCAGCACTGCTCCCAGTAAACCACATACACATTCACAACAAACTCACCGGACATACGTGCAATAAGGACTTTATGTACAATTATATCATTGATATGATGGACACATTTTTTCTGTCTTTACTTTTTTCTTCTATTTTCTATTATGTATATACTAATTTATTTTATTTGTATTGCTGCTGTAACGTGTAAATTTCCCCACTGTGGGACTAATAAAGGAATATCTTATCTTATCTTATCTTATCTTAAACATGGTGGACTTCGTGAAGATGACACACTCCCTATGCAGGTATGAAGTTCTCATTCTAAGCCAACAAAAACACAACCATTCTTGGTTTCAGGTGATTATAGAGTAATCATATTCAATTTCTACTAACAGATCTCCTGAGCTGTTTCCACTGTTCCACGGAGTAGTCCGTGTCCATACTGAAGGTTCAGGTGCCATCAAAAAGCTCACATAATATTAGTGACAGGACACAATAAAGGATGAGTCACCAATATGTAATTTACATTTATGTTTCCTGATAGAGCGAACCCATAGGAACTGGTGCCAACAGGATGCTGGTGCAGCACTTGTCAAATACAATAAATTTAACTCCCTGCTGTATTTGACGTGGGCGACATCTAGTGGACATTGTCTGTATCGACACACCGCTTGTAAGTGATAAATGAACTTACATTTACCACTCAAAGTGCTTTACATCATTACTCACCCAGTCACACACACATTGAATCACTAATGGCAGAGGTTGCCATACAAGATGCCAACTTTGCCGATCTGGATCTGATCTAAATACTCATTCACCGATGGCTCAGCCTTCAGCTCAAGTGTCAAGGACAATTCGACATGTGACTGGAGGAGCCGGGGATCAAACCACTGACCTTCCGATTGGTGGACGACCTGCTCTAACCTCTGAGCCACAGCCTCAAAGTAGTAAAACAGTAAAACATAGTAGTAGTAAAACACTGCTTTATATGTTCCACAACATAGAATAAATACAATAAAATACAGTGACAGATTCAGTGCAACATCAAGCTGTAATAAATATGCATTACTTTAACTTAAATCACCAAATGGTGGTAATAAATAAACACTCAAATAAATACTCTCAGATAATTAAATATTTTTCAGTTGTGAGGATAAGAAAGTTGAAATATCATAGACCTAAATCTGAATGACAGCTGACCTGTAGGATTGGCCTCCCATGGCCAGCAATCATTTTGTCCAGTCAAGAACGGTCCTGCATTGGCAGCAGATTTGACAAACACTTATTAATAAATAACAGTTCATGAGAAAAGCTCATTAACTCTGGAAAATGAAGAACAGACATAAATAATCTCACAAGGATTTCCCTCAGGAACACATTCACAAATGTATATTTTGATATGGCTTGAAACAAAAAGCTTTACTTCTATAATGATAAATAACACTGACCTGCAATGATGGGCAGCTGCCTTGTAAACCTGAATGGAAGGCAGGCTTATCTCTTAGATAAGACTGCATCTGTTCCAGCTCACACCATAGTATCCATATAATCCATTATTCTGAATAAGTGGTATTTTATTTAAGGCGTGATTTAATAGAGGATGGCAGTAAAATTTAAAAAGTTTCATTCATATTTGTTATCTATGTATTATAAATGTTTTGTGACGAAACCATGTATTCTGCCCAACACAATTCTGTCTCAAAACCTATAATAAACATCACCAAACATTTGTAATGAAATTTACTCATGTATTAAATCAATGTGGAAATCCAAGCAGTGGCTCAAGAGACGTTTCTGGGATGCTATTTTGTGCAGTTTTCATTTACAGCATCTGACATTATGAAAAGGTCTGTCAGGCCTCACTGGCTTCAAAGACGCAAAACTGACTCAGTTTTAAAATGATGATCACTTTGTGTTGTCAGTGAGGATGTGTGGCTATAGATCCTGGTGGAGGTCACTGTGTGAGAGAGTCTGGTAATGCTCCTCTGTGCCCGACTTAGCTTGATGCCTTTGAGCAACTAGTCTCTGGTAGCGGGCCTGCTGCCCGTGATCTGGGTCCACATTTACCCAGCTGTTGGCCATCCACTTCACCCCACGCCTGACGGGGCAGTCGCCGTGCAGTGAATACTCATCTAGCTCACCCATCCAACCTGGGGAAGGGAGGGGAGAAGATGAACAGCATTTAAGGCGGACTGAAACGCTGGACGGTTTGAGGACAAAAAAATGGCTTTCTTAACTAGACTACTTCGATAAGATAGATTTTAATTGTTGAAATGGATTATCTCTGGTCATGGGAGTCACCCAGCCAGTCTCGGATAAAGCTGAATCCAATCAGATAATACTTTCAGTCCTTGCAGTTATGATAGCCACAACAGACTGAATGATATGAGTTACGGAAATAAAGAACCAAGAGTGAAGAGAGAAAATGACATTGAGAGGACAGAGGACATGGAAAAAGAGGAGGGCAGAAAAAAAAGTAAAAACTTCTTAACACTTGTTAATATTTTGTTCCCCTCAAAGGCCATCATCTGCTTATCAGCTGACAGAGGTGGGACCAAGTCACTGTTTTGCAAGTCATAAGGGGAAGGTATCAAGTATTTTCAAGTCAAAAGGCTCAAGTCCTACCTGAAGTCACAAGTTTCTGGTGTTTAAGTCAAAGTTGAGTTGCAAGTCTTTTTTTTATCAAGTTGAGTCTGAAGTCATTAAATTTGTGACTTCAGTGTGACTCCAGCCCAGGTCATTTGACTTGAGTCCACACCTCTGTCAGCTGATACCAGCACTTTCTTTCCAAATTCTGAATCCTCCTTTTCCTTAATTCACTGTCTCACTGGGTTTATATGATTGACGTGGGCGACACATTTTTGGGATTAAAACAAAGGACAGAACTTGTGAAAAACTGACACCTCTGTAAAGTGTGTGCATCTAAAGCCTTGTGTTCTTACCTCTACCATCAGAGAGATGGTTGTACCAGAGGAGAGCTGTCCCAACGGTAGGTTTAATTCTCATGTTCCCTCTGCCACATGTCTCCTGGGTGTCTGTCAAATCGACCCCATCCTGTAACAGCGCCTAGGACACACAACACTGTAAACAGCTTGTGACTCTAATCATTTATTTTGGCAACACTATGCTCGCTGGTAGATGTCAGATTCCTTGTCATGGCTCAGCACTGTCTGCGTGTTATCAGCAGCATTCAGGCCACGTATAGCTATCATCATTTCACAGAGGTAAAACGAAAAAGAGGCTTTGCAGGTTTATGACTCACCTGCTCTTCATAAGTACGGTTATCTGCCACAGGAAAGGTGGTCTCACCGCCCTCCTCTACAGAGCTGAGGTAGAATAACATGGTAAGGTACCTGGGATAAGAAAGGAATTGACAAATACAGATAAACACGAAAGAGACATCATTTTGTTTTATGCAACAGCAATTTGAATAGCTTTCTAAAAGCAATGACAATAGTTCAGCAATAAAATCTTATTTTTTAAAGTAATCATTTTAAGAAACAGGTAAGAAAACAAAGAGATTATTGCCTAAGAGTGTTTATTACAGAGCTCACGATAAAAATGCAATAAAAAACTAAGGTCATTTGGAGATAATTAAGGTTGGCCGTATCCAATCTTTGAAATTACATAATTACGCAACTGAGTAACTGAATATAAACTAAATAGGAAAATACATATCATAAATACCTGCAGGAGACCTCTGTGAGAGCAGATGTATTTCCTGCCAGTCGTGTGTGCGCGCAGGTAGTCTCAGAATGAGAAGGGCTGCTGTCATGGTGGGCGTTACTGAAGTCTCCGTGCTCGTAGCGAATCACCTGCAGTGGCTCGCTCAGCTCAACCAACATGGAAGGCAGACGTGTCAGACTGATTAATCTGAGCAAAAGACATGAGAGAACAAAAAGACAAGTATATAATAAATTATGAGTGTACGGTCTACTATTGTAAGAGCAAAGTGTATGTATGAGTAGTTACCTGTTCCTGAGTGTCTGCAGCACATGGTGGGATTCTGGGCCTTGGTATAACCACGTATGTTTGTTTCTCTGTTTGAACTGACTACGGAGTGTTCCACTTTGCTGTTGTCCTGGGCGCTGGGACACATCATAGACCCGCCTGAAGTCCTCCAAGGTTAGCATCCCTGCCAGGAACACCCACACAATCCGTTAGTAGACTATTATTATTATTCCTTCATGTAGCTGGGAGCCTGGAACAGGAGAGCACAGTTAAAATATAACCTCAGAACTACAGACATGAATGGAGCCCTGAGAAATGATTTAACCAATCTTTTTCAGTTATGCAGTATCACAATTCCAATTCAGTTTAATTTAATCTTGAATTCTTGGACAATGTAATGAACAGTAAGCTCTTTCCCTCCATTCCTTCCCTCTTTGTCCAACTGTATGCTGTTCCTGTCAGCAGAATGATTATCTGACCTCCATCAGTTCCCCTGGGAGGCCGCGCCCCAGCCGTAACAATAGCTCTGGGGTGCCAGAGAAGAGGTGGCCGGGGAGGGGGGTGGGTTAACGAAAGTGTAGTGGAAGAGGGAATGGGGGTATCTGGGGGATCTGGGGGGAAAATTAAGAAAAGGGGTTGGAGAATAATCAGTTTTTAATGAGGTAGGATGAGGAACATCCGGACCGGGATGAGTACAACGCCTGGCACAATGGCATCAGGTCACAACAATGTCACTCCTCTTCCGGCCTTGCCACTCACAGACTTGCACACAATCACAGTCAGCTCAGAAATAAGATGAGGACAAACTTCAACTAGCTGTTAAAAGTGAATAGTAGCACCAGTTGCTGTATTTGGCTCATTTTTTTTTCACTTTACTTACATTTTCAGATATCTGTGTCTCAAAGACCTCCACCATGATTCTGAAAGTTACATTTCAAATCATGGTTAAAAGACAAATTCATTCAATTCACATTCAATTTCTCCTTGTGTAAGGGATACTGTATAGGATTTGGTGATACCTAGTGGTAAGAACCCCTCTGCTCACCCCTCCATTTCCAAACTGTGATAACACCGTTTGCCTCGCTCAGAGGCCATCCTTACCATAAAAACACAACTTTAAGAGCAATGGAAGTCAGATGGCAGCTAGCAGTACCACGGTTTTGCACTCTGCTGCTCACGTTGCTGTACTTTCACAAGCGTATCGGTGAAATATGGTGGCCCAGGTAACGTAAAAATGTGACAGGCTCTCTCTAGAGCCAGTGTTTGTTTTGTCTGTTGTGGGCTACTGTTTCTACACGCTCCATATGTAGATATGAAGGGCTCATTCTAAGCTAACGAAAACACAATTCTTAGTTTCAGGTGATTATACACTAATGGGGCGGCAGTAGCTCAGTCCATGGGACTTGGTTTAGGGAAACGGAGGGTCACCGGTTCAAGTCCCAACATAGACCAAGACCAACTGGTTGCTGGAGAGGTGTCAGTTTACCTCTTGGGCACTGCCGAGGTGCCCCTGAGCAAGGCACCAAACGCCCAACTGCTCGGGGCGCTTGTCAGGAGCAGCCCCCTCACTCTGATATCTCGCCATTAATGCATCTATGTGTACTGTGTGAAATTAACAACAGAGTGTAAAAACTGAATTTCCCTACGGGGATTAATAAAGGTTCATCTTCATGAAAACAACAAACCTGAAATGGCCTGGACTTTTAAGACCAAATTTGGCATTTCTTTTTTATTTGATAGTGAAAGAGACCGACAGGAAAGGCAGGAGAGAGAGAGGGGATGACATGCAGCAAAGGACCCTGCTGCAGACTATAAATGGGGCTGCTTAGGTAAGGACTAAGGTTTAAGCCAAAGTTAGATTTTCTGTCTGTGAGGGTGCGTGGATGTCTGATCAGAGCCTATGCGTACACCGTCTGATGACGAAATTCATATTTGTACTGTATGTGTCCCAAAACTTAACTGATGCTGTGCTCTATATGGAATCAGTCAGAGGGATTACTCCTAATTTCATGGGCTATTTGGGGATTTATGAATTATCAATACTTATTTATATATATAAAAAATATCAAGATCAAGATCACTCAAATGGTGGTTTGGATGTTGAATACCATGAACATGGTGGAAGCTTCGAAGTCTTTGGGTAAGCCCTAGTCAGAACCGTCACAAATGTCCTAACATAAACTTCAGCAAACACACTCAAGCCACAGCGGCACTAACCTGTTGGGCAGGCTTCCAGACTAGCGAGTATCTGCCATAAGTTGTCTGGGTTCAACCAAGTTCCATCTCGAGAGCGTGAGTGACTCACAATCTGGAGGAGAAACAAGTTTTTATCATATCAACAAAAGCACGTTCTGACAGTTCATCTATTTTTTTATTTCTTTGAACTGATTTTTCTGGAAATCTATTTCCCTCCTACAGCTCTACCGTATATGGATACAAGACATTTCTCTTGTCACCTCCTGCTTCTGCAGCAGCCCATCCTGGTTTAGGTCCAACAGACTGAAGACCTCCTCTGTGCTGAGAGAAAGCAGTGGCTGGTTTGACTCCTCTTGTCCCTGGCTGGGTGCTGTGGTTCGGCTCTCTATCAGACCCTTGAGCTGAGCCAGCTGTACCACCACGCGGCACTCCTCCTCTGACAGGAAGCCAGGGATCTCTGACAGGGACAGGAAAAAGATAACAGTGGCGAACGTTATGACGGATTACAGCCTTGGACATGTGTGGTCAGATGCTGCCAATACCTTTCAAAGATCATGATTTGAAATGGAAACACATTACTTCACATACTCAAATTATGTAATGCACAAAATCAGTCTGTGGGGTCTATATTTCCCACAGGAGAGACAGTCATTTTAGTTGCAGAGTTTTAAAGCACAAATTAGCTGCCACACTATGTAGCCAAGTATACAATTGCAGAAATGAAAGAAGAAGAAGAAGAAGAAGAAGATCTATCTTTATTAGTCCAAAAAAGGGGAAAATTAAATTTTAATTTAATAAAATAAAAAAATGTAAAAGAAGAAAAAAAAAAAAAAAAAAATAAATAAAGGGGGGGGGGGTGGGGGGGGGGGGCTGGGCAAGAAAAGGGCGCGGGGGGGGGGGGGGTGGGGGGCTTGGGGGGGGGGGAGCGGGGGAGGGGAAAAGAGGAAAAGTGGAACTTCTACAAATACAATTTCAAATTAATTTTTTGGTTTTTGTGAGAATTAGAACGTGAACCCCTGGGCTTCCAAAAAAACCCACAAAAAGAGAGAGATACTCCCCCCCAAAAGACCCATATTATCATAATACCAGCAGACCCTGTCTACCCAAGATTAGAGTGAGGATCAAGGATATACAATCTATCAACTAGAGTGCCTTAGAGATTATGTAACACTCATCAAAAACATGTACAGTGTGTGGCTGACATTCTGGGTTTGTTAACTGTTGTGCATAGTGATTCACATCTTCACACATGATGATTAGGCAGCAGTGGAGTCACTAATTAATGAAAAAGAGCAAATAAACTGAAACCTTTTCCTTTCAACTGCAGATTCACACCCATAACCTTGTTATTGACATGTTTGCCACCACTTGAAATTAAATTTTAAAATTCTCAAGGCTGAAAATTCACAACCTCGGCACATGTGGAACTTCATTGCACACCTGAGACAGTGATTTAAGCTGATTAGATGTCTGTTGACAGAGCAGGCTTGATCTATCAGACTAAATGGATTACTTTAGATTGCCTAACAAATTGTCAATTTTGAGACAGTCAGATCAGTGTATGCTAATAGTAGTGTGATTAGGATGAGTGGGCCTTAAAAAGCAAGACAAATCATATAAACTTCTTATCACAGTGCAAAACTTTCTCATTGAAATGTGGACTCATATTAAGGTAAACAAACAGTTACATATAGTAATGTGTCTTTATATCACAACAGTGTTAACTGTGGGAAACCACTTAACTTTGCAGCAACAGCTTGATGCTAATTAACACACATTTCTTTCTGTCTTACATGTAGCAAGGCGTTAAAGCACAGAAATGTTTTAATGAATGTATACACAGACTATGTATAGAGTGAGTACAAGCTATTCCCCTCTGTCAATCCCAAGTGTATTTGTGGTATAGCCTGTCCCACAGGGAGGTTTAATGAGTGACAACACCGGACCTCCCCAGAGGAGGGTGGAAACATGAGTGCAGGCTTCTGGGAGTCAGTAATAGCTGATATTAATTAGCATAAAGCAGTGAATGTTTCAGATTTGGTAAAGTCATTCTCATTTACACCTACTATACTAAATAGTAGTGCTGTTCCAAGTCACTCCACATCAATAGTCAAGCTGTTGTCTCAATTTTCTGTCATTTGGAGATGTGTCCCTAAAGATTTTCTCAACATTTCGGTTCCATCTGGGTTTCAAATTTTCCTAGAAAACGTGTTACACCAGCAAAAAAAGTCCTATTTTATTTATTCTATTAGACACCTTTATTGAATTATCCACAATCAAGCCACGCCTGTCAGTCATTTTCCCTTTTAATAAAAGGCTTCCGGTAGGTTGGCTGCCCATACAGTAGTGACCTTGTTTGTCACCCATGTGTTTTACACTGTACCCACTTGGTTAATCCCTATTGTCCAGTCAAGCCTCATTAATCTGGATAACTGATATGAATGAAGGGAGACTGAGCCTTCCTCTTCTCCCCTCCCAACACTGTCTCTTTCTCCCCCGGAAAGGAAGTGACCTGCTTGTCTGAACAGGAATCGGGTCATGGCTGCACAGCAGGACGACACCAATTTTGTTTGTGTCCTACACACACCAGCAATGCACACTAGAGCTGCAACTACTGATTTTCATTATTCATTAATCTGCTGATTATTTTCAGTTTTGGCTCATCTACTGATTATTTTCTTGATTAACTGATTCATCATCTCATCAATAAAACATCAGACAATAGTGGAAAATTCCTATCACAATATCCTGACTAAGCTGGTCATCAATATCTTATTTTTTATGACCAACAATAAAACAAAGTTTTGTATAATGTAGAACAAGGAAAAACAGCAAATCCTCACATTGGAGAAGATACAATCAGTGAATTTTTGCATAATTCATCAAAAAAGAAGACTTGAAAATGATTAATCGATCATCAAAATAGTTGCTAATTAA
Source organism: Pterois miles (assembly GCA_947000775.1). Classification (NCBI taxonomy): domain Eukaryota; kingdom Metazoa; phylum Chordata; class Actinopteri; order Perciformes; family Scorpaenidae; genus Pterois; species Pterois miles. Next base: position 3,811,774 of record CAMQGK010000368.1, read on the forward strand.
TTTTGTTGATCAACTAATCGTTGCATACACACAAGTCTCTTCTTCAATTCAAGCTGTGGGGATGGGAATGACAAACAGCCAAAAGTATCCAAATACCAAAATCATCCACCTTACTAACCTTCAGCTCTGTCAAACATACTTATTGTAAATCTGCTCATAAATGTAAGTGGGTCCACATCTCTAATAACACATTAATGTGTGCCCCACCCCTTTTCCCTACTGTTCTCTACACCATCCCTCACCCCTTCCTATGCAAATCACAGCCCACTATAAATACACCTATTTTGCCACCCTCCTGCACTGTCACACAGGGGTCTTCATTCACTCACACTTCAGGATTTCTTCTCCCTCCCAAACCCAACTTCTGTCCCAGGATGACTACAGTGCTCTGCCCTTATTTTATCACAAAGCCCTCCCATTCAGCCTCCCTACTATTTCTCCTTCTGCTTGCTCGGCCGAGCAGCACAACAGCCTTTGGTCCTGGTAGAGTAAGGGCAGGGCTGGAGGGACGAGTGAGGGCTGAGGGCAAGATTAGCTCTGGAGTAAAAGACAAGGGCGGGGACTGGGCAAGTATTGAGGGCAACACTGAAACTAGATTTGGAGATACGCGTGTTTCTAGACCAGGAGCTGCAGCAGGGGAGGATGCTGAGGGGTGGGGGGACCCGGGTACTGCTACTGGCTTCAGTTCTGTGCTTTCTATAGGTGAAGGTGGACTGTGGGAACCCCGCAGTTCCTCTCACTGTGTCTCTATCCCGTCGGGCATGGCCTTGTGCCAAAACATCGGATATGACACGATGAGGATGCCCAACCTACTGGGCCACGAGTCTCCAGCTGAGGCTGTGCAGCAGAGTGCCAGCTGGCTGCCACTGCTTGCCAGAGAGTGCCACCCTGACGCACGCATCTTCCTCTGCTCACTCTTCGCACCCATCTGCCTTGACAGGTATGTTTTTTTTTTTTTTTAATATATATTGTCAACCTTTTTTAAGTTTGACTAGGTACTGTGATCTTCTCAGGACAGTGCTTTATAAATGCTTGCTATTGTTCAAAAAAAAGACTAAGAATAAATACAAAGTTAGATAGTAGGATGGTCATTAAGGGTTAACACAATTTGAAAGCTATGCAAATTGATGCTAGTATCTGAGGAGAGGCTCACATAGAAACCAATCAAAGCACTATAATCTCCTTTTTGTCACATTAGCATGCACCTTGAAAAAGAAAAAAACAAACAAACAAATGTGATTTAATCCAGTCATGTTTGTTCGCCACCACTACGATATTGATTCAAATCCCTTCATCTATTCAATGTTGACAATAGCCCCCCATCCCACCCCACCCCAACCCCACTCTTTTTTTTTTTTTTTTTTATCAGGTTCATATCGCCCTGCAGGAGTTTGTGCGAATCTGTTCGGGACAGCTGTGCACCAATAATGAGTTGTTATGGCTATCCCTGGCCAGAAATTCTGCGCTGTAACCAGTATCCTGCAGACCATCTCATGTGTATCTCCTCTATCACCAACAGCACTGTTCACACAGGAGAGCGTAGAGGTAAGAGGCTGGTTAAATAGACGCATACTGTATGCCTGATTTGACATCATTCAACTAGCAATTCAATAAGTGGTTTGACCATTTCAGTGCCTCAGGCAAGCTGTCGGGATTGTGAGCTGGAGGAAGCCTCCTCTTTAAAAGATACCCTGGAAACCTTTTGCAGGAGTGATTTTGGTGAGAATCAATATCCTGTCATCTCTTCTCTCTTGTCTCCTAAGTTTTCCATTAATTCTGGACAATTAATACACACAAATACCACACTTCTCCTTCTGAAGTGGATGATCTTGGTTTGTGGTTTATCTGCTTTCTTTCCAGTTGTGAAACTGCATCTAACACGCCTCAAGTACAGCCCAGTAAGCCTGTCTCAGTTCTCGTTGGCTGCCAAACTGGATGTTCTGAAGCATGGACCCCTGTTGGGTGGGCAGATCCGCTCCCGCATACAGCTGTGGCTGGAAAGGGATGCCACCTGCGTGAGGAACATAACACGGAACAACCCACGAGGCGGGACCTTCCTAGTGACAGGCACAGTGCAGGGGGAGCGCCTGGTGGTCAATAAGGCTTATGCCTGGCAAAGACGAGACAAGAACCTGATGGCAGCTGCGCGCAAATGGAAACATCACAGATGCAGGAGCTAGGATTATGTGTCAGGTTAAAGAACTGAGACATGGAACAAGCATTAAATAGCTATACAGTATGCATAGAGAAAGGGCAGACATTTAGACTTCAACTAAAAACCTACAGTATGACTGTAAAGTATGCGTGGTCTAGTCTTTTAAAACCATTTCCTGGTTATAAAAGACATGTGCCTTAATCAGCTGGTCACAAAGGAGCTCATAAAGTACCAATGCTGTGTCTGATAAGAGGTTTTGATAGAAAATGTACATATCTATGAATTTTAAATTTATATTGCTAGTCTATATTTGTATGACTTTGTGAAATATTAAATGTTGTGTTCTAAATGCTGATTAAATGCCATTTATTTATGAAGATCAGATCATATCCTAAAGAGTATAATGCACTTACCAAATAGCAGAGGTTTCAGACTGATTGTCCTCATCTCATGTGTTCTGTCCGGCACTAGGGACACCTGCTGAACATGGCCCACCTGCAGATGGACAAGAAGCATTATCAACATTGTATTAGTACTATTTAAGATTACTTAAAGTGTACTTTGATGCAAGATTTCAGTAACCATACGTAGGTAACAAGTGGGTGTTGTGTTGCAATGCAGGGTTTTCCCTCAGTGAGTGTCATATTTCATCGTGCTGAAATGATGCCAGTTTTCTTACCCGTATCCCCTCAATGCGAGTTAGACTGAAACTCTGACTATAGTCCTCCACGTGTATCTCTCTTGCAACTGGGTCCGGATGGGGCAAAGGGGTCCCGCCCTCGCTGACAGATGCTGAGGTGGCCCCATCCCTACTGACAAGATCCCCGGGGCCGTTGTTATAGTGCACGTACAGCAGCAGGCCGATGACATTCAGGATATACACATGGAAGAAGACCATGACCACCACGAAATAAGCCCGAGAGCAGACATTACTTCTCTGGATGTGCAGTCGAGTGGAGCGAAAAGGGGCTTTGAGGGATGGTGGTTTGTCGCTGCCATCGTATTCTTCCTGCTCCATTAATTCCTCCTGAACATCTTCCATTTTCGACCGCAATGGAAAACTTGAGATATCTATTTACAGGGTAACGTTACTGCCGATGTCGATCACTTTACGTCCGTTTGATGTCATGAGCTAGCTGGCTGCTTGACGTTAGCAAACCTAGCTAGCTACGGGGCAAACCACACTGCAAACCCTTGGGTGTTTCGATAAAAACCAACGTTGTCGTCTCGGCTGCTTTTACACAAAGAAACGGGGCAGCTCCGAGTGATTAAGCAGGTATAGCAGCAATCGTTTCCTTCGATTAGTAAATGTGTCATCATTAACAAAAGTCCCTTAATCCCGTGTTAGCTGCAAGTTAGCTAGTTTAACTAGCTGATGCGCTACCCCTGACAACCAACCTGCCTAACAACAAGACGGGAAACTAATGACTTCCGTTTCCGGTTCCACAGTAACCCGTTAGCGTCCTCTAACGGTCAACGCCAGAGCAACATCATGGTGTGGACCTGGACCACTGTGGACGAGGTCGACGCCACATTGACTCCTGGGTCGTACGTCAACGTGGGCGTCACATTGGCTCGGGCAACACTGATCTGAAAACACATAAATTATTTTCTCCAACGTAAGTAATTCAATTTCAGGTATACACATTCGTCTCCTGACTGTCTAGCATCTAATGTTACAGCTTAACTATTGGGATTCTAAGCAACTGGAGACAAAACCTTACTTTTCTACTCCACGTATATCATAAACCCTGTAATATAATAACAACTCATTGAAATTGGTTAAGAAATGTAGACATAGTGTTATTATCTAGAAAATCAGCAGCTTCCCAGTTCACTAGTATAGGGTTACAGGCCAGTCTTGCCCGGTCAAATATGGCGCCCACACTGACGTATCGCTGCAGCATGCCATGGTGTCTGTGCTTCTCACTTGCATGGAAGAGGTGGAATAAATATCCTTCTCGTATCGTTTTACGTAAGTAAAAGTACAATACAATACTCCACCAACTTTCATTAAGAAAAGTTCTACTTTAGTAAAAATGCAGAGGTAAGGTATCTTATAGGACATCTTTGGTATTATCTGCTTGCTAGCTAACAGTAAACTAATGCTAGCTGTCAAATGTGTACTAAAAAGTGCACTTTTGTCTCTGAAATGTACTAATGTAACAAAGCATACAATGAAAATATTTAAAATAAGTAAAAGTACCACAAAACTGTACCCAAGTGCAGTATTTTGATAATATACTATCCACCACTGCACAGTGCAAGAAGTGACCATGGTAGCTAACAAGGATTTTAGAAATACAGAATCCCACCAGTGCCATCTCAAACCCCAACACGTTCGACTAGTCATGTTGACTGCTTTTTTCATTTGTACAATTTTCATGACATCGGCGACACAGTAACGATGTTAGCAGACCAGCAAGGGTACACCAGATTTGACAATGACCTCAGAAAATAGCCAAGCCAATAAAAGGGACAAAAATATACTATTTTAATGAGGAATGGGTAATGACAAATGTGTGTCTCATTTGCGGTGCAAGCGTGTCAGTTGGTAAAAGATGTAACGGCTAGCTCCACGTCACCAAAGTTCACAGCATTTTTTCATGGGACTCTCAGGCCGGTAGCAGTCTATGAACAGAGGGTAAAGGAACTGAAAAGAACACTTAAAAGATAACAGTCTGTTTAATGAAGAAGTCCAATGCAGCACCACAGCCTTTTAGTGGCACACAGCCTAACGAAACAAAAAGCCCTTCGCCTATGGCGGGATTGTAATTGAAGCAGTGACTTAAGTGGCTTAAACGTTATTAAAGAACCATGAAAGTAAGACAGAAATTGTCTGCTGTTGGCAATGTGCAACTTAATGACACTATGAGTAGCTCTCAGCCACTCTCATTTTGTCCAATTAGCTCTCAAAAGAAAAAAGGTTGGAGACCCCTGATGTATATCGTATATAAATACAGAATTGAATTCAATAGATTGGCCCCATTGTCACCGATATCGATCCAGATATTTGAGTCAATAATAATAAAATAATATCTAACTAGCGGTGCATCCCTAATGTGGTCTAAAAACTACTAAACTTTAAAAAATAATCTACAATTATGAGAATCAGCATTTCAAAACCCACTATGTGTCATGCAATTAACTCCTCTTAACTTTATACACTCTATAACGTGAAGAACAAATGGTTTAATCTAGTTGCTAAATATTTGAATAAACCAGCCCATATGTCGGCTATTCTCAATAAAACTGAAAATGTTATGCCTGCAAGCTTCAAAAATGTATTTATTGACCTAATTCAGATAGCATTATTGTACAGGTTTTGCATTTATTGAGTTGTATTTCTAAGCAACATATACAGGGACTAGTTGTCCCTATAGGATTTGTTCCAGTGAATGAATTTGGCCTGTGAATGACAACATGCTACTGTTGTTTAAATAAACCACACGGTGGCGATGAAGACCAGACAAGCAGACAGACTCGTCTTCATCAACTGCGTTTGCTGTGTCATCTGTGATTTCTGACGTAGGCCAATAATTGTTGTGGATCTAGGTGTTTCCCATGGGAAAAAATAAGTCATCATTGAGTTTATGCACTTTTATTTTATTCAAAGAACATGTTATGTGAAAATCCTGGCATCTGCTATTCACAATAGTGAGAAGTTATCCAGGCAGTAGCCATTTTATAACTGTAGGACTCCAGGACATTTATTTCAAAGGGGCAAGAAGTTGGCAATTATCCTTATATTTACACTCATGTTGGTGCTAACTTAGCAGTGAGGATGATACTGTTGGATTTCCATAATTTTTGGTGCATGCATTATTCACAAGGAATCTCTGAGGTGCATATGTAGATGGGAATGGGGCTGGGATAATGAAGGCTAATTTCCCCGGTGACGCTGCCCCCCAAATTAATCTGTCTGACCCCCCCTTTTTTCTACAAAGAGAGGGTTGGGGGTGGAGGTTAGAGAGTCTGCATACACACATTCAAAGTCTCTCACACACATGCATTCACAGTCACACATCCCTTGCGGTGTTTTCCGGGATCACGCCACTGGCTTCCACTCGGGATCCACACAGCGGCAGCAGCGATATGGCTGCTCACCGCCGGACGGGACGGTGCTGTTTATAAGCGAAAGTAACGAGAAATGATGCGTTATTACGGGTCAAAGATGCACTTACTCGGGCGACGGGGGCACTGAGACACACCGTGAAACCCAGGGATAAGATTCACCTGACGACTAACAGGCAATCTGGTGTGTTTTACAGCGAAGTAGTTGGAGGAACTTGTCGCAGTGGATCCATCCCAGCGTGCTGCCTGGATTACCATACACAAGTGGAACAATAGTCTCCTGCAGCAGAAACACTAGCAGGTCAGTGGCAGCGGTATTTCTATTTGTGCCCAGCCTGTCTTGTTTTCATCCCGTAGCGAAAAATGTTGGGACGACAATCAACTATAACCACGATTGTCCTATCACCTGACATTGCAGGTGGAGTTCGTCAAAGCAAAGGTGTTTTGGTGATGTTACTGCGTAAATGTGCGTTTATGTGGAATTAATGTGGATACTTGGGTAGTTTAGCCTATGCGAACAACACTGCAAATGCGAATCGCAATGGGAAAAATAAAGTGACACCATGGCTAATAAAAGTGTTAAGTAGCGATAAAAGCACTGTAGACGGACAATTTAAGTAACCATGGACACAATATTTTCACATATCACAATGATTTGGAGTCCTAACTCGTGTAAAGCCACAATAATACCATCGAGATACTCTCAGATGATTCCCGTGCTGTTCCCGTGGAGTTTCTGAGCCGGCCGGGTGGCTGTGGAACTTTTCTTTGCCCTGCCTGGCTCTCCTCCTCCCGGATACTTGCGTCAGGAAAACACGGGGAGAGAGGACCTGACCGAAAACGCAAAAGGCCTGGAGGGTAGGGGAATCTCTGCCAGGCAGGCCCAGCACGAACTGCGTTTTTTCGTGTCCCGTCGTATTTTGTCGTGCTTTGCTGCCTGCCGATGTGCGCTCTGCTTGCAGCCATGTCTACTTTACCTGGGATATTGTCGCTCGTTTGCTAATGTGACAGTCCAGTCCTGCGGTCACGCATGCAGTGTTGTCGATACCCTCGTGGATGCTCGCCGATGGCAAGACGTGTACTATATTCAATATGGGTAACAGTTATTACCTATATAATAAACATGCACCCTAACATGTATTTTCTCAGCAGTGTGTTGGGACTATCATTTAACGCTAAATTATTCATGTCCATCTCAGTGTGGGATGTCCGGATTGAAAATCATGCGCAACCGTCAATGCCTTTGCCTTTGCGATGCACCCCGATTGAAAAAAAAACACACACAATAATAATCCCAGACCAATACTGTTATTGGCCTACGGTATACTTATATTTACGGCATAATAGGCTCATTATCATAATGACACTACAGGTTTGGTAAGGGCCTCTTTGTGTAGCTCATTCAGCAGGCTTTAAAAACAACAAGCAGGGTTTCACGACTTTCCTGCCTGGTCTGGTGTTTGCACATTGTAATGTCCTGAAACCAATTATTGTGCACTTACTGTATTTCTGTGTGTCCTGGTTTGAATGTCACCCTGTTGTACACTGTTCTCTGGTCAAATAATGTCATTTTTAACCAGGAAAGGGCCTCACTGATTACATTTGTCTTTTACAGCAGTGTCTTGTCCAGTAATAATAATAATACAAATGTATAATATTAGTAATGTATAATGACACTACATAATTCAGTTTTGGTCGGGCCAATTATTCAGTGTTGTCATGTAGGCTACCAACTTTTAGTGGAATCATATCCTGATCCCCAGAGCCTTCAAATTAATTATTCAAAGCTAATTATGCATGTGTACATTTACATATGTGAAATATTTTCAGAAATCAGAAATAGTTTATTGATTGGTGGGGTAAATTACGTTAAGTTACAGTTGTTCTATTTTAGAATAAAAATATATAGAAACATAGAGACATTATAAGAAAAACTGGTAATAAGATGTAAAATTATGTGCACCATGCTACACATTTTTGCATACTTAATTTCTATTTTCTTTTTATATTATTATTAATATCATAAATAATATATTATATTTATATTATTATATTATATTTTTTAGATACTTTTATATTTTATATTATTATATATAGTTTGATGATTTCATATGTAATGGTTGCATACATTCGCTATATCAATATAATAAAAATATTTCTTATAAATTTGTGATATAATTTCAACCACATTATCCAGCCCTAAGTAACGTAACCTTTGAGCCAGACCTCCTCACAATCATACGAGGCAGACCCTCCATTCTCCGTCCTCCTCTTGTGGCTGAATGGCATTTCAGATCTTTTGCTTTTTTTTTTTTTTTGTAGTTTTGTGCTTCTGCTTATTCATTCATCTTCTCTGCATACTTCCTTTTCCTCATCTAACTTGGGAGATTTAGGTCAAGTGACAGAGGAGATGCTGAGGAGGAGCCATTGGGCTTATAATGAGAATGGGCAACTTGTTGGGTCATTTGAGTGTTTGTGTGTAGGATTCTGTAGTTGGGCAGATTTGTGCATTACTCATGCATCCTCTGGCCTCCGCACCAAGCAGTGTTCAGAGTGCTGCTGAGTGCCCATCCCACTCTGCCACATTGTATGCATGTGTATGATTCATGTGCCACTGAATCGCAGAACGATGTTTGTTTGTTTGTGATGAAAAGGAGAGAAAGAGAGATACAGGATAAAAGACAATATCTGGTGGATACAATCAGATCTTGGCCTCAATCTTCGTCAAGCTGTTGACATTTTCCCTGCTGTTCTGATAAAAGTCTGTGTGTGTTTGTATGTGTGTGTCAATATTGCAGCTAGCAAGTGTTTGTGTATACTGCAGGTCCTCAGGTCCATTCACTTTTTTGCCTCCTAAAGAGGGATATTTGGCAGAGGAATCCCAGAGCAAGGCTGGCAAGGATTACACGCTGCAGAGCTGTGTGGCATCCCAAGCACTGGTGGGCTGGAAGTTTTTATAGCCTGTGTGAGTGTGTGTGTGCATGGAGGGGAGGATAGATAGAAGGAAGCCTGAGTGAATGTGAATTCTCAGCTTTTTCGCCTCTCTCTGTCTCTTTTCTTCTTCTCTTCACCTCAGACACAGAAACTGTGGTTCCAGTCTGGGCCTGTAACCTAGCAACCCAAATGGTGTGTGTTGAATAAATCAGACACTGTGTTCCCCCTCTATCCTCCTTAGGGGTGTGTCACTTCACCTCACCTCCCTGCTACCACATCCATGCAACCACCCACACATGCATGTGGAAACACATGTGCACAGGCTGTTAATAGGCACACACAAATAACTCACTACAAAGTTGTTGAAAGTTGTATTTTTTTACTCCTTTGTATCGCTTAGACCCATCACTCTTTTGTGTTTTGTTTTGTTGCACATCCCATGCTCTATTGCTTTCAAACCAAACTCCAACAGCAGAAGTGCTTGTAGTGTCTATAAAGGAGTGAGAGCGGCCTCCGTCATCTGGAGTTTGGCCCACCGTTTAGTGGGAGTTGTGCATCAGAGTTGTTCGTGGTTTGCCGGGTGTCTGGTGAGTGTGGCCTGCACATGCTGCAGCCTGGAGCCACATGTCCCGTCCCACTCGCTGTGGTGCCTCTGCCAAGCTCTTCACACTGCCACGTCCATCCCACACCAGACAAGACTCAACATCCAACGCACATTCATAACAATTTGTCCTTCCTGAAACTTTTTCTTTACACGTCGACTAACACAGATATACTCATATGGTCGGAAATGTCTTACATTATCCTTAAGCCTAAAAGTCCCTTAAGCGCCTTTCCCACTGGACAAAAACCCAATAACATGGTCTGTCTAGAGGGTAACCCACAAGTTACTAAAACATGTGAAAACTCACGTGACTCACGTCCTGATGATCAGTGTCTGACCTGAACCATCTTTTGAGAGTTAAAAACTTAAGGGTTACCTTTTAGATACCACCCACTAACATCTGGCTTTTGTTTTTAGTGTAAAAGGCTACAGTAGGCATTCATTTCCAGTAGTGTTGTCACAATATTAGAATATCTATCTTTGAGGAATATGTTGAAAAATAGCAATAATTGATACCATGGTGAAAAATTGACAATTTTGAGGCCATACATTTTATATTTTTATTAAAAGATAAGTCTTTCCCTGTTGGAGAGAAGAGAAAGCAGTAATCACAGATGGTACTCGTGTGTCCGTACTGCAGAAAATTGATATTAAAATGATTTCAGATATTCAGTATCAGTATGCAATGACAACACTAATTCCCGGGACAAATGACTTTGAAGTAGTTATGAGTTTTTATTAGCTCCAGGTCCGATCGTTAGGGATGGAAACATGACACCCGGGTGGACATGCTAAGCATTTGGAGTAAATATATAATAAATAAAATCATCCAGGATTGGGCAATTATTCTAATTCTCTAACTCTGTTTTCTGGCGTGGTCCTGATGTTGAACAGGACACACCAGAAAAAAAAACAGAAAGACATACTCATCTACTGGCAATGGAAATCAAGTCCATTGCTTAGTTTTAGTGGGTTTTGCTGTGTTTAAAAACTTATATATACACACCAATTTTGGTGGAAAATGGGTATTACTGAATGGAGCCAAACAGTCAATCATCAAAATCATCACTTAGTCATCAAAAAGTGATAAAAAGACAGAAAGTAATTAAGTCACTTTAATGCAGTTTTCAACCAGACATGCTCATGTTTCTGCATGAATACATACATTAACAGATAAAAGAGAAGCTATAATCAATTCACAATGATACTAAAAGTTAGCGTGTATGTCTGGTATATCATAAGATATTCTTTAAAAGGAGATTGGAAAAGTTTACAAACTAAATTAGTAAGTTATTAGTTAAATACTCCCATAAAATGAATATTGTTAGCTTATTTTGCGTAGTTGTTTACAAGGCAGACTACACACTATTTCATCATATTGTAAATAGAATTGAAAATCCTAACTACATATATAATATACAGTGGTGACCTGAAGTGTTTCTCTCTATGAGCTGCTGGGTAATGAGATTCCCACTGCATTACTGTTCGTGCTAATGCAACAGAGATAAGATGAAGACTGCGAAATTAGTCATTATTGCGTGCCTGTATGTGTGTGTGGGCATGCCCGGATGCAGGCATGAGTGTGTGTGGTAATGATAACACTAGTATGTATTTATCTGGCTAATAAGCAGTGCATGATATTATCAGATGTTCCCCCGTAATGTGAGTCATTTATTCCTGAAAATGTGTGGATGAGGGCTGCAGTTGCGCGAGGAGAACCCATGTCCTTGTCCAAGCAGTCTTCTCCTCGAGTGAAGTCTGGAAAAACATGTAAATGAGGGGGGAGGGAGATTCGTGTCATACTGATAAATCCATGGGTGACGGATGATATGAAATGAATGTGAGTTTCTCTCTCCTTTTGTTCGTTTGTTCCCTTTTAAACTTTTTTTTTTTTTCATCCTGGAGAAACGCCTCCGGCTGAGGTGCGAACCGCATCCAACTGGGCTCATGTAAATTGGCAAAGGCAATGTTGTTAGCAATGGATACTCGCTTAAGCGCATCTTCTAGTGAAAAAAAAAAAAGCCATTCGTCTTGAGTGAGCATCGCTGGGTTTGAATTCCCTCAGAGCACACTGGCTGTCTCTAATAGGCCTGAAAGACTGAGAGCCTGAAAGGATGAATGGCTTTTGTTGAAGCCTCCAAGGTTGGACAAAAAGAGAAAGGCAGTTGGGGGGGGGGTGTGGTGTGTGTGTGTGTGTGTGTGTGTGTGTGTGTGTGTGTGTGTGTGTGTGTGTGTGTGTGTGTGTGTGTGTGTGTGTGTGTACGCACACTTGGCATGTCAGCTCTTGAGCCCTTATGGGTTAGATAGATGTAGCAGGAAGTGGAAGGGAGACAGAAATACTCTGCCATGGCTGCCTCTACCTCCAGGCCAGTAAAGCAGAGCGTAGAGGAACACAACACACACAAATACGCTCATGCAAAGACACATATACTGTACATAAACCAGATTTTAAATGTCTGCTGAGGGGCAGTATATAACTTTGAAAGCTCACTGATGTAAAGAGGTGCACACATACACAAATACACAGCACACATAGGCGGGTCACCATTGAATATGAAGAGCACTTTGCTGGAGAAACGTGCTTTCCCCTCCATTGATTTTAAGGATAGGATGCTTTTCTGTCCTGTACACATTATATACAGTATTTGAAACCAGATTTCCACCAGAGTTGTTTGCTTTGTTACATGGACACTAGCTTAGGTTGGACTAGAATCAGCCATAGATGGTGTATATAGAGTATGAAGAGCTTGTGTCACATGATATTTTTGTCTGCCATTTCTGCATTGGAGTACTGTTCCAATAGCATGACTTCATTATGGATAGTTGATGGAGAAGCCAGTGAAATGTATGTCAATCACAGCTCATGAGGGAGAGCAGCTCAGGTCTGAACCCTCTGGGGAGCTGCATTGTCAGCCATTTACATGTTATTTTGTAAAAAAAAAAAAAAAAACATTGTTTGTTGCTCTTATTCTCTCCCTTTCCCTCTGTTTCCCTGGTTGCTCTCTCATTCTGTGTCTTTTAATCTGCTATGTTTGCACTTGGGATACATAACAATGAGAACACACGCTGCGTGAGCAAACACAATCATCGGGAGCCCAAAGAACTGTGGAAAATGCGCCGAGGCTGCACTGCAGTAGTTTCACTGTACAATGAAGATTAACGGGGGCAGCGTTGAGCTAGCTGTTGATGGTTATAGTGAGAACAGTGGCCGCGATTATGATGATTGGGATGCAGGTGGTGCTGATGATGATGATAATGATGATGTTGTTGTGGTTGTCCCTCCTCTCCTAGGCCTGTGGGCCCTGGTGGTGCGGTTGAGAAGATGGACAGGATGAAGATAATCAAGCGGAGGCTGTCCATGTCTCTACGCAGCGCTCGGCCCGTCGACGACTCCCTGTCAGAACTGGCAGAACAGATGGCCTTGGATGAGCCATCCGCTGCCAGGGACAACGGTGAGACACGTGAACACTCGCACACAGGTATACACAAGTGCCCTAGCAGATGCCATCACACAGTCATACAGTATGCATGAGCGCTTGTATAACAGTCTTTGTGGCTGGCACAAAAGCTTCGAGATCTTTCATGAGAATAACTTCATATTTATCTTTTAGGGATTCTAATTTTGAAAAAAAAAAAAGATAACCAACCCTCATTAACCGATTATTAACCATTAACCAACAAGATTAGTGCCTCGCATGCAGCGGCACTTCCTCAGTTCACTCGTCCGAGAGCGTTACTGTAGCAACCATGGTGCTGCATGTAGTGTCGCAGACATGCCCAGTAACTCTCCACGGAACATTTAGTTTAGTTTAAGCAGGTTATCAGCTGTGTGTTTTACTGCTGTAACGACAGCAAGTGTCTGACAAACAGTGTGTGTTTGTGCTACGTTAGCAGCTCTAGCACTGCCGATGGCTTCCTGCCACACACATACAGTCTGTCAGCACAGCGTAACTTTTGTGAGTTTCCGAGAGACTGTGTGTGTGTGTGGTGGCGGCGGGTGTCGGTTTGTCGGTGGCGTTTATAGTTGTCAATGTAGCTGTAGCAGACAGTGTGTGTACTTGTTGGTGAATAGGTAAACTCCACTCAAGACGGGAGCCAACTTTCTGTATCATGCAACACCAGGTCCGACTCCCTTGGTGGTGGACCAGCTTTTCTCTTTAAAGTGACGAGCAGCTCCTCTGAGTTTTGCTCAGCTTTTTAATTAATTCTTAATATTTCTTAAAATGCTTGATTTTGGTTAACGATTAAACAGTTTCTTATTAACATCTATAACATCTATCTACAACATATTATATCTATACATTATACTGCATATCAGTACAGTATCTCAGTTCATAACAGAAGAAAAAGCTTTTAAAAAAGGTAGCAAGGCAGCATTGTTGTCATTATGATGAAGAGTAATTGTGTCACCTCTGTGACCCTCTTGGGAGTCACACAGTGATTAGTTTGACTCCAACATATTATGGCTAGCGTCTTACCACTCAGGAGCAGGCGAGTCATGTTGTTAAAGAGTAGTTTCTCACGTGCTCCAACGGTTCAAGACCTTAAGACAGCTGGAGCTTTTTAAGTGACGATGGTGTAGGTGGAGAGGGTCAAAATAGAGGTCATCGCAGGACACGCATTAAGGTTATGAAAAATTATGGCAGCAGTTTTTTTGCACTCTCCGCTCTTTTCCATTTATACTGAATTTCTTCCTAAAAATCTTGTAAACAGAATGTGCCTGTGTTTGGAAAATGTTTGTGTGTTGCTATTTATTAAAATACACTACTCTCATGAAGGCACACAGAATGCAAAGGCAAAATATGCAAGCTTCACCTGAGCTTTTCAACCCACCATTATCATCTTCACCTCATTGTCAGTTCCATCACCATCATTTCACTGTTCACTTTCACTGACTAGACTGAAAGGAGTAGTATGCTGGAAATGTATGCGAATTCACAAAGCTTCATTGTGAATTCAGATATTGTGTATTCACAAGAGCAAAAGAGAATGTCTTTGCTCCTAGATGAAAAGTGCAAATAGCAATGTCATTCTCAGAAACCCTGTGTGCCATCTGCTGGGCGTCCTCCAGGATTGCAGGACCCTTCTCACCTGACACAAACATTGTGCATGTGTGTGATTGGTCTTTGTGCAAGTTTGCATCCTATTCTGGCTCCAGACGGAAACCAGGTCAGAACAGAGTGATGGAGGTTGCCTCTGTTACAGCAGATGGTTTGTCTCAGAGAAAAAGAAATAAAGACAAACAGAAAGTGAGAAAACAAGAAAATCCTCAGTTACTGTGCTGTGTTTTAGGCTAGAGCTGTTGGCCACTTTACAGTTTGGACACAAGGCTTGTTCTTTGTTCCTAGTTGCTGTTATTCCAGCTCCAGTGCTGCAACATCATACCCCTACCTGATTAATTTCATTCCCTGCCTTCTCTGTCTGCCTCCTATTTTTACATACCTCTCTTTAGTCTTTAATACCTCAAGCCATGTCAGTTCATTTCCAAAGAGTGCAAGGAGCAAGGAAGAGAGAGGTGGATGAAGGAAGTGATGTAGAGGATGAAGAGAGGGGCATTAAACTTTAAACACCGCACTACATCTTGTACTCATCATCTTCCCTTCCCTTTTCCCTTGCTGCATCACCCTCCCGACCCCCACATCTCTATACATCTTAGTCTTAGACTTTGCAAAAGAGCAGTAAAAAAACGAACAGTCCCCCCCATTTTTCAAAGCGCTAATTAGATGTTGCTGACCTCAGATGTTCCATTGTGGACCTGTGTTACTGGAGGCGAGACTGAGCGAATCATGTGAGGAACATTAAACTCTAATGCTTGGGGATCACAGTGGAATTTACAGTGCAATGTGGTGGAAGTTGGGGATTATTAAGACATGTGGGCTTCCACCCACATTCTGCACAAAGGATTAATTAATACTTAAGAATGGGAAGGAAAGGGGACGTACATGCATGCTGATAGGGTGTTTGACACATTGGTGAGAGGTTAGGTTAATTTATGTTGCTCATAAAAATTCAAGTAGCATTTTTCTGACTTTAAAGACTAGTTTCTCACTAACAGTCAGCTAAACATCATCATTCGGTTACTCCCTTACCTCTGTGGCCTGTTTCCTACAGTGCATCTGCTCGTTATTTGCGTCTCTTTTCTCTGTTCTTCAAAATCAGTCTTTACCTGTCTGTGACTCAACATATTTTCCACTATGCATGCCCCATGCCTCATGCACTTTCCATGACTATTTCTGTTACTGTGTGCTACAACTGTTTCCTCTTCTAACATGAGTACGGCAGCTGTATGAATTCCCACCGTTTTAGCTACATAATATACTGTTCCAACATGTTCTGCTACCTTTCTGTGTCTCTGTGTGACCTTGTGTCGTCTTTTTTTCTTCTTTCTCTTTTCTTCCCATTCCTTCCTACAATTTCTGTCACCTGCCTATCTCTATTTTGCTGCTTCTGTTCCCTCTCTTCTGTTATTCCTCAACCCTTCATCCCCCTCCTTCTCTCATTCTTGTCTTGCTTTTTTCTGGTCTGTATCAACCTGGCATCTTTCTGAGCTTTGTCCTCACTTTCTCTCGCACTCTTATCTCCTTTCGTTTTCTCCCTCTTCTCCCCGGCTGTCCGCCTACATCGCGTGTCTCAGAGCCCATGGTGGTGTGCGCCGTGCACCCTCCCGCCTCACACAGCGCTCCCTCCTTCCTGCGTCAATATGCTGGTCATCTGGGCCGCACCGCCCTGCGCAGAGAGCCGGGTGGGGGGCTGGAGAGAGACAGAGCCTACCTGAGCCTGCACAGGACTGGATCTCTGGGTACACACACACACTTTTACACAGTGCCACAGTTACACATAAGCAAGTATGTAAACTGGCTTAATTCCTAGGTTTGTGTATATTGAGTTTGGAAGATTAAATTAAAGCCTGAAGCACATTTTATAGCAAAAGTTAGTGAGGGAGTCACTTTAATATAAAGCAGTGGTGGAAAGTAGCTGGTTAAGAACTGTACTCAGGAACAATTTTGAAGCGTTTACACTGTACTTGAGTATTTCCATTTTATGCGACATTATACCTCTACTCCACTACATTTAAGAAGCAGATATTGTTAAATGCAAATGTTGAATAAGAAACAATAAGAACGACAGCACATCCAGCGTCCGATAAGATGGGTGCTGGATCAAAGAAATCTGGGAGAATTAAAACATAGATTAATATATAATGTATTTTTGTATTATTATTTAATTGATTATTTGAAATGTGTGGCATGTCACATGTGTCTGTGTATGCATTACGGTTATTAAAGACTGTCTACACTGAGGCTTACAGCGATAACAATCCTTCCAAACTGAGCTATTTGGTGTGCAGATCTATCTGTTTTAATTCTGCTAAAATGCAAATGTACATTTATTTGACACCTATAGTTATTACTTGAAGATCAAGGTTTTACACTGAAATTATACCATCCATATATATAAACATCCACGGCATGTATAGTAATGCATCAGTAAGAATATAATATAACACTAACAGGAGCCACTGTGCTGCCTAAGTACTTTTACTTTTGATACTTGAAGTGGATTTTGCTTATAAAATTTTGAATGCAAGACTTTTATATGTACTAGAGTATTTTTACTTAGAGCTGTTGCAGCAGTTTATTTGAGTAAAAGATCTGAGTGCTTCTTCCACCACTGAAACAAACACACTCCCTCACATTACGCTCACATCGACAATCCAATGAAAACAACAAAGATAAACTGGACTAGTCAGTTTTCCTTTATTTTCTTTGTTATAACAACAATTCCAGCGTATTTTTTACTTCTTCTGTGCGTCAATATTCAGTACAGGGAACTCTTTTGTATGTTTTTGTCCTTGCATGCGTTAAGAATAACTTAATATTTAGCAGTGCATTTGTATAAATTTATGTGTTTCACCAGAGCAACATCAAGCTTTAGCAACCTGTGGTTGGTCAACTCACACACACTGTCATGTCAATGTCAGTGTTGCTTAAAGGTGTGTGTGTGTGTGTGTGTGTGTGTGTGTGTGTGTGTGTGTGTGTGTGTGTGTGTGTGTGTGTGTGTGTGTGTGTGTGTGTGTGTGTGTGTTGTGTGCGTGCATGTATATGGGTTTTCAGTGTAAAACTGTATTTACTGACCCAACTTGGCCATCATCCCTACATTTACTACAAATCTGGAAGGCTAAAACTCTAATGACCTCAATCCAACACACACACACACACGTACATGCTCACACAATCACTTTCTCCTTCTGTCTGTCTGCATTATGTAATGGAACGTGTGGTCCGTTGCTATATGGATCCCAGTAATCTCATTTCCCACTGTGGCAGAACGGCTTATATCAGGAGCAGCGGGATGGAGCGAGGAAGGGAAAGTCAAGGATGGAGCGAGATGGAAAGAGGCTGAACGCTTGGATGTTGGAGATGGGTTTAGAATGAAAAGGAGCTCAGAAAATGGTGAGAGATTGATAATGGGCGACTGAGCGATAAAGAGGGAGAAACGTATATAGATGAAAGGAGGGAGGGAGTGACGTGGTACGAGCGTGTTGGTTCCACAGTGGCTCCTTCAGGAGTCATATTAGCTTTGTGCTGTGACTCTCTCGAGTCCTCGGCTGAGTGAACTGCAGATAGAGCACAACGAGACTCCTTACATCCATTGAACCCTGGCTGACAAGAGGACTAGTTTATCTTTACAGTTCATTGCGATCCTGCATGCTGGGAATACGATAGGAATGGCTGGATGAAGCTTAAATGATCCCTGTAAAGAAATAGAGATGGTAGCATAGGACTCAGTATTGTTTTAACATTTTCAATACCATTGCTGATATGATACCTGAGGTTTGGTCCCAATACCAAAGCAATACTTTTTTAAAACCTTACTTTGACAGTTATAGACATGTTTTTCAAAGTTCTCCAATGTTAAATGCTTTTGAAGTACAAGAAGCTGTAAAAAGAAATTTGCCTGAAATAAAATCTATCTATCTATCTGATCTAAAAATAAGTGCTTTGGATTACAAATCAAACCAGACAATCGATGGCCGCTTTCAGAACTTGATGGTTTTAGTTTTAGTTAGTACCTAAAACGTTTTTGATGCGAGATACGCCAGGCAGCAGCAGCAGCAGTAGTAGCGGTATCTGTACAGCAGTAGAAGGCTGCAACTCATGATAATCTTTGCCGTTAAAGGGATAGTTCAGGTGTTTTGAAGTGGAGTTTGTATGGGGTACTCATCCATAGTCAGTATATTACCTACAGTAGAAGACAGTCGGCACAGGAGCAAAGCAATGTACTGCTGTGGACGGGGCCGCCAGTAAAACATACAGTATTTTAGCCATCTAAAAAAAATGAATGAGTTTAAGTGTACACTTTATGTAATATTTTTGCCTGTTTACATTGCCGTGAGACAGCTATACAGTCTATGTTTCAGACGGGGAGCTGAAGCCGTTATCTGTGCTCATCTCTCTGCCCCAGTAATTTTACCTCGAAGAACACAGGAGTTGCTGGTCTACTGCGGCCTCAGTTGGTTAGTTTGTTTGAGCCATTGTGTGACTTTGGTGAATCCGACCTAACCAAAGTCACATAGTAACACAAACTAACTGATCAAGGCCGTGGTAGATCCTGTGTTCTGAGAGGTGAAATTAAAGTTTTTTCAATCGAGTTCAGTGGCTTTGGCAAGAGCATAGATGGATACAGCGGCTTTAGTTCCATGTCGGAAAGGGCTGTCCGACAACAAGGTAAACCGACGGAAATATTTTAAATATAGTGTACGCTTACAGTGATATAGATTTTTTTAGGTGGGTAAAATACATTTTTCTGATGTTCCCATTCACAGTAGTACATTGCTTTTCTTCTGTGTCAGTATTCCTGTCTGCTTCTCCAAGCCGGGAGCATGCAGAACATGATCTACTGTAGGTAATACACTGACTACTCATACAACTCCATGTCAAAGCTTCCAACCCTTTAATGTGGAGTGTTAACAGAAGAGTTTGACATTTTCAGAAATGCATTTGTTCTCCCAGCTTTGAGTCTTTGTTCTAAGCTAAGCTAACCATCATCTAGATAACGGAGTATAAGAGTAGTGCTGAGCTTCTCATCTGGCGCTTGGCAAGAAAGTGAATAAGCTTATTTCCCAAAATGTTAAAACTCTTCTCAAACATAACAACTGTTAAAACGTGAGAATGTATTTGAACGATACGAATGAGGACAAAATCTATGAATATCAGCATATTAACATCACTAGAGTGTATTGGCACAGATTAATGGTGTTTAAGAGATGAGGAAAGAGTAGGGAAAATGGAGAAACACCAGTAGGAATATGGGAACGTGCCAGTTTCAAGCCCGCAGACTACTGTTCTGTGAAATCCACAGCCGTCTCTGAGCTCAGCAAAGCCCTAAGATGGACGTAGCTTGACTCAGAACCTAGAATAGATGCTATTCTATTATTAAAATCAGGATAAGGTGTAGTTTGAAATGTTAAGAGGTACACTGTGTGTGTGTTTCCCACTGGTTGGTCCCGCTGACTCACTGTGTGCCACTCAGCAGTCGGAGCACGTCGCACCCTTTAATAGAGCGACATGATGATGCAATCTCTCTTTCCTGCTGCACTAAAGAGCCGGCCCACCCGTTCTCTCTCTCCCTCTCTCTCTCTGTCTTTTTCGAACTCCCTCTACCCATCCATAGGAGTATTCAATTACATTCACTTTCCATCTGTGTAAGTGGGCCTGACTGCGGGGTTATGTGTGCATGTCAGAGGTGTTTGGCCACTTGCCAGAGCCACAGAGCTTTTACAGGTTTGTGATTCATCTGTTGCTAACTGGGGCCAACGCCCACTCCCACCACACTGTACTTACAGTGAGGAAAGACGAGCACTGCACTTTATTGCTTTGCACCGCTACCTCATCTCTTCCTCTCTGCGAGGATCTGTAGTTACACTGTTGAGGATTGGTCGGCCCTCCCGTCTGTTTTACTGAGAAAAAGGACTACTCCTCTCAAAATCCGTTGCAGGCTGCTATTTCTGACGCTGTCACAGATGTCTCCTCTCGTTCTTTTCCTCCCTCTGTTGCTTTCTCTCCGCATGCATCAAAATACTATATTTAACCATCCAGATAAAAGGCAGAATGGGGAAAAGATAAAAGACGGAAAGCTTTTCAGACCACCCTTATCTCTTCCTATGTATTGTACACCATGAGAGACCTCGTCTGTGCCAGGGATTTAATGTAATGCATTAATACTGCATTAATCGCTGTAGCCCTCTCCCTCACTCCTGGCACTCTCGGCCATTTGCTCACACTAACCCTCTTCTCTCATTCCCAGATTGGATTTAATAAGAACAATGGAGTGGACTCCTCTTATGTAGTCGGTCTTGTAAGCTTTTTGTGTGCTCTCTGTTACATTAGCTCATGCCTGAGGCAAAGGGAAGATGCTGCTAAAGAATGCCCATGATTTTCAGACCTATACAGGAAAGGAAGGGGTGGGTGAGGCATTGGGGACCAGCACATACAGAGCCGGTAGCTGACAGTAGGCACTCAGGTCCCAGTAATTGAATAATAAGATTCCTTAGATGCAGATAAAAGGTTTAGAAGTAATTACTGCAGTCTAAACCACCACCCCCCTCAAGCTTTGTGAGTGTGTTTCTCTATGTATGTGTAGTCCTCAGGGATGCTATATGCACTTTGGTTTTTATTGTCTCACTACTGAAATCAGATTGTGTGTATTTATGGTAAAAGAAAAATGGTGTAAACAATACATTTTAATCGGAAACTCAAATGTAGCCAAGCAAATGTTGCAATAACGATGTTTCAAACAAGCTGGCAAGAAAAAGTGACAGTGAATGTGACCTTGAAGGGAGTGAAAAGAGGTGTGGAGGTGGCTGCAGCACAAGAGAGAAATCTCTGATGTATACGGTTGCACCTGTGAATATAAAGCAACAGGGAGACAGTGATGGCTGGAGGGATGAGCGGCGTGCTTTTGTCTTTGACTTTTTAAGCTCAGGGGTGCAGCACTCTATGTCAATATATGTCCGTCAATGCAATGTAATTAGCCATTACTCTCTATGTGGATCAAATTTAAAGTATAGAGTAATGGGCCCAAAGAAAACGGTCCTAAGTGTGTCTCATGTACAGAAGTTGAAGTGAACACTGCACACTTATTGTCCTCTCAGATATTTATTTTAATCCGCCTTCTGCACATAGTTAGATTAGAAATGTTTTCAAGATGTGTTAAGTTCACAGTACACCAATGATCCCATGTATTATCTTTATCATTATCTAAGCCAATTATACCATCATGTTTTAGCCGTTTCAAGTGTGGTTGTGTGTTTTGTAAGCAGTCTCATAATTAAATGCATTATTATTGACATGCAGGGTGTGAGAGCTTTTCTGCAGGAGTGTGTTTTGTCAGTTAAGGCTGACAAGACAACATGATTATTGACACGAAGACAGAGGTGAAGTTTTATCTCGCAGTTGTCACACACATTTGAGGATCAGTTTTTTTAAAAGTGTTAATCCTTGAGAATATTATTGAGGAAATATGGCATTTGATATTTTATCTTGTTGACATTTTGGATGCAGTTGCCTTTCAACACGTTCATTTTTCTACAAACACCTCTTTCTACGCCTCAGCGCCGGTGACAGCTGTGGAGGCATTATATTTTCGGGTTGTCCGTCCATCTGTCTGCCAGTCCCGTTGTTGTGAAGGTGATATATCTGGAGGAAAGTTCTACAAATGTGGCACGAACGTCCTCTTGGACTCAGGGATGATCTGATTAGATTTTGGTGGTCAAAGGTCAAGGTCACTGTGAGCTCATATTTGTCCCATTCTTGTGATATCTTCGGAACGCCTTGATCGAATTTCTTCAGATTTGGCACAATTATCCACTTGGACTCAAGGATGAACTGATTTTAACTAGATTTTAATTGGGTAAAATCATGAAATAACAACATGTTGGTCAGTCATGGATGTAAACTGCAACTTGACTGGTTGGCAGAGGCATACAACCGCAAGGTTATTCTATTTATGTTAATTTCTATGTTGGGATGGTTAATGCACAGACACAAAATGGTGGTGATGTAGAAGAAAAGAGCAAACAGCCAGCACACTGGTAGTGGTAGCATATTTACCAAAAATGCACTACTACATTGCCCTCTGTCATTTTTTAAAAATGTAATTCCATCACAGAGTTTTTCTTAAAAATACATTGGATTATTTTTAAAAATCCCATGAAATGTGCATTTGAATGTTCTGGGCCCCTTATTTTTTAAGTGGAAGAAGTATTTCGATTCTCGTCAGTAAAAACTGCAATACCGTAAAAATACTCCATTAAAAATGAAAGTTCTGCATTCAGATTTCAAAATGACACTAAAGCAAACATACAGAATTAACAAAATGTACATAAAATATCAGAAGTAAAAATATTAATTTTCCTTCACTTTATTATTATATTGTTGGATCGTTTGTGAGTAATAGCTGCATTAACATGTAAACATTTGTTTAATGTTGTAGTTGGTCAAGAGTGAGCTAATCTTAACTGCTTCATATATATTTGTTGGATTGTTTAATGAACAATAAAAAAAAAAAAATCACCACATGTTTTGTACTAAAATCCTCATCTCAAATGTAGCTATCTCTGCTGAATAGTTTAGTTGAAGTAGAAAGTACAAAGGTAAATCCCTTAAAAACTTCAAAACTGGACAATACTAGAGTAAATGTACTTACTTTCCACCAAAGGTTATTTCATGGAAATCATACACCTTAAATGGTGACTGAACTAAGACAACTGTAAATAAAAATCCAATCAACAAAGTCTTCACAAAACTTTTAATTATCCTGCCTCTCTGTCCATCCAATGAAATCAGTTCCCTCCATAACTAACGGCCTATTGCTATAAACGTGACATTGATCCGTCGTGTTGTTGTAAAGATGTAACAAGACCTTCCAGACCTCGATGCTCGTGCTGCTGCCCCCCTCAGTCTTTTCTTTTAGAATGGAGGTTTGAGATGTGTGCAAAGAAAACACAGGTGTCTTCAAGTGCAGCAAAACATCCATCAGGATCAAGACTTGTACATCCTGCTGTATAGTTCCTTGTTTGATATGTCTATAAAGAAGGTGTGTTTGTTCATATCGTGTTTGATCTGCAGGTGTGTCACCGCGAGCCATGTGCAGTGGTGTTTATAGGGATGCACAGTTACCGTGTGTGCAGTGGCATAGATGAGGGATTTTTGTGTGTGTGTGTGTGTGTGTGTGTGTGTGTGTGTGTGTGTGTGTGTGTGTGTGTGTGTGTGTGTGTGTGTGTGTGTGTGTGTGTGTGTGTGTGTGTGTGCAGCGTGTTGAGAATGAATAATGGCCTGTTCTTCAGGTCCATGGGGAAGGACGGATGGAGAACGAGAAGGTGGAGAGAATGCGTGAGCAGGGGAAGATGGGAGCTGGGATGCCAGAGGCGTCACTCAAAAGCCTCAGGGTTTCAATTTCTGCGCTAGAGAGTGATAAGGATGAGGAGGAAGAGGGTGGAAGGAGGGAAGACGAAAGAGATGGAGACAGAGTGAGAGAAAGAGGCTGACCAGGCAGAAAATGTTGTCATCAGTTTCTGAATATAAAGAGAGGATTGTGTTGTATATTCAACACCATCTCTGGACCCATACAGAGATAGGACGAGCGAGGGAGGGAGAGATAGAGACAAGAGGAGGGTGAGAGAGAGAGAGAGAGACTGGTATCACATGAGAGGGAGGAGAGTAATAGCAAGGTGAGGGGAGGGAACAAGAGGACTAACGGCACTGAAAGCTCTGATAGGGGCGCCAGAGGCAAGAAGGGAGCAATCGAGAGAGGGGAGTGGAAAGAAGGAGAGCAGCACAACAGCCTGAATAGAGTGGCATGCTGAATAACAGTGGGGAGATCTGACAGAAGGAGAAAAACACCAGGAAAAAGAAGACACTGGACTGGAAATGAAAAAGTAACGAGAGAGAGCGCGAGAGTGTGAAGGAAAGAGCCAGGAGCCAAAGAGGTCAGATAGTTGAACACCAGATGAAAGTGTGTTTTTCTTCCTAGGAGGAGCTGTAGGTTTGGTGTGTGTGCGTGCTTCAGCCGGACATTATATAGATGGAGCACCTGTTATTTTGAGATGATGGGGTGTAACAGTTTTCAGCTTGCGCGTGTTGGATTGTCTCTGCAGCATTTTGCTACCTGCACGCAGTTTGACCTTCCTTAGCCAGCAAGCAGAGCGAGACTGCAGAGAGAAAAAGAGCGAGAAAGAAGAGAGGTGGAGAGAGGGAGCGTCTACGGGAAAACAGAGAGATAGAGGGAGAGAGAGTGTGTTAAAGCGGAGTAGTAGCCGAGGGAGTTTTTGCATTGTGATTAGTGTGCCTGTGCCATCTGCACTGTCCTCATGATGTAAGACCTGTTCTCTACTGCATGGGACTCTCCTGGAGAAAGCTACAACTCCCGAAGTCCAGGTCCCACCCAGACCTGACCCAGGCTAGACTGAAGCGATTTCCACTCCTCGACAAGGCCCGGATTTTTTTTATTCGTCTTTGTGTGAAATGTCTTTCTGAATTTTTAATCGTAGTATTTTGAATCCTCTGGAACAATGGATACGTCGGGCAACCCCCAAGGTTGCTCTGCACGTGCTCCCAGCGTGGGAGACTCAAAGATGGGGGAGGCTAGAATGGGAGAGGGGATAAGAATGGGGGAGAGAGACACCCCACTGAGGCTGTCACCTTTCCGTATGCTTCGAGTGCTGGACTCATGCCGTCCTCCAGGAAACCGTATTGGTGAGTCTCATCACTGTCATATCTGTCATCATATCTGTTCATCTACATCCTGGTCCTCCATTTCGTCAGATCCAGACTATATTGATAACATATGATTACTTTTTTTTTAGAGGTAAAATGTTGTTCAATAATACAGTAAGTAACAGCTTTGTGTATACAGGAAAGGCCTAGTATAGTAGTATCCCCAGTGCATCAACACGTGACAGTCTAGGATTTCACTCTGAGGGACATTAAATTAAGATCAAACATGCAAGATATGAATTTATGTTAAGTAGCTTTCTCTCAGAATATGCTGATCATACAACTTTGAACATCTTATTAATGATAATTTATTAATTTAAAAATATTATTTCCTTCATGTGGCTGGTTCAAAGATTAGAGATGCAGTGGGTTGGCCCGGGGCAGTGTCTGAAGAGTCCTTCGGTTTTCATTTTTTATCTGTTTGTCAGCACGGTGGCTGCGGTATCTCTATTCCTGCTGCCAAATTCAAGCGTTATGCTGTTCTTTATTTAAAAACTGTTTTGAGCAAAAAGTAGAAGTGAAATGATTCAGTTCAAAGCATAGTAATAATAGTGGGGAATGCATTAGATGTAGACTGTGACTATTAATTCTACCAGTGCACCCTTGAACAACCCACTGAACTTGATGACTGGCCTGACCTCCCAAGATTTCCATTACTCTTTGAAGGGCCCTTGAAGCGAATCTACACACTTACTTTACTTCTTTTAACATCCTTTTTCACTGGCCTTTCAATCATATTCCAAGGCACCGCCGCCAACATGTGCCGGAGATGGACTTCCAGCTAAGTGGAGTACATGCAGAGTTGGGTGAGGCAAGAATAGCCCTGAAAGCAGCCTACTTGCTCTTCCAGACGTGCTAGCAGGGAGTCAGCAACCCTAACTAGGCCAGCCTGGCTCCACACAGGGAGGCAGTGGTAGCGCATGACATTTACTGTCTGCTCTTAGTCTGCTGTGGAAATGGAGCAGAAAGAACCTTCAGGAGACTGGAAAAGTGTTTGTCCCGTGTGATTAGGAAGTATGCATGAGCACATGTGTTATTTTGAGGAGAGAAAGTGTGAGATGTGCATGAGAGACAAATCTACGTGCCGCATGTGTAAGCAGAACATTATCGTATCGTATCAAGGCCCAGCAGGTGATGGAATTTTCCTCCAAGGTCAGTCACCTGGTCTGATCTGCCCGCATCTCCTTGACTGTTTATATAAACATACAAGATCAGGATCTCTGAAAGTGAGACAGACCTGTGACATAACAGCAGAGCTGGATACACTCTTGTCGTGAGCATGTGATCATGGGTGTACGCCTGTCAGTATGTAGATATCCTGGATCAATTTCCCCTCACTCTGGTGTCAGTTACATTGAGTTTAATGTTTCACCATCAGGGTTGATTCCTGATATGACTACCGACTGCTCAGTTGTCTTACCAGGCTATTTTGTATGCATGTCCTGTATTCTTGTGTCTGGCTCTGAGGCCACAGGCAGTACATCAGACTCGTGTTTTGCTAATGAGCAGATGCTGCTTTTGTCAACAGATAGTTAGACCGATGGACAGCTGGAATCTACACAGGTAGTTGACTGCTTGCGAGTTTAAGAGGCAGGGGGCAGGGGATTAGTGGAAAGGTGAGAGGGCCGTGACTTCACCACCGTCATGAAAAGTGACGTTATGAAATAAAAAATGACATGAAATAAAAGTGTTATTTTGCGGAAAAAAATGTCAGAACTTTTATAATGAAGAGACTTTTTATTAGGGGTATGAAATGATGTCAGAAGTCCTGAAAATGTCAGTTGGTTAGAATATTTAATTGTGATTAATCGCATGATTGTCCATAGTTAACCCTGGTAATCACAAATACATTGCACATTTTTTTTGTCTGTTCAAAATGTAACTTAAAGGGAGATTTGTCACATATTTAATACTCTTATCATCATGGGAGTGGGCAAAAATGCTTGATTTATGCAAATGTATGTTTGTATTTATTATTAGAAATCATTTAACAACACAAAACAATGACAAATATTGTCCAGAAACCCTCACAGGTACTGCATTTAGCATAAAAATATGCTCAAATCATAACATGGAAAACAACAGCTGTCAGTGTGCTGACTTGACTATGACTTGCCCCAAACTGCATGTATCATAAAGTGGGCATGTCTGTAAAGGGGAGACTGGTGGGTACCCAGAGAACCCATTTTCTTTAACATATTTTGAGGTCAGAAGTCAAGGGACCCCTTTGAAAATGGCCATGACAGTTTTTCCTCAAAATGTAGTGTAAGTTTGGAGTGTTATTTAGCCTCCTTGTAGCATGACATGGTTGGTACAGAGAGATTCCTTAGGTTTTCTAGTTTCATATGATGCCAGTATCTTCACTCTTAGCCCGCTACAACCCAAACCTTGATGCAAATTGTATCAATGCATTAGAGAAATTAGTGGTTTTAAAACAAGTTTATGTTATCTCTGACAGCCCTTGTGAGAAATGATAAATGGCAGATGAGATGAAATTTAAAACCAGTTTGTACTTAGATTTCGGTTGATTGCAGCCTTGCTGAGCCAGCAGAAGCTACACCACAGCTAGATTGTGTGTTTCCTCAGTCACACTTTACCTGAATGAATGCAAGCTTTAAAAATGACAATATGTCTCTGAGCACCCTGATGTAATTTAACATTTATTACTGTAACATAACCCAGTGCGTTGGGTGTCTCATAACAGATGCTCACATTTGAAACCGTGTTTTCTGAGCTTTGAATTGCTTCCAGCTAGCTTTAAAACCTGCTGGTACAACCTAAAAATTGCTCATTGTGTTAATGTCTTAAAGAAATTAGTGGCATTAAAATGAATTTGCTTTAATGTGTATTATTGTTGCATTAACTTTGATAGCAGTAGAAATAGCATTTCATCATAGTGAGTTTTGATAATGTATTTTCAGTTTTATGTATTTTACACAATTTATTACTGTGATTATTTTTTCCATAATTACTTATTCATTTATTATTGAACACTTTGGGGCTCCATAAAGACATAAGGAAGCCATCTTGAGCTGACTATAGTAAAAATAAAACTATATTGAAAAACTAGTGGGCTTCATTTTGTACATGCACTGCTCACTGTGTCCATATTCCATTTTGTAGCTTTAAGGCTGAATCCACAGACCAGCATGCCTTTCTCAAATCCTAACCTTGACTACATGAAAGAGATTCATACAAATCACCTAGAATTAGCCTCAGGTGGTGTTGCTCTACTCCACAGCTGACAGACAGTGCACTATAATAAATAGCTTTACCTATTCGGCCCACTATCACTCAATCTCATGGTTGACGGGTCACAATTACTCAAGGGACTTTTTTTTTCTTTCCACTTATTCCTTCCAATCCCCTAATCGACCCTCTATATCTGTCACTCGTCTGCCTATGGTGGCTGTTTTAAAAGGTAAACAGTAGATGATGGTAATGTAAGCGTTAGGATTGAGCTTCAGCATCTGACAGTTCTTCTGAAGCAGTTTCTTCTACCAAACACAAGACAAACACACTGATACACACACTCCCTGTATGTGCTGTACATGACCTAGACTTGAGAGCTATCAGGCATCACATCAATGAAACCCAAAGAGAAACCCCATCCCCCCACATTTACTCACACCATTGATGGAAGCAGTCCTGTCTGCTGCACCGTGACTCATTAATCAGATGGAGTCTGGGGGAATGGACCTGTGGGGGGGTGGCAAGCAAAGACGGGAAAGCTCTCATTGCATGCAGGGTGATATCGATCTCTGACCTCCTCATCTTACCAATGGCATTTTATACACACTCGACTAACACCCCTGCATGGCTGGTGGTACAATCCATCATCTGGGGACTGGGACCCTCCTATGGCTTTCTCAGGCGGGTAAATGAAATCTTAGAAAGACAAAAGGTTGTGTCCTCTGATGGGAACACGGAGAGAGTGATCGAGGAGGCGTAAAACAAAACACAGAAGCAGTTCAAAAGACCAGAGTTTAATGAAAGTACCGCACAATTTCTGACAATAACAGCTCGTTTGTGTCACTGTGTGTTTTAGGTATTGTCCATGAGAATGTGAAGATGGGTTCAGATGGGGAGAGCGACCAGGCATCGGGAACGTCTTCTGATGAGGTCCAGAGTCCAGTCAGGGTCCGGATGAGGAACAACCACCATCGGCGCATCTCTAATGAGGTACGGGAAGCTAGAGACACATCTCACAGATACACCTCAGCTCTGTCTGAAAGCATTCACTCCCTCACTATGCAGCATTCCCTACACACTATATAGGGGAATGTATGCAGGGAATTATACATTGTATTAGATGGTAGAGCTGGATGCCTGTTTATCGGCTGATATTAGCTTATTGCAGATATAGCATATTGTATATACAGTGTATATATACGACACAAGAAATTGCAGTACAGTAATGCTAAACTGACACCACGGAGTTAGTGACAAGTTGATTTTTACAATGTAAAATGTCCTGTTTGGTATGTCTCTTGTTTTGTTTGTTTTTATTTCTAAATTGACTCTATATCCAGATTGTTTCTTTATGACATGTTTATATTTAAAAAAGTTAAGGTAACATGTAATTTTAAACTCCCAAATATTGATATAAGCATTGGCATCAGCAAAATTTTAAAAACGTGATGCTACAATGGTACGGCATCCCATGTACGATAGAACATTTCCCTGATAACGCTACAATGTGAACAACGAATCCACGTTGAAATCGGCAGGAGAGCGAGTTAACGTTTGCTGTTACTCAGCTGGTGGGTGGCATAGTCCTGCATAGCTAAATAACAGAGCTAACAGCTAGCGTGGGTTGCACTGAGTTACACTGTGATGCTTTCAAGCTCTATACAGTAAAAATGAATTATAATGTTATCGTGATGTGTTCAGTATAATTGTAAAATTTGGTTTTTGAGAAACTTGAGACGGATTATCAGGGATTAATAAAAATTGAATGCAAACAGTTACAAAGGAGTGTGTGCTGAATGTGGGAGTTATTGTTTTGTTTTTGTTGTATTATCAGACTGGGTATTGAGAATTATGGAGTTTCACTGCTATTGGTATTGACTTCTAAATTTCTGGTATTGTGACATTCCTAATTCGGACACTACTCAGGTCATGTCTTCATCTGGCAGCCAACAAAATTTTGTTATTGTTTCCCTGTCTGTGCAATGCATGATAGTAGTTAGCTCTCAGTTAGTGAATATTGATTTTACAGTCATCTGTTTTCTAACGTTTTGTGTTCTGGGAATATTGGAATCTAATAATGAGGGTATGTACTGTGGTGGATGACTGTACAGTGTATAGTCAATAGTGAACGATTTTGGACACTGACCTAAGAATTTTGTGACCAGCTTTAACATACAGTCAGTCACCTGTCTATGTGAATGCACCTGTGTTATCTAACACTGCTATTTGTTTTGCCACATCCCTGAGTATGTGCACGAGTGTGCGTGCGTATGTGCGTGTCTCTGCAAGGAGTTGCAGACTGATGAGTGCAGCAGTATTATGGGAAATGCCTCTGGACACGCAGGCTGCTGCCTCTGACTGCTGCCTCTGACTGCTGTGAACTGTGGAAGGGACTAATTTACATCAGTTTTTACCACAGAGAGAGGGGGGTGACAGACAGGAAAATGTTGGGGTGAGAGAGTAATTATGGAAGTAGGAATAATTATTGGTATGACAAAGAAAGAGGAGATCCGGAGGAACAGGGCTCAGGAGATAAGGGAGAAGAGAGAGAAGGAGAGATAGAGGACAGAGATCCAAAACACGTTTCCTTTCAGCCACCCCCCTCTGTTCACCCCTTCCCCCCATCTGCCTTTCTCCCCTCAGGAATCTGTCCATTCCTCTCTTCTCTGCTCCTGCCTTCCCCTCCTCCAATTTTTTCCTCCTCCTCCTCCTCCTCCTCCTCCTCCTCCTCCTCTTCCTCCTCTGAGCATGTGGATGACACTCTGCCACAGTGCCAGCCTTCTCTCTCTCTCTCTCTCTCTCTCTCTCTCTCTCTCTCTCTCTCTCTCTCTCTCTCTCTCTCTCTCTCTCTCTCTCTCTCTCTCTCTCAGTCAGTGTGTGCAGTCATGTGGCAGGTCAGAGACATGCATCATGGAAAACGCATGTGTGTGAGTGTATAGAAAGAAAGACACGTTTAAGGAGGACAATGAGGGAGCTACTAGAGCTGTTCTGCATTGTGAGTATGGGGACATGTGTGTTTGTGTGCGTGGGGGTCTTTATTCAATTTAAATCATTGAACAAGAGGGCATGGGTGTCACTTTGTTCATTGTTGCACTTTTAAAAAAGAGTATGGATAGGTCACGTTTGTTTTGGTCATCAGAAATCGTTGGCTTTGTGATTTGCATGAGTGTGAAGTGTATTATTTGAAAAGCAGAAGGAAATCTGTATTTTTCTGGAAGTAATGTGCAGCTTTAGTGTGTTGTTCTCACCGTGTGGTGTTGCAGGCAGTGCTTGCCTTCTATACATTTTATTATTTTGTGATTCACACATTCGGTGGAGCTTACAAATGTGTCAATTACTTAGCTCAAAGTCCGTAGGTCATGGTAGTCCATGTGTCTGTGGCTTGTTTTCGAAACGTTGCTTAATGTTTTCGGTTTGTGAGATTGTATGTTTTCAGGATGTATGTCGAAAACTGTGCAATGTGTCACCATCCTCACAGTGACGGCTTGTATGTAATACTACATGCTGTTGTGTTAGCCAGTGAGATTAGATAAAACCATAACAGGCGTAAAATCCTTCTGCCTTTCATCTTCAGCCATACATACACTTTCTACCCTCCCACTAACTCTCACATGTAAACACACATATCATTTCATTCATTGACATTGAGGACACATACCACAGGGCCATTGGGACTGGGCCAGCCAGCCCCTGCTGCCATGGAAACAACGTGTGATTGGCACATCGCCAGTGAACATGTCCTACATGGATAGCACATAGGGGTGGTGCATTGTGGAAAAAGTAGCATCACAGAAATTGTATTCAAACTAGGGCCAGAAATTGAAAGTTATTCCAGTTGATGTGGAATAAATTGGTGGTAAAAATCTGTCAGTAACAAAAATACTATAATGACCCACATATAACCCTTAAAATAACGTATAAAAATGGAGTCGTCTTAGGCAAATTGTACACAGAACAGTCCTCACACTCAAATAGAAGTCGGCACAAGGCAGAAGACAGAAGACGAAAATATCAAGCATGTTTGATAATATTAAAAACTTGTTCCAGATGGGTTTCAGGTGAGCTTGAGATATCGGTGTGCGATCCTTCTCACTTTGCCAACAATGTTATTATGAAAATTTGCCTGAAACTTGCCTGAAACTTGTCTGGAACTAGTCCAACCATGTAGTGGCCTGTCATTCAGTTTTACTAGACATTAATGAATTTCACATCGTCATACATCAGTCACTCACAACACCAGATGGCACCTGTAGACCAACAGTGTGTATTTGTATCGCAGTTAATTGACAAACATTGCCAGGAGTGACAGATGGAGAAAACAGATTTTTTTTTAAAGTGGCACGAAAGTAGGTTGAGTAACCGAGGCTTGAGAGACACGTTTAATGCCAGATCATGGTGATCGATTTAGGAAAGTCATCAAATACTTGTAAAACGGCCAAGAAATATGATGTCACATAACGTCAGGTGAATAGAAGCGATTAACACAAGAAGACGGTCTGGGGTTGATGATGTTTGATTAATACGACCACTACGCTAATCGACTGAGTCTATTTGAGACGGTCAGCTGTAATTACAAAGACCAGAATGTTACAGTTTTCATGTAAACAAATTAGACTATAGAAACAATCAATACATGTGAGTATTGTGATATTATGTGTTGTGACACTGTCACTGTATTGATTTTAAATTTACCTCTTAAAGAGCCGACAACCCACTGTCTGGCTCAACCACTATTCGATCTCTCGGAGTTGTAGCAGGCTCAGTCATCAGAGGTCCCTTGACCTCTGACCTTAAGATATGTGAATGAAAACGGGTTTTATGGGTATTCACGAGTCTTCCCTTTATATAGATACCCACTTTATGATAAAGTAAAAAATGCAATTTGGGGGAAAAACAATGCAGTTTTTTTGCATGCAGTACAAAGGTGTTTGTTGTTATTCTGAAGTGGTGTATCTCTGCTGTGTTCTTTATGCTATGACAGTTTTCCTAAATTTAGTATTGCAATGTATTGGATTGTAGCCCCTGTATCACGTACCATATTGCCAGATTCTTGCCAATACACAGCCCTACTATTTTCACTTCATTCATTCATATTTTTTGAAATATTATAGTACGGAATAAGTAAAAGATGCCAAATAACAAATAAACCATCTTATTATTTGGTATAGCATAGAATCACTGTGCTTAAACGTGTAAATATGAATTGACCTCAAACATCCCACCACTTTAACATGGTTTCAATGTAAGAAAAAAAAAATCTGAATTGATATATTTTAATCTATTATTAATGTGAGATTTATAGTTCTAACCTCTTTTCTTCACCTGAATCCCCCCCCCTCTGTCTCTCTTTTTCAGGACATAAACAAGCGTTTGTCCCTCCCGGCTGATATCAGGCTACCGGAGGGCTACTTGGAGAAGTTTGCCATGAACAGCCCACCCTTTGACAAACCCATGAGCCGCAGGCTACGGCGCGCTTCATTGGTCAGTACTCATTGTGTCTCTGTGTGTATTTGCATCTGTGTATTTGTGTGCAAAGCAGCTGAAACTAGATCCGTCAGCTGCTTTTGGTGCTTTTGATGTGTCGGTCACCGCTTACCGTCCACATGTGTAGCTTTGTGAGCACAGCTGAGTGTGTGCCGGTCTGCTGCTTTGTTTTGAAACAAAAGTAATATGAACTCTCAATGTGAACAACTAAAATGGTTGACTAAGGCCATTATATCCTCTGACACACTCACACACTGGAAGCATAGACTCATTTAAAACACATTTTTGTTACAACTTATGCTATAGAGCTTACAATGGCTCAGTAGGGGGATGAATTATGAATTCATTCTGTATTATGTATCCAGGCCAAGAGCATTATGGGTATGAATGTGAGGGTGGGAGAGAGAGGAGGGGTTTGGTACTAGATGCATAGAGAGGGGGGTTGATGGGTAGAAATAGGCAGATATTCATGAATATGCAGCATTTCCCTTTATAGTCTTTTGTATTTCTGCAGAAGTACTCCTCTTTCACCTCGATTTATTTTGGTCACACTTAATTCCACGCTACTCCTTTGTTTCTCTCTTGTTTCAGTGCAAAGCAAGCGTACACTGCTCTGTTTCACTCGTTATCTCAGTCTTACATCCCTTTTTTCTCAGTCTTATAGTATTGATACATTTAACTTTAAACACAATCACCAAAAAGCCATCCGTATACTATAGGAAAGCATAAAGGATGTACCCTCCATCAGCTGTTTCTACTGTAATTATTGAACAGGGCCGGTGCCCTGCCTCTGGCTCTCTGCTTGAAGCGATTTAATGACGCAGCTTTTCTGCAGGAGCCTCACAGAGATGAAAGGAAAGGATCTTTGAAGAGAGGTTTGCAGAGAAGAAGAGAGGTTTATGGTGTAAGGGTGACTGAGAAGAAGGGATATACTTTAGATGAGTTTGTGTCTTTACAATGTAAGTGAGTGGCGGACATTTTCTAACATGTTTGGGTCTGTCCACTTGTGTATCTTTAGGGTTGTTGTGTGCATTTGATGTACTAGATCAATCAATAATTCAGCAGCAGTGTCGGACTCCTCTGCTGCAGCTCCTCTCCTGATGAGGATTACACACCGGGACACCTTGAAGAGAACCGGAGAGCAATGGAAGAGGGAGGGAAAGATGCAGGGAGTGATGACAGGAGCATTTTAAGGGACTAAAGGACAAGATTTTAAAAGGGGGAAGATGTTAAAAAGAAGAAGAAATAAATATGTGGAAGAAATAGGGTTGTCAATCGATTTGATTTTTTATTCTGTTCAAAATGTACCTTAAAGGGAGATTTGTCAAGCATTTAATACTCTTATCAACATGGGACTGGACAAATATGCTGCTTTATTCAAATGTTTATGTGTGTATGCTCAAATCTTAACATGGCAAACTGCAGCCCAACAGGCAACAACAGCTGTCAGTGTGTCAGTGTGCTGACTTGACTTTAACTTGCACCAAACTACATGTGATTATCATAAAGTGGGCATGTCTGTAACGGCGAGGCTCGTGGGTACCCAGGGAACCCATTTTCATTCACATATCTTGAGGTCAGAGGTCAAGAGACCCCTTTTAAAAATGGTCATGGTATTGTGGAGCCTTATTTATTTTCCTTTGCGATAAACTAGTATGACATGGTTAGTTCCAATGGATTCCTTAGGTTGTCTAGTTTCTAGTTTCATATGATGCCAGTATTTTCACTATAGCTTTAAAACTGAGCCTGCTACAACCTAAGAATTGCAAGTTGTGTCAATGTGTTAAAGAAATTAATGGTTTTAAAACAAATTTGAGTTATCCTTGACAGCCCTAGTGACATTATACACCACAGCTAGATTGTGTGTTTCCTTAGTCACACTTTACCTGAATGAGTGCAAGCTTTAAAAATGACGGTATGTCTCTGAGCACACTGATGTAATGCTTTTCGAGCTATCAGTGTTGCTTGTCATTTGTTACCGTAACATAGACCAATGCATCAGGTGTCTCATTACAGATGCTCACATTTGAAACCGTGTATTCTGATCTTTGAATCGCCTCCAATGTAATGCAAGTGAAGTTGGTTGGTATCAGTTTCCTCTCATGGCTGCTGCCCTTTGATAATCAATTATTCACACAGCGGTCCAATGTGATTCAGTGTTCCATGGTGCCAAGGAAAGAGATGTCATTTTATCTCAAGCTACAACACTTAACCGTGTTATGCAACGCTCACTTTTTTCGAACCTGTTCAACCCTGCAGCAAAAACGCCACCCAGAAGGACCACAACCCAGGTTTGAATCTGTGACGTTCTTGCTGTTAGGTGGCTGACCACTGCACCACCTGCTTGTATTATGCTGTTGTTATACAGTATATTATGCTACAGTTTAATGATAGAAACTAAAATAAAAAAAAGAAGGCGACACAGTGCAATATGTTTATTGGTTGACTGATTGAGGCCCTGTCTACATCATGTTAATGAAAAGGCTCCTCTGTCAACCTCCCCTCGTCTGCCTCCTCTTTTCTTAACAGAAGGCTGTAGTTTTCCCTCGCCCACTCAATACTCTCTCCTCCCTCCCCCCCCCCATCAAGCTTTCTTACAGGCAGCACAAACCCTATTTAAAGATTGTTTCTTTTGGCATTTTAAGCCTTTATTGACAGGACAGTGGATAGTATAGAAAGGGGGAGAGAGAGGGAGCGACATGCAGAAATGGCTGCAGATTAGATTCTTACCCAGGCCGCCACAGCCATCAGGACTTGTTATATGGGTGCCCGCTCTTCCATCTGAGCTACAGGGACGCTCACAAACCCTATTTAAAAATGAAATGTAGTTGAGGTAATGCACATTAGAGCACAGCCTCTCACATTTCTTACTACTGCTGTCGGTCCATCTCTGTACAGGCTCAGACTGAGCACACATTTTGTTTGGTTTTATGTTGCTTTAATTTTGTCACAAAAACTTGGTCTGACCTAGTTCTGCTGAGTAAGCTCACTGGAGCGTTGGGAATGAAATGAACCCGTTGCCATCGAAAGCATACGCAGGCGCAGCACACACACACACACACACACACACACACACACACACGCACACACACACTGCTGTAAGCAGAGAGTGGGCTGCAGGTAAAGAGCCAGCCTCTTTTTTGTTTTAGAGACGCTTCTACAAGGAGAGAGGCCACAGATTTAGCTTCTGGAGTGGGGTTGAAGTGGAGGGAGGTGACCATAATGTGTGTGTGTGTACTGTATGTTTGTCTGTGTGTGTGTGTGTTTTGCGCATGAGACCGACTCCCCTGCCAAAAGAGCAGCACAGCTCAGCATCAGCTCCTGACAGCTCCTGTCACAAACAGAGATTGTGTGTGTGTGTGTGTGTGTGTGTGTGTGTGTGTGTGTGTGTGTGTGTGTGTGTGTGTGTGTGTGTGTGTGTGTGTGTGTGTGTGTTTGTGTGGATGGGTGGATGGGTGTGTTTGAGCATAGGCTGCATGTCTCATCACAAATATTCTCTTGCCACACACATACCATAAGTCCATGCACACACGAATCCACTCTTTGTGTCAATATTTTTTCTTTCATCAGATTTTTAAAATTATTTTCAAGCATAGCAGATAAACAAGATGTTGATTATAAAACATAAATACATGATATTATGTCTGTCAATTAATTATGCAAATTACAATTTGTGCACACCCATACACACACACGCACACACTAGTCCCAGCATGAAAGTGTGTCATCTTGTGTGTCCGAGCTCATTCTGATGTTGGCTTTTAGGCATGCCTTTAAAGAGATCACATGCTTCATCAGCTAACTTGGTCACCGGAGACCCTCCCCCTCATACGCACACATACATGCACGTAGACGAGCATCGGCCTGGCATTCATATTAGCATCACGATGGGACGGGCCAGAGCTAGATTGAGAGAGATGGGTAGGTTCAGAGAGATGAACACAGATAAAACATGGCTGGAACGACCCTGGCAGAGATAGACAAATAAGCGAGGGAAAGTGATAAACACTGACAGGCATCTGGGTATCACAGCTTGACATAGCTACATCTATCTATAATTCATGACCTTGAAACCCAGGGGCCATATACATTATGCAGCCTAAACTTTTTTTTTTTTTTTACCTGAACTCAGGATTAACTCAGAATTTACCGCCACTGTGGCATCTATGGAAATATTTAAAAGCATCCCCATTAAGTTATCTGGGGTGGAAGAGTCTTACTTTGAGGTCCTGTGGCCAAAAAAAATACATGTGCAACAGACAATGACATCACTTTGTAGCATTAAAGAAACAAAGAGAGGAAGCACTGGGGAGAAATCACATTTTGTTCCCATTAGGTCAACATAGCCTTTCTTTTCCCACTGTGAGACATGTAATATAATATACAGTATATGATGGTGAATGATGTTCAGTTTTCCTTGAAGCCCCCCTACTTGTACCTGAGGTAAGCTGAGCTTTCCTCCATCATATTTTCTGACGTCATCACCCTTAAAAATGTACAAATTCTCAAACAAAATCCTTTATGAGTAAAGTGATTCAGTGTATTAAATGAATCAACCTTCTTTAATGAATATAACTCGTCAATTTCGTCAAAACATAAAAAAGTGCTGACGTCTTGATGGATTCGCCAAGCGAATGCAGATACATAATATGATTTTTTTTGTGTATTATAATAACGAAAATAATAATAGTGTTAGAATCCAAACAGATTTGTGTTATTGTTGTTAAATAAATGTAATTTTATGGTGTTGTTGGATTGCTGCTAGACCGCCCTGTAAAAACAGGTGTAGGCCTCGCTCTTTGTGAGGCAAGCAGGAGAGTAAATAGGTTTTTTGTGCAGTGAAAGTGTGTTTTTTGAAAGGCTAAATGCCAACAAATGAACTGAAGCACAATATTTCAGTAGTTAAGAAAGTTTGTGAATTTTTTAAATGATTACATCAACGTTTTTTCAATAAATTGTGACTTTTGGACTTTACCATGCTCTGGAGTTATTGGAAATGTTTAGATAACAGGAGTCACAAATAAATCTACATTATAAAAAAATAAATCTAATATTAGTGGAGCCTGATCTTTATCTGCAACAGAGGCAAAACAGAATATAGCCTATTTAGTAGCAAATAAATGCTGTATATATAATTTTAAATAGTTTTATATACAGGCTTTTGTATAAATAATCCAGTAAGTGTGTTATTATGATTTCAGTTATATATGCGCAAATCAAATTTTGACAACCTAAAAACAGACAAATCCTGGCACGCCCCCCTAAGGAGGATCCAGGCCCCAGGATGGGAGCTACTAATGTAGACAATCAGCACCCAAAATGTCAATGTCAGAGATCTGACCCAATTTAAGATTAAACCATGAGATGACATACAGTGGAGGCACAGACGATAGACAGTCACACAGACATAACCTTAGCTACTGTAGCAGAGATGCTCAGTTACATACTGTAACTGCTGGAAAAACCAAGCTCATGTTTTAGCAAATCTACACACACAGAATCACAAGACCTGGTGTCTCAGACACCTGCAGGTGTAGGTCAGATGTCAATTAGCAGCTGTGGCCTGTAGGATTTGATTCTACAGATAGTTAAGTTAAACAAGGTGGGCCGGCCTCGCCTGGCCTACAATCAGGCTGTAGCCACATAAATGCAAGCTGGCTTGTAGCACATTGATAGTGCTCATAACTTCCTCACGTCTTCTTTCTGTCTTCTCTAGTCTGAAATCGGCTTCGGGAAACTTGAGACCTACATCAAACTGGATAAACTGGGGGAGGTGAGACCAACAAAGAAAATCAGTGACACAAAGCAGATACAAACTCCTCAAATTCTCACTTTGTTATATTTCACACTGCATTCACACACTTTCTATCGCTGCAGGGGACCTATGCTACAGTGTTTAAAGGGCGAAGCAAGTTAACAGACAACTTGGTAGCTCTGAAAGAGATCCGACTGGAGCACGAGGAAGGTGCGCCCTGCACAGCTATCCGGGAAGGTACTGAACTGCTGTTGAAATCCTGTCATGTAGAAGTAAACAACTTAACAGGCCAACATGGGACCACATTGTCAAGAAGCTTGCAAAGTTTTGACTATGTTGTTTGGACCTGTAGCAGTTGCTAATCTGTATTGCCTGGTCGCTCCCTGAGCTGTAAGAAAACACAGGTTGTCTATGTTTGACTGACAGTCTCTGATATGTCTCCCTCTTCTAGTGTCTCTGCTGAAAGACTTGAAGCACGCCAATATTGTCACTCTCCATGACATTATCCACACTGACAAGTGCCTGACACTGGTGTTTGAGTACCTGGTGAGTGTTTGTACTGTCTGTACATGTGTATATGTTTATTGTGTGTGTTTTCAGACAGCGCATTATGCTAATGTAAATATCTACACTGTGTCTTTCTTTCTGTCTTTCTTTGTCTCCCATCAGGAAAAAGATCTGAAGCAGTACATGGACGACTGTGGGAGCATCATGAGTGTTCACAATGTCAAGGTATTGCAAAGTAACACATCTGTTCAGTACTGAGGAGGGTTATGTAGTAATGAAAGAGCTGCTGTTGAATGTAGTACTATTTTCAACAAGTCCTGCCCCTCAGACTGGCCAATCATAGCGCAGCATCGGCCAGCTCCCAGCAGTGTCCGACAACTATCTATCTCTGCAATTGTTTCAGATTTTCTTCATTTTCAGGCTGGTTTTGTGGATTTCGAGCTCATCATGGTCAAACATGTAATGGTGATTGTTGCTGGAAGGAGACATATGTTTCTAAAACATTATGTATCTGCATAAAACTTACGGTGCTAACATTAGCAGAGTGGGTTAGCACATCATTAACTAGTGTTAGCATTTCTATGCTACACAAGCTACTGAAAGTATACTGAATAGTGTTCCTGTATTCATTGTCTTCTGTCTCGATCACCCGGTGATGGTGGTTCACTGTTACACTGTGATCTGTAGACTTAAGCTCTCTTTATCTTTTATGCCTGTTTTTGCTGCTGAATCAGTTTGTCATCCTGATATATCATCTAAACCCAAAGCACATACCCTTCTGTTTGCTTCTCCCTGAAATCACTTTTGCATTTTTTTCCAAAAATGAGTTATTTATGCAGGGAGTACATTTTATAGTTGATTTATACTTGATACAATGGCAAAATATAGTCAGACAGTTTGGCTTCTGTGATGCCACAGACGTTGTCCTGTAACAATAAATTACTTCATCATCTGTCATCTTCTCTCCAGATATTCCTGTTCCAGCTGTTGCGAGGTCTGGCGTACTGTCACAGAAGAAAGGTCCTCCACAGAGACCTCAAACCCCAGAACCTGCTCATCAATGAAAAAGGAGAGCTCAAACTGGCAGACTTTGGTAAATCACCACTTAACTAACTAGAAGCACAACATCAGTCTCATATATCGTCTTGACAGCTTATGTACTGGTTTGACCTCTCATCTTATTTTCCTTAAATAATTTCAAAATATTTAAAGCGAGAACTTCAACAGTGATCAGCACATGCATCATACTGAACTTGAGTCAGTGGAGGAAGAAGTATTAAGACCTTTTACTTTAGTGATGTGGTGATCTTACAAGTAAAATACATCATTCATAATTTTACTTAAAAGTAAAAGTACAAAAGTATTAGCATCAAGATATACTTAAAGTATCAAAAGGAAAGTACTCATTCTGCATAATGGCCTGTTTCAATATAATATGTATTCTTTTATTGTATTGTGTTCATCACTTTAATGCTACACTTGTTAATGGTGGGGCTTATTTTTTTAACTTTTTTTATATTTATTTTATTATTGTGAATTTCACCAAAGGATCAATAAATAGGATCTCTGTATCCATAATAATACATCATTTGTTATAATAAATAATACATATAAATAATCTGAATCTGTAAAGTAACTAGTAAGCTATCGAATAAATGTAGTAGAGTAAAAAGTAGAGTATTTACGTCTGAGATGTCGTGGAGTAGAAGTATGAATTAGCAGAAAATGGGAATACTCAAGGAAATACCTAAAATCTGTACTACTTGTGTAAATGTACTTTGTTACTTTCTACCACTCACGAAAATGAAACAGAGTTGTTACAAGAATAAACTTACCTTCTTTACATAGATAATAAAAACAATAAGAAGAAATAAAACATGTTTGCATGCCAACTAATTTTTATGGAAATTAAGTTGTAGATGGAGCCTCATTTCTACATATTATCAATACAATTTGCAGTAATTTACAGAGAGTTCATAATTTATTTTATTAAAAGATTATTATACAACAGTAGAAAGAGTCTGAACGCCCCACTAGCGCCCCTGAAAGGATACTGCTCCTCAACAGCACGGCATAGTTTGAAGTGACTAACCACTCAACGCTGCTCTCCTCAGGTGATAATCGAAGCATGACATACTGTTGCACATAACATTAGTGTTGTGTAATTCCTCTTTGTAAATTACAGTGTTTTTAATTCTTCATTGTGGTATGATGAGTTCTGACATGACTCACAACACCAAAAACAATTTAATATATGAAGCAATATTCCTTTATATTATTGTCATTTTCTGTGTTTGAATTAAGGTTTGGCCCGAGCCAAGTCAGTTCCTACAAAGACCTACTCTAATGAAGTCGTGACATTATGGTACCGGCCTCCAGATGTGCTTCTAGGTTCCACTGAGTACTCTACACCCATTGATATGTGGTGAGCAAATACACAGAAAAACATAAAACTACCAATGTCTTTATGCCTTTTCTTACTTTTTGTGTTCACCTTAAGAGCTGCTTTAAAACTGCTGCTCTGTCAGTTAACTGTTGCTGTCCCTTCGTCCAGGGGTGTGGGCTGCATCTTTTATGAAATGATCACTGGCAGACCTCTCTTCCCTGGATCGACTGTGGAGGACGAGCTTCATCTCATATTCCGCATCCTCGGTGAGGAACTCAGATGAGCGTTTGCTGGTGTAACATTCATACTTTTGTGTGCGTTTGTACACTTAACATCATATGTTGACCGATCTTCTTCTTTATCGTTGACAGGTACTCCTACAGAAGAGACCTGGCCTGGCATCACCACAAGTGAAGAGTTTAAGACATACAATTTCCCCCGATACCACGCGGAGCCCCTCGTCAACCACGCACCCAGGTGTGTAGTTGTGGATTTATGTGCAAGCAGCCATCAAACAATAACAAGACACATGTATGAACATTGAATTAGGTTTTGCCTGCTGTAGTCATTTCTCCTTGTTCATATTGGTCAT
This sequence comes from Pterois miles, assembly GCA_947000775.1. Lineage (NCBI taxonomy): Eukaryota > Metazoa > Chordata > Actinopteri > Perciformes > Scorpaenidae > Pterois > Pterois miles. Next base: position 3,855,233 of record CAMQGK010000368.1, read on the forward strand.
TAAAAGACCCTGCCTGATGTATTTCCAATGGAAGTGATGGAGGACAAAATGTACAGCCCTTATTCTTGTTGAGCTGCAGTTAATTTGCAGTTTTCACAAGCCACAGTCCGTTTGGCTAGTCCGAACCACAGTGAAATTGTTACTTATGGTTTGTTTTCTATTTAGTCTGGTTCAGTTTCACAAATTAAAGCAGGATGGGTATTAAAGGGCAAATTTATCTTTTTCAACTGAACAGCTGCTACTTCTCTGCAGGGAATATCAGACTTTTTAGTTTTTCAGTTAATATTACTGAAAAAAGTCACTTTGACTCAATCTAGTCTGAGCATGAATCTTCTCCTCTAGTTTATCTCCAGTGGCTTTATAAACGTCACTATTTTTGTGGACTTTAATTAGTATGTTCTGTGTGCTCTCTTCAGCCCAGAGGTCAAGCAAACATCAGACTTCTCCCACTCATGTTAACCTGTCATTTACCTGTATGCATCTCAGGGAACGCCAGCACATGCAGTCCACGTGTTAGTTCGCTTGGAAACGGTCCGAGACTACCTCTTGCAAGCGGTCTTGGTCCAGTTGTTTTGGTACCCACACCAGAGTATGATTACTGGGTTTATAATTGTCCAAATGAACGGCACCAGAATCCAAATAAAACAGACTAAATGTTGGCTTGTGAAAGCGTAAACCTATACCTTACATAGTTAGTGTCTTTAGTTTGAAATTGCCCCTTTGTGTCTCCCTGGACAGTCTTTCTCTGTCGAGATAAGGTAGAAGGATAGTAACCTAAAGAGGGAATTTTGTACTAAAAAGACTTCTGAAGCCTCATGAACTTCAGCTAAACTTTGAAATGTATTTTTGCAGAGCGAGGACGGTGGATTTTGTACCTCATGACTTATACATTGAAATTGATTTGTGAGCGGATCTCTTAAGGGCCATTATGGACAGAAGGAATGATTACAGCGAGCAGAACCTGTTGCAATGTTCATATTGTGAACATATCCTTTAAGTGACTGTGATACGTTAGATGTAATAAGATAAGGATTGATCAGTAGGAACTGTGGTCAAGCGTTTCCGCCGCTGTTGAAATGGCAGGAACCCTACACTGCCCCATATGGCTTAGGTCAGCATTTGACTACACTTTTACTCAGTTCTCTCTCTCCACCACTTTCCCTTCCTCTCTCTCATTTTTTCTCTGGCTTTCTGTGACACAGGATAGACAACGATGGTCACGACTTGCTCTCAGTGCTCCTACAGGTAACCAACATTGCTCATAACGATGAATACATTTGATTTACATCTAATTCATTGAATGAAAAATGTACAGTCCTGTCTTTTTACCCCCTCTTTATCTCTGTGTTGCCCTAGTTTGAGGCTAAGAAGCGAGTATCAGCTGAGGATGCCATCAGGCACTCATATTTCAAATGTTTTGGGGAGCAGGTTCAAACACTGGCTGACAGTGAGTACACACAGTCTGACATACTTGCACATGTCTTTGTACAAACACTGTCTCACCAACCCTCTGTTGTTTTCAGCTGCATCCATCTTCTCTGTAAAAGGCATTCAGCTCCAGAAAGATCCAGGGAAGAGATCCTCAGTCTACCCAGAGTCAAGTAAGTCCTCCGAGATACAAAAGTAGAGGGAGAAAAGCAGAAAAAGAGGAATTCTCTGTGGGAAGATGATAGAAAATAGGCCTCGTTCCCTGTCCTCTTCCTCTTCTCACTCTCTTTTTTCTCTCTGTTTGCTTTATGTCGTCTCTCATGTCACTGTGTGGTCATACATATCACACACAGTTTCACAGTCTATCGCCAGGTTCGTGCCTCTGCTACATACAGATCATACAGAACAGCTACTGCAACACACTTTAGTCCATGTCATGTGAAATCTTGTGCAGATATTCATGGCTCACAGATGATGAATCCCAATGACTTTGATGACATTTTCTCAAGCACCACCACAAGGTTCATGTTTGTGCTTTTGAGTGACATGTCTTCACAGCTATTGGATGGATTGCGTGATACCAGTATTCAAGTCCCCTTCAGGATGAACTGTAATCACTTTGGAGATCCCTTTGAAATTTTATCTAGCACCATCTGATCAAAAGTTCAATTTGTTCAAAACGTATTTATAATTTGTGACCAAATACCTGCTAAATGAATTACATTCCCATCAGCTATACTTGGGGTGTTATATTGATTAGCAAATGTTAGCATGCACCAAGGTTATAATAGTTTTGAATTATCAAATATAATAATATTTTTTTAGTTTTCATAGTGTGTTTTCTAGTTTTAGTTTAACAGAAAGGCTTAGTTTTAGTTTTTATATATTTAGTTTTAGTTTTACAGTACTTTTAGTTTACGTTAGGGCTAGGTATAATGTCTCAGAAGTATGTAGCTATATACATATAAATACATAGCATATCTTAACACTACTTTAGAGAAGCATCATAGCACCATCTCCTGGGACGTCAGGTCTCTTCAGTGTCTGTGGTTCAATTTCATAAGAGTTGCGAAAATTCTTGCCGTCTTCTGTTTTCAGTCATGGTATATATAGCTTATAGAACCGAAATGTATTTACTTTCATTTTTCATTCATTATAATTCATGTTTTACCCAGGCAGTATCATTTCAGTTTATGTTTAGTTTCAGTTTACAAAAAATAAACGTCGATCGATGAAGAGATGGACTGTCAGTGTTGCCAACTTGGGGACTTTCTATAGTTAGAGATGTTTGGAGCTAGTGCTGCTAGCAGCTTTCATTGCAATAGAGTTGGCAACATGGCTGGGTTTTCTCAGTTGGATAATTTTTGAAATGTAGCTTACTCTCCGTTACTCAAGATTACCAACCCTAGATTCAAGCTATACAACCAACGGTTCTACCAACATAGCTTAAAGCTGTTAGTTTTAAAAGTAGATGCACTAAATATGTACTAGATCTAAATTAAACAACTGGATGTTGAAGGATGCTAACCAAAATAAGTAGCCCACCCAACCACTGAGTTAGTCACATTACTACTTTACATTTACATTTGTCTGAACCACTGTACATTAAATACATACCTGATGTGCCCTTTTGACATGTGCTCAGATTTACTTCAGTGTTTCTGTCTCTATCACAGTCTGTGTCTCTCTTTCTTTCTGCTTCCACTGCCTCTCTGTCATGTTCTGATAAACTGCCCCTTCTCTTCCTTGGTACCCATGCTCTCTTCTTTCGCAATGTTCATCTTCTTCCTTAATGCTTTCTATCTCCCTTGTGTGCCCTACTCCAACTCCTCCATAACACCTCAATATTCCCAACCTTCCCCCCTTCTCCCCTAACCCTAAAAAGCGATGGCCCATAAGCTAGGCTCCGCACCCTCGCAGTACTTCCAGAGAGAAGCAGCCAATCCCAGGGCTCAGAGTCACAATCTCTCCTCCACTTCCACTGGCTGAGTGGCCCCTACCGTTCTGGTAAATACGGTCTCTTTCATTCTGTCTGTCTTCTGTTGCGTCCCCCTTGGCTGTCACCTGGCCTCTTTTCTTCTGTCCATTTGCTCTATGTCCCACGTAATGTATGGCTCTTGTGGTTGCTGAACTGGACTAAATGCTGGTACATTTCACCTCCCTCCTTGCATACCCTGAACCACAGAAACATATTATTTGTTACCTGTTTAAATTTGAATCCCTTTAGTCTATCTATTAGTCTATCATTTCTTTGTCTCTATTTTTTGTTAATTTCTCTCCCTCTCCCCGTTGTTGCTTCTACCGGCCTTCCCTCACATTTCAAGCCCTGCACCCACCTGTGTCATCTCAGCTTTCACTTACCTAATCCTCTTTTCCTCAGAGTGAGCCACTCCCAGCCTTTATTTCAGGGATGAAAGGGGCAACGATGTATTCATAAAAGAAAAGCAATGTGATCAGAGAACGGGCATAGAGTCATTTGATTCTTTTCATTTGCAGTCCTGTTTAGGTTTCTGCAGCGAGAGATGTAGCCTTATTGTTGAGTCTGTAGGTGAGGGTTTGGTGTAGTGTGCGTTTGGTTGTGTGTGTGTTATAAATGCATCTTCTATCAGCATGGATATGTTTTGTTTTACTGCAGTGTGTTACAGCTACTGGTAAGTATGATTGAGCTACAGTATACGATCCAGTTGTTTAAGTCTTGGCCCTAATAACACCACCGCTACACTATATGGCCAAAAGTATCTGGTCAATTAAAACATTTAATTGAGATTAATTACAAATTCATCACAATTTTTTTTTAATCTATTCAAAATGTACCTTAAAGGGAGATTTGTCAAGTATTTAATACTCTTACCAACATGGGAGAGGGCAAATATGCTGCTTTATGCAAATATATGTATATTTTATATTGGAAATCAATTACCAACACAAAACAATACAAATATTGTCCAGAAACCGTCACAGGTACTGCATTTATTATAAAAAATATGCTCAAATCATAACATGGCAAACTGCAGCCCAACATGCAACATCAGTGTGTCAGTGTGCTGACTTCACTATGACTTGCCCCAAACTGCATGTGATTATCATAAAGTGGGCATGTCTGTAAAGAGGAGACTCATGGGTACCCATAGAACCCATTTTCATTTACTACAACCTCCAGAAGATCAACTGCGTTAATGCATTAAAGAAATTAGTGATGTTCAAAAGAATTTATGTTTTTAACATGTTAACTTTGACAGCCCTAGTCCACATGCTTTTGAGCACTTGTCATCTGGGGATTTTAGACAATAGTTTGCAACAATTTGGGGAAAGTCTTTTCCGTTTTCAACATGACAACAGTGTTGTGCGCAAACCCAGATCCATAAACAATGTTTTGGGCCCCTTATTTATCAAACTCTAAAAATTACATGTGATTAAGCTCTAATCTCAATTTAGGACTGAAACATTTCTTCACTGAAAGTAAAGAATAAGACACATTAATCTAGTGACTCACCCCTCTTTTAAGCAAAGTGCGAGAATAACTTTTAGCCTGTAGCTTGCAACTGATCATATGATTGATCTCATGTATGCTCACAGAATGACAAAATGATTTGATCCTCACATTTTCTCAGTGAGAGTTAATCTGCAAAATCAGATTTTATTTGTGTAATGTTGAATTCACTGCAGTGTCAATTAACATGAGAAATCATTTTTAATATGTAAATATATGAATTGAGATAAAATAATGAAGAATTGTCTGAAATGGGAACAAAAAGAAAACCAACTAAATACAGAACTGAGAAAATACGTTATAAGGGGAATTTAGTCCCACAATGATAAGTGCAGACAAGGAAGATGCATGAAAATGTTGTACAGTCACTCCAAAATGTGTGTGGTCTCTTTTCTGTTAAGGATCTACTCTTATCCAACTTTAGAGTCCACTGGAGAATTTTAAATCAAAAGAAGTTTGATAAATAGCGTTTATTTTAAAGTTTGAGCCAAAATCCAAGTCCAAAATTTCCCTATTAGCAGTTTAACAAATATGAGCCATGACCTCAACCCCATCAAACTCTGTTTAGATGAATAGGAGCGCCGGCTGTGAGACAGACCTCGTCGTCCAGCACCAGTGCCAGTCCTCAGTAAGCTCTTGTGGCTGATGGGAGCAAATCCCTGCAACCAGGCGCCAAAATCTGGAAAGCCTTCCCAGAATAGAGGACGCTGTTATAGCAGCTTATTAATGCCTGTGGCTTTGGAACAAGATGTTCGACAATCACGTGTGTGATGTTTATGTGTCTAGAGTGGCAAAGATCTGTCACTTAGTTTTTTCTGGGGACCCACAAAATGCCAAACATTGCAGCCCAATGCAGGCCTTATAGATCATAACAGGAGCGAATTTGCAGGTAAATGAGTGTTCCTGACCATTTTAACTGCCATTTCCACATCATGTCGTATTATACTAAGTAAACCAGCCATTTTAAAAAGATAAAGATGTTATGATATGTTGTTATGATGTTATGTGATAAATCACAACTTTGTTTTAAGCATAGTATGAAAACATGTACATGTACAATACTTTATAAATGAGATCAAATGAATGCATTTAGTCAGAGTTACCTTGTTTTTCCTTGTTGCTTGCCATAACAGTGAAGTGACATTACATTACAATCATATATCACAGTTGCTGTCTGTAATGTCCAGTTTCCATGATACCAATTAGCTTGCCATTTGCAAATTACTGCATCAAATAAGGTTACGAAGCAAAACTGTCCTTTACATAGAAATCAGTCCACAGGCTGTAACATTACAATCTGTTCACACATTGGCAATACAAAGCAAGTTTTTTGGTTAACCCTAAACATGTAAATATTGCATAAGTGTATCAGGTTCCAGGGTCTTAATAATGTTAGTGCTTTTTGCTTTTTGGTAGGGTGTGAAAAATAAGGGGGGGGGGGGGGGGAAATTTATATGTGTGCAGGGGTGGTTTTTGATAGTATATAAATTGAGATATATTGAAGAGAAATTGTTGGGGGGGGGAAGATGAAGGAAGGGGGGTGGGGGGGTGGTGGCGTGGGGGTGGGGAGGGGTGGGAGCGGAGGTGCACGGGTAAAGGAAGAAGTAGTAGATTTTTATTTAATAAAAAAAAGAAAAAAGAAATAATTGGGGGGGGGGGGGGGGGGGGGGGGGGGGGGGGGGGGGGGGGGGGGGGGGGGGGGGGGGGGGGGGGGGGGGGGGGGGGGAGGGGGGGGGGGAGGGGGGGGGGGGGCAGCAGAGAGGGCGGGGGGGGAGCAGGAGAGAGGAGGAGGGGAGGGGGGGAGAGGGAGGTGGAGCAGAGGCAGACTGCTGTGTGTGTGTGTGTGTGTGTGTGTGTGTGTGTGTGTGTGTGGGTGTGTGGGTGGAGGCGGTAAGTAAGAGGCGGGAGGGGCGGGGGGGGGCGGGAGGGGGGCGGGGGGGGGCGGCGTATATATATACATATATTAGGCAGGGGGGGGGGGGAAAGGGGGGTCCAGATGGGGGGGGGGGGGGGGGGGAGAGGGGGGGGGGCGGGGGGGGGGGGGGGGGGGGGGGGGGGGGGGGGGGGGGGGGGGGGGGGGGGGGGGGGGGGGGGGGGGGGGGGGGGGAGGGGGGGGGGGGGGGGGGGGGGGGAGGGGGGGGGGGGAGGGAGGAGGGAGGGGGGGCGGGCGCGGGAGGGGGGGGGGGGGAAGGGGTTGGGGGGGAGGAAAAAGAGGGGGGGGGAGCGCGGGGGGGGGGGGAAGGAGGTGAGGGGGGAGGCAGGGAGGTAGAGAGGGTGTAGGGGGGGGGGGTAGAGAGGTAGGTGTTATAATGTATATATATATATATATTATATATATGTGGGGTTGGGGTGGGAGGGAGAGAGGAGGGGGGGGGAGGGGGGGGAGGGGAGGGGAGGGGAGGAGGGGGGGGAGGGAGGTGGAGGGGGGGAGGGGGGGGAAGGGAGGGGAGGGGAGGAGGTGAGAGGAGGTGAGGTGAGGAGGGGGAGTAGAGGGCGGAAGGGGAGGGGGGGGAGGGAGGGTATAAGTATAATAATAATAATATATATATATATATAATATATGGTTAGGGGGGGAGGTGAGGGTAGTGGTGGAGGCAGTGGAGGGAGTGTGGGGGAGGAGGGGGAGAGGGAAGGGGAGGGGAAGGAGGGAGGAGAGAGGGAGGGTGAGGTGGAGGAAGGTGAGGGGAGAGGGAGGGGAGGTGGAGGAGGTGAGGTGGAGGGAAGCGGAGGGGAAGGAAGTGAGGGGAGAGGGAGGGGAGGTGGAGGCGGTAAGTAAAGAGGAGGGAGGTGAGGGGGGGGGGGGAATGTTTTTTTATGGGGGGGGGATGGGGGGGGGAGGGGGGAGAGGGGGGGGGGGGAGGGGGAGAGGGGGGGGGGGGAGGGGGGGGGGGGGGGGGGGGAGGAGGGGGGGGGGGGGGGGAAGAGGGGGGAGGGGGGGGGGGGGGGAGGGGGGGGAATAAAGGGGGGGAGGGGAGGGGGGAGAGGGGGTGGAAGGGGGGGGGGGGGGAAGGGGGGGGGGGGGGGAGAGGGGGGGGGGGGGGGGGGGGGGAGAGGGAGGGGGGGAGTAAGAAGTAGAGAGGGAGGAAAAAGGGGGGGGGGGAGGGGGAGGGGGGGGGGGAGAGGAGAAGAGGGAGGGGGGGGAGGGGGGGGGGGGGGGGGGAGGGGGGAGGGGGGGAGGGGGGGGGGAGGGGGAGGGGGGGGGGGAGGGGGAGGGGGGGGGGGGGGGGGAGGGGAGGGAGGGGGGGGGGGGGGGGGGTAAGTAGGATAGGAGGAGATAAAAAAGGGGGGGGGGTGGAGGGGGGGGAGGGGGGGAGGGGAGGGGGAAGAGGGGGGGAGGGGAGGGGGGGGGGGGGGAAGGGGAGGGGGGGGGGGGGGGAGGGGAGGGGGTAAAGTAAGAGGGGGGAGGGAGGGGAGGGGGGGGGGAGGGGAGGGGTAAAGAGGGGGGAGGGGGGGAGGTGGGGGGGGGGGGAGGGGTAAAAGAGGGGGGAGGGAGGGGGGGGGGGGGGGGGGGGGGAGTGTGGGGGGGAGGGGAGGGGAGGGAGGGGGGGGGGAGGGTAAAGAGGGGGAGGGAGGGGGGGGTAGGGGGGGGGGGGAGGGGGGGGGGGGGGAGAAGGGGGGGGAGGGGGGGAGAGGGGGTGGGGGGGGGGGGGAGGGGGTGGTGTGGGGGGAAAAAATGTTAGAGGGAGAGGGGAGTAGGGGGGAATGAAAAGGGGGGGGGGGGGGGGGGGGGGGAAAGGGGGGGGTGGGGTGAGAAAGGGAGTGGGTTATGGGAAAATAAAGAGGGGTGATGGGGGTAATGTAGAGTGGGGGGGGAAGGGCAGAGGAATGGGGCGGTAAAAGGTGGGGGGTGGGGGGGGGGAGGGGTTGTGCGGAGGGGGGGGGTGTGGGGGGGGTGGGGAGTGGGGGAGTAAAAAAGGGTGAGGGGGGGGGGGTGGAGGGGGGGGAGAGGGGGGATGAGGGGGGGGTGGGGAAGGGGGGTAAAAGGAAGTGGGGGTGGGGGTGGGGGAGGGGGAAGAAAAAGGGGTGGTGGGGAGTGGGTGTGGGGGGGTAATGAGGGTGTGATGGGGGGGGGGTGTGGAGGGGGGAATGGGGGGGGGGGGGGGGGGGAGAAAGGAGGGGGTGGAGAAAGGGGGGGGGAAAGGGGGGGGGGGGGGGAAGGGGGAGGAAAGGAGGGGGGGGGGGGGGGAGGGAGGGAGGGGGGGAGGGGGAGGGTGGGGGAGGGGGGGGAGGTGGGGTGGGGGGTTGAAGGAAGGTGGTGGGGGGGGGGGGAAGGGGGGGCAGGTGGGGTGGGGAGGAGGGGGGTGGGGTGGGGGGTAAAGAGGGGGAGGGGGGGGGGTGGTGTGATGGGAGGGGGTGGAAGGGTGGGTGGGGGGGGGAGAGGGGAGGGGGGGGGGGGGGTAAAGTAAAATGGTGGTGCGGGGGTGGTTGGTGGGGTTGTGGGCGGATGTAAAAAAATAAGAGTGGTAAGGGGAGGGGGGGGGGGGGGGGGTGGGTTGGAATGGTGGTGTGGGTGGGGAAGGGAGGGGGGATGGGGGGGGGGTGGGGGTGGGGGGTTGGGGGGTGGGTTGGGGGGTGGGGGGGGGGGTGGGGGGTGGGGGGGGGGGGTGGGGGGTGGGGGGTGGGTGGGGGGGGGGTGGTGTGGGGTGGGGGGTGGGTGGGTGGGGGGTGGTGGGGTGGGGGGTTGGTGTGGGGTGGGGGGGGGGGGGGGGGTTGGTGTGGGGGGGGGGTGGGGGGGGGGGGTGGGGGTTAGGGGGGTATGGGTTGGGGGGGTGGTGGGGAAAAGGGTGTGATGTGGTGGGGTGTGGGGTGTGTGAAGAGGGGAATGGGGGGGTGGGGGGTGGGGGGGGGTTGTGGAGGGGGGGAGAGAAGAGAGGGGGGAATAGAAAGGGGGGGGGGATTGTGTAGGGTGGGGGGGGTGTGGTGGTTTGTAAATGGAGGAGGGGGGGGTGGGTGGCGGGTGGTGTTGGGGAAATGTGGGGTATGTTAAACGTAAATGGAGAGGGTGGGTAAAAAAAGGGTTGTGCTGATGGGAGGGAGGGGGTGGGAGGGGGAAGGGTGGGAGGGGGGGGAAAATGGGAGGGGGGGTGGTTGGGTGCTGGTGCGTGGTCCGTGGGTGGTGAGTGTAGGGGGGTGGTGATGTGCGAAAGTGGGTGGGTGTGGTGGTGGGAATAGGGGTGGGGGTCGTAAAAAGGTGCGTTGTTCTTCTGCCCGTTGGTGGCGTTTGTATGTTTGTGTGTGTGGCGGTGAAGGAATGTTTGTTAAATTGTTTTGATGTAATTGTGTTTGTTGGTGTTTTTGTTGTTGGGGGTGTTGTTGTGTCTGTTGGTTGTTGTCCGGTTGTGGTGTTGTTGTGTTTTTTTTTGGGTTTTGGTTTTTGTTGCTTTTGTTTTGGTTTGGGTGTTTTTTTGTGTTTTTTGTGTTAAGTGAAAAGAGTGTGTTTTTTTTGGGGGAGGAGTGGGGATTGTAGTCTTTGTGTGTTTGGAGGGGAGGGTGTTGGAGGTTATAGTGGGTTGGCATTTTGTTTTGGTGATTGGGTTTTTTGTGTGTGTGTTTGTTTGGTTTTTTGGTGTGTGGATTTAATTTGTGGTTAGTTGGGGGCGTGTCTGGTTGTTTAATTGTATGTTGGTTGTTTGTGAAGGGTGGGAAAGTGTTTTGTTTGTGTTTTGTGTAAGTGGAAAAGTGCTTGTTTTTGTCACTAAGGTAAAATCTGTTGAAGAAAAGTGTTTTAAATAAACTGTTTATAATCTGGGCCCCCAGTAATCTTTGCACTTGCCGCATCTCTAACCATTCAGAAAGTGGTGTCCCCTAAGGGGGTGTTCAAATATGCGTCCCCAAAATTGACTTAAGCTGTATGTGTGTGTGTGTGTGTGTGTGTGTGTTTCTGTGTCTAAATGAAATTCAAACTTTTTTTCACATCTCTCCCTCTCTCTCTCTCTCTCTCTCTCTCTCTCTCTCTCTCTCTCTCTCTCTCTCTCTCTCTCTCTCTCTCAGCCCAGGGGAAGAGCAGGAGGCAGAGTGTGTTGTTTTAGTGCTGGCGGGGACGCTGAGGTGAGGAGGACAGGTGGACACGTGGGGCCGTCCTGTCAGACATACATTCACTGACCCTGCCACACACACACTGAAGGAGTGACACACACCCTGCCACATAAACACACACACACACACACACACACACACTGAAGAAGAAAACACACAACGACATGGAAACTACACTACACAGATATTAGGTTGAAGAATTCGTACTTGACAATAAAAAATAAAGACTCAACCCTAAAAACAGAAAAAAAAAATCTGAATGGGAGAGGTGCTGAGATGCTGGAAGAAAAGTGGGAGAGGACGAGACCCTCCTTGCTGCTACTACCGCTGCTGTCCAGAGGAGGGCAGCAGCGTTTAGGACGTGGGCTGACTCGGTGTTTGAACAGAACTTGCTGCATCAGTGAGCTGTGAGGAAGACGGAGACGTGAGAAGTGGACGTGATTCAAAGAGAGTGGAAACCTGTCACTTTCTCTTGCGCTTTTCTTTTTTCTTTTTTGTTCGGACTATTGTACATAAAGAGACTGAGCTGTAGAACTCTGCTTTTTCATAACACGCCTCAGCCTGAATCCAAACTCTGAATATTGCACCTCAACCCTGAACCCTCGCCTAACCTCTTGGCCCTTTAGTACACGATCTTTAAATCAACACACACATTTTTCTCTCATTCTCTGTCTTTCTCTCTCTCGCTCGCTCTCTCTCTCTCTCTCTCTCTCTCTCTCTCTCTCTCTCTCTCTCTCTCTCTCTCTCTCTCTCTCTCTCTCTCTCTCTCTTAAAGGTGCTATTGATAACATTCAGCCATTAGATGTCACTTTCTCCCTCCCCATTCTATTGCATTTACTTCACAACAAGTTGTTGTCATACACTTATTGTAATACCACCACTTATCTGTTTTTTTTTCCACACTAACTGACAACCCAGAGATACCAGGTGATCCCAGTGTTGTTTTACTATTGGCTCATCAGCTGCACCCTCCAAAATTTTTAAAATGATGAATAGTTTTTTCAGTAAAAGCCATACTTGTATTCGGCACCTTTCCTTCTTCTTTTTTTTTTAATTGTCTACATAAAAATGTTATCAATGAGACCTTTAAGTACACATACACACACACACACACACTTACGATTCACTTGAAAGTTAAGAGTGTGTAGATCAATGGAGTTTACAGAGATGAACTTTAGCACCTTATTGTCCAGTAGGGGTCAGGGTGGCTGTTATTACGTTACCTCATCAGTCACTAAAGCAGAGTCAGTAGGATGTAACGTACATGCTAGATATTAGAATGAAGAAGAATCAAAATAGCAAACCAAAAAAGTCACAACAACAACAGCAACTCATTATCCACATAGGACAGATGTCACCGATGGAACTGGACACTGTACTACAATTAAACACACGCAACAGTAATTGTTTCATGCTCACATGCTGTAAAGAACACTACGCTTCTCCTGTTTCAGTACACAAGAAGGACAACGAGGTAAAGGAAGTGTACAAATCCTCACCTGCTTATTCTTAGACACCCCCTTTCCTCTTATGCCTTGACTCAGAAGCTGTCTTGATTTGTTGTGTGATGTACAGGTGTTGGTGTTGAAATGTTCTCTTTGCACCTGATTTTACCTCTTTAGATTGTGCGTAGACCATTCAACAATCCCAAATCACTCCCACCTAACTCCACTCGCATTTATTTTTATTTTACTCTTTTTTTTTCTTTCTCTCTCTATATATATATATATATATATATATATATATATATATATATATATATATATATATATATATATATATATATATATATATATATATATACGATCATACTTTTTACTTGTCAGAAGCAATGATAATTCCAGGATGCTGTTCTCAGTCTTTTACTGTGTTCCCATCGGGACAGTGTGGCGACTGGCTGGGGACGTGTTGCACATTCCTTGAGCTCAGGACTTATTGCTTGTGTCGTTTTGTGGATGCTGTGAGGTACAGCATGGTCTTGTAATGTCTCCCCCAGTACAGCAGAGTGTGTCGAACATCGGCCTGATAAACCCCTTCTGCAAAGCTGGTTCAAACTGTATGTGAAGGAGGGAGAGTCATTTCTCAGCATCAACCTGTCAGTCTTCTGTGTCATTAATTTGGCCATAATATTGCTGTCCAGTCATGTTTTTACTTCATCTTCTTCAAGCATGTTTGTGTATTTAACACTTAGTTGGTATGTGAAATAGCTGCTGCTGGAAAATGGATACCTCCAGTTTAAATTGTGCATGGGACATGACCTTATATTATTATTTTTTTTAACACCACATTAACTTGTAATGGCTCCTCAGTGAGTCTGTACTCTTAAATAAGTTGAAGACAACACAGTATTCAGCAACAATGGCTGCCAGCATTGGGACCAGATGGTCTGTGTGACTCAACTTCCAAGTTGTGCAGTACAGATCTAGCTGTTAAGCAGCCTGCATAACCGGGCGCTAACATCTCTATTAAGGTATTTAGCAGGCAGACACGCTGTTGTTTCCTGCTGATTTCGTTACAGGCTGCCAGAAACAACAGGACCAAAGTCAACCCCCCAGGCACCAGGTGTTCAAGCACACAACTGTTTCACACACCAATCAGTTGACACGTCAACATGTACTGTATCTTACGAGATGGCCTGTGAGCGTAGATTGGAGTTTCCTGTTCCTCAGGCGCCGACCTCGGGTCACTTTTGCGTCTTTTTCTGAAATCACTAAGGACGAAGTGATCCCACGTCCTCGCCTGTCAGAAGGACTACTTATTTACCCAGAGTGTGACAGTATGTAGCATGTACATAGATGATCCCTCACTCTGTACTGTATATAGAAAAAGTGTACAGGTTTGATACAGCTATTCACACTCTGGCTTTTTTTGTTGCTTTTTCCTTAATGAAAGTCATAGCAATATTTCTGTAATCAATAAAAAGCCAAGGTAATAGGATGATTGCATTTGTGTTTCTTTAGAGAGGGAGAAATGACTGTGAATGATCAAACTGTGAGACTTGACTAAAGTGATGACAGGTTTGTTTTAATTTCTTGCTGTTTTTAACATGCTGGATCCAAAAGGCTGGAGTGAAGTATCATGTTGCAAAGGAGTATAACACACTGATTATTTGGATTTTTATCAATGAAAGCCATAAAGGTCATATAAAGGTGACAGAGGTCTGACCTTAAGAAGCGAAGGGGATGTGTACACCTAATAAATGAAATAAAAATCATGTAATTACTTTTTTTCTTGTCGTAAATTTTTAAAACATATCGGCATCTAGTGTGATAGATTACATCATCAACTACATTTACATGGCCATTGTTCACCGTTTCGGGGCTTTACCAGTTTGCTGTAAAAACCTTTCAATTTTTTCTTATTTTGCTTCTCGGCTTGGGGATGAATATGAACCAAGTGAGAGCAAATGTTTGCCTGTGCTGAAAGAACATTTTAAGATCTGTAGAAAAGCATACGGAGTAAGTGAGTTTGTATGTGTTTTTCTTAGCTTACACTATACTATATGTAAGCCTCTTAACCCAAGTAATCCAGCCACTGACTGAAAGACCTTTGAAAAGACCTCACTATAGGGGGCGGCAGTAGCTCAGTTTGTGGGGGGTTGGTTGGGGAACGGGGGGTCACCGGTTAAAGTCCCGAAAGGGGAAAAAAATTGGTTAAATTATATCTGGAGGGGGCAGTTTATCTTGGGGACTCGAGGTCCCTAAAAACACAATAACCCCCAATTGCTCGGGGCGCTTGTCTGGAGCAGCCCCATCACTCTATATCTCTCCATTAATGCATGTATGTGTGTTTCAGGTCTGCATGTACCATGTATGAGTTTAACAGAGTGTAAATTGAATTTCCCCATTGTGGGACTAATAAAGGTAGATCTTCTTCTTCTTTTCTAGATTTTAAATTATATTTAAAACACAATAAAATTGTGCAAGCATATATACTCTAATACATGTATGTGGTTTCAGCAGTATGTAGTTAGCAAAACATGTTTGTGTAAATGTGGGTTTGAATCTTTAAAACCTTAAATCTGAATTTGACACATCTCATGGCGAGAGCCAAAAGGATGATGCATCATGATCAACAATATCCATGACAGAGATTAAGATAAAGGGGACATCTCTATGGTCAGAATACATAAAAAAAAGTTGTGACAGCCTCCTCGTCTTCCTTTTCACAGCTGTTTTAAAGGAACATTACATAACATTTCAGGGGATCTATTAGCAGAAATTGAATATATATTCATAACTCTGTTTTCGTTAGTGTGTAATCACCTAAAATTAGGAGTCATGCTTTTGTAAGCTTAGAATGAGGCCTTCATATCATAAGGAGAGGGTCCTCTTCATGAAGTCTGTCATGTTTCTACAGTAACCCAGAACAGACAAACCAAACACTGACTCTAGAGATAGCCTTTCACGTTTTTACATCACCTGAAGTGTGTGCAAAACTGTGGTACTGCCGGCCGCCGTCTGACTTTCGTTGCTCCTAAAGTAGTGTTTTTATAGCAAGGATGGCCACTGAGCGAGGCGAACGGCATTACCACAGTTTGGCACTCAGCAGCTCACATTACCACAGTCTTGGAAAGGGAGGAGTGAGCAGAGAGGACCTCATTTGGTTGCAATCTGCAACTTCACCACAAGATGCCGCCAAATCGTACACACTTTATGTTTTTTTTTTTTTTTAAATGGAACTACAGCCTCCATCATTTCTAGCATCCATATCAGTCTGCTCCACTGAGTGTGTCTACTTGTGTTGTTTAAAATATTTTAAAGTTGTGACATTAACGTTTCCTTGTAGTCCAGGGCAGAGTTGGTTGACAGTGTTTCTGATGGTGCCGCCTCGGAAGTGAGACGATGTACACTTTTATTTTTTCAAAGATTGTTTAGGTGAGACTCTTTGGCTCTTGTTGAGAGATGCAACCGTGGTTTCGTCCTCAGACATTTGTTGATCTGAGGCCCACGGGTTCCATCCACACAGGACAGTTGGAACAGCGTATCCTCGAAACTGAAAACACAGATACAGCATATGGTTTATAATAGTGTTAAAGTCTAAGTTTTGTTTCTTTGTGCGCGGTGATGGAGGATTACCTGTCTATTCATGAATATATATATGATGGGGTTGTAGACGGTGCTGCTTTTAGCCAAGTAGACAGGTATGGTAGCGATGACGGGGTCAATATGCAAACTAGAGTCAATGATGACAGCGAGGGCCATGGCAGCATATGGCAGCCAGGTCACTAGGAAGGCCAACACCATCACCACTATCATACGAGCCACCTGCACTTCCATGTGATTTGTGCTGCCAGCCTCAGATACCTGTAGCTTGGTCACCTAGAGGACACCAAAATACAAGCAAGACAAGTTATTGTGATGCTGGCACAAGCAACCAAAGTGCACTCGACCCACATGCCCAACATTTACATCGCTCACCTGGCGTAGGGTCCACAAGAGTCGTGAGTAAGACACCATGATGATGGAGAAGGGCACAGCAAAGCAAAGGAAAAAGTATAGGATGATGTAGGACATGTTCCCGACGTCCCGGCTGGACCAGTTCGGGGCGCAGGAGGTCTGGACGCCCTCCAGCTCATAACTTCCCCAACCAAACAGAGGTGGAGTGTTCCACACAAACGACCACACCCAGGACAGCACCACTCCAGCAACAGCATGTCTGAGGAGGACAACAGAGACGCTGTGTCACATGCTGGTGGAGCAATCAGATGTTCTGCTGCCAAGTATACTGATGGTTATTTCTGTACCTGGTCTGGAACAGGACAGCACCCATGGGATAGCACACCACCATGTAGCGTTCAACAGAAATGACTCCTATCGTACACAGACTTGTTATACCTAAAAATTAAGGAATACGTAAAGACTAAATTAATTTGTGGAGGAAAAATATCTTATTATTTAGTAATGAATGACATGCAGATTCAATAGAAAGTAACTAAGTACATTTACTTAAAGGTGCAGTGTGTTGGATTTGACGGCATCTAGTGCTGCGGTTGCAGACTGCAACCAACTAAAACTTTTCAAGCGTGTTGGAGAGCCATGGTGGTAATAAACGCAAATGGCCCCATCTAGAGCCAGAGTTTGGTTTGTCCATTCTGGACTACTGTAGAAACATAGCGGTGCACATGAAGAGGACCTGCTCTCTATCTAGGTATAATCATTCCAAGATAACAAAAACATAATGACTCTCATTATCAGGTGATTATACATTAAAGAAAACATACTTTAAACACACTGTATGTGCATTGCAACTTAAAGGGACAGTGTGTAGGATTTGGCACCATCTAATGGTGTGGTTGCACCATCTAGTGGTGGGGTTGCAGAGTACCCCTGTGCTCACTCCTCCCTTTCCAAGACTTAGGCAACGTGAGCTGCTAAGTGCAAAGCCATGGTAATGCTATTCGCCTTGCTCAGAAGTCATCTTTACCAAATGGGGCGGCAGTAGCTCAGTCTGTAGGGAGTTGGCTTGGGAATCGGAGGGTCAAGGGTTCAAGTCCCGACATGGACCAAGAACTGAGTGTGAACTGGTAGCTGGAGAGGTGCCAGTTTACCTCTTGGGCACTGCCGAGGTGCCCCTGAGCAAGGCACCAAACCCCCAACTGCTTGGGGCGCTTGTCAGGAGCAGCCCCATCACTCTGACATCTCTCCATTGATGCATGTGCATGTGTGTGTTTCGGGTCTGCATGTACCGTGTATAAGTTAACAAACAGAGTGTAAAAATTGAATTTCCCCTCGTGGGACTAATAAAGGTTGGTGTTGTTGTTGTCTTCTTCTTCTTCAACAACACTACTTTAGGAGCAACAGATGTCAGACGGCAGCTGGCGGTACCACGGTTTAGCACTCTGCAGTTCACATTACTGCAGGTTTACAAGCATGTCGGAGAACTACGGTGGCCTCCTGGTAACCTAAAATATGATAGTCACTCTCTAAAGCCAGAGTTTGGTTTGTCCGTTCTGGGCTACTGTAGAAACATGGCGGAGTAAACATGACGGACTCCGTGAAGAGGACCCACTCCCTATGTAGCAACACAGCAGTTCTTAGTTTCAGGTGATTACACAGGAATTAAAACAGTTATGATTATTATATTGCATTTCTGCTAATAGATCCTATGAAATTACACACTGTTCCCTTAAGTAAATCACATGACTACTTCTTCCACTTCCACTTCTTCCACTGGTGACACTTTAACATGCAAACTCCTCCTTTGGACAAAAACTTGTAGGCATACTGGCTTTGAATTGACTCACCAAAAAAGGCCACAGCAAAGCCCTCTAAAATGCAGCCCACACGTCCCAGACTGAAGTATCCCATGGCACTGGTTACTGTGGTGGGCACACCTCCAAACACAGCACAGCCCAGGTCACATATGGCCAGGTTTACCAGGGCGTAGCTGAGCGGCTGCCTCAGCTGTCTGTGTCTCACTGTCACCACGATCACCAGGCCATTGAGGATGATGCCCGCCACAGAGAGCACACCCATGATGACGGCCAGTACTGTGTAGCCACTCGGAGACAGGAGCTCCGTGCTGACTGATGAGGAGTTTCCAGCGCGTAGGGAAAGGTGCTCCATCTTACTCAGTCCATCTACAACCTTAGCTCAAAACTAATCCAGCTGAGCTCCAAAATAACAGGTGAAGTCAACACTTTCAAAAAATTTAAAATGAATGAAAATCTAAAAATCAATTCAGTAATCCAACTAGTCCTCTATAAATGCTGTGAGTTTGCTGCTCTGGTGCAGCTCCAGAGCAGAGAGGGGATGACCCTCTTAATAAGCCCAATAAGCGGAGGGAAGCTCTGCACCATGACGCTTAATTCTTGAAAACCAAATCCGTAGATCCGGATTGTGATGACAATAATTCAGTCCAATATCCCATAAGACTGCACTTTCCATGATTGCTGGGTTTACAGCTGCTCCTGAGTAATGAAGCAGGGGTTCAGTAGCACAATGTGGGTTTAAGGATCAGCGTTAAACGCACGCCTGCTGGTTAAAGGCATAGAAGGAGCATTATAGTTTGTTAATGTCACACGTTTTATATACCCAGAATTATTCAGTGCACAGAGGCTTAACATGGCATAGGCACTTCTTATGGATTAGCTAACATACTGTATGTCAGCCAAACACATTAGGGTGACTACAAATAGGTCACTGTTTGGTTTTGAACCAATCAAGCCCCTTTTTAAAGGGGTCAGAGGTCAACGTCAGCTTTACAAAAGAGTGTGACAACAAGTGTGTTCGAGACTGATCAGATAAGATAAGATAAGATAAGATAAGATAAGATGAACCTTTATTGATCCCCGGAGGGAAATTCGGGATCGCGTTTCTCAAAGACACTGTCACTCAAATATAGTGAGCATCAGTTCAGGCGCAGTGTGTTTAACCAGGGCTAATATCCACTGTCCCTAATGTCTACATAATATCAACATTTGTTTTTTTTTTTATTACTTTTTATAATTAATCTGGATCATCCTCTAATTTATATTTTCTGAAAAAAACAAACTGAGCACTAATATCAATTTAATTATAATTTATTACAATGTATAGCTTAATCGGTTAGCTGTCAACTATCAAATTAATCGCCAATTATTTTGATAATCAATTAATCGGCTTAAGTAAATTTAAAAAAAAAATAAAAATTGTGTGATTCCACTTTCTTCAATGTGAATATTTTCTGTTTCTTTACTCCTCTTTGACAGTAAACTGAATATCTTTGAGGTGATGACAAAACAAGACATTTGAGGACGTCCTCTTGGGCTTTGGGAAACACTGATTCACATTTTTCACCATTTTCTACTATTTTTTCATTTCCATGTTGGCTGGTAAATAGATAATAATTAGCAAATAACTTATTTTAGATTTCTTTAAAAACTCTCTGAATCAGGACATTATCTACCAGGTTACATTTATATTGACAATAAATCACAGTGGTGAGATTTGTGTCTGATCAGAAGTGTGTTAGTTTTCATTTCCCACCACTGATGAAGAGCAGCTGCTTCTCAAGCCCAAGGGCCCTATTTTAACCATTATATACTATTTTAGCATATAATATTAAATCATGTTTATTATGTTTTATTAAGTAATTTATGATAAATGAGGTAAATATTAGGGTAATCTGGCTGTAATTCCACAGAAATTTCAAATGCCTGCTAATTTTCACCTAATTATCCTGACATTTGTGGACCTGTAAAATGTTAGCAGAATTAACTGTTAAAGACAAAGTGTTCAGTTTATAAGGAAACACAATGTGCGCCTCCGTAGACCACAGCTCCGTGCGCTCCTGGGCTAACATGGTTAACCAGCAGGTGGTCCTCCTGTGGTCCAGCAGGCGTAGAGGGCGGGTCTCAGATCAGTTCTCCTCCCCGCCACCAGAGGGCGGTGCAGCCCGCAGCTGCAGCTACAACAGCGCCAGAGCAGCGCAGCGTGAACTCCGGCGGTAAACACGTCCAGACAACATGGCTGCCTCCGTGAGGAGAGCGGCCCACGACGTAGAAACGCGAAAGCGGACTGATGATGTGCTCCTGTCGGAGGGAATCGACTTCAGGTCGCTGCTGCTCTCTCAGGCCGTGCTGGACGGACTGTCCTCCGCTGGCTTCCAGAAACCCTCCCCGATCCAGCTCAAGGCCATCCCGCTGGGCCGCTGCGGACTCGGTGGGTTCACGACACTGTGGGTCGCTCCACTCCACCACATGGGTTACAGTATGTTTAATGGTGTATGGGTGGAGCAGCAGATACGGGTTTACTGCTGACTGGATGTGCGCTTTGAATCAGCAGATGTGTTGTTGCCATGCAGGGGAAAGATGGGTCGGCTGAGACAGGAGGACCGTGGGGACAGACGGGTCCAATCTGGTCCCTACGTCCTCCCACTCCGTGGTGGAGTGGACTCTGTAGTCCCAGTCACAGCTCAGTGGAGCTTCTTCTTAAGGTGGAGGGTGGTGCAGTGGTTATCAGCCTCACAGCAAGAGGGTCACAGGTTCAAATCCGGCTTGGGGCTCTTCTGTGTGGAGTTTGCATGTTCTCCCCGTGTCAGCGTGGGTTTTCTCCGGGTTCTCCGGCTTGCCCGTAGGTGTGAATGTGAGGTTGATGGTGGTCGGCTGTCCTGTTGATGGACTGCTGATCTGTCCTGGATGTACCAATCCAAGTCAAAGACAAGCATCAAATACTCTCCTTTCTGAAACATTTTTGCTTGAAAAAATGACTCCAACAGTTATTCAGCTGAACAATGAATGAACTAATTTGCAGCTCTGTTTGTGTAATTATTTCTGAAGTAGAAATGCCCAAAAATCACTGGTTAAAGCTCTTCAAATGTAAATAATTGCAGGTTGTCTATTATGAAAGTGACTTGAACATCTTTGGACCGTTGGTCCAAATTGTGATTTGGCATTTTTCACAGTGCAGAAACATTTAAACAATTAATCAATTAGCTGTTAGTATAAAATGAATCCTCAATTATTTTTATAGTCAATTACTCATTCAACTTGTTCCTGCATAGCAAAAAGGCCGAGCATTCTGTGTTTACAGCTTGTTAAAGATGAAGATTTGCTGTTTTTCTTTGAGATATATGACAGTAAATTAGATATTGCCAGATGCCATTGTTGTTGTTGGACATGAATACTAATATGAGTTTTTGCGTATACAGTTTTTTTTATCATCCAGCATTAAGATTTTCAGACTGAAACTGCACAACAACCTAATCCTGTGACGTAAATAAATAAATTAATATATTTCACGACACCGTTGCCCATCTGTGCAGTATATACAGACTACAGTTAGTGATTAACTGATGTTACTGAAAGCTGGAGATATCAGTCTTTTGTCTCAATAATCGGCCTATTATCAATCCGATATTAAAGGGTCAGTTGACAAATGATGTTTTTTTTTGTTGTTGTTGTTTTTTAGGTTAATCCAGGTGTTTAGGTACAGCATTAATTTATGCTTCAACGCTAATACAATAGAGGCAAATGGAATTTAGTTTCATTTAAAAGTTTAACCACAACATATGGTACGGGTCCAGAAACGGCGCTACTGGTCCGTATAATCCTGAGTTTTTCAGTAGAAAATAGTTCCAGTGAAAATGTTCATCCCCAGCTGGTATTTCAGATCCTACCAGCACTGTCTGCATGGCTAGATACCACTTTTTTCTGACCATTATTGTAGTCACAATATATTCACCTTGATTCTAAATTGTTCTTTAGGTATAAAATGTTTAATTGCACTTTGATGTTTTACTTTCAGAAGCACATTTGAATGAATCATGTATCCACAGGAGATATTTCCACTTGCATGTTGTCTGTATGGGGACAGTGCTGTCATCTGCAGTTGTGACGCAGAGAGCGGTTAATCACAGTGTACTTGAAGTAAACGCCTCTGACCGGTCAGACAGTTTATCCAGTCTGGTGATAGGCAGCACTTGATTTGATGCAGCAGATTGGGCCCTCTACATGGTGAAGCATCAATATTTCATGCAATCAAGTTTAATTAACTGTGGAAGCCAAAATCATAATGGTGATCATTCAGCCTAATTGTACAGCCCTCCTTTGTCCATCTGTTGTTTCAGATTTGATTGTACAGGCCAAGTCTGGCACGGGGAAGACATGCGTGTTCTGCACCATCGCCCTGGACTCGCTGGTCCTGGAGAATCCTGCAGCTCAGGTGAGCGGATTCAGGGATGCATGCACTTTTTAAAAAAGTAGTCTTTATCAGTTTTAAGGCATCTTCGAATGCACTGGTTCCCAAACTTTTTCACATCAAGGACCCTTAAACTGACACAAATAAGACTCCCATTTGATAAGATTTTGTCTCAGGGTCCCCTATCTGATAAGATTTTTGCTTTTATTACAGAAAGTGTATGAAGCCCATAGTGATACTTTCTGTCACTGTGTTAGAATTGTAGTGAAAATAAATGATTTCTCTTTTTGCTGGGAACACCATCAAGGACCTCTTTGGGGTCCTGACCCCTGCTAGGGGTTGACGAAGGCCGCAAGGCCGTCTTGATTTTAAGGTGTAGGTCAACAGTTAAAAGAAAATCATGCTATGGTGTGGTTTAAAACCAGACTGAAACTTCCCATAAACATCATGGTTATCTAAAAATGTTTGCAACTGGTTTAAAAACTATTTTTTCTAAAACTGTTGATAAAAACGTAAGCTTAAAAATAGGTCTGTAACTTGAGAGGACAGAGCGATCCAGCTGCACTACAGCATGTTTAAAGGCAGCTGGAGCACGTCCTGATGACAAGGAGGTGTTCATCAATGTTAAAATACTTGACCCAACAGTCTTAAAACTTCTTTTAACAGCCGAGCAGGGATGCTGTCTAAGGGACAATTTGTAGGCCGCAGATGATGCACTACCTCTATTAAAGAGGAGAAAGATGCAGGCTCGAACTGACCGAAGACCGCCAGGCACAGAGATATAAACAGGATATGGACAAGGTGAAGACCTGAACACAAGCTGTAGTCACAGAGCCTTCCCTGTCTCTCTAATGCAGTCTTGTCCTGCATTAATAACTACGTTAATTACAGTTATCCAGTCAAAGAGCTAATAGCACAGTGGACTAGTTTTAGGAAGAATAAAACAGTGTATTTGTCTAAAAAAAAAAAAAAAAAAAAAAATCCAAAAGTATGCATAGTTGTTGAATATAACATGAATAAAATATAACATTGATAAGATAATGTTGTATTAAAAGTTCCAAAAAATAATTAATAATCTCTGATGCAGTATTCACCAGAAATAATCTGCTCAGAATGCATCCAAATAGCTCATTTTACACAAGCTTCGTCAGGGGTCGTCAGTTTAATGAATGATAGAAAAAAGGGTCCCTTAAGGAAAAAGGTTGGGAACCACCATTCTTATGAATAATACAACAAACTCAGAGAGGAAAATAAAGATTTTATTTTGAAATTCACTACTGCTCAACACCAGGTGGTCATGAGAAGTAATCACTTTGTTTTTGAGGGTCTTAATCTGATGAGTTTAAGCTGCTCTGTGTAAGAAATGTAAATGAAAGAGGGCAATTATTGATAAAGCAGAGGTACATCTGGTCATATAAGCTGCGGCGGGGTCTTAGTGATTGAAGACCATCCTTAATCTGCTCCCAGTATGATGTACGTATATAATAAGTGATTGTTGACATTGAACTTTCTTCACAAACCACCCCGTCTTCCTCCTGCAGGTTCTCGTCTTGGCTCCTACCCGTGAGATAGCCGTGCAGATCCACTCGGTAGTGATGGCCATAGGCTGCGCCATGGAGGGCCTCGAGTGCCATGTTTTCATCGGGGGCCGGCCTGTGAGTCAGGACAAAACCCATCTGAAGAAGTGCCATGTAGCTGTGGGCTCACCCGGTGAGATGCCAGTGGCAGATTACTTACAGATGCACCGGTCCAACTTTTTCAGTCCCAATACCGATAGCAGTACCCGGGCTTTGGGTGTTGGATACCGAGTACCGATCTAATGCAAGTTTTTAATTTACAAGCTGTAGGCCTCGTGTGGACCGGTATCAGTATTGGTGTATCTCTAATGATTACTAGAGAGGCATTGCCTCTTTATGTAACTGCCATGCTGTTCATTGTGTTTTATTTCTGTGTTCTGGTTATGTGTGCAGGTCGTATCAAGCAGCTTATCGAGCTGGGCATGTTATCCACCGCCAGCATCAGACTGTTTGTTCTGGATGAGGCAGACAAGCTGCTGGAGGAGGGCAGCTTTCAGGAACAGATAAAGTAAGATGGACAGAGATCTCTATAATCATACTCCAATTTAATGATATGATACGGCAGCAGGATGGTGATGCTATTCAACCAGAGATCTAAGACTGGAGCCCTTCATAACAAATCTGTATTAATGAAATATCATTTCAATTGCATGTTCATTAAAAAAAAAAACCCAAAAAAACACTGATATTCACCCACCTCCTGCACTTGTCTCTTCAGCTGGATCTTTTCCTCTCTGCCCGTCAACAAGCAGATGCTCGCACTCTCTGCCACATACCCAGAATCCCTTGCTCAGCACCTTACCCGCTACATGAGAGAGCCCACTTTTGTCAGACTCAATCCCAATGACATGGGCCTCAAAGGTAAGACCATGGAAAACAAAGAAAAATACTTGGCCTCAAACATGGGGTTGTATGAACTACGTATCTATAGTTGGTGTATTACCTACAGTAATACAGAAATGGAGAGGAATTGCCACACGGAAACAAAGTAATGTACTGCTGTGGACAGGGCCGGCAGCAAAACCTTTATTAGGCACCAAAAAGAAGGACCCACCTTAAAAAAAAAAAAAATCAGTACCAGTTTGTGTTCGCTTCATTTAGAATACTTCCACCACTTTGCTTTTCTGTCAGACAACTCTTTCCAACAAGAAGCCGAAGCTGCTGTATCCATCTATGCTGTTACCAAAGCCACCAGACTCCATTGAAAAAACATGTAATTTTACCTCACAGAACACAGGGATTGCTGGTCTTGTGTGAACTCCCATGTTCTGTGAGGTAAAATTACTGTTTTTTTTTCAGTGGAGTCTGGTTGCTTTGGTGAGAGCATGTACTATAGATAATGGCTTCGGTTTCCCACTGGACACATAGACTGTATAGTTGTCTCACGGCAAGGTAGACAAAAATATTGTAAATACAACATCCTCTTAAACTGATATTTTTTTGAGGTGGGCCTTTCTTTTAGGTGTCTATGTTGGTTAGGTGTCTATGTTTTGCTGCCGGCCACGTCAACAGCAGTACGAAGAAGAAGACACACTTCACTGATCCCCTTAGGGGAATTTCAGTTATTTTACTCTTGTTATTTTTTTACACGTTACACACAGACCTGAAATACTCGCATGCACAAACAGGGCCTATATACTGTACATGCATTAATGGAAAGATATCAGGCTGCCCCTGACAAGAGCCCTGAGCAGTTAGGGGTCTGGTGCCTTTCTCAAAGGCACCTCGGCAGTACCCAAGATGCAAACTGGCACCTCTCCAGCTACCAGTTCACACTCAGCACTTGGTCCATATGGGGACTTGAACCGGTGACCCTCCAGTTCCCAGGCACATTGCTTTGGTTTCTTTTGGTAACTCCTGCCTGCTTCTGCAATCTGGGGACGTGTTGACCGTCATCTACTGTTGGTAATACACTGAATCAGAGGGATCAGTAAGTCATACAACCCCACTTTAAAGTACCCGAACTATCC
This sequence comes from Pterois miles, assembly GCA_947000775.1. Lineage (NCBI taxonomy): Eukaryota > Metazoa > Chordata > Actinopteri > Perciformes > Scorpaenidae > Pterois > Pterois miles. The sequence goes on from CAMQGK010000368.1 coordinate 3,881,355, forward strand.
CTTTAACATATTCAAACCGTGAAATGTCAACAGTCCCCATAATAAGACTACACTGACAGGCTAATAAAGTTTGTAATGTGACGTGTTTTAAGGGGTTATTTCTTGGCAGAAAATGTTCTTTCTTCCTGAGGGCGGGAGGTGATTGACAGAAAGCAAAGAGTAATGAAAGGCCCGCTCTGAAAACACTCATCTCTTTGACAGAATGAAATATAGGCCTCATGTTTACTTTGTAGTGTGTGATTGACTGTTTATGTTGGTGGAAAATGGCTTCTTTTGAGTTTGCGATAACAAGCCTTGATTTTATTCACAGACACAGTGACTGTGTACACATCCACCAGCAGCACTCTGGGTGATTTGCTGGGTGTTATGCTTTTAGCTTGAATTGATATTCTCCCATCACATACAGTATGTTGTCCTTGTGTGCCCACCGCCAGGTCTGAAGCAGTATTACAAGCTGGTGAAGTCCCATCCGTTAGCTCACAAGATTTTTGAGGAGAAGGTGCAGCATCTGTTAGAGCTTTTTGGTAAAATCCCTTTCAACCAGGCTCTGGTGTTCTCTAACCTACACACAAGGTATTTTAATGTTTACCCATGTCCTCACAGGTTCTCTTGATTTATCTTTTATCACCAAGAAAAGTATATCTCATTCATTGATGATGTTTCTCTGAGAAATGGTGTGGTTTGCTCCAACAGGGCTCAGCACCTGGCAGACATCCTGTCCTCCAAAGGTTTACCTGCTGTTTGTATCTCAGGTGAGGTGACGGTTATTTTCTCAAGTAATCAATTAGCTTAGGTCTATGAAAATGAAAAATTACTCAAACCGATTAACCGATTATCTTTATAAATAGTTGGCAGTTTAATAGTTGCCAACTTGAATCAAATAATCATTGCATCTCTAGATTATTGATTGAATAATAGTTAAAGCTAATATTAAAAATGTCAAAATATAAAATTTGCTCACATTTCTGTCTTTTATTTGATTGTAAATTGGCTACTTCTGCATTTTTCGCTGTTTACAAGTCATCTGTTTGGAGTTATGTAACTTATATAGGCCTTTGTCATTATTTGACATCTCATAGACTTAGCATTTAATTGACTAAATAAAAAAAATAGTTGATTGCAAATAATCTTGAAGGGCTTGTCATCAGTTTTGGCTTTTGCGAAAGAGAGGACAAACAAAGGTTTTACATCATTGGCTGTCTTAGCAGAGCTAATTTCAGCTGATGTGATTTAATGTGGCCGTGTGTGATGATGTGTGCAGGTGGGCTGAGTCAGGACCAGAGACTGGAGGCCATGTCCAAACTGAAGCAGTACCAGTGCAGGGTGCTCATCTCCCACTGACCTGGTGAAAAAAAAAAAAAAAAAAAAGAAAAAAAAGGGGGAAAAGAGCACACACACACACACACACACACACACACACACACACACACACACACACACACACACACCATTGTGCTGCCCATCACCCATGATTATTGTTCTTGTCTTCAAGTATCTCTTCTAAGTGTTATACAAGTCTCTCTGATCAGTTTCTGCTCTTTAATCCCGGTTGTTCTTCCCTTATTGTCAGACTTCCAGAGGTATAGATGCAGAGAAAGTGAACTTGGTGATAAACCTGGACGTGCCGCAGGACTGGGAGACCTATATGCACCGAATTGGACGGGCTGGCCGCTTCGGTTAGTCTCCAATAATGTTTGGTTATAGTAGAAACAAGCAATTAGAATTAACAACAACCAGTGTTGTGTTATGAAATGTTTTGATCAAAGCAACCTGTTGTTTCCAGATGTGCACAATGACTTGACTCAAACCCCAAACTAAAATAGCTTCAGTTAAATTTTTGCTTGCAGTTAAAAAAGATAAATTGCTTTGTTTTGCTGCATTCATTTTCATTCGTATCCAAAGGGAATGTCTCAACGATGGCATATATTTTCAGTTTCAACATTTTCTAGTTTAAAAAAAAACCCAATCATATACCAACAGATGTAGCCCTTTGTTGATGTTCTGTGTTGCAGCCTTCGCAGGTATCCGTTTCTCTCCTGGTCGTATTTTACTTGTATAAAAACAGTGTTTCAGCTGTTAAATTGCTCTGAATTAGACTTGATCTTCCTCCTGACTGCACTAAACACTGTTTTAAAGATAAGCTCAAGTCTCTGGAGTATTAGAAAGTGTGACCCACCTAGCAAGGTCAATAGGTCCCTAATCATCTGCATTTAATTATAATCATCTTGACTCAACTTGTGTGTTGTCGCGGAGGTTATTCAGTCTCTGCTTGCACACACTGTCTCTGTGTGTATGTGTGCGTACCTGCCATCCTCTCACCCTCCTTCATCCCCTCCTATTACTTGAATGGGTTCTCATCAGGGTAACCTTTTGTTTGTAGGCACTCAGGGGCTGGCTGTGACCTACTGTTGCCATGGTGAGGAGGAGAACAAGATGATGGCCATCGCTCAAAAGTGTGGCCTGAGTTTGTCTGCATTGCCATGTGAGTCCTGCCCACATTTTACAAACAGCATCATGTGTTGTAACTTTTCGTTTCTTTTAAAACTAAGCCTTTAATTTAAGGTGATTTTTTTTTGTTTGTTTGTGTTTTTGGATAAGTAATTTCAGTCTGTCTTCTGTGCTTTTAGCCACCATAGAGCCTGGGTTGATGGACGAGCCGTGTGACTGGGATGTCTGCACCGAGGCTTCCACTCCAGGACCATTACCCCAGCTCTCCTCCAGAACCGAGAAGAAGAGGAAGCCTGCCAAGTTGCTCGCGGATCAAGCTATGGAGCACAGCGGTGAAAGGAAGCCAGAGAGGACCCATCCAACACCCAGGCTGGGAGCACACGGCGAAGGGAATCCTAGAAATGAATCTCCTGCAGAGGACACTCTTCCACGGCTTCCTCCACGGGTGGCGCCAAGTCGAAAAGAGCTGCAAGACGCTCTGCCAAAGATCCCTCCTCTCAGCTCGTTCAAGAGATGTGGGCCAAGGTTCATGACCTTTGAGGAGGCTGAGCAAGACTTCCACAGCTTCATTACCACCGGGTTGGGAAGGTCAGTGGAAGTCATCAGGGAGTTTGGAGGTCGAGAGGACGGTGACCCGAATGGGCACAGAGAGTTTTTCACACTTAATGACGACGGCGCTCAAAGTTTAAAACAAAGGCAACAACAATGGAAATCTGACTTTTCACCACCAAGGTCAATTTCTGATTCTTCAAACTCGCACAAGGATGATGAGGCAAATCAGACTAGAGGAGGCCAAAACAGAGCAATCCCTAAGCCTCCAAGTGAAACCAGACAAACACCCACTATGTCCAAACCAGAGGCAGGGACCACTAGATCCACAGCTTCTGCACCTGAAATGTATCACCAGTTGGCCTGCGCATCAAATGGGAGAGCTTCGTCTCAGCCTGAGAACTATGACTCCGCACCGATCATTAAATCGAGCGGGTATCCTAGTCAGACGGCTCCGGCACAGACTGGCAGAAGTGGATCCAAAAACATTACAGAAAAGACTGGGAAACGCTTTTCAGAGAAGATGAAGAGAGAGCAAAAGAGGGAGAGGGATGTAGAAGAAGGAGAACATGATGATGGTGGAGATGAAGAGGAGGAGTGGAGTGCTGAAACTTACTGGAGAGCCAGCTACAGAGCCTGGAGGGATTACTATGCCTCCATGCCTCCTTTTCCAGAGCAAGGTTACCAGAGCTACTACAGTGTGGCCCACAACTGGATGGCAGCGTATCGTATGAACGCTGTCTACATGGAAGAACTCCTGAAACACTGACATACAGTATCCATACTGTTAATCTGGACATCCATGTCCCCTAAAAAAACACACACACATTGCACTTCATTTCTTTGAGTGTATATTTTTCAATGAAAGCATCCCAGTTACTTTTCTATTAAATAATTAATATGGAGCATGTATTTCAAGGCCCTCTTCTGTCATTGCTCTATACATTCCCATGCTGTCAAACTATCTGGTGTTTTTATATTAACCCATTTGTGCCCATTAAATTTCTTTTGGTGGATGCATTCTTTGGGCTCACATATGCACAAAAGCGAAGAAACGTTTAAAAATTGGTCAAACTGACTGAAAAGTGAGTATTTCTTTTATTTACTATTTGAGCACATGGGACTACTGTTTGTGCCAGTTTGTGCCTGTTTCCTTATATTTTAGGGAAAAAAACAGTAGTCCCATGTGCCCAAATATTAGATAAATATATGGTAAGAAAATGGCTGTGAAGAAAGGGGGTTAGTTGTGCTTCAACTGTTTCACAAGGAATAATCTTGTGCTCACAGAATAGGGCAATCTTATAACAGGAGAGACTTCAGAGACCAGGTTCAAAACACACTGGAGGACACAGATCTGAAACAATCAACTTTATTAGAAGGGTTTCGATGCCAACTGCGTCTTCACTCCAAAGTCAAGAGTTTTGACCCTGATAAAGACGCAACTGGTGTCGAAATGATAGTCTTCTAATAAAGGTGATCGCCTTAAATCCGTGTACTGGTTTCTGAAGTCTCTCCTGTTATAAGAAAGTATCTGTATCCCAGAAACTACAAGGAGCACAATCAAGGATCTGGCATCTATGAACTCGGAAGTTGAATATCCTGATTTTGTTAATTATATTCCATTAATAAAAGTGAGTTTTTGTTTTTTTCATGCGATCTAAAGATTTCAAACTTACACTGTTAGATAATTGACCAAAGTTTGTCTGTACCGAATTTCAAGACTTTTGACCAATTAGAACAAATATGACATTTTTCCTTATCGTACTAAATACAGTATATTTGGGCACAAATGGGTTCATAAATTGCTTGTGTTTAAACATAGAGTATATAGAGCACCCACATTACTAGCCATTATTCAAAGCTGGTGTTTTAAAGAGGAAGGTGAAGAAGGGGCTGAAAGAGTGCAATTTACTGCATGTAATCTCTTGAGCAGGGCAGGACAAGGTCAGACAACTCCTCATGCTCCTGATTACAGGCTAATCAACCGCAACCATTCAACCAATCAGTGCCGGGCAAAACAAAAGGCAAAACACCCTTGAATAAATTAATTAAAAAGCAGGGCCCCACTTCAGCTCCTTTTAGCTTTAATGTCAACAAGTTAAATCACCATGGTGCAGGAAGGTGGATGGCTCTATTATACAACCAGGAGAAGGATTTGTCCAGCATGAACCAACGAGACAGCTCAGATTTATGACTTCATGACAGGAAGCAGGTGAAATTATGGACACTTTCTTCAATGAAACAAGCTCGCGTTATGAGACCCGCATGGACACGGTGTTTTTCATATTCAACTGCACAGTCCTAACCTTAACATTAGTCTTGGGTTCACTTGGGAACTTGTGGGTCTGCTGGGTTGTTTTCAGGACCAAGAGCCTGCAGACCTTCAACAACGCGCTGCTGGTCAGCCTGGCCGCCAGCGACCTCCTGAAGTGCTCCGTGGACACGCCGCTGCTGCTCTTCTCTTTTCTGCGCTACGGTAAGGACAGCCAGGTGTCGGTGTCCGTGTGCACCCTGCAGCAGTTCACCTACGCCCTGTGCAGCTGCGTCCAGCTGCTCACGCTGGTCAGCATCAGCGTGGAGCGCTTCCAAGCCATCGCGTTTCCTTTCCAAACCGAGAGGAGGAAAGCGAGGGTGCGTCTCTGGATCCTGTCCATCTGGGCATGGGGCCTCATCCTGGCTGTAATCTCTCTGACTCTGTCCAAAAAAGCGCTTTTTTACATGCTCTGCCGTCCGCACCTGGGGGGACACGGCGACGAGCGTCTTCAGTATTCGGACCCGTTCGGGCCCTACGTGCTGGTCCCGGTGTGGGGGTTGTCGCTGACTGTGATCGTGATCCACTACGTGCGAATATTCAAAGTTGTGAGGCAGCACAGAAAGAAAGTGTTCAGTCGGGGAGTCCAGCTGAGGCCGACGGTGTCGGAGCACGTCTGGGGCTGGATGAGCGTCCCCGCTTCAGCACCACGGACAGCTCCTCCGGGCTCCTGCGGCCCGCTGCCGCCCCGCCGGACGGTGCTGCTGGTGGCCCAAGCCACTGCTCCCTTTGCGGCCTCGTCCACAGGGCGCGCCCCGGGGAGGCCTCCGGAGATCGTTGGGGCGGTGTGTCTCCTGACACCCGGGGCCAGGGAGCGGGGGAAGAAACACCTGGAGGGGAAGCTGGCCCAGCGGTTTGGCTACATAATCATCGCGTTCACGCTTTTCTGGGTGCCGATGGTGGTAATTTTGTTAGTGAACGTCATCTCGTGGAAAGACACGGACAAAGTGAGTGTAGCAGTTATTTTCCATCACAGCGACTGCCCATAACAAACTAAAATATATTAAAAACATAAACCCTGTGCAATGCAATTCAATTTGCAATACATCCTTGTAATATATGAGATTTCTAATATCTGTTCTCCAAAGGAGCTGTACAATATAATATTGAACATATTTCCAAATATAAACCAAAATAAACATATGAATCATCAACAAATAAATCTGAACATTTTACGTAAGTTGCATTGCACAGCTACTTCTGTTATGCTGCTCAGTCATTGCAATAATGCATCCTAGCAGTAGTCGATTAATCAATGAATCCTCAATAACTTTGTCAATTAAGACTCAAATAAGCAAACTGAAACTGTTTGGGTTTTAGATTGTTGGTCAGACAAAATATGGCATAAAAAGATATCACTGTGGTATCTGGGACGATATGGCGGGCATTTTTTGATATTTTCTGCCATTTTGGATTCAATGATTAATCAAGTAATAATAAAGAATAATCCATAGATTAATTATCAATGGAAACAATAGATCATACTGTAGCTGTCCTGCAGAAGTATTTTGGAACGATGGTAATCAACCTCCAAATCACTACTCAGATGCTTTGCTTCTTTTGTTTAATGTAAATTTGTACTAATAAATAAAGTGTACATTCCAAAATAGCCCATGAAATAAGGAAAAATCCAATATTATTCAAATCCAACATTAATTATTAGTTATACTCAGACGGATATCGCCATTTGTTGTGTGTAGAGGTGTGTGTGTACGCAGTCGTGTAGCAGTGGTGCTGAAACAGGGGAGATGAAGACAGACAGAAGCCTGCTGTGCCACAAAACTTCAAACACCATCAAATATTTCCCACCAAAGCTTCAAAGCCCCAAAAAATGGTATTGTGGACAGCCCTAATTCTGTGTTCTCTCCTGTTTTCCCCATAGTTGCTGATGGAGCTGGAGACATCAGCTATGGTGCTGACATGTGTGCAGGCGGCAGTGGATCCCCTCATCTACACTTTAGTCACCAGACAGTTTCGCTCTGAACTCCGCAAGATCCTCTCCTCTATCCCAAGGTGTCCCCTAAAACGGAGGGCCTGAAGGTTCCATACTTCATGAACATTTCGGTCACATGTACACTGTGCACTTCTGGGACTTGAAAACACCACTGAAGCTGAACAAGCACCAGCAGTTACTTTGTGTTTAATGCAGACAGAGATTGAGTTAGAGGCGGGTGAAGAAGACAGCCCACAGATTTTTGTATTTGTGGCAGATATAGATGTTTTATCAGGCGTTTCACAGTTGGGACACAAGACAAGGTCATAAATAATATCCAACACCTGACAAGATACGCACAGCAGTAGTCTCAACAACGACAGGTGGCATAAGAGGGCAAAGCAAAAGAATGAGAGGAAAACTGACTGAGCCCAGAAAAAAGACAATCAAAGGAGAGTACATAACAGAGAAAGAGAGCGAGAGAGAGACAAACACAATCACAGACCTCTGATTTTGTTGTCTGTAAATAAAAATGCAATCCTTTGACACTTTTGAGCGGAAATATGCTTACATAATAATTCAAATGGTGTCATTTGAAAGTGCAGCTGACACAAAACAACCTGTCTTGAAACAGGGAAGCAGTAAATAACTCACGTTGAATCACTGTCCTAGCAACAAAAACAAATACAGGGAACCTCACCTCTGCCGTTACTTATGTCATACCATTGTTGTAGTTTTCAGTGTATTCTAAAATGTTGCACTTGATGCTGAGAACATGAAGTCTTCAACCTCACTTTTGAAATTACGTCAAAAAAGCTCTGCTTGTCTGTGCTTGCTGTTGTCACTGTGTACAGCACTACCAGCAGTAGTACTAGGTGTCTGGTAGGAATATCAGAGGTAAAACACATCCTCTTCCAACTCTGTCAAATACTTTTGGTATTTTTTTGGGAGGAGGTCTCATATAGTCATGAGGTCAGACTGCACTAACCTCATGATCAGATTGAACTAAAGCACAACAGAGGAGTCTAAGGGACCTTGTGTAGTGATGCACTGATATGGTACCAATTATGCTTTTTATTTCCACCCATATGGGCTGATATGATGATAATCTTATGTGTTTTTGTAAGTCTTAGTACAAATGCATGTCTCCATATTGAGGAAATTACTTAAAAAAAAGAGACTGTTTTGCTGCTTGTTGTTAGTCTACCTCTACAGAAAAAAAACAACTGTTGGACAACAGCTACATATGAGCAGACGTTTAGCCCAAATTCAGTATTGCTTTTGAAATATGCTCTTGGCTGATATGGACAGTAAGCTGATATATTAATGCATCTCTAGCCCTGTCCGTGTGCTCTTGATCAACTTTTTATTTCATCTATGTGGAGCAGAAGTGGGCGCTTAGTCTGCTGTGACTGAAGCTGCACCGCCCTGCATGAGAGAAACCCCATCAGTGGTCTCATCGTCCACCTAAAGACAGACCTCGCTGTGTAGCTGTTGGACTCAATGACATTCAAGATGAAAAAGGCCAACAGGGAGGCATCAGCTAGGAGGTTAGCAGAGCGTAAAAGGTCACTGTCCATAGTTACAAAGGTCAACTTTGATGATTAGTAATACTTACATGTCGAGACTGTGAGTTGAGAGACAGAATAGCACATATTTTGGTGACAGAGATCTGTGGACGGCTCATCCAGTGTCCTCCGACTGTGTCTCTCTGGTCACCGTAACAGCAGACTGCCCTGCTTTAAGTTCTCCAGCAGATAAAGTAAATAAAATCCTTTTGAAACACCAAGGAGGACAAAAAGTACAAACACCAAGTTTCCTAACCACATAGAGTACACATACTCAACAACTTTGAAAAAATGCCCGCTGAGTTTGGGGAAGAAAAAACGTTGACAGCTATAAAGACTACTGAAAGCATACTGTTGTTCACACAGGAGGTGGGGATACAACAGGATAACAACAAGAGAGAGAAAGACAGACTGAGGGAGAAAGAGAGAACGAGAAGACAGCTTCACTGGTTCTGCCAAACGATGGTCAAATATTACAAAATATTCTATTAACAATATTCACAAAGAGCCCGGGCTCAGGACAGATTTGTGTCAGAAATTCTCAGCAAATGCCTTGTGCTTTTAATAGTGGTAATCTGAATTCAAAATGTACTTTTTTTTTTTTTGGTTTCTTTGTTACAGAATTAAGTTATTTGAGGTCTGTCGGGCTGTAGCAGCCGAAAGGGGAAAAGAACAGGGATCAGAAAACTATAAAAACAAATACTGTAAATCTCTTTTACTCCAGCAACAGGCACATATTGTGTAAAAAGGCCTGTAGCTGAGAATTTCTGTCAGAAATGTGTACAACGAACTCTTCAGAGTGGCAGCTAGTCAAATATACCATATACTGAGCCATATGGACTTCCAGAAGAATTGAAACACATGTTTTCAATCAACTGACACAAACACATCCTCACACATTCATACTCACAGGCACATACCTCCTAATCCAAAACGTCACGATTTCTCTATCTAGCAAAAAGTCACATACACTCATTCACGAATATGAAACTCATTGGTAACGCCATCACATCACACACCTACCATGTTTCATCTTTTAAAGGATTTTCACTCAGGTGGACCTGAAAAAGAATGGCGGCATATTAATCTATCAACAGGTGAGTGGACCAAAATGACACAGAACAAAAGGGCAGGGTTAAATCAGTGGAGAGACGTTCCGGTAATGTCTTGTTTTCCTTCTTTTCCCTTATATATCCTGCTTAAAAACAGACCATACGATTCAAACTGAAGTGAAAATCATAAAAAGGTGCTTTGTGCACAGTGACACATCTCAGACACTTGGGAGGCACACTCACACGCCATCTAAAACGACTCCCTACACATAATCTCCGCTCTTTCACCCACACACACTCACACACTTGCGTGCCAACCAACCACTAACATGAACACACTGGATCTAAAAACCATCCTCTGACTGTACAGGGAGTCCATGTCGTTACAGTACATGACCAGCAGAGGGCAGGCTTCACCACGGCCAGACTAGGACTCTGAATGCCTTCTCCTCCATCATTTCTAGTCCTCCTCTGTCCCTCAGTCTGTCTCCTTGAGTCTTTATCTGTCTTTCTGTGCGTTGCACCTGCACTCTAGTCCTCACAGTGCGGACACCTTCACAACGTTCTGGTGGGTGGGGCCTGCGGGCAGGTGAGCATCGCCCTCAGGGGTCGTCACTGGCGGTGTGGGGATGCTGATGATTGCTGTGGTGATCTGGCTGCTCTGGCAGTTCAGGGATGCTGGCTCGTCTACACGCATGTTCAGACTGGAGCGGCTGAAAGGAAGGATAGGAGGACAGAAAATGAAGGCTTAGGATAGTTTGTCTATTTAGAAACATTTCACAAAAAGTTACTGGTTCATGTCCAAGACCAGTTCTGGTTGAGGAAATACGGTAATGAGAAACCCTCGTCTTTCTTTGGTTACTGTCCAAGGTCAGCGTAGCTTTCATTGCCCCCCAAAGCATAAAATTGTCTCGGAAGTGGTTTAAATAATAAAAAAAGTATCCCTTTAACCCCTTTCAAGATGAACAAACAGCTTAAAAAACAAACAAGTGGAATTGTGACAGAGGTGATTGTAGTGTCAAACCCACCGAGAATCAACACACAGCTCTGCGCGACACAGCTGCAAATGAAACTGTGGTCAGTTGTTTTCCTGCAAACAGGCTTAGAAACAACAGCAAACTGTGGCTGGTGAGAAAAGATGAGCATCAAGCAAACTAAACACCCCCTAATGTTTGGTGTTGGTGGGCCAATCCAGAGCTCAAAGGTGAGTGAATATTCAACCACACAATTACAAATATCCCCAGCAAGTTGCAGTGCTGTGCAGCTGGCTGGGTAGGCAGTGCCTCACCAAAGCTAAAAAGAAATGTTGAAATCACAGAGTTTTATTTTCTTCATATTCAGACACACTTTCATTAATCACATTTTGCCCCAGAATTACACATACTCCAGTAAAACTAGGCAGAATCATTGGCCAGAATAGTACTGAATGCTCCCTTTCCTTTTGCCAACAGAGTACAGAAGCAATGAGACAAACTGAGTTTCTGTTTTTTTTTTTTTCAACAGACCCTGCTTAAAACACTTATTATATTTATACTTTATTTACACATTGTTCAACACAGGCCATTTCGATAGATTAAGACAATAAAATAAAAATACTGTTGTTTTACTTCTGTACATCAGACGTTTATTTCTTTTCCTTTCTGTCACCTCTTGGTGATATACAGTACGTTCTTTCTTTTACCGCTAGTTAGTTAGACCTTTTTATTGTGATTCTGTTGCTGGGGCAACAGCTTTGGTCCAAGTTTACTTCCTGTTAGCTGCTGCAATAACAAACATTGCTGCAGAAAATCCAAAGGGGCCCATTTAAACTGTTTATGTTGTCAAGTTTGAAAAGCTCTAAACATCCATGGCGCTGTGGTCTGCAGCTTTGGCTCCATAGAAAAACAATTATTAATTCTACGTTATTTGTGTCAGGCTAACGTAGATCTGCGCATGCGTATTTGGTTCTCATGTCACGTGACATCCACTCGCGCTCGCTCCGGCGCCACTGGGTCACGCACTCGGCGCACTTTGCAGTAGAGTAACACCTGGCGGCTAGCTTAACGGATATTTCTTTATTAAAAAAGATTTTCAGCGTTGTTTTAATGAAGAAACAAGAGCTGCGTTTGTTAATAGTATGCCAGCACCTGACCCGCAGGACCCAGGAGGACCCAGGAGAACCCAGGAAGACCCAGCAGGACCCAGCTGAAGAGCTAAAGGACTAAGTTAGCTATGTAACTGCAAGGTTCCCTTTTTCCACGGCTGCTCCTCTCCACCAGCAGCGACAGCGCGGGGATAAAAGGAGGACACTGTGACCTATTTATTATTATTTAATATGTATTAAAACGCCTCATTGATGTGATACGTGACCTGTGACCTGTTACCTTGCCAGGCAAGAGCTAGTCTTTCAGGGAGGCTCCCTCTGAGCTCGCTAAATGACTAAAGCAGTACCTCTGCCACTAGTGGAAATAATGTTGAACTGTTGCATTTGTTGCATGTGTGTCTCAAATGGGAAGTTAGCCGCACATTGAACCTCCCCAGCTGTGTTTACCGGCATATCAGATCGGTTTCTGAATGAAATAATTGAAGCCATTCAGATCAAGGATTTGGACACTGGCCTGTGCTCCGTGCGCGTCTGAGGCACCATGCCAGCCAGAGCAGTTTGACAGCTTCTGTGATCCTGAACAGAAAAGTAATGATGTCAAACTTATAGACAAGGAGACCTGCCACCAAAAGAAGATCCCATAATGCTCTCCCTGACAATCATCAAATGAAAGACAGGTCTGGAGGAGCTGGATTTCCTTGGTTTGACTGACAGTTTATCCAGATATGCAAAATTCTTTGGTCTGATTTGATTTAAGTCTGAGTTGGTGAGATTATGCTGTTCACAAGCTGTCCAAGGAATGACGCCTGTACAACTGCTCGCTTGTTTTTGATAGCAGAGGACACACAACTTTTGAAGCTGGTGTTTCTACCACTGCATCTGTGGAGAGGACCTGTTCAGTGTTAAAGCGCACGAAGACCTACAGCCCCAACAGAGTGCAACAGAGCAGACTTTTGTCCTTGGCTCATTTCATTTGAAAATGGGATTTATGAAATGGAGGAATCCACCTGAAAAGGAGGACATCACAACAAAGTCACTGACATCTTTGTCCAGAGGGAAATGTGCATGGGCTTCCTCTACAAACAAAGTAAGTGCCTCCTTTTCATCCTTATAAATAAATAAATAAATGGGTTGTACCAAATATGATGCATTCATATGTTGACACTGGAATTATTAACATTAATAATAATTACAGAAACTGCAGCAATGCATCTTCTACAGTCCCCAGTCCATAGTCAAAATTTATTGAAAAAAAGATGTGATAATTTTGAAAATTCACAACATATTTTTAAATCTAACAACATATTTTGCTTCATATATGTATTGTGGCATTTGGTCTTTAAAAGAAGGTAAAAAAACAACGGGAGGCCTCACCGAACCTGTATTAACAGTGGCCATCCAAGAGAGACATTTCTATAACCTTAATAACTCAAAATATTTTTTCTTTCTTTTTTTATTTTTGTTTTGGGTGATTACAAAATGAAATATGATGACTGACAGTCAAGGCTTCTGTACATCCCTAAGTTATTTATTTACTTATTAACCCTTTTGTCGGCTTTGTGACTGTAGTCTGAGGTAAGGCTACTGGTGCGCCGTCACCAGACGCTCATTATGTGGGTATTGTTGAGCTTTTGAATGGGCTGTTTTCTACTGGTGCGCTGACACCAAGCTCTCTTCCCCATTCCCATTTCTTTATTTATATGGCTCGGTTCCTCTCCCCGATTCTCACACACACACACACACACACACACACACACACATTTATATATATTTTTATATATAATTAGCATCTAGTTATTGATATTCTGACACTAGAAATTACTCATTAGGCTAAATGAGGGAAAATTGAAATGACATAACTCATCAAACCCGATGCTCAGGAATTATCAGCCTCATGTGACTGATGGGAATGATGATAAATGATGTCAAAGACAAACTCTCCTTCTTTCTCTGACTTTTATGGTGTCCTTAATAAAAGTTAATGGGGGAAATAGATCATGAAAAGATAAATCTTTATAATAATCGAAGAAAGTTGATTGGTGACATTGGTTGTCAGGTCTTATAAAGCTCTCTCAGTAACAGACTGGTTCAGCTGTGGTGTGTGACGGAGAGATGCTGCAGGTCCTTTTGCTGATGGAACACTTTACCATCTACTTGGTCTGTTTGTTATTCAGACCGACAACTAACACAGATTTTAACTAGACGGTGAATCAGAAGACAAACTATATAACTGTTAATCTGTGATCTGTGGTCTGTATTCACTCTGGTGTAAAACTCCAGTGATGTTGACGTGTATCACGTCGGTCCAGTTGGCAGCAGCGCACAGTCAGTAACTGATACCTAATAAGAGAGCAAATGAAATCCAGCCCAAGACCTCTCTTTCTATTTTCTTTATCCTGGTGCGCTGTCACCACGCCTGCATTGTGTGGTTATTGGTGCGCTTTTGCATATTTTAGACTATATTTGATCTACCCATGCATAATGTTAACATATCCATATGCCACATTGATAGGTCACTGCCTACAACACACGTTACTGCTACCAAAGAAAAGAGGATAGAAGTTGTATGTATGGAAAATAAGGACTTAACATGGCTTGGGGCTCTTCTGTGAGGAGTTTGCATGTTTTCCCTGTGTTAGTGTGGGTTTTCTCTAGGTTCTCCGGCTTCTTCCCACAGTCCAAAGACTGGTGTGAATGTGAGTGAATGATTGTCTGTCTTGCAGATGGATGGATGGACTTGACATGGCTTTGATGGTTAATCATTGTGAATTATTTTATTGCAGTATAGTGTCATATACAATTGCTAATAACCTTATATAGTGCTGTCACTGGTCTTAAAGCTCACTAAGTCATGCTGTAGCGGGTTCTTGATTTTATATATATAAATATATTTATATATATCAGAAATGTGGAGTTTATAATTTATTATAATGTGTTGGAGCAGTTCTCTGTGTGTCTTTATAACTGGCTAAAGTTATGGTAGTTATTTGCTGTGTAACCCAGGACTCGGATTCTTCTTTCAAACACTGTTGTCGCTTTGGCATGGAGGTATAAAGCATTATGAATGCTGATACATTATGTCCACCACATATAACACTTTATACATCTTGTTATAAGTGGCCATGCATGATTATACCCATTTCTGAAGTTTTATAAAGCCTTAAAAATGCTTATTACAATGTGTATTATAGAAATGACATACATTTCAAGTGTTACCGAACTGACTTGCTAAGATGTTGTACTGCCAGTGCAGGTGACAAAAG
The DNA here is from genome assembly GCA_947000775.1 of Pterois miles. Lineage (NCBI taxonomy): Eukaryota > Metazoa > Chordata > Actinopteri > Perciformes > Scorpaenidae > Pterois > Pterois miles. The sequence continues at coordinate 3,896,562 of CAMQGK010000368.1, forward strand.
CCAAAACATTATTTACTTATTTTACCAAAAGAAAGAAAAAGTAGATCAGTGGATGATAGCCATCTTTTCCTCTTTGGCTTCTGAACACCAACATTTTTGTTTTTTGTCAAACACATCGTTCAGATTCAAAAATATCTTCATGAGGCAGTTTGATAAAACATAAGCACGCTAGAAAAGTAAACAGCTCTTTGTCTGCACGTCACAATCTTATTATACAGCTAATACAGTAGCTGTGTAAGAGTGAGGGTGGCTTCAACATGATACATCATTTTGCCATCATTGCACACGAGTTGAAGGATACTAAAGAGTTCTGCTGAGCTCACCTGGTGCTTAGGGGCTGGATGTGGATGGTGCTGAGCTCCTGCAAGCCTTGTTGGTGTGTGTGCGCGTGCGTCAAAGGCTGCATGTGTGCCGGGGCACTGGCATTCGGTAAAGGGGAGTGGTGCTTCTTGCTTCGGCGGGTGCAGCACGTGCCCGTCACGCCATCTTGGCTGGAGAGGGAGGGGCTTCGAGAAGGGTAATTCTGCAGGCCCGCCTCCAGGTAGCTCTGCTGGTAATACTGCTCGTCCACAAACTCGTGGTTCTACGAATACAAAGATGAACAGGAGACCGCAACAGAGAGAGGGAGAGTCACAAAAACAGATGTGACATTTACAACATACAGTATATATTTATGACCATTTACTGTATATGGCTTGATACGTAACCTGTCATTTTCTGTTTCATAGCCTGAGTCAATAACTCTTCTGAGAATGTGTTGTATTGGGCATGTGTGTGCATGCACATCAGATATTTTTTATTATGTTGGATCTCTGCTCTGAATCAATTTTCCGTAAAGTTCCTTAAAGCAACTATCATATCGACAATGAATCACATGACTACTTATATGTCAAATGGGTCACTCGGAGCAAAGAACAAAGAATTATTTATTGATTAGTGTCTGATGGACACAAACATGGAAAGGCAATTGTTTGCTAACATGTTCGCTCTATCAACTCTAAAGGTGGTAATATGTCATTGTTGTTTTTACAGCTCCTTTCAGCTGCCCTTAAGTGTCCAAAGCAAATCAGTTATTTCAATTTACATCCATGCTGACCTCCATGTGGTCCACATTCACAAATAGATGAAATATGAGAGTGCGTGGGTGTGCCTGTGCAGCAGCCCATGCTAGATTATTTCATTTGCCAAGCTCTGATTTGTGCTAGGCTGATACAGACAGTGTGTCTGTATCACATACAGGCAGACAAGTGTGTATAATAAGGGAAATGCAGTGTACCGGACATCACGCTAAAGTGGGCTGTGCTTGTCCATGCACCTACAAATACTGTACATCTATACCGATGAGCCATAACATTATGACCACCTGCCTAATATTGAGTAGGTCCAGCACATCTCACAGATGCTCGATTGGATTGAGATCTGGAGAATCTGACCCAGTCGTCTAGCCACCACAATTTGGCCCTTGTCATAGTTGCTCACATACTTATGCTTGCCCATTTTTTTCTGCTTCCAGCACATCAACTTCAAGGACAAAATGTTCACTTGCTGCCTAATATATCCCACCCACTGCCAGGCGCCATTATAACAAGATAATCAGTGTTATTCACTAAAGTTAGTGGGTCATAATGTTAGGGCTAATGGGTATATACACATTAAGCCAGTTATTTTCACCTTATGAGCCACGGCTAGACAGAACCGTATGGGCGATTACACAATCTTGGGTTTAGCTGTATTAAATTTCTACTTTTCATTGTTGTGTAATTTTGGAAAAACAAAGGTTGTGTACATTGTTTTCATTAGCAGAGATAAGAAGATTGTGGTCCAGTGTTGGAAATCTCATGATATTTCAAATACTCTCTGGCGTTGGAGCTTTTTGGACATTTTTTACCTGGAACTATCATCAGCAAGAGTCAGTGATGCACGACCAAACACAATTTCAACATGGACTAACTTGATATCTAACTTAAAAGATCCTTTGTCTAAACAATGATGCTCTGTCTGTGTGGAAATCACTGTCCAGTTGGTTGGTGGTGCATTTGATTTGTTCCAAAGGTGCTATATGAATACACTTTGATTGATTAATCAATATCATTTTGGCCATAATTGTACAGCAGTAGAGATATTATTGTGATATTATTGGTTGAATGTGTGTGTCGGTGCACTCACGGTGGTTTTCTCCAGACAGTGCAGGAGGTGGTGGTGCTGGCTCTCTAGTAGAGAGGTGGACTTGCTTAACCGCTGCTCCTCCTCAGTGGAACTCTGTACACACACACACACACACACACACACACACACACACACACACACACACACACACACACACACACACACACACACACACACACACACACAATGAATGCTATGCTACTGTTTTTTGACACTAATCAGATGTGGGAGGTGCACGGCTGGCCGCTGTCTAAGTACCTGATCTGAAAGGTTCATCTTGTATGGAAGTTGCTTCAGTTGGAGAAGGAGACAAAAGGACAACAGACAGGTAGAGTTTTACTAGTGGTCAGAGTAGAGCAGGGATAACAGACAGCGGTCAGGGCCGTGGTCATGCCAGTCAGACGTGGGGAACATTACTACTCTGACCCTGAACGGCACGTCTGCTAACATCAGTGGAGCCGGTGCATCGATCCGCACTGAGAGGGAGAGTTATAGCACAACTCACTGCTAATGGATATACAGTATATACTATTCATATAAAAATATCCACCGTGGCATTTCGCCTCCATCTCTGTTATTGCAAAGGCTGCCTACAGGCAGCTCGTTAATGACTTGTTTTCCATATTCCTTTGTTTTCTATGCCATTTATGTGTTTGTTTATGAGTGTATCTGTGCGTGAACAAGTGGGCGCTATTTCTAGTTCTATGGTGGTTTGGATGCAAACTCATTTCTGGGCAGCAGTGAGGTGAGTCAGAGAATAAGTGGACTGCCGCGGAGCCTCTCGGATCCTCTAAGAAAGTGAAAAAAAAAACAGCGAAAACAACATTTTATTGTAAATATTAAGCAGTTCATTTGCTTGTATTTGTCAGTACCATGTGTTTGTGTTAGTCCAATAAGTCAATTGACTGTCAGGACTTGAGGAACATGTAAAAAACACTTGCTCTGTGCAGACAAGAGATATCAGACACATAAATGCTAGTATTGTATTACAAGGCTTTCATTATGTTGTTTGCTTTATGTACACTCTGTTTTTCAAGTAATATTCAGAACATATTCCCTTTTAATAGATCTGCAAACATGATTTGAAGTTTAATATCTTTATATATCCAACATCCAAGTAGAGCTTTGGGAAGAGCTAGTACACAGAAAACACAGATTACTCTGCATTACTGTTATAAATATTGGCCATAATAGCCTGAGCCTGAGCCTGGGAAGATGTCTCTTCAGTGTATTGCAGAATGTTGTCATTGTTGTTGTCAGAAGTAAAGCAGTGTTTCACATATACAGACTTTCAGTAGGTTGCATCAGTCTCCACCAACAGAATCTGCAGTTGAGCTGTTTATGAAAAACAAAGCCAAAGAATACTGCCCTGATCCCGCATGCTCCACAGCACAGCCGTAAGGCAAGTAAAATGCCATGTTTGGAAGATTTGTAGGAGCAATTTTCTGTTTGTTAAGCGGAGCGGCTGGCTGGTGTTGTAAGCAGAGGCTTCTTTGCTGAGAGGGTACATTCCTTCACTCATGACTCTTGTTTGTTCATGCTGCTTATCTGTACCTAACACTGCAGTAAAACACAGGTGTTTAGCCCGAGTTATTTCTGTCTTTCTCTATACGTGCAACCGCGAGCCCATATCAGCAGTCTGTCTGGAGGCGGCTGTGGCTCACTACCCAGGTGGCCACCATACTGTAGAGACGGGAAACAGCTTGATCAGCTGTGCGACAAAACACACAGCGTCGCTCTGCATGTGGCTGTACATGTTGTTGGCTAATAGCTGCCTTAGAATTATATTTAAGTTGCACAACAATTTGTATTTTATTGAGCAGTGAGGCATAAATCCTGAAATATGCTGGTACTGTTTGGACCTAAGCAGCGAGTCTGGTAGTCCATACCAGCACTGACACAAAATGAATGTGATACAAAACGCATGATATATTGAACAAATGATTGTATCCACGCGAATAAGTACAAAGTCTCAAAGTACCGATTAGGGGTGTCATGTTTCTCCAAATCCAAAATTTGATTTGACTTTTGATTTTAAGGACATGATTTGATTTTCGATTTGCACTTGCCATTGTGACACTGTTGAGTCTTGATTTGTAAAAGTCAACAGACAAACACTGACAACTGTCATTTACACTTTAAATAAACTTGAATGCATCTTGATGTACCTGTTGGCGACTACATGCTTTACACTACGGTGAGCATAAACCACACTTAACCTAAATCTTTTGTCAGCCTACAAACTGTAGTTTTTCTGTCAACATCACGTTCCTTGTTTACATAACTCATGGGGAAGGAAAAATGTTGCCACACCAGTTACTTCAGGGAAGTAGGAAGATTATCTGGTTATTTTTCCGTCATCTCTGACTCTGGCATGGTGTCTCAAAATATAGCTGTAGGCTTCCGGTAAGATCTGCTGAGTCATCTTTAGCTGCTGTCTACCAGTAAGATACGCTGTGACATCTATTGTGTGTGTTGTCTTCGAAGTGTTGTTTTTGTTTTTCCTTTGGACGCATGCAAAAGGTGGCGGCGGAGAGAAAAAAGAATACTGGGAGAATCGCCAGTCCTGGTTTTGATTTTGATTAGGGATGCTAATTTAAAAATGTTTTTTTAACCAATAACCGACCCTCGTTAACCGATTATTAACCATTAACTGACAAGATTGGTGTTTCGCATGCAGCAGTGCTATTTTTATGGCTCAACAAGCTACCCAGCTGCATTGAAAAGCTGATACACAAACGGGATAAATCCATCATTTATCTGCAGCTGCAGTGTACGTGCACAACAGACAACTGAGTCCCCAGTTCACCCGACTGGGAGAGTTACTGTAGCAGCCACGATGCTGTGTTTATTATCCCAGTAAGTGTCCAGCACGTCATTTAGTTTAGCTGCGAGGTTGTCAGCGGTGTGTCTGCCTGGCGTAACAATAGCAAGTGTCCAACAGAATGTGTGTGTTTGTACTTCATTCACAGCTGTGGCGTTGCTAGTGGCTTTGTGCCCGCCATTGTCAGACACGCACGATCTATCAGCCTGGCGTAAATTTAGCGAGTGTCCAACAGACTGTGTGTGTGTTGCGGTGGGGAGTGTGAGGTTGTTGGCTGCATTAGAGCTGTGAACTGAGCAGTGCAGTGTGTGTATAGTTTACTTGGCGGTGAATAAATGCTACAGCCCCTCAGACCAAAACCATCTTCCTGTATCTCCTCCAGCTTTTTAGCTATTTTTAAATAATTCTTTTAACTATTTAATCAATAGCATTAATAGGTTCTTAATGTCAGTTAAAAGTTGAACAATTCACTATTAACACCCCTAATTTTGATGGTTGAAATCTAAAGGTGATTTGAATCAATTTTCGATTTAGAATCGAAATCATAACACTCCTAATACTGATAATGTGAAAATTTTCTCTCATTGTGAATTGCACAGTAAGAATATAATTGTTGCCACTCACCTTATTTTTGCAATGATGCTATGCTTGTATACATGTATTGCTCCATAAAGTAATATTCAGTAGGTAATTTGTTAATTTTTAACAGGGTTTGTTTTGTTCACCTGCAACTAGCAAACTGCCCCATGAACGACGCTTTTGGTTTTGTATTTTTAAGTACCACTCCTCCCACCCTGCTGATAGTATAGAAAATATTATAGATCCAAGATGAAATTGATAGAAGGGCAGGACTGAGAGAAAAAGTCACCATTACAAATCCATCTGCTTCTTCAGCACCACGGACAGCGGCAAGGATTCAGCAATACACAGCAGAGTTAAGCTGCTGATA